>JAHTLZ010000054.1:8100437-8124459 GCA_023846285.1 Phrynocephalus versicolor
TAAGTAAGTAAGTAAGTAAGTAAGTAAGTAAGTAAGTAAGTAAGTAAGTAAGTAAGTAAGTAAGTAAGTAAGTAAGTATTTTTGCTGTTGAAATTGTCATATTGGAAAGCAGGTCTTTGATTTCTAAGTGCCATACCAGCTGCTGTTGCATTCTGTCCTTCCTTAGGGGTTTTTTCTTTAGGCAACTAATTGGGTACCATGAATGAACGGCTCATGACAGGGGGGCAGCCCCCAGAAATGGGGGGGGGCATGAGGTGCTTTCCCTGTTCTAGCCCACAAGCCACCCCTGGGACATAGGAACCAGCCTTATTGTGAATTAAGCCTATTAGTCTTAGGGCCCATTTAGTCCCCGCCAAGTGTCCGACTGGTAACACCTCCCAATATTGTTAGCGTTGGCCTTCTGGTCCTCAGTCTATGGGTTTTCCGGCATGATCCGTCCTGGCCCTGCCAAGACTTCCCTGCTGGTCTCCCATCCTGATCCTGCTTAGCAGCACAATTAAAATAACACCGGAGAGCTCAGGGCAGGTTGGAAGGTCATAACAATTTATGCAAATTATGATGTGCTAGATGAGCCTCTCATCTAGTTCAGAAAGATTCTCCTTAAATCCTTGGGTTCTCCAAATTCTGCTCTGTCTTTGTGCTCCAGCATCAAGCGATGATTCTCTCAAACACATGGATGGGCTGTTACAGGTTAAGTATGCCAGGAGCTCTTAACTTTTGTCAAAAGCTGCTTATGCCAGGCTGGATTATTTGACCCATCTTGTCTGGTACTGGCTAGATGGGCAACTTTCCTGTCATTGGCTAGATTATCCTTTTAAAGCTGAATGACTGAGTACCATATATGCACTTCGAAGTTGGATCCTGTGTTTATATATTACTCATTAGAGATGGGCACGAATCAAAAAAATGGCATTTCGTTTGTCATTTGTCGTTTGGAGGGTTCGTTTCGGTTCGGTTCCATTTTTTGTGAATTTTTCGTTACCATTTATTTCATTTTTTGTGATTTTTTTAGGATTTTAAGCAATTCACTCATATTGCAGTAACGGAAATGAAACGCACGGCAAAATTTCTGGTGTTTCTGTTCGTTTCGTTTCATTTTAGAGACAAAATTCGTTTGTCGTTTCGTTACGTAACGAAACAAAAAAACAAAAACGGAAACGAAAAATTGTTCGTTTCGTGCCGATCTCTATTACTCATAGCTTGGGGTTAAAAAGAAGATTTTCCTATTCATCCCAATGTAAATCTGAGCTGTCATCATGTGTTTGAGATATGGTCTCATGCATGATTTAGAAAGTATGTAATTGGGGAGGAGGGGAAGGGACTGATTAAGAATGGCAGTCATCGTCTGCAGCATAATGGCTTTGCTTTCTCTCCTCTTTTTAAAGCACCAGCTCCGAGCCAACGTCTCGTTTGCGGCCTTGCCGAACGATCTCCGAGACATGCTCCAGAGGAGGCTGGGCGATCTGGAGCGCCAGCTTTTGACCAAAGTGGCAGAACTGGAGAACGAGAAGTCTCTGCTCCACAATGAAACCTCCACCCACCGGCAAAGGACAGAGGCCGCCTTGAACGCCCTCCTCGAAAGAGTGTCCGAGTTAGAGAGAGGTAAGGCTGACCGTCACTGTGGACATCTCATTTGTGCATGTATTGGTTTCCAGAACGTATTTTAGGTGGGCATGTATCTTCCTTGTGGAATCCTGGCACTTGATTGGGCTGGCAACTCAGAGTTCATTGAGCAGGCTGAGCTTATAGATCCGGGTACTGTAATAAAGAGTTGACTGTCCAGTTTCACAATGGGTCCTCCAGCCCAAATAGTTTCACGACCGAACACATTGGCTGCATCTTCTAGGGCAGCTCCATTATTGTATGGCTCTTTGATTCTCTGAATTCAGTCTTGGATGATTTTTTTTGGTATGTCACTTCCCGACATCTGTGCACCTCTCTGTCTTCTATTGCCTACCACCCCTCTGCCCTGCCATTTGTCTGCCATTGCCTGACAAATGGCAGACAAACCCAGCAGGAAGTCGGTGAAGATTCTCAGTCATCTGGGTGAGGTTATCCAGAAGTTGTGTCATGGCAACTGGACTTCTTTTCTTGAGAGATGGAAACGTTTCACTACTCATCCATGTGGCTTTGTCAGACTAACAATGCTACTGGGATGAGTAGCGAAACGTTTCAATCAAACAAGAAAAGAAGTCCAGTAGGAAGTGTGTGTCTACCTTACGGCAGAGGTATTTGTTCCCAGGAAACTTGTTTATTTGTTTCCTGCATGCAATTTTTGTAACATGCCTTGCGGAGAGACTGATTTTTTGGTAGCACTTTTTGAGCGTTTGTAGTTGGCCTAATAGGGGAATCCGTCTAAACTATGCAATTCGGATTGTTTGGACCCGAAAAACTGCTGCAGTCATGTCTCTCCAACACTCTGGTGATTTCAGCTCTATTTGATCTGAAGGCTGCTTCATCTAGCTTTAGTTTGCCTGGCTCACAGGCAACCTGCAGCCTCCAGTGTCTGATGAGCTACTGGAGATGGGCATTTGCCATCTCTATGTAGTGGCCCAAATGAGTAAGACCTGGGGTTCTTTTTTGATGGCCTGCAGGTGTAGTTGATAGCCTGCTGGACTGCTTCACAGGGTTTTTGTGGGGATAAAGTGGAATAAAGAGTATTGCCATATATACTTTACCTTGGGCTTAAAGGGGAACATGTTGGGTATGACGGCCCATACATGTAGCTCTAAATCTAGTGCTTAACTCTAAATGGAGAAAACCTACTGGCTGAAACCTTGCTGCTGTGCATAGTAAATTGCACTAGAGTGGGCCCACTGGACCAATGGCAATTTGAGGAATCTTTGATGAGTCCCATTCATTCAAATGGATCTACTCTAGTTGTTACTTCCTTTAGAGACAGTAAATTGCAACCAGAGAAGGCTCACTTGAACCAATGGACCTCATGGTAGAAGTGACTCATCAGATCCTTCCTTGATGAGCTAAGCCAAAGGATTTCAGGTGTTGAGTCAGTGAGGCTTAAATAAATGCCGGCTTCACCACGGCCCTTCAACATGGCCTATTGTGTTAGATGTTAACATCTGGATTTAGAACCTCAGTAAATAAATGCATGGCCCACCGGATTATCCAGAAAACGTGCTCTGCCTTATCATTGAGAAATTTGGAGGGGACAAATTTAAATTATCTCCCCCAACTTTAATCAATTGCTGAGCTTCTCTCTTGTCAATGCCGCAGACCTTGTCCTGTCTTGTCTGAAATGTACCACCTTTGCCGTGGATTACTCTCAGTGCCACTGGGGGACACTCTTAATCCTAATCATTTAATCAGATCTTTAGATTTAATTACTGCCAAACAGCATGCCCGGCTAGAGCTTGAGTATTTAGACTTCACGTACATATGGTGAGGGAGAGAGGGCACGGGGAAATACTGCATAATCATTTTTTCAGTTTTTAGCCATTTTAATTTTGAACCATATATGGCAGTGTGGATTTTTCATCTAGATTGGTAGTTCCACACACTGGTTCCCCAAGAAGTTCTTGGTTGAAAACTTCCAGAAGCTTATGTCACCAGCTGTGCCGGCCAGGATTCCTGAGAGTTGTAGTCCAAGAACATCTGGGGACCACGTATCTAACGTATCCTTAAAAAGAATTTATAGGATTAACAAAATAACTGTACCTTCAAAAGTGCAAACACAACATAGTGAATGTTAAAGCACTGCTTAGTGCTTTAGTATATACCTATCTGGAATCACTATTTTTAAAGTGCAAAAATCCCCCTAAACATTTTTCTTCATGCTATATTTCTATGGATATCTGCTCAGAATTAAGTCTGATTGAGTTAAGCCCGGGGTACAAGACACAAGCTACAAGGCTTTCATTATTCAGGCCTCAGCTAAACAGACCTCAGCAAGAGGTCTAGATGTGATGTCATGGTTAGAGCCTGGAATGGAACCCAGGAGGTCTAGTTTAAGGTTCCTGCTTAACTCTGAAACTCACATGATGATCTTGGACCAATCTCTGTCTCTCTGCCCTGCTGTCTCACTGTCTGCCTCTCTCTGACATACCTTAGAGGGCTATAAAGAAAAGAAAATGGGAATAAGGAGAGCAATTTGCACTTCCAAGCGCATCAGTAAGAAAAATCAATCAGTCAGTCAACCAACCAACCAACCAACCAACCAACTAATCAATCAATCAGTCAGTCCATCAGTCAAAGCAAAACACCAGTCGGGATATGTATTAGCCACAGTTTTCAGTACCCACGGGATCTAAACCCCGATATAATGGGGACAGCTGCCTTGAGCCAGGGGTGGAACTTGATGGTCTTGTAGGAAGATCCTTGATGGTTCTTCCAACTCTATGATTCTATGACCATAATGCACATCTTACTGTGTTTTTAGTTTTTTTAAATATACTCCTGTCTTGCATCCCCTTAGCAGGAGAAAGGCAGCCTATAAATAAATAAATAAATAAATAAATAAATAAATAAATAAATAAATAAATAAATAAATCTGCTAACAAATTAGAGACGCTCTGGGGAAAAGAGGCCGATTTTCTACAGACAGATTCCAAGGGATATATAATTTGTAAACATTTTCCTTGTCTCTAGAACTCAGATATGGCTGTGAAGAATGGGGACACACTTCAGTGAGCAGAGTAATATGGAGAAGTTTCTAAACCTCTGAAGTCTGAGGTGCTGATTCCGTTCATAGAAGCCGTGCACCCTGAGGAGCAAAAATGGTTTATTTCTAACAGGACCTTGCTTCCTTTTGGCCCCAAGCAAATTAGCCTGCTTTAGTTTTGAATTAGGAGATAGTGTGCTTTTGTTTGAATGCCGGCTATCTCCTGGTAAGCAGCATGTATCAAGCATGGAGGAAGACCATGCTTAAGAGGAAGAAATATACTTTTGCCTTAAGGTGTGACTTCACTGTATTTTAGGACACATCAGATCAAGGGGTTAGATTATGGGCAAAGAAGGGGAGATCACCCCAGAATTTTGGGGAGGGCAGTGCTCCTGCACTGGTCATGAACTGCCTATGACATCTTATGGGGGGCGGGGAAGCACAATGCCTTTCTTTGCTACAGTCTATTCTAGAGTAAAGCACCATTTGGTACCTGTGAAACCGGGGTTCTTTCCCCTTCCCATTTTTGGTGCTGATTTCTCATGTGCCCAAATTTACCGTGAAGGGTTTTCTAGTCCTGTTGATCAGGTGTTCGGGATCAACAGGGTGACAGAACAGGAAGGGGTGGGTTGCCAGTTTGGGGAAGCAGTGGGATCCATTGGTTTCTGGCCCCTGGATCCCAGTGTATGGCTTTGCAACTAACCATTCAGTGTATCTTTATTTGCTGGCCAGCCTGGTTGGTTCGGTGCAATTATATTTCTTTCCTCTTTTTTTTTTTTTTTTTTGGCCTCTAGGTACCAGTGCCTTTAAAGCACCGGATGAGTTTAAGGTCACCCTCCCACTTCGGACCAATTACTTGTATGGGAAGGTCAAGAAGACGTTGCCCGAACTTTATGCCTTTACCGTCTGCTTGTGGCTGAAGTCCAGTGCCTCCCCTGGGATAGGGACCCCATTCTCTTACGCCGTCCCTGGACAGGCCAATGAAGTGGTGCTGATCGAGTGGGGAAACAACCCCATTGAGCTGCTGATTAATGACAAGGTGAGGACAATGAACATCTGTAGGGCAGTCCAGATAACTGAGATTTCTGTAATAGTTGTAGGTGGGAATCCATAGCCAAACAGACCTGATCCAACCTGTTCAGGTCTCTGATCCAGTCTGAAAAAAAGCAGTATTTTCTCTGTGGTTCCTCCCACTCCCCACATTCCTTCCCTTAAGGTAGGAAATACTTAAAGCATCCATCCATCCATCCATCCATCCATCCATCCATCCATCCATCCATCCATCCATCCAACCAACCAACCTTGTCTGTTGAGGGAACCGACAAGGTGCTCTCAATCAGAGTATGCCCTAATTTCATTTTTTTGCACCAAAAACGTTATCTGTGCCAGGTTGGGGATTATGGAAGTTGCAGTAAAAAAAAATCAGTGTGGACAACCATTGCACTGGACTTACATTGACAAGTGTGAAAAAACACCAAGAAAAAGATGGAAGTAGCTGAAATAGGTTGAGAGCAGTGGTTCCCAACCTTGGATCTCCAGATGTTCTTGGACCACAACTCCCATAAATCCTGGCCAGCACATCTAGTGGTGAAGGTTTGTGGGAGTTGTAATCCAAGAATGCCTGGGGACTCAAGTTTAGGAACCACAGGTTTAGAGCAAATCCTGAATTACTTTGTTTGGATCACAACGTTCTGGAATGCCTTATCCTGCATAGACTGTGGCCATGTTGACTATGAGCTATGGGAGTTGTAGTCAAAAACAAGCAACTTGCCCATGCTCTGGGTCAAATACAAGGAAGTATATTTCACACAATATGCAGTCAAACAGTGGCATTTACTTACACAGGTTATATAGTTATTATTGACTTGAATGACTTTGAAAAGGAACTGGACATATTTGTGAATGGTTGGGTGCTGAATAATTAGTAATGATAATGGAGACATACATTATGGGCATCAATACAATTCACCGGGAAATGGTAGTGGCAAATGACTTCCATTTTGTGTGGGAAATGAATATGTTCCAGGTTGAGGAACTCTCCTAGGTGCTGAAATTATTTTGGTAGTGGTGGGATGCAGCACCTTGGACAATTTCCATAGGGTTCGGACCACAACACAGATGGAATTCTCATAATCAGCCACTCGTTCTGGAGAAAGCAAATAAGAAGATAGCTTTGTATTTTTCTTGTGGGCTTCCCACATGGAAACAGATGCCAGACTAGAGAAGTCTGTGGTCTGATCTAGGAGAGTTCTTTTTGCTTCTTCGGACAAGCATTATACCAATCGATTGATTATGTTGCAAACCTCCGGTGGCTGAATCATTCAACCAAGGATAACTCCTTTTGCTGAAGCAGAGTTTTTGTTGTTTGTTTCGTGGTTCAAAAATGATGCCGTTAAGTCACTTAGCTATCGATTGAGGTAGTAACCAATCTGCTTGAAATGAAGGGAAAAATAATTCCTAGCTGGAAGAAGCAAAGATCTGGAGAAAAGCAAGCAGGAGAAAGGCACAAGGTTAGCTATTGTGTTGTGATAGCCTCATAAACACCGAATCCCTGGATGCGTTGTAAGGGAGTTGCTAAGAGACATATACATCATTCTGAACTTGCAACCATACAAAATTCATATCCACAGTGTTTAAACTGTGTCTGAGATAGAATCTGATCACCAAGGTTTTGCCTTCAAGGCTGTGCAATGTTCCTAAAGGACAGGGACTGTGGGTAGAAGTGCAGCTTCTACCACTGGATAGCCACAAAGATTCTTTTTATATCTAGAACCATTTGTAGGGATTTGAAGGGAAGACAAATATATCTTAGCAAAAATTGCCTGGTTTGGACAATGACTTCTAAAAGCTTCTGGCGAGCACCATCAGTGGTAAGCACCCCTATTGCACAGGATCAATCCAGCCTGTTGGAGCTTCTGATCCCTTGACGGGTGTACCGATGGGATCCACATGTTTGTGGCTTATATGACACTTGTGAGATCTGTATCTCAAGCTGCACCACCCACGAGACTTAAAGAAACCATTAGAGCAGTGGTGGTGAACCTTTGGCACTCCAGATGTTTTGGACCACAACTCCCACAGTCTTTTGTCATTGGCAATAACAGGCTTGGAATTTTGGGGATTGTGGTTCAAAACATCTGGAGTATCAAAGTTTCGCCACCGCTGCCTTAGAGCCATGGGTCTCAACCTTCAGTCGTCTGGCTGCTTTGGGCTTCATTCTTCCCAGGATTCCTTACCACTGGATGTGATGGCTGAGGCTTCCCAGAACAAAACTCTTAAAAAGAAGGAGGACTCAAGGTTAAGAAACACTGTTTTGGAAAGCTTCTCCACATTCATGTTCACCACCTCCATCATTGTGTTTTTATTGGCATAAGTACAGTAGAATAAAATAATAAAGAGGGAACCAATAAATGAATAATAATAATAATAATAATAATAATAATAATAATAATAATAATAATAATAATAATAATAATAATAATAATAATAATAATAAAATTCGTATTTATAGACCACCCTACTTTCCCATTGGGAACTCTGTGCAGTGAACAACATAAATGAACAACATAAGGGAAAGAGAACTACAGTGGTAAATCTACTTACGAGCTGCTCAACTTAAGAGCGAAAAACCTTTGGCATTTTAACTGCTGCCTTACAAATTTTAGATGCAGTCTGCTCTACTTACAATTTTTGTAATTTATTTATTTATTTACTTTATTATTTAGATAGGGCTGCTCTACTTAAGAGTTGTGCGACTTAAGAGCGTGCATTTGGAACAGATTAAACTTGTAAGTAGAGGTACCACTGTATAGGTTGTGCATAATATTCAAACGAAATAAAAGCAGGTAAGGGCAGGTAAAAACTAGCCAAAAAGGTAAAAGGTGATGGCGAACAACAAAAGGGCAACAAACAGACTAACTAACAAAGCAACCTCAGCCATCACCGAAAGCGGCCCTGAATAACCAGGCTTTTAATAGTTTCTTAAAGGTTGAAAGCAGCCCTTATCTCATTTGGGAGATGGTTCCAAAGGATCGGGCCCACCAGCGAGAAGGCTTGGCTCCTAGCCTTTTCATTTCTTGCTATTATGTTTTCACAGTCCAGGAGTGATCTGGAGGGATTTTTCTGATCCATGAGCAAGAATGACATGCCTTTGGGTGTTCCTTCAGAAAATAAACATGTTAAATTTTTGATTGAAGATACGAAGATGTAGCTGACAAAGAAAGGAAGGGGGCAGGAAGGGGGTGGGGAAGAGAAAAGAAGAAAATAAAAGCACATTTGTAAATATTTCATACCCAAGTACTTTAATCTTATGTATTTAGTCTACTTCCCTATGATGCTGAAACTTGGACCCTTACAGATACATCATGTGGATGTACAGGCAAATTCTGAAGATACCTTGGATATTCAGAGTCACTAATGTGTCCGTACTAGAGATGGGCACGAAATGAACAATTTTTCGTTTCCATTTTTGTTTTTTCATTTCGTTACGTAACGAAACGACAAACAAATTTTGTCTCTAAAATTGAATGAAACGAACAGAAACACCGGAAATTTTGTCATGTGTTTCGTTTCTGTTACTGCAATATGAGTGAATTGCTTAAAATCCTAAAAAAAACCCCACAAAAAATGAAATAAATGGTAACGTAATGGTAACGAAATGAATGAAAACGAAAATGATTTTTTTTGCAAAAATTCATGAAAAAAGGAAACGAACCGAAGCGGACCCTCCAAACGACAAACGACAAACAAAATGCCATTTTTTTTAATTCGTGCCCATCTCTAGTCCATACTAGAGCACATGAACAAAAAGCTAGACATTCTCAATGTCAGAAAGAGAAGAAAATTGTCATGTTTTGGTCACATCATGCACAATTACTGATACCATCTGCTCTTCAGGTTATCCTTCAAGGCAAAATAGATGGGAAGCATGGCCTGGAGAGTACAAGAACATTCTGGCTTAAGAATTTAAGTTAGTGGTTCACAGTGAGCACAGGTTTTCTATTTAGAATAGCTCCAGATAAAAACCAGATCCTGCTACTGATCGCCAGTGTTCTGTGAGGACACTGCCCTTGAAAGAGGACACATTTTCCTGCTATAATTCATGTTTCTAAGTATATTGGGCTTTCAGTTGGTGTGTATGTGTGTGTCTAGATTGTTTTTGGAGGACAGATGAATTACTGCTCAGACCTGTATCACTAACAGCAAGGCTTATGTCCCTCTGTATCATGGACTCTTCCATGACAATTTCAAATGGTTCAGAATCGAGCTGCATGGCTGGTGAGAGGCAGGGCCACCAAGGAACACATCACACCGATTCTGTATAACCTTCATTGGTTACCAGTTGCTGCCCGAGCCCAATTCAAAGGGCTTGTTTTGACATATAAAGCCCTAAATGGCTTCAGACCTAGATATCTGAAGGACCACCTCTTTCCATACAAACCTACCCGGCAATTAAGATTTAGCCAGGGAACCCTCCTGAAAGAGCCATCCCTCAAGGAAGTGAAAGGGATGGCTTGCAGGTATAGGGCCTTTTCGACAGCTGCTCCCAGGCTATGGAACGCCCTCCCGAGTGAGACCCGCCTGGTGCCGACATTGATGAACCTTCCTGTTCCAGAAGTTTTTCAATGGACGATTGTGGGTCCTGATGGGAATTTTCGTGTTGTGTTTTAATGTATTGTATTATTGTACTTAAATGGTTTGTACTGTTTTAATTTTATTGTAATTCTGATGTTTGAATTGTTTATTTTGATTGTGAGCCGCCCAGATACCTTTGGGTAGTGGGTGGCATACAAGCTAAATAAATAAAGAAATAAAATTCTCCCATTTTCTCTGCCAGGTCGCTCAGCTTCCCCTGTTCATCAGTGATGGGAAATGGCACCACATCTGTGTCACGTGGACGACAAGAGATGGGATGTGGGAAGCCTTCCAGGATGGCGAGAAGCTTGGGACTGGGGACAACTTAGCCCCTTGGCACCCCATTAAACCGGGCGGGATCCTGATCCTTGGACAGGAGCAAGTGAGTAACAGGGCAGGAAGGATCAGAGGCAGGAAATGTTGGGGTTTGGGCTGTGGGGGGTGTGGATTCTGGGAGCTGTAGTTTTAGAAGGTTCCCTGCCTCTGAAAAGAAAGATGCCCACCACCTCCCTTTCTTTCTTCCACTTCCGTTCTTAGGGTACCAGGATTTCCCCTTGTCTTTTGAATAAGCAGGTCATGCACGGATTCCGCAATTTGGTCCGAAGGTCAATTCAGGACATTGTAATAGATCCCCACTTTGGTTTCATGTGACTTGTGACCCATCTGATAATTTTTTTGGCTTGAGATCTGAATTGATTTGTAAAGCTTCCTACTCACTTTTGTTGGAAAGCCAAAAATGGCAATCACACTTTCTTTGGTATGGCAATGATGGGCACGAAACAACCCCAAGAGAAGAATACTCCAGCGATGATGATGATGATGATGATGATGATGATGTGCCATCAAGTCCATTCTGACTTATGATGACCCTTTCCAGTGTTTCCTAGGTAGATAGAGGGCATTTAGAACTGGTTCAAGTTTCATGGAGCTACTGCTAGATGTTTGTCTGGCAGGCTCCTTTTCAAGCATGTTTGTTTGTTTGTTTTAAATGGTCCCTAGTGACTGGCGTGCCACTGCCTTTGAACTGTGTCTTCTTTCTGAATCACTTTGTACATCTGCTTTCCTTCATTCTGGAACTGGATCTAGCCATTCCTTTTTGACCTTTTAGAAATCAAGCTGAAATCAAGCTGGATTGTTTAGTAATTGAGGCTTCACCCACACCCAGCGCATAAGCGTAACCTCTCTCCATATCTGGCTGTTGTGTAGAAAAGTATTTTTAAAAGACATGCTCCCAGAAGGGGAAGGACCTGTCCAGTGCTAATTCAAAGAATGCCTTTCAGCTGAGGAAAAGCAGAGCTTGGAATAACTGGGGATGGTAGTGAGCTTGATGGACCAGTGGTCTAGAACGGTATGAGGCAGCTTCCTGGGCAGATTATTTAGAGACATGGTAGGATGTCAGAATAGGACATGGGGAGAGGTGGGTCGAAATCCCAACTTGTTAAAGAAGCTCCCTGGAGGACCTTGGCACAGTTAGCCTCTCCCAAGGTTGCCTGATCTTCCAGTGTTGATGTCAAGATAAGAAGGGGACTATATTTCTCCATCCTCAGGGGTCTGCCCAAAAAATAGACATTGTGGCCATCATGGTTGGACATCTAGTTTGCAACCTAAGGAGAGCACTTTGGGCAGATCCAAGATGTTGGAGATCCCCTCTCGACTTGTTTTAAAAGGCAAGATATAATCATGAGAACAAACAACCATGGTATCGTAAGCAAAGAAAGACTGAAGCATCTACAGTGCAATTACAGGCCTGTCTTTTCCATTCTACCACCCTGAGCTTAATGGTCTCATCAGATTTTGGAATCTAAGCAGTATCAAGTCTGGTTCCAACTTGGATGGAGGACCATGATGTCATGCCAGGGACCTCCAGGCTGGGCCAAGAGGCCTATCAGCCAGAGTTGCCAATAGTGGGCCAGATGAACTGATGTAGTGATTCAATACGATGCAATGTCCCTATTCATATATCTTCCTGCTGGGTTGTTCACAGTATAAATAGACTAGCCGAGCCCTTTTAATTTTTCGGAGGACGAGACCACACAACTATTTCCATTTCCCACAAAATGAAATGTGTTCATTCTGGTCCCTCCAGGATACAGTCGGGGGAAGATTCGATGCCACGCAAGCGTTTGTTGGGGAGATGAGCCAATTCAATATCTGGGACAGGGTTTTAAAGCCCGAAGACATCATGATTATTGCTAACTGCTCCGCCAACATGCCCGGCAACATCATCCCTTGGGTCGACAACAACGTGGACGTCTTTGGAGGTGCATCTAAACTCCCCGTGGAGACGTGCGAGGAGCGTCTGCTCGATTTATAGCCATGGCCGTTCTCCGTCAAAGTGCCCCGTTTTAATGGAGACAATCTCTGTTGAGGTCTGATGCTCTTTATGCCCTCTGTTTGCTTCCTTGAGTTGTATGGCTGACTTCTTCCGTGCCAGGCTACCAAAACCAAGAGACAAAATGTATAAGCTGAAGATTTTGGGTGGGGGTGGGGAAGTGGCACACCTGAAACCGCTGTGAACATTTAGCTCACTTTCTGTGTCTCGTGTTTACTTTTGATACCTTTCAATGGAGCTCATTGCAGAAGGCGTTTATAGCAGATTTGCGCCCATGGAGTAGACGTGCGAGTGTGACTGGCATGACATTCAAACACCCCCCGAGTTCCTTTTGGTAATATGGTGAGCTCTGGATGGGTTGGGCAATGAATATGCCAATGCCTCCCCCAGCCAACACCTATAGCACCACCTACTGGGCAGTGTTGCAGATCAGTTGGGGAGCTGAGGAATGCTCTTTCATGGGCTTGGTGAATCCATTCTGAGGTTTAATTCAAAGTTTCCTGGCGCTTTCCAGGGTGCTGAAATGCAACCTCAAAATACATCCAGGGTCTCTTGAGGCATTCCTTGAAACTAAAAGCTAGAGTGAGATTCACTACTGTCATGAAACTGGAATCACCAAATCTCTGCTGGGTTACGAGTGTACAACCATGGGGAGGAGATACACCTACCCTGTCCTAAGCTCACTGGAGGAAAGAAAGGGTATAAACTTTAATGGATGCATAATAAGCAAACAAACCTTGCCCATGGCTATGCTGATTAGGGAAGGTGCAGGTTGTAGTCAAATATAGCTGGAAGGGAAGATACTCTGCCTGCGTTCATTGTGAGCCATTTGAGAATTAGCTCTACTGGCTTCATTTGGCCCTGGAGCAGCATTTTGGAGCAAAACCAATCAACCAACCAACCTACTAACCCAGTGCGCCGTGCACCCATGTCATCCTTGTCTGATGATGGAAACAAGACCTAGTTAAAAATGTTGTTAAATAAAACTCAAACATGACAGATGAGGACATTGCTAGGCTTGGGTTTTAGGGTGTGTGGTTTCAATTCCATTCCTTAGATAGATCTATTCCTACCTGCATAGTACAGAGATGCATATTTTGTCACGTCCAGTTCAATGTGCAGATTTGTGTGTCCTACTCACCTAGATCCCAAATCTTCCAAGTGCCTAGTGATGCCTTTGATTGCATTGAAGGTGAGATCGAAGGGGTTGCGTGCCGTCAGAGATGGCAATGGATTGAGACGGTCCCACCACTGAGGCCAACACGCTCAGCGCATTGTTAGCCTGTGGAACTCCCTGCCACAGGATGTGGTGGTGGCATCTGGCCTGGATGCCTTCCAAAGGGGATTGGACAGATTCCTGGAGCAAAAGTCCACCACAGATTACAAAGTTTACAAACCATGATGGAGATGTGTCATTTCCAGGCTTAAAACCGGGGTACTTCAAGGGCCAGATGCAGGGGAGTGGTATCAGGAGACAGAGCTCTAGTCTCATGTGCTCCCAGACACATCTGGTGGGGCCACTGTGAGATACAGGAAGCTGGACTAGATGGGCCTTTGGCCTGATCCAGCATGGCTCTTCTTATGTTCTTATGAGGTGACAATATGTATAACGGGCACACTTTGTCCACACCGTGTATGATTTTATAAACTTCAATCAGGTCACCTCTTAGGTGCCACCGTTCAAGAGTGAAGAGGCACAGCAGAGGGAGCATGAGGGAGAACCAGATACTGAACCCCACCCACCCACCCACTGGGAGTATCGGTCTGGAGCACGTCCTCGCAGCCTGGCATACTGCATACTCACCAGAATAAGGAGCTTGAGCCTGACAGGAAGCTGAATATCCTGAAGCACATTTGTGTCCTGTTATCACACAGACATGGAAAACATCTCTGTACATTGTGTGTTGTCCAACCCAAAGCACAATAACTCCCAAGGGTGCTCTCCTGTGGAGTTTGGGCTTTTGTCCGTCACAACCTGCAACAGTAAAAGCCATTAGGTAAGTTGAGTGCAGTGGGGCATAGTTCCTGGAAAAAACCCTTGAAGGGGAAATGGGCCTGGAAGCCATATTACACTCTTCCTCCCACATCAGGCCCCAAAGGCCTGTAGTTATTCTGAAGCCATTCCTTAGAGAGAGGCTACAGTACCTCCCTAGCTCCTGATCTCCCTTCTCCCTGTATTTGAATCCTTACGTACCAGGAGCCCTTTCTGAAATGAGGCACTTGTTCACGGTGGTTGTAACCTTGTCTTAATGTTGTGTTGTGAAGGCCCTTAAAAAACCACCAAAATATGCACTATCAGGCATTGCAAAAAAAAAAAAAAAGTGTCGTCTTGTGGCTTCTTCTTTGTGGTCTGTGCACCTGTGTGTCTGCCGCTCTGTGTTGCAACATGATGTGTAGATTCTGGGGCACGGGCTACATTGGCAGGAAGTGTCCCCGAAATCCATTTTATGCAAGGCGAAGTGAAATGAATTGGAATTCTTCTAGCCATTTGTCATGCTTCTGTGTAGCTGTTGTTCATTTCAATGGGGATTTGTATAGTAGAACTTCCTAAGTGGCTTTTGATGGCAGTCTCTGAGTTTAGCCAGCAGAGAACCTGACCAAAGTTTGTTTGTTTGTTTGTTCGTTTGTTCGCTCGCTCGTTCATTCGTTCATTCATTCATTTCTTCCTTCCTTCCTTGGTTTGTTTGTTTGTTTTTCCAATCCTTCCTTCCTTCCTTCCTTCCTTCCCATGCAGTTTACAAAGATTATCTGCCTATATTTATATGGTTCCTTCTTGTATTCTTCCTTCCAGCCTTGCTAGGCTCCAGTTTATTGATTGTATTCGTATTCTGCACTGGCTAATGAATGTAACTGAAATGATTTGCTAGCTTTTACACAGAAATATCTCCAAGACCTCCTTTCACTATTTATTTCTTGCTCCTTGTGCATGGAATTACTCCCAGACCTTCGTTTATTATTTATTGCATGCTTCTGTCTCAGAATGGTGTCCCTAAGTAGGGTTGCCAACTCACCAGAAAAACTAAATCTGGCTTGTTCTTCTCCCTATTAAAGCAGTTTGACTGGTGTTCATCAGAGGTGAAAATACATCCCTTATCCTTTCACAGAAATATATGCTAACTACTCTATGAGGTCCTCCTGTAGAGCAATTGGCTTGAAGGCAACTTGGTTTTCATAAAAATAATGATACAGTAGGACCCCAGTATCCACTGGGGATTCGTTCCAAGCCTTCTTGTGGATAATGAAAACAGTGGATAAGAGAGAACACCAAAATCCCCCACAAAACTGCTGTTTTGTGACAGTAGCTTGCTTTATGGCTGCTGTTTTGAGACAGAAGCTTGCTTTGCAACTTCTGTTTTTGACAGTAGCTTGCTTTGCAGTTGCTGAATTATTTATTTACTTTTCCCCTCTGCCAACTGTGGAAAACTGAATCAGTGGATAATGAAGCAGTGGATACGGGGTCCTACTGTAATAATAATTCTGTGTCATCAAGTCAATTCTGAGTTAAGGGAGTCCTTTTTGCGGTTTTCTAGGCAGAGAATACTTAGAAGTGGTTTGCCCTTCCCTTCCTATGGAGGTGGTCTGAGGTGGTGCAGCTTGCACAAGGCCACACAGGTTGGCTCTTCTGAGATGCACAGCAGGGCTGCTTTCTTCTTACCTTGCTTGTTGACTACCTTCCAGTGGTGTCCAAACTTCATCCCTCCAGATGTTTTGGACCACAACTCCCACAGTCCTTGGTCATTGGCAGTACAGGCTTGGAATTCTGGGAGTTATGGTCCAAAACATCTGGAGGGACAAAGTTTGGACATTCCTGGAGCATCCATCCCCCAACCGTAAGAAAGAAGATGCCGGATTAAATGGATGGGCAGAGTCTTTAGGTTGATTCAGCAGGGTACTTCTTTGTAGTTGGCTAAAATGCTCATCACATTCCTGCAGTATCAGAGTACTCCCGAGTACTGTGAGCCTGCTAGAGAGGAAGGTTTTGGAGCTATCGCCTTGGTTGTTTCATGTATTTTGCAATTTTGCGAAATCAAATGGTTGAGATTTTCCATGGACTGAAATGCTTCAAGGCTACAAGTTCAAGCCATCCTTGGTGCCAGTGGCTCCGTACCTTGGGTGACCCATCTGTCCTTGGACTATAACTCCCAGAAATCCTCACCAGCACAGCTACAGGTGAAGGCTTCTGGGAGTTTTAGTCCAAGAACACATGGGGACCCAAGGCTGGAAATGGCTACCTTATGGAGCCACTAAAACACCCTGAACTTACCTGATCTAAAGTGATTCTGGGAGCTAAGCAGCCTTAGGGCTTCCTAAGCCTGAGTCCCTGTTAAAAACAAGGTTCTTCCACAGGGGAGGGGGGAGAGGGAAGGGCTGGATGGATTCCAAGTAGCAAGTGGAGTCCAAGTCACTGGAAATTACTGAAGTCCAGTTTGAGCCGAGTCACCTGTTTGAGTCAAGTGACCGTGAGTCTTGGGACTTGAGTGTCCATCTCTGCTCATCATCCACCTTAGAATCATAGAATCATAGAGTTGGAAGAGACCTCAAGGGCCATCCAGTCCAACCCCCTGCCATGCAGGAACCCCCCATCAAAGGACTCCCGACAGATAGCCATCCAGCCTCTGCTTAAAAACCTCCAAAGAAGGAGACTCCACCACCCTCCTGCCTTCTTCTTTGGCAAAAGCAAAGACAGGAGAGAAAAGGAAACGAAAACGTCCTTGAGGGCAAGGGGATGATACTACTGTGATAAAGACCCTGGTGTTTTGACCCCATCTCCACGTCCAGTGGTAAAATGTCATGAGATTCCTTCAGTCCTTTCCCCATCACCAGTCACCCTTCTTAGCTCTGTTTTTCACAAAGGAAGTGAATGTCCCCCCCCCGGAGGTGGTTTTATATATATTTTGCTTTCAAAGGCCTTCATCAAGCATGTGCCAAAGTTAAAAACCTCTTTTTGTGGTGGTGGTGGGGGGGGAAGGGGAGCAGTAATTATCTTTCCCTCTTATCGTCTGCACTGGACAGTCACTGGCCAATTTTTTTTAGTAAGACCCCCATGGAGTGAATGCGAGTCCTAGTCTCGTTTTCCTTGCGTTTTATTATTTTCCTCTCCATTCTTCATGAAGAAAAGAGATCTATTTTAGAAATGAAGCCTCTCCTCCCATCTACCTTTGTGCTTGAAAAATCAGCTGTGTTGTTTTGTGCTCATCTTGATTTCAATAAACATTGAAATGAATTTACAGGTTATTTTTTTTTTAAAGTGCCCCCTTTTTCGGTACCATGAAGACGCAACTGTTTTCCTATATTTCCTTTTTATTTATGCATTTATCTATTTATTTCTTTTGGACTCTGTGACTAGTCAGCTTGTGGGTGCTTGCCTGATGTGTACTTACATATTTCACTTGGTCTTTTTATGATTTTAGAAGAAACTGATTTTCAAAGGGGAGGGAGGGAATTTATATTTTTAAAAGATCATATTTTATTTTTCAATATGTTCAAGCTGTATGGTGCTTTCTTCTAGTGACTGTATTTCCATTCATATGTAGTATGATGTTCTTTAAAAAAAACAAGGAACACAAAATAAAAATATTGCACTGCCCTTCAAATTGCCTTGGTAGTTTTGTGAAATGTGGAGGATGACTTGATCTCCCATCTCTCCTAAGAGGAAAAAACTAATTTCTCAGTGGCGGTCCTCTCTCGATGGGACTCCATTAGCACCTACTATGTCGTGACCGTTCAGGACCCAATGGGAGATCAGAAGACCGGCAAGGCCCTACAGCTGATGTTGACTTTAACTCCTCTAGGAATAATTGCTCGTTCCACAAAGCATTTGGTGTAGCTTGGTCCTACCTTAAGCAAGCCTACTGAAGGAGGTTTACTATGCTGAAGAATGTTCTTCATAGAATCAAAGAATGATAGAGTTGGAAGAGACCTCAAGGGCCATCCAGTCCAACCCCCTGCCATGCAGGAACCCCCATCACGGTACTCCCGACAGTCCTTTGTTGGTGAGTACTAACAGAAGTTAGGGTGAAATAATATCAGCATGAGAAAAAAAGAAAGAAAGAAAGAAAGAAAGATGTTTCGTTACCATTTAGCACAATTCAATGTATTTGCCGTAACGAAAACGAAGCGGTTAACAAAATTTTTCGTGTTTCGGGTTCTTTCGTTTCATTTTGGAGTCAAAATTCGTTTTTTGTTTCATTACGTAACGAAACGAAAAAATGAAAACGAAAACGAAAAATCGCTCGTTTCGTGCCCATCTCTACTACTCGGCCTTGAAGCTGACTTATTGTCTTCTGGTCCGTCCATGCTCTTTCTGTGCTTCATACGCACCAAGGCTATTCACCTGCCCTGGATCGAGAAGGGATTTTGACAATGGTTTCTTGTACAACTTGTGGAGCCAGAAATCCAGCTTGCCGCTTATTTATTTATTGCTGTATTGTTCTCACCGTGAATAAGAAAGTCAAGGCTAGCAGGCATCAGCAGAAGGCAGAAGCACAGGGAACAACAAACCAATTCTCACCTTCATCTTTTGACGTCGGATTCAAAGCTCGGCCTTATAGGTGGAAATATGACCTGATGTTTCTAAGTAACCATGACAAGGGTTGGCAGGCACTAAGTGGGTGCATGAATGGACTGGTGTATTCCCCTCCCCCAACATCACATTCCTCTCCCAGCATCAATATTTTCCTTTCCTCCAGCCCCCATCAGCTGCCCAGGACCATTTGGGGAAGGCAGGAAAGGGACCTTCTCAGTGGCTCTTCCCAACCTCTAGAACGCCGGTCCTCAGGACGTTGGTTCATGCCTTCTCTGTTATCATTCCACCAGCAGTTGCAGCCCCTCTCCTTCCCAAAGGCGTGCAAGTATAGTTCTTGGATTTCAAAACTCCCAGCATTCCCCAAGGTGCTTGAGAATTGGCCAGGCTGCCCAAGGAATTCTGGGCATTGTGGTCCTCAAACGCAGAGCTCCACACCTTCCATTTTTATGTTTGGATGGAGTTTTTGGCCACTTCATGATTGACAAGGAAGCTAAGTGTAGTAGTGTATGCATTTCAGATACTTAGTGTTGAGGAAGTGGACCGAGTGACCTACTAGGATTCTGAAGAACAGGGTTTAAATCTCCACTCATCCACAGGTGCTCACTGGTGATGATGGGGACGGGTAAAACCACTTCTTAGACATTTCAGTTTGAAAGCCTTGTTAGGATCTCTATAAGTTGGTTCTGACTTGACAGCACATAACAACAATATATATTTCATTTCAACTGTTGCAGGGTGTGCCTGTTTTTCTATTCATGTTGTCCAGTGTGTATGTTTGCAGTGCGGCATCCCCTCACAAGAAAGAAATAACTGAAACCCCCTATCTTTTGGAGATAGAGGTCGGACTGCCGAATTTGGTTAAATGATCAAATTAGGACTTGTGGACACAGACTCTGGTTCGTAGTGAATTAGGTTTGTGGCTGTGGAGCCAGAGTTTGGGAGTTCAATCCCCTATGGTACCTCCTAAACAACTTCTGAGTATTCTCTTCTTGGAAAACCCTGGAAAGTTTTGCCGTAAAGTCAGAATTTATTATTATCATTGTTGTTGTTGTTGATGTTGTTGTTGTTGTTGTTGAGACTGTAAGTGCCAGTTGATGGGTTGATGAGGAAAAGCAGCATGACAATGGAATCAGTAACCTCAGGAAGTACTGAGTGCTCCAACATTGGTAGCATTCAAGAGAAAACTGGACGGCCATCTGTCAGATCAGCCTTGATTTGTATCCCTGCCTTGAGCAGGTGGTTGGACTCTGTGGTCTTATAAGACTTTCCAACTCAGTTATTCTAGGGGTCTATGATTTTAAGGGGTGGTCTGCTCTGGGGAACCTGAAACAATTCTGCAGTATAGCTAGACACCCCCCCCCGGGGGGGGGGGGGGGGGGGGGGGGGGGCGGGGGAAGAGCATGATTGTGTGTATGTTTGTGTCCCCCCCTCCATGGATCATAGGATGAGTTACACTGCACAAATGGATGGGAGATGCCTGAGGTGCCACAGTTCAGCCAGAGTTCATCCATACAACCCATTGTTTACTTATTCCCACTCTCTTACATGATGACTTGAACACTGAGCCATGAGCTGTTTCTGGGTGCTGGTGCTCAGCACCTTGGACAGCTGCCACAGTCGGAACTGAAATCCTGAGGCAGATTCATGGAATCAGATATTCTTTGGGTCATTAGTGTTGGGACAGATTCCAACCTGAAACCCTGGAATGCCATCACTTCCTCATCCATCTGGGTTTCAACACATGCTCTTCCACATGAGGGGTATATACAAAAAACAACCCTTGCTAAAGTGCATGTCCTGACTAACCTTTGGTGCCTGTACCCAGAGATACGCCTTTCAGAGGAATTTGACACCTGTGCAAGATCCCATTTCATCCTGTCCCTTGAGGTCTCTTCCGACTCTATGATTCTATGATTCTATCAGGACTCAGTACCTAAGGCATAGACTTAGACCCAAAGACTTGCCAGTGTTGCTGAGCATTTCCATTTCCACCTCTGCCTACCATGATGGGTTAGTTGTTGACTGACATTTCTTATGGTAAGTTGCTATCAACTAGCAGTCATTCGCTGTTCTGACTGCTCCCCTAGTGTAAATAACGAATGCACACAAGCTTGTTTGGTGTGTGAAATTGGTAAAACCATGCCTTGAGTATCTCACTTAACCTGAAAACCCTACTAAAATAATCATCATGCCAATTTTGAGGGTTTTCCAGGTGGAGAAGACTCAGAAGTGGTTTCCTATTCCCTTCCTCTAGGGCAGGGCTGTCCAACTTTGAACAGCCCATGGTCTACTTTTACCTGGCAAACGTCCCCGTGAGCTACTCTCGAAACTCCCCGATGTCCCTGCGGTCTACTTGCAGAAGCGTGCTCGTGCACACACACACTTCATTGTTGCTCCAAATTAAGAGGGCGTGCTTCGCTGGTGCTCTGATTTAGGAGGGCGGAGACTCGGAAGGTAAGAGAACAAATCCGGACTGAACATCTAGGCGGGGGGTGGGCAAAAAAAATAAAATAATAATTTCACTGGCATTTCGGGAGGCTGGCAGAGACCTGGCAGGCGACTTCCAATGGCCCTGTGGGCTACTGGTTGCCCGCAGTTGACGCATTGTGTAGGCTTGGTCTAGGGCTGCCCTGGGATGGCACAACTTGCCCAAGGTCACCCAGGCTGGCTCCCAGGAGGTACAAGGGGGATTCGAACACCCAACTGATGACTCTGCAGACAGATTTCTAGACCACTGAACTATCCCGCTTATTTGGGTCATCATAGCCCAGTCCAGACTTGATGGCACATTAAATAATCTATAAGAATCTGGACAAGGACATAAGTATGATCAGTTGGAGTGGGAAGCTTGAAACATTTGCTGATGACCAGGGCCACGTTTTGCAACTGGACACGACGAGGGAAGATGTTTCTTCGCTGTCAACACCAGATGTCAGCCGCAATGTCAGTCTGACCCACCTTTCAGGACCAATCTGCATCATCTGAACCTCCGGGGCTCGGCGGCCGTGCGGTCTGACTTCCATCCACTTTGCCTGAAGGTCATGCCGGCGTCTTTGCAAAGGCGCATGGCAGGAGCTGGCTGCACAGACCCATTTGTTTTCATTACAGATCCTCTTGGGCACAACTCAATAATGATTGGAAACACAGTCGCTCCTTTCTCTAGATGTGGAAGCAAACAAGTTCTGTAAAACAACAACAACAGCACGATGGGCTTTAGAAAGGAGAGAGTGGAGGCAATCAGTGATAGTGCCACTGGCTGGTTGGTTGGGAAAAAAATAAGCCACTCAAGCATATT
This sequence comes from Phrynocephalus versicolor, assembly GCA_023846285.1. Lineage (NCBI taxonomy): Eukaryota > Metazoa > Chordata > Lepidosauria > Squamata > Agamidae > Phrynocephalus > Phrynocephalus versicolor. The sequence continues at coordinate 8,122,843 of JAHTLZ010000054.1, forward strand.
CTTGGAGGCTAGTGTTACACTCTGTGGGATGAGGTCTCTACCCACTCAGCTGCATCCGGGCTCTTCCAACAGCTATTCTCACATCGAGAAAACTTTCCTCAAGATATTTAGTGAGCTGCCATGAATTACTGCAGGTAAAACTGTGCTCACGGCCTGGGGTTCAGTCCCTGGTAGCAGGCTCAAGGTTGACTCAGCCTTCCATCCTACCGAGGTCGGTAAAAAGAGTACCCAGGTTGCTCGGGGGGGGGGCAATGAGTAGCCTGCATACTGTAATTAAAAGTGTAAACCACCCAGAGACTACTTGAAAAGGTATGGGGCGGTATATAAGCAGAACACTTTGCTTTGCTTTTTGCCCCCATAACTTATCTGGCAAAATAGTTCTCCTGGAATATCATTTTGCCTAGAGAAACAAGACAAAAAGCAAAGAGAGCTGTGCTGCTTATATACATCCCCATAAAGCACTCTCTGAGCTGCCTAGATGCCCTAAACACCCTCCACCCCAATTCCCAGACTGGCTGGAGATGCTGTCAGTTTAGGGCAGTGGTGGTGAACCTTTGGCACTCCAGATGTTTTGGACCATGACTCCCAGAATCCCAAGCTTAGACTGCCCTAAACTGTGGAAGTTGTGGTCCAAAACATCTGGAGTGCCGAAGGTTCACCACCACTGGCTTAGGTCCTCAACATTAACTCTTCCAAGGGGTGCCCCATATAATCAAGGTCTTGACTAAGGAAGGAGGCCATTGCTAAGACTTTCAAAGACTAAGGAGGCCAGCTCCAAAGCTTGTGAAGAAGGATGTCGCAATCTAGGTAGTCACATTAGCAATGAATTTGTCTTCATTGCTCTCCAGTAATTGCTTAGAATGATCACCCCTGGAGTGCTAGTTATTAAATACAGTATATATTTGCCATGCCATGCAATTAAGAGAGCAGAACAAAACTCTGTTTCCTTCTGGGAAAGCAATATTTTTCTGGCTAACCCGGCAGGAAGCAGAAGACACACACTGGTGGAGGGAACCCCAATCGTCCCTCTTGCTCTGACATACATAAACAAGGAGTATTAGATATGATGAATTCCCCACGATGAAAGCAGGCAATCTGGTTCATGTTTCCTAATCAGCTTTAAGAGTGCTGCCTTGGTTGCAGAGAGTGAACCCAAAATAACTTGACCTACCTCCGCCCGGTAATCTTTAAATACCGCTCAACATCTGCCATTCAGAACTTGGTAATAATTAATGGGTTTGTTTTGTTTGTTGCTTTGGCATTTTTGAGAACCACCAGGGCTCCCGGTTCAAAGATTGAACTTACAACCGCATACGCTTGGCTGACTGGGAGATAAAAGTTCATTCTCCAGGTTTGGCTGGTGTGAGAGTTGATCTTGAGTGATTCACAAACAAAGGCTCCCTTCCAGCTGGTCCTGCTATGGAGTTCCAGTCCTGCTTGCAGCAGTTACAATTTGACAGACAGACAGACAGACAGACAGACAGACAGACATCAGAATACTTTCATTAAATGCTTTTTTGCATTACATTTCTCCATGGCCATTTGAACTAATATTGGCAAATATCATCACATTTATTTATTTATTTATTTATTTATTTATTTATTTATTTATTTATT
>JAHTLZ010000054.1:8128375-8145236 GCA_023846285.1 Phrynocephalus versicolor
AAGAAGAAGAAGAAGAAGAAGAAGAAGAAGAAGAAGAAGAAGAAGAATACTTTATTGGCCAAGTGTGGTTAGACACACCCAGAATTTGTTCTGGTAAAAATGCTCTCTCTACATAAAAGGAAATATAAGAATCATATAGTCAGCAATAAAAACACAGAACAATACTACAATATAACCTATTATTTAAAAAGGAAGAAGAAATGTAAAAATTAATTATTCAATAGTTTGATAGCACTTGGAAAGAAACTAACTCTATATCTAGTTGTCCTAGTATGCAATGCCCTAAAACGTCGTCCTGAGGGTAACAGTTGAAACAGATTATGTCCAGGATGTGTGGAATCTGTATATATTTTCATCGCCCTCTTTTTAGCTCGTGTGGTATACAATTCCACAATAGATGGCAAATTAGTAGCACTGGTGGGTCAAGCCCGCCGGATGCAAGCGGTAGACAGAACTTGGGGAGGTGGGAACTCATTTTTGGATGGACGATCTGCGGATTCGGCAGGGCCATCTGCCCCGCTTCCACTTCCCGGAGACAAATGCAGTCTGCAAATGGAAATCCATACATTTATGAGCTTCCAGTCAAGCCAACCCCCCCCCCCCCCCGCCATCCCACCCTGCAAAACAGGCAGGTTCGGAAAGACTCCCATGATTAAATGAGCAGCTCAGCGATGCACAGATGGAAAGCTTCAGAGAAATGGGAGACGAGTCGACCATGCACCGAAGAGACATCAATTTAGAGAAAAGGCACGTGTACGCCCCTGTGAGAATAAAACCTCGTAATCCAATGTGCATTTGAGATAGAACAGGCTCCGGGGTGGAAATAAGAGAAGATTGAGAAGCTCATGCATCCACTCATCTTAGTTAGTTATGTGCCGTCAAATTGGAACTGGCATGTAGCAACTCTAATAGGACTTTCAAGCGAAACAAGATGTTTAAGGAGTTGTTTTACAACTTCCTCTCCTCCATCAGCTTCTATGGCTGAACAGGGATTTGAACCCAGGTCTTCTAAGCCCCTTTTCAGGGCTCTGTCCAATAAATCACGCTGGATACCTCTCCTCTCCTTTCCTCCCCTCATGTGCTATCAAGTGGATCTGACTTATGCCAACCCATTTCAAGGTTTTCCTGGCAGATAACAGTCCGAAGTGGCATACCTGTCCCTTCCTCTGGGGGGCGCCCTGAGATTGTGCAGCTTGCCCAAGGCCACCCAGGCTGCCTCTTCTCCCAGGGAGCACAGTGGGGGAACCAGACTCCCAACCTCTGGAGCCAGACCACTTAAACAAAAGGAGAGCGACTAAAATGATTACTGGGCTGGAGGACCTCCCTTACGAAGAAAGGATAAAACATTTGGAGCTCTTTATTAGTCTGGGAAAAAAAGTGCCTGAGACGTACAAAATAATGCAGGGCATGAGTCACATGGATAGAGGGACGCTCTTCTCCTTCTCACAAAATACCAGAACTAAGGGACATTCACTCAAACTGATGGTTGGGAGAGTGAGAACAGACAAAAGAAAATATTTTTTTTTCACCCAGCACGTTGTTAGTCTGTGGAACTCCCTGCCACAGGAGGTGGTGATGGCATCTGGCCTGGATGCCTTCAAAAGAGGATTGGACAGATTCCTGGAGGACAAGTCCATCACAGGTTACAAACCATGATGGAGATGTGTCATCTCCAGGCTTAAAACCGGGGTACTTCAAGGACCAGATGCAGGGGAGTGGTATCAGGAGACAGAGATCTAGTCTTGTGCGCTCCCAGAGGCATCTGGTGGGGCCACTGAGAGATACAGGAAGCTGGACTAGATGGGCCTTTGGCCTGATCCAGCATGGCTCTTCTTAGGTTCACTGGACTTTTCACTTCCCTCCTTTAGTCAGCTCTTTTAAAACAAACACACCAAGGACCCTCTACCATACAAAGCCGTCCATTTACCACTCCATCCTGGCAGCGGTTGCAATGAAAAATTAAGCCACAAAAGTCTTTGAGATGTTGTTGTTGTCGGAGATCAGAGGGAACTCTGACCCTTGGCTTTTTGGTTCCCGGCGGCTCCACACTCCGTGGCTCCCATTGCCCATCATCAGATCACGCAACGCTGCCTCGTTATGAAATGAGATGCCGTAATGGGATTGGAGATGAGACAGCGGGTAAGTGGATGGCAAAATAAATCATTAATTGGGAATGTGTATCCAAGGACTTCGTCAGAGCTTGCCAGGAGCTGGGAGTGGAGGAGCAAAAATAAGCCAGGATAGTTCTTAATGAAAAGCAAATCACAGTCGGACTTTTTTTTTTGGTTGCTGCTGTCAAGATGCTTGCTAAATAAATTACTATCCATGTTTAATTCAGCTCTGTAGAGCTGTTGGTGGAGAATAAGAATGATAAGCTGGCTTCCAGTGAAAGGCAGAGTGGGGAGGGCATTTCTGCTGGTGATCATGGGATTCATTCATCTTTTCCACCATGAGCTAATCACCCTGCTCTTGGCCACGTTTGTGCCTACGAATCTTGCATCCAGGGTTCAGCACATCACGGAATTATGATTTTTTTTTTTTAAAAACAGACACACACCCTCTAGCTGTGCAGTAGGAATGCAGGACCTTGCAGGGCAGAATTAGCTTCACATCTCCTCAGAATAGATCACCACTTGTTTATCTCATCAACTGGCACTTACAGACTCAATGATTCACTCTGAAACACTGGGAAGCGAAAGAATACAAGGTTGCAATTTGCCCACAGTTCTGAAGAGATTAAAAGCATACCATTAAAAAAATGACTGCTTTTACCCCAACAGGCCTCGACAGACCCATCGCCTGCTTCCAGCAGACCCCGGCAGGCTGCATTCTAACAGTGCAACTGCTAACTCCCAACTTTATTACTGCTAGCCGATTAAAAACAGATGGAAGATGACACATACGCTGAGAGGCGCGGCTCTCTTTAAAATCGGAGGCAGGGAAAGGAATGATTGGTTACTGCTGGATTGATTGACAGTCTCCCACTCCAGTCCAGAAAGGGTCCCTCCCAGCCAAAGCTACTGAAAGGCAGATGCAAGGCTGAAGGACCTCCAGCATTGAAGAGTTCTTTTTGTAACAGGTTGCCACAGGGTTGCCTCTGGCCGTGCTGTCAAGGTCATTCTGGGCAAGTTTTTGCTCCTCTCAGAATCTCGAAATCATTGAAAGAAGCTGGACAGCAGTGCATCAAATATAGAATCACAGAATCATGGAGTTGGCAGGGGCCTAAAATACCATTGGGTCTACTCCCCCGATCAATTCTGGAATCCAGATCACAGCAGACTTGATGGTTGTCCAATTTTCCCTTGAATGTCTCCAGCGATGGAGCAGTTTACACCTCCTGAGATGTACAAAACATATCTTGGACTATGTCCGTGAAGATTATCAGTCATCCAGATGAGGTTATCTGAGCCATGGCAACTGGACCTCTTGTCTTGTGAAATCGAAGAAGCTTCAACAGTCTGAGAAAAGTTGGTGCAAGGATTCCAATTTATCATTCACCTTGGTCTCACACCACCCAGGTCTGTGCTAATTAGGTGGACAATGGCCTGAATAGGCTCATTAAGTGTACAATGGCCTGGAGTGTGTGAAAGTCCCACCTATGCAACCCTTCTCAACCCCCATTGAGGTGCGAAGTGCTTCCGCTTTGTCTGGAGATCAATGAAAGGGATCATGAGAAGCGCTAGACAGATTGTGCCTAAGTCCCCAGCCTCTGTTGAGAGAGGGATTTTCAATACACACATGAATGGCTTCCCTGACCCCTCTCTTGAACCACCCATCTTTTGGGTGTAACATGTGTACATCCTAATCTTTGAATGAGTGATTGCCCTTTGTCCTTTGAAGGTACACTGCTGATTCTGGTCCTGAACTGTTGCCCCTTCTGTGCTGGGCCATCCTCCTGTTGAGTGGCTGTTTGGTTTCTCCAATGTAGAGCGCAGCTCACTTGTCAGTGCATTGGACAGCATATACTACATAATAGACATGGGCACAACTCGGCGAAATTTTCATTTCCGTTTCCATTTTTTGTTTCCGTTATGTAACGGAAACAGTAATGATAATTAAGCCATCAGAACTCGAACTTGAACCGAAAAAAGAAAAATTTGGTCGGGTTTTTCGTTTTCGTTTGTGGCATCGCGGCGATCGCGCAATGCAAAGCACAGAAAAAGTTTTTTAAAGTTTTTTTTTTAAAAAAACCCGACTCCTGGCCAAAAAAGCAGGAGAAAATATGCCTGCCTGAGGCTTTGCCACCTACCAGAGGGGTGGTTTCTGGGGGGTCCCCGGCCTTCCCCCCCTCTTCTCCTGTCCTGGGCTGCTTGCACCAGGCTAGGGGGGGTGTCATCCTCGTCGTCTCGCCATGCCATGCGGTGGGGGGGGATCCAAAATGGCGACCGCAATTTTTCTTTTGAAATCGTGGTCAAAAAACACACCAAATCACCACAGAAAACATGTGAAATTTATTTATTTTAAATGCCTGAATTTTAATAGTAGCAGCAGTGGTTTTTTTTTATAGCAATAAAACGTCATATTGATTTTATTTTATTTTATTTTATTTTTTATTTTTTTAGACCTGCCCATTTAAGCTGGGCATGGGATGGGACCATGCATTTTTTTGAACCATTCCACCAATGCCATCGCCAGGTTTTTGACTGACACTTCTGGATGTCTCGGAGGGCATAAAAAGCCGAGGCACCTTCCAGAAATCGCAGTCGGGTGTATGGATGTGGTTGAGGGAGGAGGGCTGGTTGCTGGTGCTGGTGTGATCCGATCGAGATTGAGGAGGGAGGCTGGAGGCTTTAGGATTTAAGTTAGGCAGGCAGGGAGGGAATTGAATTTAGAAAATAATTTCTTTGATTTCCTGCAGCTTTTTCTGCTGAAGGGAATAGCAGTTTATTCTTTATTTCTTCTCTGGCAGTTTGTGAGGATTTTTTTTCCTGATATTGGATAAAGGGGGAGGTTCGACTGGGACTGGGAGGTGTGGATTTACTTTAAAAATATATTATATACTGCCATTTATTTTCTATTTTCCCAACTTCAATTTGCTTGCACACACACACATTTGGGGTGCAAGCCAAGAACAGAACCTCTATTCTAAGTGATATCCTAACTGCCCACTCGCCTGCCCGCCCGCGCCACCACCCGCCCGCTCGCCCGTCCGCGGCCGCCGCCCACCCACTTGCCCATCCGCGGTCGCCGCCCGCCCGCTCGCCTGCCCGCGCCTCCCCCCTGCCGCTGTTCCCGCCCGCCCACACCTCCCCCCCGCCGCCCGCCACCCGCCCCGCCTGCCACCTAGGGCGCAAAAACACCTAGCGCCAGCCCTGATTGCGGGACGCCCCTATGCTCTGGGAAGTCAAATCGCGCTAAATTGCGGTGGAAACAACAAACGACAAACGAAACGATGAAACAACAAATTTTTGAAACATTTCACGACAAACGGAAACGACCCGAAACGGACCCGTTCTGACAAACGAAAACTTGAAATATCATTTTTTCTGGTCGTGCCCATGTCTACTACATAACTTTCCTCAGCCTGATGAAGCTACTTGGATAAGTAGTGAAACGTTTTGATCTCCCAAGAAAAGAAGTCTGGTTGCCATGACTCAAATTCCGGATACCCTGGAATCTGCTAGGACAGTGGTGGCGAACCCTCGGCACTCCATATGTTCTGGACCACAACTCCCAGAGTCCTTTCTCATTGGCAATACAGGCTTGGAATTATGGGAGTTGTGGTCCAAAACATTTGGAGTGCCGAAGGTTCACCACCACTGTGCTAGGATGTTGTGAGGGCTGCCAACTGAGCTGGGAATAAAAAGAGGAACTAGGAAATCAGCGAAGGAGAGGACCATCAATGGGTACCACTTACCAGGCTGGCTCTACTACAAGGCAGAGGGCAAGATGTATGGGGCTCTTACAGAGGGCAGGGTGTTAGAGGGCATCTTTTGAGTGCTGCTATGAAACTCTGAGCCCTGCAAGGCACCTTTGCTCAAGTGCTGTGGAGAGAGTGTTCCTGCCACCAGTGTTCCAGATCGTTCCAGCCCAGTTGGGTTCTGTTCATAAAATGATCCCAACACGTGAGGATCAGCCAGAGCTTTTAAAACCTAACAGACGTGTGAGGAATTATTGGCTCCAGTAGACCTTGGACTTGCCCCAGTTCTAGCCAGGATCGCTCCATCCCAGCAGGAAGCCCAGGCAAAGCTAAGCCTTGGAACCTCCTAATGTTGGCCTTTGTCACTGGAAATTGTGGGTCAGAATTCTGGGTGTTGTGGTCCAAAACATCTGGAGTGCCAAAGGTCTACCATCACTGCATGAGCAGATCCTATATTTCCCATCTTGTGACTGTTTGAGTGGGACATACCAGGGAATTATTCCCTCCCCGAGTAAGTCTCTTTCCTGCACAAACCTCCTTCTTATTCCCAGAACTGCAAAGATGGGCTTAGAAAAAACACTTTAGCTGATCCACAGAGACAGATCTGTGGCACAAACGGAGGAAACGTGATGTTGTGGGTATTGGATTCTAAACCGTCTGCTCTGTTGAAATCACATTAGACTCGAATCCCATGAAACTGAGGAGAAAACATTGATTTAGACCACATCACAGAAAGGGGGATTTAACGCTCATAATGTGAACAGATGTCTGTCGATTTTGTTCCGAACATCTGCTGCCATGTGCTTTTTTTGGAAAACCTGATGGGCTGAGCTGGGGTTGTGGAGGGTGATTGGTAGAGTGCTACCAAAGCCCCTTCCTTCTCAATATTCTCACAGACCAAAGGGGAGGGTTCAGGGCCTGAAGTCTGAACCTGGCCCACATGAAGTCATAAAGAATGTAAGAACGTAAGAAGAGTCATGCTGGATCAGGCCAAAGGCCCATCTAGTCCAGCTTCCTGTATCTCACAGTGGCCCCACCAAATGCCTCTGGGAGCCCATGAGACTAGATCTCTGTCTCCAGATCCCACTCCCCTGCATCTGGCCCTTGAAGTACCCCGGTTTTAAGCCTGGAGATTACACATCTCCATCATGGTTTGTAACCTGTGATGGACTTTTCCTCCAGGAATCTGTCCTATCCCCTTTTGAAGGCATCCAGGCCAGATGCCATCACCACATCCTGTGGCAGGGAGTTCCACAGACTAACATTATGCTGGGTAAAAAAAAATTCTTTTGTTTGTTCTCACTCTCCCAACCCTCAATTTGAGTGGATGTCCCCTAGTTCTGGTATTTTGTGAGAGGGAGAAGAGTGTCCCTCTATCCACTTGACTCATGCCCATGTGAGCCCAGGTGGTCCTCAGAACTGGCTGATACACACAGATCCAATTGATTTACCTTTCCCTGTCTCACACAGGGTTAAAATCCAATTAGGAAGCATGCTGCGATGTCATCTGCACTAGATCTCTGATGCTGGCTAATCCGGAGCTGTGCGGCGACAGGCATCATCCCGCCTCCCTCTCTGATTGGTCAGCAGCACACAGCAAGGAAAGATGACGTTGCAGAGTGCTTCCTCGTTGGATTTTAACCCTGCACGAGACAGAGAAAGGTAAAGCAATTGGATCTGCGTGTATCAGTCAGTTCCTAGGACCACCTGGGCTCGTGTGGTTCATTTCGTAACCTACTGGTTCCGAAACAAAATGCCCATCCCTAGTTGGCAGAGAAAAGAATAGGCAGCTAAAAACAGTTATCAACCATTTCGATCTGCCAATACTTTTCCTCTCTGCACAGACAAACAACTGACCACTCCATTCATCTAAAGAAATGCGCTTTGGCACGTAAAAGCTGATGAAAAGCAAAAGCTAGTTACTCTTACAGAGGCTGCCTGGTTATTTCTGGCACAATCAGCACATTATGACTGCACACGTATACCGGTGACTCTAACCCTAGCTTTCTGGATTTTACAAATTCTATGATTTCACTGTAGCTTCCTGAGAGGCAGCCTGTATGGACCATCATAGCTAGGGTGACAACAAGACCCCAGATGCGTTTCACTGTCCACAGAGGCCCAACCAGTTCCTCTGCCTGGGGGAGGCAGGGATCAGGTCTAAGTTATAATAACAAACATCTGATGGAGCTTTTGTGATGAGGCCAAAAGCACCGACCATTCCAACTGGTGCCATTCCAGCAGACATTCTGGTGCTATCGTTAGAAAAACAAAACCAATTAACCAAATATCTTGCGCCTATATGAATATTCTGCAGATCCTGCTCCAACAAAAGTAGCCCCTCTCATCTCCATTTCGTAGCCACCGCACAACAGTTGATGAATACCAAGAAACAACAACAGTGTGGGTTGTTTTTAAGGAGAAAGGTGGGATATAGATATTTTAAATGAATTGAATAAACGTTCCATCAAATCAGTTCTCACTGATGACAATCCTTTCTGGGCTTTTCCAGGTGGAACATACTCAAGGGGGTTGGCTCTCCCCTCCTTCTGGAGGGGTGGTGTACCCTGGGACATTGCAACATGCCCAAGGCCACCCAGGCTGACACCTCTCCCAGGAGGCATTGTGGTGGAATCAAACTCCGAAACTCTGACTCCACAGCCCGAAGCCTACACCACTGAGCTCTCTAGCCAGCGAAAGAAACAATTGAAATAAGAATATTTTTTCTGAAGAGTGATGGAGAATAAAAAAAAAACAAATCAGCATATAAATAGCACAGCACAATCATAAAAAAGCAAAAGAAAATAAGAATGTCAGCTTCCAAGAAGCAACTGATTGAGCGCTATGTGAACAGAGCGAGGGACTGAATAAGCCTTTGGTCCAAACTAGCATGATTCTCCCTATGTTTTTAGATTATGTTTTTATGAGCTCCCTGGGGTCTGCTCTTCCAATGAAGTTTCCTCAAACTTACATATGGAAAGAAATTGCAGGCAAAAATCAAAGGAAAGGAAAGGAAAGAAAAGAAAAGAAAAGAAAAGAAAAGAAAAGAAAAGAAAAGAAAAGAAAAGAAAAGAAAAGAAAGACACAAAATGTGTGGCACCTTAGAGACTAACTTTCATATTTTAATGCAAGGTTTCGTGGACACGTCCAATTATTGAAAGGATTAACATGGTTACCCTCTCTGATATTGAAAGAAAGAACATCTTTTTAGCAGTCACACAATTCATCAGGTGTTCTGTTATAGAGAACAAGAAGAGGCGAGAATGGGGGTATTTAAATCATAACTTCTAGCACTCTGCTTTTCTCATTTATAAAAAACAAGGATGCCTTTTTCACAACTGTAATTTCTTCTCATATATGGAAACATTGGCTTTCTCTTATCGCCGTTTCATCTGTTCTCTCTCTAGTGTCTTAAACCTCAACGCTGGTGCCTTTTTTCCATTTATAAGGATCTCTAGATTATAGAATCATAAAGTTGGAAGAAACCTCAAGGGCCATCCAGTCTAACCCCCTGCCATGCAGGAACCCTCATCACAGGACTCCAGACAGATGGTCATTTGCTTAAAAACCTCCCAAGAAGGAGACTCCACCACCCTCCTTTGGGGCAGCATATTCCACTGTTGAACAGCTCTAACTGTCATGAAGTTCTTCCTAATGTTCAAATGGAATCTCTTTTCTTGTCATTTGAAACCATGGCCCCAAGTCCTAATCTCTGGAGCCATGGAAAACAAGCCAGCTGCCTCTTCAATAGGACATTCTTTCAGATATTTAAACATAATATCCCAACCTTAGGTCCTCTGCATGGATCAGGGGATTGGACTTGATAGTCTTGTAGTCCCCTTCCAACTCCATGATTCTATGATTCTATGATGTGCTTGAACTAAAACTCCCAGAAGCCCTCATCATTAGCTGTGCTGGAAGGGATTTCTGGGAGTTGTAGTCCAAGAATATCTGGGGACCCAGGGTCAGGAACCACTGCTTTAGAAAGACGGAGGCTGATGTCCCTCTCTGAATTAGTTATTGTACTGAATGGGGAAGGAGAGGCACAAGAGATTCATTTTAAACATCAGGAAGAAATTCATGACAGTTAGAGCTGTTCGGCAGTGGAATATGCTGCCACAAAGGAGGGTGGTGGAGTCTCCTTCTTTGGAGGTCTTTAAGCAGAGGCTGGTTGGCCATCTGTCGGGAGTCCTGTGATGGAGGTTCTTGCATGGCAGGGGGTTGGACTGGATGGCCCTTGAGGTCTCTTCCAACTCTATGATTTTATTCTATGATTCTATGAAGGTTCTCTGCCTCAATGGGCAAAATAATTTGTGTGGCGCTCACAATTGTGCTCCTCCATTTAGTGTCGGTGCCACAGGGTCAGAAGTGGCACATTTGCTGCTTCGCTTGGTAAGCCACACAGTCATTGGACTGGCCTTGCCAGGAATGCGGTACGTTCCTACAGATTGTGGTAGATTTCTTGTTTCTTAGGCATTTTTGCGAATGATCTGTCTCACCCATTAAGCTGGAAAAGAAAACGAGAGAAGGCAGGGGAGTGAATGCTGTAGGTAGGCATTCTGCCATCCGTAGCAGATTTCTTGACTTGGTGTCTTTTCATACTGCTTTGAGGAATATCTGGCATGTTGTGTCCAACAACCCTAAAGGCAGGATGATTCAACAAGACACGCCTGAGTCATCAGAAAACCTCCACCATGTTTTCTTCCCACCAACATTTTTTTAAGCAGTTCTCGTCTTTGTACATCTTGATTTCCCTCCCACCCTCTCCCCAAAGCTAGGCATGCTGACAAACTAAGGGAGCGTCAAAGGCTAGTAGTGACGTTGGCAGTTGTCTCGTAAAAGATGTTTTCTACCCCCTCCGTAGACAGTTTTGTCCAAGGTAAGAGGCATATAGGTTGGGAGTTGGTTTAAGCATCTTGCTGCAGAGCCAGTGGTTGTGAGTTCAATTCTTCCCTGGGCCTCCGGTGGGTTGAGCCAGCCTGGGTGGCCTTGGGCAAGCGGCACAGTCCCTAGAAACCTGTAGATGAACAGACTGGAAAACCAGGAGAGTAAGATAATATACGTCACATTATTTCCACACAGTGTCACATATTTCAAGACAGGCATGTGCACATGTACAACATGTACAGTATCTGAAATTAGAAAACAGTTACTTCATTTTGTTACACAAAGTTACATATTCTTTATACATATAAAACTGCCTTAAAGCAAGAGATTTCCAGTTTCTAAATAGCAGGACAGACTATGTCAAAGGAAATTCCACCATAACCTTTGCTACTGTGCAAGATCTTGCAGAGGAGACTTAGGGTATTTGTACACGACCCCTAAACTCCACCACAAATGGCTGCCAGCTCCGGAGCTTACAATTGTTTCCCCACCAGCTCCGGAGTTTGCAGGAAATTAAGTGCGACCACGCCCACCTAAGCGCGTCCCAGCGCACTTTTCTTGTACCTGCTCTAGGAGGGTGAAAATCCCCAGGTCTGGATTTAATCTGGTGAGTGCGGGGCTCTCCTCGCTTCTGTTTGGTTTTTTTTTTTTGCCTCCTGCCCCTTTAAGAGAAGGGGCGGGAAGCAAAAACAAAAAACAAAAAACAAACAAACAGAAGAGAAGGAATCAGGAAGACGATGGGGCTCCGGGTGGCTTCGGAGGTGAGCCTGCATTTTTCCTCTCTTTCTTCCTCCCTCCCCTCACGCAGACAGAAGCAAGGAAGTGCGGAGGGGTGGGGACGCAGGAAGAGCAACGAACCCCCAAGATCCCTGGTCCGAATTTAAGTGGCGAGCGGATCTTAGGGGTCATGTAAAAAGGCCCTCAGAAACATAGTTCTGCTTTCTCAGGGGTTCTCAAACTTTTAAAACAGGGGGCTGGTTCACTGTCCCTCAGATACTGTTTGGGGCCAGAACCTGCAGCTCCTTGGCATGGTTCTGAGGGGGGAGAGGGAAAGCCCAAACCACTTCACCCCGTCCCCAGCCCAACACCACTCTCCTCGCCTGCCGGTCTGCACAGCTGCCCTACTGCTCCCGCAGTCCCAAGGGGGTAGGGGATGGCCCAGCCTGCTCACCCTGCAAGACACTATGGGCAACAGCAGGCTTTGCCCTTGCATTGGTGGCTGAGGTGGCAGCAGCTACTGCTGCTGTACAGCGAGTTTTCAGTTCAAGTGGGAGGGTGGGGTGGGGTCCTGCAATGGCCGGCAGGCCAGGTTCAGGACCCTGGAGGGCCGCATCTGGCCCACGGGCCATAGTTTGAGGACCCCTGCTTTTATCAGTTTAACCACAGTACAATGTGTGTGGTTTTTTTAAAAAAAGAATTACGCTTTCTCCTCCTGCTTCCCAGAAGTCTTGAAATGTGTTAACAGTTTGAAATAAGCTTAGCGATCTTTAATGATGAATATACCAGAGATACTAATGATGAATTATAATCTAATTCTCCTATTGTATTGCTCACATCCCTGTCATGCGGTGCAATGATGGCAGCTTTCAGACTGAATCGTTTTAAAGAGGATCAGATAAAGTTTCAGGAGCACCCGATCTGCCTGCGTCTACATGGAAAGCAGGTCAAGCATTTTAATATAAAAGGGAGATAATCCTAAAACTGAATGACATATTTTTTTTAAAAAAAACATGCATGGTTTTCAGAGATGGGAATTTATTTATTTATTTTTTAAAAAATTAAAAAAACGTGAATCTTAAAAGTATTCTGGTAGGCTCAAGGTATTGTAGTGGGGGGGGATATAAAAACTTTTCATAACTAGATCTTTGCACTTAAAAATTTGCCAGGTATAATAACTGGAGAGAAATTTGTAATATATTGATTTGTCTTCCCCTCTGCCCAATCCAGCTCCCTTTTGTGGGGACACAGTAGAACGCCTGCTCTGTTGCTGCTCACAGACTCTGGAACTCCCTCCCACAAGAGGCCAAGTTGGCTCCATCTTTGCTGTCCTTCTGCCTGCAAATGAAAGTGTTTCTCTTCAGACACTAATGACTGGCTCCCTGAGTGATTTTCACAGGGATTGTTGTGCCTTCCTGTTTTGAATGTTTGGGTTGTGGGTAGAGATGGGCACGAAATGAGCAATTTTTCGTTTTCATTTTCGTTTTTTTGTTTCGTTACATAACGAAACGAAAAATAAATTTTGTCTCCAAAATGAAACGAAACGAACTGAAACACCAGAAATTTTGTCGTGCGTTTCATTTTCGTTGCGGCAAATACATTAAACTGTAATGAATGCTAACGAAACGAGCAATTTTTCATTTTTGTTTTTGTTTATTTGTTTCGTTACATAACGAAACGAAAACAATTTTTTTGCAAGAATTCACAGAAAACGAAAACGAACCGAAACGGACCCCTAAACGACAAATGACAAACGAAACACCATTTTTTGAGTCGTGCCCATCTCTAGTTGTGGTTTGTTTTTTTTGGGGGGGGTATTGCTTTTGCCGCTATCTCACCTGGGGAAGATCCGGATATTGTGAAGTGCCGGCTTTTCTTCTTTCTTGGTCACGTGATTGAAGATGTGGGTTCTCCGTTCCCACTACAAGGAAGTTTTTTTTAAAAGCACCGGCCAGCCCCAGGATGAGCTGGTCAGTGCTAGGAAAAAATTATCACACGCTTGCGATAATCCAAAATAAATTAGAAGAACATTTTAGGGGAAATCCCTGCAAAGACGTAAGCACTTTTAAACCTGATTGATTTCAGTATAAGAGCTATAATCATGATAACGATACCAGCAATGTACTCCATGGTTGCTATCCAGAGCCATATAGAAACAATAAGAACTGGTGCTGACACCTTTCCAGAAACCAAAACCTTACCCTCCTGAAAAAAAAAATATTAAGAAGTGAGCTGTAAGAAGAGAACTGCTGTATGATCTTAAAGCAGAGCAGTCTTTGGCAGCTTAAAGGTCAGAAATCTGCTCTTTAAAAGCACACACACAGAGAGAGATACAGAGGCACGCATAAGCTGATTTGATATAATCCAGCTGTTATCCTGCAAAATAAATTTAAGAAAACCAAGTTCACCGTAATCAGTAAAACAAAAATTGCAAGCGATTCAAGAAGTACAGCTAAAGACCCAAAATAAAACCCTGGGGCATGGAAGCCTATAAGCACCATCGGATGGATGAACCAAAGGATCATAAGCACACAATGACAATGCGAGTGGAGATGGCCTGGAGCAGTTTCCTTCAGATGAAAAATGTAATATGCATCACTGCGTATTCTTAGCTCAGTACTATGTCATGGGATAGGGATGAAAGGATTGCCAAGATAAAGGAGGAGAGACCAATCAGTCTTCTCAAACTCACAACATGTGGAGAGCTGAAATGCATCCAGGAAAGGAAAAATAGAGGTGGTTACAGCTGATCATTTCGGATGAAGTACAAACGGAGGGGGGAGGGAAGGAAAAGCAAGTACTCCCCCCCCCTGAAAAATCTTGGGCGTGACTTGGATGTAACCCAATGGCTGGATTAAGAACATAAAGACATAAGAACATAAGAAGAGCCACGCTGGATCAGGCCAAAGGCCCATCTAGTCCAGCTTCCTGTATCTCACAGTGCCCCCCTCCCCCAGATGTGTCTGGGAGTGCACAAAACTAGATATCTGTCTCCTGCAACTACTTCCCTGTACCTGGTCCTTGAAGTACCCTGGTTTTAAGCCTGGAGATGACACATCTCCATCATGGTTTGTAACCTGTGATGGACTTTTCCTCCAGGAATCTGTCCATTCCCCTTTTGAAGGCATCGAGGCCAGATGCCACCACCACATCTTGTGGCAGGGAATTCCACAGACTAACAACACACTGGGTAAAAAAAAATTTCTTTTGACTGTTCTCACTCTCCCAGCCCTCAGTTTGAGTGTATGTCTCCCTAGTTCTGGTATTTTGTGAGAGGGAGAAGAGTGTCCCCCTATCCACTTTACTCATGCCCTGCGTTATTTTGTACGTCTCAATCATATTCCCCCTCAGGCACCTCTTTTCCAGACTAAAGAGCCCCAAAGGTTTTAGATGGCATCCATCTAGAGTTTGTGTAGCTCTACACAGCTAATTGCAGCTCATAGTCGGAGGTGCTGGAGGGCACCTCAGATTCCCAGTCAGGTGCATGACCAGCCCTGAGGCCTAAACATGCCATGGCACCTCATCAGTTATCAACTGGGCTACTTCTGTTCTGCTTTGTTGACGGTTCTCAGCTTAGCTTCCCAGAAGCTGTATCTTGGCTGCTTCCTACTTTCTCTATGGTGCTGTGATGGACCCAAGTGATAGATGAATGCCAGCAGTATCCCAGCCATTGGATGAGTGCTCGACCATCTTCAAAATTCTTCCAACCCAAAATTCTTGCCTTTCCTCCTTTCCCCTTGTATCTCATCCCAAATGATCAGCAGTAACTGCCTCTATTTTTTCTTTCCTGGTTACATCATCTAGCTGTTTACCACCCTAACTTGGGAATGTCTGGTGCTGTTCAAGGGAGTCCAGCATCTGCCATCAGGACATCCATTTGCTCTTTCTTTCCATTATTGCAACCTGCTTATTGATGCATTTATATATTATTGCAGAGCTTTGAATTCCTGGTTAAATTCCTTTTAGCTACAGTATGCAGGAGAAAGCACAGAGCTTCATAGAGCAGAATATCTAAACGTTCCCTGGATAAACTACACTTAAAGTTTTAGTAACACACTGTGGGACATTCGTAGGAGAAAGCAGAAAATGTTTCATTACTTACAGGTATTTTTAAACATTAGGAACTGTCCTCCTCCTCCTCCTCCTCCTCCTCCTCCTCCTCCTCCTCCTCATTGAATTGCAGAACTAGATGGTATCATAATGGTGTTGAACCTTTGGCACTCCAGATGTTTTGCACCACCACTCCCACAGTCCGTTGTCATTGGCAACCTAGGCTTGGAATTCTGGGAGTTGTGGTCCAAAACCTTTGGAGTACCGAAGGTTTGACACCACTGCCAGAGGGGCATCACACTCCCAATCTGAGACTCTGCAACCAGATCAATAAACTGCTGAGTTATCATAGCAGAAACGAATAGGGATAAACCCCAGTATAACCCAGTGAGATGGGATGTGTGTTCAGTAGCGACAAAATATTGACTAGTTCTTTTTTGGGAAGAGGCTTTTTTAAAAAAGTAGGAAGGATAAAAGTTTGATCTTAGCTGAGATGTTTTCATGTGTTTATAAACCAGTTTCCCAAGTATCTCTGTGGAGGTAGATTGTAATTTGAGAACACTTTTTGCATAAATACATCGGTATATCTTGAAGATTTGTCTTCCTTGGGAGTATTGGCTCAGGAGCAAGAAACGCAAGGTGTAAACTAGGCATCAAAAGGGTGGCATTGCTCATAAGATAACTAACCAGCAGAGACATTCAATTCCCCCATTGTGATCAGCAAATCTTTCTTAAGTTTCTTCTGGAAGCTTCTGTGATGGAAAGGGATGCATCTTCGTTTGATTACCATCCCTTAATTAAGACCCCATCATTTGGGGAAATGCTGACACTGTTCCCAAAGAAACCTCTCTGGATGCAATTCTAATTATGACAGTCTTCTTTTTGTAAAAAAAAGAAATGCAAACAAGCATCCAATCAACTTTTTAAATGAAATGCCTTCTTAGGAAACGTTAATTATGGCCTTCTCAGATACACAAGCGGCTAAAAATACAATATTTATTGAGTGTGGAACTCTCTTTTTCCCTTCTACCCCCAAATCCTTATGGAAAAGAACACCCTCCAATGGAAAGCCAGGCATGAATTAAAAGCCAGGCTGCTAGAAGATTTCTCCATTAAAAGTCATCCCTTCTGAGTCGCACAAGAGAGCTCTGACAGGGAGGGGGGGCACACAAATTAAACCAAGAACCCTATGAAGTTCAAACAGATTCTGTAAAGTTCATACAAAAACCTGGATCAAGTCTACTCTCTCCATGACATTGGACTCACTGGCTTCTTCTCTAAGATAAGCCGTTAGCCATTGATCTATCTATCTATCTATCTATCTATCTATCTATCTATCTATCTATC
>JAHTLZ010000054.1:8172080-8192061 GCA_023846285.1 Phrynocephalus versicolor
TCTTCTTCTTCTTCTTCTTCTTCTTCTTCTTCTTCTTCTTCTTCTTCGTCTTCTTCTTCTTCTTCTTCTTCTTCTTCTTCTTCTTCTTCTTCTTCTTCTTGTCAAATAGGCCTGACTCTGGCTCTGACTGATACACCAGCAGTGGCGTAGCAAGGTTTTGGGGCGCGTGGGGACAAGGTGCCCCTCTGGCCCTCCCCAACCCCATTGTATCCACCCAGCAAGGGGGGGGCAATCCAGGTGTGGGGTGGGTGGGCACGCAGGTGGGCATTTGTATGTGTATGCACATGCGCGGTAGCACACACACGCCTTACCTCTCCCGCAGTGGCCCAGAGCAAGGCGAGGAAGAGTTGGAGGAGGAGGGCGCCCCAGCCACCACGCTCACACGCCTGCCTGCCTGCCTCTTTCACTGCTCGCTTGGCATGCGGCAGCAGAGGCGGCGGCTGTGACAGAGTGGGTCCCGTCGCCAAGACTGCGGGCTGCTGGCGGGTGGGCCCAGGGCTTCCTCCTCCCCCTCCCCCTCCAGACACCCCCAGATTGCTGCGCCCAGGGCAGATGTACCCTTCTGCCCCCCCAAAGGTATGACCCTGAGCATCAGTGAACCTTGTGCTATCATGTCTCTCTACTCTAGCCAATACACGGCATGAAAACTAGGGAGCAATGGCTAGATCTCAAATGACAAGTTATTTACGTGCAGTTTGTTGGCCTGGGCAACCACATCCTTCTGTTAGGCTGGTTTTAAAATAATGTCAAATGCAATTGGCAGCATTTGTGCACAACCTTTTCAAGTATTGTTATCCGTGGGAACTTTGCTTACTCACGGGTTACTCAGAGGGGGTTCCTCTGACCACTCAGTCACGCTGCCTTTGCTGCCTGCATGGCTTATGCCCAGAAGGCCAGTGCACTGGTGGTTGTAAAATACCCTCCCACTAGCCCTTTTCCCTAGCACACTCTGAATCCTAAACTCCTGGGTGCACAGGGAAGAAAACACACAAACAGGTTGTTGAATTGCATATTCAACACAACTATTTTAGGGGAGAGGGAAATGCGTTGAGAAAGATGG
This sequence comes from Phrynocephalus versicolor, assembly GCA_023846285.1. Classification (NCBI taxonomy): domain Eukaryota; kingdom Metazoa; phylum Chordata; class Lepidosauria; order Squamata; family Agamidae; genus Phrynocephalus; species Phrynocephalus versicolor. The sequence goes on from JAHTLZ010000054.1 coordinate 8,173,141, forward strand.
AAATGCTCAATGCCAATTTGATTGAGCATAGCTGTCCCATCAGGGCTTCAGTTATCAGCAGCTGCTTTAGTCTCCACAGAGTAAAAGAGGGTGGGAATCCAATCTGTTAGTGCCTCAAGGAAATCATTTCACCCTATCTTTGCAAATGAACTGTGGAGTGCATTAAGGTAAGAAGAAGAATGCTCTCTGCTCCCCAAATGTCATCAGGGCTGATGCTTCTAAATTAAACAAGGAAAGCATTTCAGAAACTTGGCATCCTACTGTTGGACAATCGAGGAGGAAAGACTTCAAGGTATTAAAATGGCAACCCAGAGCATGAAGGAGACCACCCTTAAACCTGTTTGAATGTCAACTCAGGCCCTGTCAGTGGGTCACATCCTGTAGGAAGACGGCAAAGCTTTGGGAGTGAGTAGTGCATGCAAGCGGGGCTGGCCCTATCATTTAGGAAGGGTGAAACCTTCGTATCAGATGCCAAGCACTGGGAGGGAGGATCAGGGATGAAGTCCATCTCATGCTGCTCGTTCCACACCCCTCCCATTAGACACTGACCAACGGGATTCTGGAGAATGCTGCTCATAAAAACATAAGAACATAAGAACATAAGAATAGCCCTGCTGGATCCGGCCAATGGCCCATCTAGTCCAGCTTCCTGTATCTCACAGCGGCTCCACCAGATGCGTTTGGGAGCACATGAGACTAGATATCCGTCTCCTGATACCACTCCCCTGCATCTGGCCCTTGAAGTACCCTGGTTTTAAGCCTGGAGATTGGTGCTCAATCACCAATGATGGAGAAGTGCTCAGGCAGTTGGCTGGGGATGCTGGACGCTGGAATCTGGCGCCATGTTGTTAAAGAGGGGCTGAAATCCTGTTGCACTAGGAGTTAGGCCTATTGGGTCCACGGGGGCTTGGTGAGCCAACTCTTCTAAGCCGCTACCGCACTTCCTTGAGCAGCCGCTTTTTGTTTTGCATCGCCTTATCTTCTCCTGCGGTCACGTGGTCACTACAGCGGTTTGGCAGTCCGCACTTCGGCGGTTGATTTAAATGGCCCTACTCTAGTTTGGCACAGTAAGGCCTAAACAACTTGAGTCCCAGCTAGTTCAAGGACTGCATGTCCCTTTTTGAGCCTGCCTGGATATTAAGATCGCTGGGAGAGGGCTTTCTCTCAGTCCCACCACCCTCAGAGTTGCAATAGGAGAGACCCTTCTCTGTTGCTGTTTCCCCTTGACTCTGGAACTCCCTGTTGATTCAATGGATGCATTTTAGCGTGCCTAAAGTCCAGAATTTCAGTGAGCAAAACAATGGAACCTGTAAAACAAATTTAGCTACGTAATCATAACTACTCCGTGGAGGCGGGCAGCAATGAATGTAACCAGTTACTTTTAAAAAAGTAACTCTTCACATTGCTTTGCCAGTCTTTGGCATGCCTTCTGTTAGGAGCCTTGGGGCGCAGGGGCTAAACAGCATCACTGCAGCCCAAACTGTGCTCACCACCCGGGGTTCAATCCCAGGGAACCATCTCACCAAGGCTGGATTTAATACGTACATCCTGTTGGCATATCAGCCCAGCCCAGCCCACCCCTGTTGAATAGATAGGACAGGCATGTCCAAACTTCAGCCCTCCAGATGTTCTGGGCCACAACTCCCACAGTGCTTTGCCATTGGAAGTACGGGCTTGGAATTCTGGGAGTTGTGGTCCAAAACATCTGGAGGGCCGAAGTTTGGACATGCCTGAGATAGGATGTTCACAATTCAGGGGTCTTTTAGTCATGTGGGAAGGGGGAGACGAGAGAGAGAGAGAGAGAGAGAGAGAGAGAGAGAGAGGTGGGTGGTGGTGGCTGGGAAGGAGTGTTCAGTTTATCTATTATTTATTTCAGGGTGAATCTGTTCTTTCACACAGCTGGTGATTCCACTTCCCCTCCCCACCACTCTTTTTCATAGAGTTGCAGTTTCAAGTGTGCAGGCACTGCATTAAACATGCATTAGATTTAATCAAATTGAAAACACTTTCTCTTTGAGGCAGGCCCGCTAATAAGCGTAGGCAACAATGAAGCTCACCAGACCCTGGTGAATTGCCGCGACATATTGTGAACGATGCATTCTCTACCTCTTCCCTAAACAAGATGGAGCACTAATTAATGAATATCTTCAAAAATAGGCCCCCTCCCCCTCCTCCTCGCTGCTACCACCTCCTTGCTGCCACGGCCGATGGCGTGTGATTGACAGCTTCGTTGCACGGCGTGCGGCTTCACAAGCTGCCTTGAAGTTTGCAAACACAGCTATTTCCTGCCTACGGTGACGTTTCTCAATGCACACACAGATCCTCTGGCCCTTGTTCAGTTGCATTAGGAATGCCAGGCAGGTGGAAATGGGTTTGTCAATTACCTGTGCTTCCGATTCTGCAAACAAAGGGCTGTACAAGGTTTAGAAGCACATAATTCAGGTTCCGGGGTGAAATCTGGCCCAGTGGGACCTCAAGTTGGCCCTTGGGGATTTCCTAGATAATCACGATCCCTTCTCCACAATAGGTTCATCAGCTGGTTCCCCAGCTAATATACTGTTGCAGCGTTTTGAGTTTTGGTTAAATTGCAATAGCTGCTCAGCTGAAGTGCAGGGACTCACAGAACAGTATAGCTTCAAGTCCCCCAGATTACTCCATTTGTTTTTCACATGAACTGACACTTACAACCTATAACTCACTCTGAGACATTGGCAGGAGAAAGAATAAAATAAGGCTGACTACTTACAATTGAACAGCTCAAACAGCAAACTGATCAACAAGACTGCTTTGAGCAACAGGCCTCAATAGAGTCACTGCTTCCAACTGACTCAAACGAGGGAAAAAGCTCTCAGCAGAAAAGTAGAGTTCTTTTTGAATGTAGAGGCAGGGAAGGAAGATATATCAATCATCCCTCCAATAGTCCCAAAAGATCCCTCCCAACAAAACCTACTAAAGGAAGCATGCAAGGTTGTAAAAACTCCAGCATATGCAAGGACTTTGCCCTTTCCCCTGAAATATTTTATTGAATCTATCATCTGTTCCTCTATAACTGTCTGGTTTAGTTCTGCGACTAAGCATGACAGATATAGACTTCAAAGGATAATTGGAACTGCAGAAAGAATTATTGCTACTAATCTGCCATCTATTGTGGAATTGTATACCACACCAGCTAAAAAGAGGGTGATGAAAATATATACAGATTCCACACATCCTGGACATAACCTTTTCCAATTGTTACCCTCAGGGCGACGTTTTAGGGCATTGCACACTAGGACAACTAGATATAAAGATAGTTTATTTCCAAGTGCTATCAAACTGCTGAATAATTAATTTTTACTTCTCTTCTTCCTTTTTAAATAATAAGTTATATTGTATTTTACTGTGTTTTTATTGTTGACTATATGATTCTTATGTTTCCTTTTATATATGGAGAGTATATTTTACCAAAACAAATTCTGGGTGTGTCCAACCACACTTGGCCAATAAAAGTATTTTGATTCTGATTCTGATACTGATTCTGGCAAAGCCTAACCCATTCCAGTTAAAGCTTGCGTACCTGGCTGGAGAGTTCATTGATGTAGGTATCTGCCTGCAGAGCTGGAGTTTGGGAGTTCAATTCCCACTGTCTTTCCACCACCACCACTCCCACAAATCACTTCTACAGGGGACAACCTCTAACACATGGTTTGCCAACCTTGGCTCCGCTGATGTTATTGGACTGCAACTCCCAGAAACCCTGGCCAGCATGGGTAGTGGGGGAGGATTCTGGGAGTTTTGGTCCATGAACATCTGGGGAGCCATGGTTGGGAGCCACTGCTGTGATGTTCTTGGACCACAGTTACTAGAAGTCTTCACCACCAGCTGTGCTGGAAGTTGTGGTCCAGAAACACTTGGGTTACTTAAGGTTGGGGGGAATTGCTCTAGAGTCTAGAATCTAGACTCTAGATGGAGATCTGCTTTGTGCCTGCTACTGGATCACAACATTGATAAAGAGTATGGTACCAAGATAAGCCATCATTGCATATTATACAATCTAGCACCCATATTGTGAAGCACAAATTGCTCCATTGGTGGTGATGGGGCTTCTACTTGCACAATGAGGTGGGGAATGGCCCTTGTACCAATGGCAGGAAAGATCAGTGGATAATATACAGCAGTCTGTTAGAAATGCTGGAAAAACAAACAGGATTCTGGCCTAACTCATCAGGGGCCATGAGAGATCCCTGTTACATACTTGGTTGTCCAGCTGAAGTAGAAAATGGTGGAAAGACTTCCAGAAGATCTGGAAGTTGAGTCATGGCTACTGGACTTCTTTTTTGAGAGATAGAAATGTTTCACTGCTCATCCAAATAGACTGATGAAGCTGTTTGGATGAGCAGTGAAACGTTTCTATCTCTCAAAAAAGAAGTCCAGTAGCCATGACTCAACTTCCAGATAAACTTACCTGGATGACTGAGAATCTTCACAGACTTCCAGAAGTTCATATTTTTACCAAGAGACAGCTTGTTTTGCATGCAGAAGGCTCCACGTTTATGCCCTGCCTTTTTCAGGGGAAAAGAAGAGATCAACATTGATGAGAACATCTTCTACTCAAGGGAAGCGGGTGTGAGGACACTGGGGCAAGGTGAATCTGCTTTGGATTTTAGGCTGAACTTTAAAAGGCTGAACCTATTTGCAGGACACTATTGATGGAAAGTTGCAATCCTTCATGCACTAACACTGAGTATCACCAGGACGTGTATATTTCCCCACAGCCTCTTTGCTGCTGAATTGACTGATGTGGAGAGTTGTTAATTTCTAGACAGCATTTGTAGAATTCCTTGAAGTGATGTTCAGTCGTTTTGTGCGACAAATCATTACTATGGAAACAGATGCAGAAAGCTCCTCCAAAGGTGCCTCTCTGGCTTACACAGAGATATTCCGAGTGTCTCTTCATGTCACGTGGTTTTTATCACAGGGGGGAAAAAGTGGGTCAGATGTGACATAATTCCGTATTTCACAGATTTGCAAAGGAATAAACAATGCATCGTGGTCTCTACTCCCTTGGTGTCTACGGCAGGGCTCAAGAGGGAGAAGAAAATAACAAATCCAGGGAAGAAAAACAGCAGCAGCAGCAAACTAAATATGTACTCTCCGTCTCCCCTCCCTCTTTCTGGCGAGGGAAGACAGTCTCAGGTTTGGAAGATATAATTTGAAATAAAGTCCAAGGGTAACACAGTCCTTCTATTTGCGAACTCACACATTCTGAAAATGATCTCCTTCCTCTTTTGGAATTCTGGGTTATCCACACCAATACCAACCTTGTTGTGATCCTGATCTATGCCCCCACTGTCTGTACATACTTGGGTGAACATGTTTTTGTTTCCTGAAGGCATACATTTTTCAGCATGTGTGTTTGTTTTTATGTATTCTTTTAACTGTTTCCATTTTGTGACGTTTGTGTCTGGCTCTGTGCCTACCCAGGAATGAGAAGACAGCTTTGAGTCCAGGGGTGGGTGACTTTCGTAGCCCCAGGGGCTCATAAGACCATAAGAACAGAGGGGATAGATTTGTTTTCCATGGCTTCAGAGATAAGGTCTCCAGGCAATGGCTTCACACTACTGGAAAAGGGATTCCATTTGAACATTAGGAAGAACTTCCTGATTGTTAGAGCTGTTCGGCAGTGGAAGATGCTGCCACAAAGGAGGGCGGTGGAGTCTCCTTCTTTGGAGGTTTTTAAGCAGAGGCTGGATGGCCATCTGTCGGAAATATTGTGATGGGGTTTCTGCATGGCAGGGAGCTGGACTGGATGGCCCTTGAGGTCTCTTCCAACTCTATGATTCTATGATTCTAGTAAGGGTACTTCTACACAAGCTTTATCCACGTCTGTTAGGATTGTCTTCTTCCTGCCTCCAAGACAAGAGGAGGGGAAAGCTTAAAACTCCTGAGTATTAGAAGTGACAATTGTTCTCTCTCTGAAGCCACCTCCCCTGATATTTCTGAAAGAATCTGAGTACTTGCATATCTGTGCACTTCTAGGTCCCTCGTGGAAACTAGAAGTGCTGAAATATGATATTTTTATTTTATTTCTTTTTAGAAATAGGAAAAGATCCCTTGAAATGTACGGGTAGTTTTGCAGACAGATCACAAAAGCGTCAAGGCAACATCTGAACTTTGAGCCACGCGCTTGCACAGAAATTCTGCATCCTTTGAGCATTGCCCCTCAACATTTGATCTTTTCGAATGATACAACCAAGGGTAAGGGGGAAATTATAGGTTTGATGCCGCAGGGGAATTCAGTCTAGTTGATCAACTTTTTTTTTCCTGCTGTATATCTTTCTGGTGTTCCAACTATTTTAGTCAGAATAAGATGTAGCATTTCATTTCATGGCATTCTTTTTGGCATGACTGGGTCCACAGGCAGCAGCCTGGGCTAGGCTACAAATCATGAAGGACAGTGAATAAAGAGAGAAACAGAAGCAGTAGCCATGGAACAAAGCCAATAAAGAGGGACGAACAGTTTCAAAAAGCCCAGGACAAAGTCAACAAGGAGTAAAGGGCAGAGCCAGGAGCCATTGTACATAGTCACTGAGGAGTAAGGGACAACAGGGATGGGCACGAAACTGAAAAATAATGTTTTGTTTCATTTCGTGCTCACCCCGTTCTGTTTCATTTTGTTTCTTACGAATTTTTAAAAAATTTGTACAAAATGAAATGAAATAAAACGAAATGGCTCCCTTGGGTCCTAGAGGCACCTGATGCGGATCTAACAGAGTGGGTGCCGGGCTCTCCTTGCTTCTGTTTGTTGTTTTTTTGCCCCCTGCCCCTTTAAGAGATCTGAATGCTGCCGGGAACAGAGCGAGACCGGCAGAACGGAGGTAAGCCGGCATTCTTTTCTTTCTTTTTTTCTCCCTCCCCTCATGCATCCAGCAGCCAGGAGTGCGGAGGGGGTGGGAACACAGGAACAGCGACAAACCCCCAAGATCTCTGGTCCGAATTTAAGTGGCCAGCGGATCTTAGGGGTCATGTGAAAAGGCTCATATGTTATTGTTTTTGCTTTATTGATTGTGTTTGTCTATGTTTTAGAGTTATATCAATGTTAATTTGGTTTTGATTTTTGTCTTTCTGTTTACTTCCATCATTGTACTTTCTGATATTGTATTTTATGATCTTGTACACCTCCCGGAATGGCCTCTGAGCCAGATGGTCTTTGCGGTATAGAAATCAAATAAATAAATAAATAAACAATTTGGAGATCACTCATTTACAGGGTTGCCATATGTTAGAGGTGACTTGGTGGCATATAAGAACAACAATACCATCCCCAGACAGTTTGATTGTTGACCATGAAAGCCAAGGGTGATTGAAGCTGTAGGCTAACACATCTGGAGGGCAGATGTCTACCTGAAGCTGTTATATTCTGGTCTCTTTTTGGGAGGAAGACTTCAAACAACAAGGATTGCAAATGTCAGAAATTCTTTACCTTTCTTCTCTCTTTTCAACCTAATAAAAAGTCCTGGGAAACCTTACAAATAGGCAACCCACTGGCACCAATCACAAAGTAGTGGCCACTTAATGTTCCCCAGCTTCCATGCCATTTCATTCCCTTGAACACTATTTATCAGCTAGCATTTCCCTGCTGAGAATTCAACTTCCTTTTCATTTCTGCCCTTCATTAAACCCAGCTCAGGGTCTTTCAGTTCATACAAAATGCATACAATTGGCTTCACTTGATTTTTCTTCACATATTTTGGGGTGGAGGTGGGAGTGGGGAAGGACTCAGCATGATTTTTCCAGAAAAAGCTATTCCCTTGAAGCCAGCCTAATTATGATTTCCAGCATAGATGGGGCTTACCTGATACACCTGGGGACCTTGCTTGGCCCTAAAGTTGAACTTTACTTAAAAACAGAACAAAACAATGTTTCATGTGGGTTGTCTTAACAATGAACTTTTGAATTTGTGATGTCATAAAATGCAGTCATTGACTGCCATGGTCAGATTATCCAAACTAAAGGCTGAGCCTTTACTGGAAATTCTTTTTGTTTTAATGCACACCTGCAACTAGACATCCTTTCAGCTTTAATCAAATTGCTTTATGAATAGCAGCACAGTTTGTACTTGCCCTTTGCTCTTTCCTAGTACCTGAATGCTTTCTGACCTGGTGTCCCCTCTTCCAGCACTATTGCTTCTTTCATTTTGGATAGTTATCATAATGCTATTGTGCGATAAAATATTCAAAGAGGGTTTCTTAATACTTTTTTCTATGCAGTACTCACAAGAGTTAGCTTGGGTGTCATTGCTGTCTTGTCTATAAAAGTGTCACCTTTCACAACTGCTGCTGTCCAGCAACTACACTTCAGAAATTTATTCAGCCCCATCCCCATTAGGACTGCCAATTATTTTTCTCCTGATGTGACCATGGGTTTTAGAAGACAATGGGGTCCACCTTACTCTGGTGTCTCAGATCCAAACATTCCACCTTAATGACCATGGTATGAGTCTAGCCTCCTGGTAGCATAGTGTTCAGCTTCCCGTACACACTTAAGCCCCTCGGACATTACCGCATGCCTCCCAGGAGGAAAGTTGGTAGTAATCTCCCACTAGATGCCCCTGTCATAGCCTTGTTCCAGGGGAGGTTTCTTCCACCTTCATCTCTTTCCTGCTGGATCCTAGGAGGTGAGGCAGCTGAAGCACAATGCAGATCACCAAGAGGAACAGGTTGATACCACAGACTAGAGATGGGCACGAAATGAGCGATTTTTCATTTTCGTTTTTTCGTTTCATTACGTAACAAAACGAAAACCGAATTTTGACTCCAAAATGAAACGAAACGACCCGAAACACGAAAAATTTTGTTGACCGCTTCGTTTTCGTTACGGCAAATACATTGAATTGTGCTAAATGGTAACGAAACAGCAATTTTTCATTTTCGTTTTCATTTTTTCGGGTCGTTACGTAACGAAATGAAAATGAAGTTTTTTGCAAAAAACCTCACGAAAACGGAAACGAACTGAAACGGACCCCTAAACGACCAAACGACAAACGAAACACCATTTTTTTGAGTCGTGCCCATCTCTACCACAGACAGCTCCCAGGGCCCCTAGTATCGTGTGGCCAGAGAAACACCAGAAATGTTGCTTCAGCAGTGGAACCAGGGTGACCAAAGGGCCTACTGTACAAGAACGAGGTCCATCTTAGACTATGTGACTTCCGTCCCTGGTTCTAAAGGGGAGAAAGGGCAAAGGTGAAAAAAATGGGAGGGCACTGGGAACAAATCGGTGCCAAAAGAGAAGAAGATCTTAAAGTGCCTACTTCCAGTGAACATGGAAGTAGAATACTGTACGTCTTAGAAAAGAGTGTGGTGGGGACCAGAGAAAGCACATTTGCCTCCAAAGAGGCGTAAGCATGATTCTAATACTCTCAAAAACCCAAGTCTGCAAAATCCTTTCTATTTGTTAGTTGTTACTTGCATTCTTCCACCAATCCCTGCTTTAACTTCATGACAGCCCTGTGTGTTTAAGAGAGAGGGAGGGAGAAATGTCTTATGAGGAGCCGCTTAGGGAGCTGGGAATGTTTAGCCTTTTAAAAAGAAGGCTGAGAGGGGATATGATAGCTATGTTTAAATATCTGAAAGGATGTCACGTTGAAGAAGGGACTGGTTTGTTTTCCATGGCTTCAGAGACTGGGACACAGGATAATGGTCTCACACTACAGGAAAAGAGATTCCATTTAAACATTAGGAAGAACTTCCTGATGGTTAGAGCTGTTCAGCAGTGGAAGATGCTGCCCCAAAGGAGGGTGGTGGAGTCTCATTCTTTAGAGGTTTTTAAGCAGGTGCTGGATGGCCATCTGTTGGGAGTCCTGTGATGGGGGTTCCTACATGGCAGGGGGTTGGGCTAGATGGCCCTTGAGGTCTCCTCCAGCTCTATGATTCTATTATTCTATGCCCCTTCAGCCTGGGATATTATCCTGTACGGTGCAAGCCCCGCTCTTGACAGTCTAACCACCACACCGCCCTGTCTTTCTTTTCTTATGGCTGCGTGCAACCAGACCAGGAGGAGTCGATGTGACTGTTTAACAGCACCCTCCAGCCAAAGCAGAGGAAGGAAGAAACGGAATGATGCTCAACATTTTCTGCAGGCATTCTTATGCAAGGGAGACACCTGCTGTGCAAAGTGTGCAGTGCACACACAGTGAGGTACCAACCAGAGTGGGAAAACACTCATCTGAAAGAGGCAGGGAAAAAAACTGTGGAGCAATTCCTTCTTGATTTAATGGTTCTGTGAAATCTGAGCTAGATTAGATCAGGTTAGGTTTCGTTTCTTGTTTTAAGAACATAGGATTCATACGGCAGGCATTGAACTGAAGGTTGGCAACGTTGGTTGAAAAGAGCAAGATGGGGAGGTCTCAACACAACCCTGTTCCGTATGCCATCAATGAGAAAACAAGGCGGTGGTGATATGCCATCAAGGCATGACGACTCTATGAATGAGTGACCCCCCAAATGACAGCCTTGCTCAGCTCCTCCCGTCTCAACCCCATGGTTTCTTTTAGGGAGTCCTTGCATCTCACATTTGGCCTTTTTTCTTTTCCTGATGACTTCCACCTTTCTGAGCGTTATGGTATTTAAAATAGTGCCTGTGAAAGGGATTTGGGAGTCTTGGTGGACCACAAATTGAACATGAGTCAGCAGTGTGATGCGGCGGGCAGGAAAGCCAATGCGATTCTTGGTTGCATCAACAGAACCATAGTGCCTAGATCAAGGGAAGTGACAGTACCACTCTATTCTGCTCTGGTCAGACCCCATCTAGAATACTGTGTCCAGTTCTGTGCACGTCAATTTAAAAAGGATGTTGACAACCTCGAGCGGGTGCAGAGGAGGGCGACCAGGATGTTTGAACACTAGGAAGCACTTCCTGATGGTTAGAGCTATTTGGCAGTGGAATCTGCTGCCACAAAGGGTGGTGGAGTCTCCTTCTTTGGAGGTTTTTAAGCAGATGCTGGATGGCCATCTGTCAGAAATATTGTGATGGGGGTTCCTGCAGGGCAGGGGGTTGGACTGGATGGCCCTTGAGGTCTCTTCCAACTCTATGATTCTATGATTCTATGATTCTTTGCAACCTTCTCATGTTGTGCTTATAGTCTCTGTTTCAATACGTGTGCCTCCAGAGATCGTTGAGGCTTGCTTGATTGGGGAACCCACTTGTCGATCTTTCTGGCAGTCCAGATTTTCCACAAAGCTCTCCTCCAGCAACACATTTGAAATGGACCATTCCCCGCCCACCCCCCATCAGCTTTCTTTCCTGTCCAGCTTTCGTGCCCATCTGTGGTCACTGGAAATACATGGGTGCTGATGATGATCTTGAGCTTGATCTCCTTACATTTCATGTTCTTTTCTAGTTCCTTTGAGGCTCCTATTCGTAGTCTTGGTCTTCTTCCGATTTCTTGTCTGCATCCCCCATTTGGACTGAAACGAAGTAGCCGCTCTCTTTTTGCCTTTATTGTCTCTTCTCTGTATTAAGAGAGATGTCTGCAGTTTGTTTCTGTTGTTTGTCTTCCTGTATCTCATCAAGTGTGACGAGGGAGAGATCCTCAGGTGATGACATCTGGCCTGGATGCCTTCTAAAGGGGATTGGACAGATTCCTGAAGGAAAAGTCCATCCCAGGTTACAAACCATGATGGAGATGGGTCATCTCCAGGCTTAAAACCGGGGTAATTCAAGGGCCAGATACAGGGGAGTGGGATCGGGAGACAGAGATCTAGTCTCGTGCGCTCCTAGAGGCATTTGGTGGGGCCACTGTGAGATACAGGAAGCTAGACTAGACGGGCCTTTGGCCTGATCCAGCATGGCTCTTCTTTTGTTCTTATGTCCTTATGCCCATTAGCTCCTATAAGTCCACCACCAGATGCTTCCACAGATGCAAACCATGCTGCTTGTATGCCAACCCCCATCGTGCTTAAAGCACCCTCTGGGCAGTTTACCAGTAATTAGGCAGGCAGTACTTTATGCTGGCCAGGATGAATGTAATGCCTTCAGCACTTCTCCAGGGTAGGCTCAAGGGAATTCCACGCCAAGAGAGATTTTGTCCATGTGAAGATAAGTCTCCTGGATTTCTTCAGCATGCACTTTTATTTTGTCCATTTTATGAACAAATCAGGAATCACCTGATCTGTCCATTGCTGAATAAGTCCCAAGGCCACCCTTCCAGATGGTTAGTACAATGCTATCTAATGGACCAGAACTCACACATCACAGCACAGGTAGCAACGTTTTTACTAGCTGCCATATTCAAGAGGGATCAATTTGACCATCCATTCCCCTGACACTCCTATTTATTAGTAGTCTTAATTGTTTTTCTTCTTCCTGCTCTTACTGTACATTTCTAGATATGGGTCATATGAGTGCAGTAAACTTAATATGAATTTGAGTTTGAAGGCAGGCTATACATTGCTCTCCCCAGCCAGCTGTTTACTCATTTTACCCACCTCAGAAGGATGGAAGGCTGAGTGAACCTTAAGCCTTCTATCTGGGATTGAACCCCAAGATGTGAGTGCAATTGCAGCTAAAGTTGTTGTTCAGTCATTCAGTCGTGTCCGACTCTTCGTGACCCCATGGACCAGAGCTCGCCAGGCCTTCCTGTCTTCCACTGCCTCCTGGAGTTTGGTCAAATCCATATTGGTTGCATCGATGACACCATCCAACCATCTCATTCTCTGCGTCCTCTTTTCCTTTTGCCTTCAATCTTTCCCAACATTAGGGACTTTTCCAAGGACTCCTCTCTCCTCATGAGGTGGCCAAAGTACTGGAGCCTCAGCTTCAAAATCTGTCCTTCCAGTGAACATTCGGGGTTGATTTCTTTCAGGATGGATAGGTTTGATCTCCTTGCAGTCCAGGGGACTCTCAAGACTCTCCTCCAGCACCACAGCTCAAAAGCATTGATTCTGCAGCGATCAGCCTTCTTTATAGTACAGCAATTTTAAACCCACTCTTATTGCTATGAAAGAGATGTCCTGCAGCATCGGTTACTTTTCCCTCAGGTTCGGCAGTAAAGTCCCAGCTTGCCCCCGAACCTTATAAGTTCTGAAGAAAATCTCTTTCCAAGAACGGGCTGTGGCCAATCCTGTTTGCTTTCTGCAATGTGCAAAAAGTAGATCCAAGACTTGGGGATCTTTCTTATCAAGGATCACCAAGGTCTGAATCTATTATTAAAGAAACTGCCAGGAAGGTGTGTTGCCTCCCCTTTTGTCTGTTTTGAAGGCTCCTTTCAAAGGAATGTGGAAATTCCACGCATCACCTTCTGCTGATGGGTGGCTGAACTGTATAAACAGATTCAAAGAGCTCTTTTTCGACATGGGAAACTGATGCTGAAAAGGGTTGGGCCAGGTTCCAACTCACATTGGCCCTGACTTGGCAACCGGAATGACCTTGACGCGTGGAGAGATATTTTGGCATCTTCTTGTTATACATTTGTTTCTTGGCAAAGGCCTTGCATCTGCCGGACAATGTTTTCTGACTCACAAAACCATCGCCCCGCTCTCATTTCCTCTGAGTGGATACTTGAGACATCCAAGGCCAATTAGTTTAGAGGTAAAATAAGGCCGCCGCCCGAGATGTGTGCTTTTTTGTTTTTGAAAGCTGCCTTGCTGCTTAAGAGGAGGAAATGCTTATGTCCCCCTCCCTCCAGTTCAAGGTGAATAATGTCAGATACAGTTATTTTGGCAAATGGAAATCCATAAATACCTCCTTTTCTTTTGATGTTCATTTTATGTTGCTGTTGCTGTTGCTATGGGCCATCATCTCCAACTTGTGGCGACCCTGTGGATAAATCATCCCCTGTCCTCAACTGCCCTGTTCATTACATTTTAAAATTTATTTTCTACACTAAATTACGTAAAACAAAGATATTGCTTGCCTCCTGTCGTGTTATCGATTCTATCACAGCTTTTCCCAACATTGAGCCCCATGTAATTCATATCTCCTTTCCCAGCTTAAATGAGCGTACTTTCATACTTAATTTCCTTACTATTTCATCCATATTCTACCTACCTTTACTTACATCTCTTTTTAATACCAAGAATATAGCCTAATCTCAGCCATCTATTCAATCTCGCTGTTTTGCTCTTCAATAGTAAGCAATTTAGGACAGATTTGGCTTATTATATCTTCTATATATCATTCACAGTATATTTACCTATGAGCACTGCCCCTAGATTTGGACATGACTAGCACACATGTGCGGGGGGAGCCTTTACCTTTACCTTACATCCTGGTCTATATGATTTACTTTATGCATAGAAATTCTTATCTATACCTAACTGCCACTATTCTTTTAAAAATCTAACAGATTAACATTTATTTATATATCAGGTTTGTTTTCACATTTCCATTTTCCATTTTCCCATATCATACCAATTAATAAGTAGCCTTAGACAATCATAATACAGAGAACATTTTTATGTAATAAATTCACTAAGCCAAAAATTCTTTTTTTTTTTAATTTTCCCTTTTCCTGCCAAGTCCTTTATCTTCACAGGTTGCTTTTTCCTTGTCAAATCCATTAACTTCATGGGTTGTTGTGTTATCTTGATAGTAATCTTGATGACCGCTCTGCTACTGAAAAAGTCCCACATTTTCCTCTTTTTGGCACCCATATTGAGTAAAACAGAGGCGCTTGTCATATTCCGTAGACTTGGCACATCTAAGGGCTTAGCCTGCACTATTCTTGTCAAATTTGTCTTCATGTTGAGATCTGCCCTTTGTTCTGGTATAATCTCTTGATTCAAGATAATTTCAGTTTTTCCCAGGGATTCAGTGTTATCCAAGAGTTCATGTTGGAGTCTAGCTTGAATAGATCCTGTTATTGTCATCTGTAGATTGGAGTCCGGTGTCTGTTCTACTTCTATTACTTTATCAGGATTGGAAATTTCTGTATCTATAAAGGTCGGATGCAAGATATCTATTATTCTTTGTAATCTGGATAAAAGTATATTTGCGAATTCTTCTGAAATATTTTCCCAATCCATTTCATTTTTATGGCTCACAACAAAATGTTAAAGTTGCTTGTAATTATAGTTTCTGCCATTTAATTTCCAAAAGAGAGGGGTGTAGAAGGAGATGACTGAATTAAAGTCCTAGACCAGGCGTGTCCAAACTTCAGCCCTCCAGATGTTTTAGACCACAACTCCCACAGTCCTTTGCCATTGGAACTACAGGCTTGGAATTCTGACAGTTGTGGTCCAAAACATCAAGAGGGCCGAAGTTTGGACATGCCTGCCTTAGAGGCAAAGAATAGCTATCTTTCAGCCTTTGCTTTCAAAACATGAGATTATCTCAAGGTTGAAGTGTTCTTTAACAAACGGCTTCTCCAATGCTGCTCTTAAAACTGCGTCATTAAGTCCAGCAGATATTGCGGATTTTCAATTATTACGGGTAACCCCCACAATAGGTGGGGGATCACTGTAGTGGCAAAATATTAGGAAAATCAGAAGCAGTCTTGTGTCAGGTGAGACCACTGATCCCTTGGAAAGGATCAGAGGAATGCTAAGGGTATTGGGGGGGGGGGTTTCATATAAAATTATTCTAAATTAGCTGTGACATTGTACAGCTACAAGGATGTATAGCAGCATCCTTGCTTGCAGAAATGATTCTCAGCATTTTTACAAAAATGAGTTCAAATGCAACCTTAGAGATAGATTTGGTTCATTTTTTTTGGTAAGAACATAACCAAACCCAACAAATAATTCACAAACTATCTAATTTGAGATTTTAATAAAACCCCCAAAATGCATGTGAGCAGTTTTAGGATCAATGACAAGTTCACAAAAAGTGGCGGCCAACTTTTTTTGGGGGGGGGGGCGGCGGCAGGGTGGGGAGTCTTCCATGCTTTCTCCATCTTTGCCTTTCAATTCTGGGCTATCTAGGCTGCTGAAGCGTTGTACATTTTGTGAATCTGTGGTGATCCCAAGGCTAATTCCAACTGGTTGGGGGTTCAACTCCCCCATGGTGCCTCTCGGGAGAAAGCTGCACAGTCCTGGGGCAAACCCGAGATGAAGAGAACTTACACGCCTGTGCAGGGGAAACCTTTACCTTTACCTCTGTGATAGTGTGTGGGAGGTTCTGGCAGTCACACAAAGTAACTTTTCGAAGTTCTGATTTTGCATTCAACATGGTAAAAGCGTCATCTATTTTTCTTCTCTACAGGATACGGTTGGTTGATGGACCACCAACTGTGGTCTTAATAACATGGCTGCTCCAGAAAGTAACTTTTCCAATATCAGAGTACTGTACATACCCAGGTCAGGACATGGATAGATGGATAGATAGATAGATAGATAGATAGATAGATAGATAGTAGAGATGGGCACGAAACGAACAATTTTTCGTTTCCGTTTTTGTTTTTCGTTTCGTTACGCAACGAAACAACAAACAAATTTTGTCTCTAAAATGAAACGAAACGAACAGAAACACCGGAAGTTTTGTCGTGCGTTTCGTTTCCGTTACTGCAATATGAGTGAATTGCTTAAAATCCTAAAAAAATAACAAAAAAATTGAAAAAAATGGTAACGAAATGGTAACAAAACAAACGAAAACGAAAATGATTTTTTTTTGCAAAAATTCACGAAAAATGGAAACGAACCGAACCGGACCCTCCAAACGACAAACGACAAACGAAATGCCATTTTTTTTGATTCGTGCCCATCTCTGATAGATAGATAGATAGATAGATAGATAGATAGATAGATAGATAGATTAGATAGATAGATAGATAGATAGATAGATAGATAGATAGATAGATAGATACTGTAGATATTCCAGGAGGCCCTCCTGGATGGGCTGAAGGAAGCAAGACCAAGTCAGCTGTAATGCACAGCAGACCCAACCTTTATTATTTTTTTTAAAAGGGGGTCATGCTTCTAAGTATAATGCAATTCTCTTATTATATTATTACTTGTTTTAGAACAATAAAAGTCCAGGTTTTTCTTCAAAGTAGAAATATACTTTTCTAAACAAGCAACAATCTTTGTAAGTTTCACTTGGGGGAGCCCCCACCCCCACCCCCGACAGTTTTGGGAGCCAGACAGGATCCCTGAACATTCAGAGTTTGCACGATAGATAGAATTGCATTCTTCATCTGGTGTACATCTTGACTGGCTTGTGCAATGGCTGCAGGAGGCGGTGATGTTCCCGGACAGTGTTGCAAGGCTCTTGGGAGGGACGGAGGAGGCACATCTGGCAACAAATTTGGCCGCAACTCCATTCCGAGCCTGAAGAGGTTTTGTTGGACACTGGGGAGAAGTCAAAATCCGCCACCTATAGACCGGCAAGGGAGAAGAAGACCATGGTCAATTTCAAACCAGGAAAGAACGTGTTGAAACAGCAAGCTATCCCTTGAAACAGTTGGTCACTTGTTGAGTGGATTTAGATCAGTGGTTCTCAACCTGTGGCTCCCCAGATGTTCCTGGACTGCAACTCCCAGAAGCCTCCACCACTCGCTGTGCTGGAAAGGGTTGCTGGGAGTTGCAGTCCAGGAACATCTGGGGACCCAGAGGCTGAGAACCACTGATTTCGATAATGAGTTCTTACCTCCAGAAGGGTTTATTAAAATCCCAACCTAAGTCACCTTTGACTGAATTTAGACCCTTGGGCCATCCCTGAGCCAGGAAATGGTAATGTTTGGTTCTGCAGCTCCCATAATTCACCAACAAATCTTCCTGGAGAATCGCTGTCTTCCAAAACTCTGGCCCCACTTGACTCAGCAGTGTTGTACAGACGTCTAGATTTAGGCTGCCAGGGGAATTCTGGTTGATGTAGTCCAAAACATAACCCTACACACATCCCGTCTACACCATAGGTGGGGAAACCTCTGCCCTCCAGATGTTTTGGAATGCAATTTGCATACAACCCTACCATTGGCCAGCTTGGTCGGTCCTGATGGGAATGACAGGTACCACATCTGGCAGGCCAGAGGTCTGCTTTCGACTGCAGGGCAGCTCTGTTCCAAGGGTTTCCCCCCAACTCATCTGGAGGGCACTGGGTCATCATCATCATCATCATCATCATCATCATCATCATCATCATCATCATCATCATCATCATCATCATCATCATCATCATCATAATCATCATCATCATCAAAGTGCAGAGCTGGGGGAGGGGAGACTCTATGGATCATCAAACCCAACCTGTCAAGGAGGAGCAGCAGGAACTGAGCTTCCAACCTATGGCTCCCCAGCCAGATACTTAAATCACTGAGCTACCTAGCAGTTGTAGAAGGTTGGGCTACCAAGTCCATTGATATTCCTTGGCATGCTGGTGACCAGGTGAGGGCTTCCATTGGTGAAGGGTCTGTCATTCTCACAAGTGCATGAATATTTATTAGGTAAATTTCAGTGACTGGTATAGTTTAGTTATAGAGATGGGCACAAAATGGAAAAATGGTGTTTCATTTCATTTTTCATTTCATTTTTCTTCGTTTCATTTCATTTCATTTTTAACAATTTTAAAATAAAAATTCATGTCATTTTTGTTTTGTTTCATTTTTGTTTTTTCTTAAAACACTGTCTCTTTAAAAATATTTTAAAAATTGATCAGAGTAATCACAGAATTACATGTTTTAAGCACTGGACATCAACGTTGTAGGGATTATCAGCCATATTTATTAAACATTTAATCATTTTCATTTGATTTAAAGTTTAATTGTTTTTAATCCTTTTATTTTACATCGCACAGCAACGCTGCCATTAATGAAAAACGAATCAGAACGAACCAAACATTTCCAGTTCATTTTGTTTCATTTTTCTTTAAAGAAAATGAAAAATGAAACAAAAACAAAAGACGAAAAATGAAACAAATTCATTTGTTTCGTGCCCGTCTCTATTTGGTTAGATTAATCGTTCATGTTTTTTTAAGCATTGCTTTAAACCAGGCATGTCCAAAGTC
>JAHTLZ010000054.1:8199328-8246484 GCA_023846285.1 Phrynocephalus versicolor
GTTAGTTAGTTAGTTAGTTAGTTAGTTAGTTAGTTAGTTAGTTAGTTAGTTAGTTAGTTAACAACAACAACAACAACAACAACAACAAATAATAATGTGCTTTCAAGTCAACTCTGACTTATTTTTCAGGGTTTTCTAGGTAGAAACTACTCAGAAGTGGTTTACTGTTTCCTTCCTCTAGGGGCGCCCTGGGGACTGTGCAGCTTGCTCAAGGCCACCCAGGCTGGCCCTTTTCCCAGGAAGCACAGTGGGGGATTGAACTCCAGATCTCTGGCTATATGGCTACATTCGTAACTCACAAAAAATGTCTCTGCAGGAATTACGGCTGACAAATCTTCTCCAGGACCGAAGAGACTTGGTCACCTTTCCCACACAACACACCAATCCACCTTCTTGCTGACCACAAGGCGAAGGAGTTGCAGAGATGGCAGAGCAATTACAGTAGGAGACAGGCAGACGTGATCAGTGGCTAGGTCTCACTTCTGAATCTTGTGCAAACCCGATCCCCCTATGGGAGATGGTTTGCTCCATTGACAGGGCCTTTTGTTGGCTACATAGCTGGAGACCCAGAGCCAGACTGATCCTCCGCTGTGGTGGTGGTGGCCTTACATGGCCCATCCAATGCTCCCCACTGCTGGGGGCCACTTCAGAAGAACTGCTGTTAGGAGCACCTGTCCAGAGCTGTCTCTCTAAAGCAGGCATGTCCAAACTTTGGCCCTCCAGATGTTTTGGACCACAACTCTCACAGTCCTTTCTCATTGACAATCTAAGCTTAGAATTCTGGGAGTTGTGGTCCAAAACATCAGGAGGGACGAAGTTTGGGCATGGCTGCTCTAAAGGAACACCCCACCTTGAGGAGTACTCGGAATGAATGCATGATAGGAGGGAGGAAGACCCAAATAATAATATATGTGCCACAGTACACCTGATGTCCTTTGCCACTTCCCTTGAGGACCTCCTGGAGCAAAGCATTTCCACTAGTGGAGAATGTGAGGTGACGTTCAACCATGACATCCTTTCCTTCTGCTAGCCGTCACTGTGCCACCTTTGTAGCTGTTTTCTTCTACCCTCTAGACCAAGCAGTTACCACCTTTGGGTAACCTAGATGTTTTTGGATTACAGTCCACACATTGTCCACACGGCCAGGGGTGAAGGCTCGTGGCCATCAAAGTCCAAGAACACCTTGGGCACCCAAGGCTGGGAACCCACTATCCCGGACATAACCTTGAGGAAGGGGATAGCGAAGGGCCACTGATTCTTTCTCTTCTGCAGCACAAAAGGATCTAGCGGGATGCATATGTGTATACACAATGCATATGTGTATATTACACAAGGTGGGTATAGAGATGTTCCCTTGGGGCAGAGGACACAAGGGCAAGGCATTTGGGAATCATTAAACCTCTCTATCTGAGCGGGGAGGCCCCGGATGGAAGGAAATGAATTCCATAGCCCATATAATCAGGAAGCCCAGCTGTGATGCCTGGGAAGGTCTTTTTCTTCAAAAAAGTGATTTTTGATGTGCCTTGTGGAGAAACTGTGGCTGCTGAGCCTTGCTTGTTTTATTCCCTTTGTTGACAAAGATGGAACATATAATGGCTAAAACCCAGTTGTGCTTTTATGCTCATATCGCACAGTTGGTACAACCCCCCTTGAATAACGGCTTTGGGTAAAAATGTTAGCACTGTTGCTCAGCAAATACTACACTGATGTCTTAAGTGTAGGAGCCTTGTGGCGCAGTGGTTTAACTGCAGTGCTGCAGCCAAAACTCTGCTGGCAACCTGGGGTTCAATCCCAGGTAGGTGGCTCAAGGTTCACTCAGCCTTCCATCCTTATGAGGTCGGTAAAATGAGTACCCAGCATGATTACTTGTGAACTGCCCAGAGAGTGCTTGAAGCACCATGGGGTGGTTGGTATATAAGGAGCACTGTGTTAGACGGGCATGACTCATCGTATTCTGGCCCAAGTGTATGGCAGGGTAGGGATAGAGTAAAAACATAAGCACATACCCATCTCCAAAATCCCAGTTATAAACAAAGGACGCAGACTTAAAATAATGGCTTGGGTCATAAAGAAGGAAGGAGACCAGGATCAGTGTCGCTGTTGCAGGATGAGATCTGAGTTTTTCCGGCACATTGTTGGTCTCTATTTGGGTAACAGATAAATTCCCGACTATAAACTCTGTAGAAGAAGGAGAGAAAGAATGGATGTATTATCTATCCAGGCAGGTCCAAAGTCAGGCCCGGGAGCCAAATGCAGACCATTTTCAAATTTCGAGTGGCCCACGTCTCCCCCCCCCCCGCTGGCTCAGCCTGTCATGCATCCCTACCTGCTGCCCTCTCCCCATAGCAGATAAAGGCGTCAGTTTGCAATTTACAGTTTGCCTAACCTCCCTGCCTCTGTCCACCTGACCAGCCACATGCCCAGCATATCCGCCCTCAGCTCCATTGCTGCAGCGTCCTCCCTGCCTCCTTGCATGTTACAGAGACTTGCCCAAAGTCTGGCCCAGGGGCCAAATGCTGCTGAATGGTTGCCCCCCCCCCACACCTACACACATTTTCATCTCGACAAATCTGGCCCTCCTTGCAAAAAGTTTGGACACCCCTGAGCTATGCAGTTCATTGGGTGACCTTCCAAACCGTCTGAATCACATCGTTCAAGGCTTGGCTTGTGCTGATGAATGGAAAACATTCGGGATTTTTCTTCTTCTTCCTTTGGTGGGGGAAGGAAGTCAAATGAGGATTCAGAGCCTTTCCTGAGAAGCAGGAAAAGGTTTCTTTTAAACACAGCAGCAATGGCTTTGTGGTGGCCTTGAAGCTCTGGCTAGCATCCCGCTCTTATGCGGGCACTGTACAAAAGCAAGGATGACGGGTGTGCTCGTGGCCGCCAAAACAGAAACGGGCCTCTCAGGTGTTTGCAAAGCATCCCTCACCGTGTCTCTCGTGCCCGTCCATCTGAGCAGACCTCTCTGTTTGTTGGGGCAGAGTCGCAGTTGCTTTCTCCAAAGGCAACAGAGAACCACTTACACAAGGTGGGTATAGAGATGTTCCCTTGGGTCAGAGGACACAAGGGAAAGGCATTTGGGAATCATTAAACCTCTCTATCTGAGCGGGGAGGCCCCGGATGGAAGGAAATGAATTCCATAGCCCATCTAATCAGGAAACCAGCTTGGTCTCTATCTCTCCTCCCAGATCAGCCAGGAAGCCTGTGAGAGCGGTTTGCAGGACACAGCTGCCTGCGATAAGGCTTCTATACCCCAGCTACGTGATCAGCCCAAGACCCTGCCACTCTAGATAAGGCTTCTGAGGAGTTCACCAGCTTACCTGACTCCTGGCATGTAGGCCTTGTCTCCACCCCTTGTGATGCTTGGTTATTGCAACTAGAGATGGGCACGAATAAAAAAAAATGGCATTTCGTTTGTCGTTTGGAGGGTCCGTTTCGGTTCGTTTCCATTTTTCACGAATTTTTGCAAAAAATTCATTTTTGTTTTCATTCGTTTCATTACCATTTCGTTACTATTTATTTCAATTTTTGTGATTTTTTAAAGGATTTTATCAATTCATTCATATTGCAGTAATGGAAACGAAACGCACAACAACATTTCTGGTGTTTCTGTTCGTTTCGTTTCATTTTAGAGACAAAATTTGTTTGTCGTTTTGTTACGTAACAAAACAGAAAAATGAAAACGGAAACAAAAAATTGTTCGTTTCGTGCCCATCTCTAATTGTAACTAATAAAAAGCCTTGCACCCAGGCTAGCAGTGAGGAGCTGTTGCATGGGACCCAGCCTGCTGGAACCCACCAATGTGTCTATATGTAGTCATTCCTACAGGTGGGATTGAACCCAAGCTTAAGAGAAGCTACGCCGTTTCTCCTGTTCGTGCCCCAAAGACCCAAGGAGATCAGGGCATAGGATGGTCGGCAACCAGAGACTAAAGCCATTTTTTTTCAAACTTTGCTTTTGTGGCTTGGCGATGGAATAAACAATCTGACATTTTACCTGAGACTTGCAGAACTGCCAGGCCTTGTATGAGGGTTGGGCAAAACCAGCAGCCCGCGTGGGCCACCTGGACGGAAACAGGAAAGATCCCTGGGAAAGGACTGGTCACAACGATTGTGGAGTTTGTCCCATACTCCGATTTCTCAACCAAAGTCAAGGGGCCATAAATCCAGCTGAAATGGTACTTTCCCCCCTGGGTGGAGGAAGACTCCTCATTCTTTACATGCAGGATGGCCTGGAGCGTAGCCTGAGCATCTGTTGTGATAGGGCCGTTGTTGGTGACTTCCAGGTCATAAAGGGCTGCAGAAAAAAAGACACACTTAGAATTATTTACATTTTTATGAGACTACTACAGAACAAAATCAACACACCATGAGTGCCACAACATAGTCTGTTTCCATTTTCTAGGTCTGCGGGGAAGAAATATCTGAATGTTTCGATTTTTCTTCAGGAAGCTTAAGTGCTTTGGAATGCATATATCCATGCAAAAATAAATAAATCCATGGATACTGTATTTGGAATATGGGATTGCATTAGATGAACACTGATTTTTGGGCAACCCATGAATGCTGCTTTTCAGGGATAAGCCCTTCAGAGCCAATACAGAGATATTAATTAAAGCCATAAAATCATTTCAAATAAATTGAATTCCCCTTCAGTTGGAGGTGCATCATCATCATCATCATGAAACAGAAAGGAGCAGTTTAAATAGGAGACACATTTTCTAAGCCCTCCCAGAGCTTTGAATGTAACTGGTTACTAGTAATAAACTATTTCTCAATCATTCCCTTTTCTAACAATGGGGGTATAACTGTGCTATAGTGCAACAGTGACTTGGGGTACACGGGTTAACAAATCACACCTTCTGCGCTGCACCTGTAGCTGGTTAGCTACTTTTTGTGAGTACTGTGTATGTGACCACACTGGAGATTCTTCCAGATTGGGGATAGGGACTATGCCCACCCCCTTTCTGTCCCCAAAGCAATGTGGGGTTTCCTGGGATATGAACTCAAACGTCTCTTTAAAAGTCACCGTCTTTTTGAGTTAAGAAAATGGCTTTTTTCTAAAAGCCTTCCATCTGCTTCTTTTTTTAAAATCCTAATTGAAAGCTTCCTGCTGGCCGGCTCTCACTGTGGACATCAGTGTCACAAGGCAAAGTGCCATAGCACTAAACTTGGCTCCAGTACAAAAGGGAAGTTGAAAACACAACGTGCATCTGAGAAGGAAGACAAGGAGTGGAAGCCAAAGCCACACGCACTGTACTAAGTGAGAGACAGGAGAAACTTTGCATGGGTGACAGGAAGAATACCGGCAGCATCACTGCATAACCTGTACAGTGGAACCTTGACTTACGTCATTAATCCGTTCCAGTGGTCTAGACTTAAGTCAAACATGACTTAAGTCAAACGAACGTTTCCCATAGAAAGTAATGGGAAAGCGGATTAATCCGTTCCAGATGATGAAAAAGACCCCTGAAAACAGCAATTTAACACAAATTTGACTGGGATAGGAGATTCCTTCTGGGGGTGTAAATGAAATGTCTCTTCAAAGAGCGGAGGAGGCAGTGGAATTATAGTCCACAAGTTATATGCCTCCACGTTTTAATGTTCATAGCAACAATGTCTAACATTTAAGTTTTACTGATTTTTAACTTGACGTTCCAAGTTCTGAAGAACTCTATGCTTACCATTAGAGTCTCACAACTTTACAGCTCCCCAACTAAAACACTTCCATTGTGGACCAGACTTCTGCAGCCAGATTTTTTACAAGACTGAGCCGACTGTCTAACCAGCGAGGCCAGCCCCGAGCTCCCGGCCCTTCTTTTCCTCCGGCAGCAGCGGCGGCTTTGGTGAGGCCAAGGACCAGCTCCAGGTGCTGCCGGAGGAGGGGAAGAAGGCAGGGGCAGTTTGGAGGCGGCAGCCGCGATGCTGGGTTGTGGCTGCCGCCCAATTCCGGTGCCTTGCGCCAGGGCTCCGAGATGAAAGTCAAAGCCCGCGACTCAAGTCAAACAGGCCCCTTCTTGCTGCAAGTCAAATATGATGCAAGTCAAGCAGCATGTAAGTCAAGGTTCCACTGTAATTTGGAGGAGAGCAAATGATCCATCTGAAAAAGCGCTCCATGGTGGAGGAGGAAGGTTCTGTCGGGTCTGTGCCTTGGGCTGCTGTCTCATGCGCTGTTGTGGGCAGACATCGGAAAAGCCGTGTTTTTGGACGGCAACTCCCAGAGTCCCCTCGCCAGCGCGGCATCCAGGCCAGGTGCCATCACCACATCCTGTGGCAGGGAGTCCCACAGACTAACTGTTTTCATTTCTTAACATGCTGAGTCAACAACTAGACGATCAGGAAGAGAATTAGTGCCATAAGCCAACATCTTGTAGCAAGTCAAAGGAGGTCCCTAAAAGTAACCATTAAAGTTACCTTTGAAGTAAAGACTCTTCAAGTAACTATTCTGGTAACTTTTAAATTGTAAATGTTACTGTATTGGAATACTTTGGGGATTTCTGAGATTAAGCCATAGCCAAGTGATTTTTAAAAATGTTCCATATTGGAGGTAGTGGATACTGACATCTGCAGATAATAGCTTATCCTAAATAAGCCGCAGATTTTGGACCAATTTTCTTTTCTTCAGCAAGGAAGCCATGAGTACACTTCTGATTGCATGACTCCATGCCACAGATCACCACTATGTGAGTAGTAATTTTGTGAAACAATGAATTAAATCAGAAATAACGTGATAGCCGGGAAAATTCAAGCTCAGCATTTGTCCATTCTCAGTAGCAGGAAAAGTACACTTAAATGTATTCTCGAAGGCTTTCACGGCCGGGATCTGATAATTGTTCTGAGTTTTTCGGGCTGTTTATCTGAATCTGGAAGGTTTTTCTTCCTGACATTTTTCCAGACTCTGTGGCCGGCATCTTCAGAGGGCAAGGAGCTCGGGGAACTAAGTAAACTTTACTTAAACCTCCTGAAAAATTAACCCTGTGACCTTTCCTGGAGGGATGCCCTATCACGAGCTGACTCCATCCCTTTAGATAAAGGCTTCTGTATAGATACACAGACCTGACTGATGTTAATCTTGTCTCCTTGCTTTGAATGTGGAAAATAGTGTGTAATCCCAGGCTTTGCCCTCAAACTCCAGACAAGTTTCAACAAGGACATGAATCTTTGGCTGGCCAGAATCCAGTCCTGTACCAAAGCGGCCTGGGCTTCAGGTCGCCTCTTCTCTCCCATCTGTAACTGGGCACATTAACAGACAAAAGCTTATAGGATGCCTGGGGAGGCAAGGTGGGTTGCTATATAGCCCAGTGATGGCGATCCTTTTAGAGACCGAGTGCCCAAACTGAGATTCAAAACCCACTAATTTTTCGCAAAGTGCCAATACAGCAATGTAACGTGAATACAGGTGGCTATAAAGGGACAGTGTTGGGTGCCCACCAAAAGGGCTCCGAGTGCCACCTTTGGCACCCGTGCCATAGGTTCGCCAACACAGTATCTATAGCCATCCCCCACTGTGCTGCTTGCTTGAAGGGGGCTTAACCTGAGTTCTCTCTCTCTCTCTCTCTCTCTCTCTCTCTGGCATTTATTTATAGGTTTCAAACAATATGAAAAGGAGAGAAAAACATGGAATGAATCTAGCCTTCTCAAACAAAATTTGCATCTCATCATAACAATATCTGTATCTATAATCAGATATGATACCCTTGTTCTCCATGAACTTGTCCAATCCTTTCTTAAAGCTGTCAAGGCTGACAGCCGTCACCACTTCTTCTGGCAGGGAGTTCCACAGACCAGTGATCCTCTGGGTGAAAAAGTGCTTTCTCTTATTTGTTTGAGAACTAGCACCCAAAAGTTTCATTGAGTGCCCCCTAGTTCTAGTATTGTTCGATAGGGAAACAGTTTTCCCTTATCTACTTTGTCCACACCGTGTATGATTTTATAAACTTCAATCAGGTCACCTCTTAGACAATGATCTCAGATGGGTAGTTTGAATTGGCAAAGGGATGAAGCGGGTTTGTGGGCAGCTTCACCAAGATCCAACACTAAACCAGAGCAGAAAACTAAAGCAGAGCAAATTCTTGAAGTCTTTCCTCTCCTGTTTTACTGATGCCAGATTTTTACACCTCAGTGTGATGTAAACCAGTGAGCTATTTCAAGTAACACTTGGGGGTGCATGTGAAACATCTAACACTTGACTCCAGATGATGAAAGTAAAAATTTGTCAGGGACTCAGCGTCTCGGATTATTATTTGCCCATTTTCTACAGACTTTCAAAAAGCAGCCTGGTTGCTCCGTTCCTGTCTCTGGGTGCCACAAAACCTTTTTATTCTCAGTTAGAACGCTTTTTGATTCTTAGTCGTGAAGTTTCGTGGTTAAATGCCTGGACTGCAGCTAAAACTTGCTCCCGACCTGGGGTTCAATCCCAGGTAGGTGGCTCAAGGTTCACTCAGCCTTCCATCCTTCCGAGGTGGGGAAAATGAGTACCCAGCTTGCTGGAGGGGGCAATGTGTAGCCTGCATACTGTAATTTAAAAAACTGTATACCGCCCAGAGACTACTTGAAGTGGCATGGAGCGGTATATAAGCAGAAGACCTTGCTTTTTGCTTTGCTTTCAGAGTATGGGGCCTGGAAATCTGAGAACTGGGGAATGTATTCTCATGGCCTCACAGTTCAGAGGATGGCTGTGCTCCAGTTTCGGAAGGAACCCAAATTAATAACTGGATTGATCTGATTTAGATGACATCTCTACCAAAGTGGCAGCTGGCCCCATAGCTCAGTAGTTGTGGTTTTCCTTTAAAAGGGCCCAAGGCAGCTCACAACAACACTGAAATACAGCATTTCAGGTTGAAAACAATGTTTATACAACAGTAGTGAGCATCATTAGAAGACAGTAAGTCATGAACAATGAGTCAAGAGGCAACATACATGAGTAGAAGGTAAAATCAAAGCGAAGAACAGTAAGTTTGTGGCTATTATTTTTTTTAAAAAAATACCATTCTGAGAACTACGAAATGCAACAAGGGAAAACACAAGACAGGACCGAGCGTATTAATGCCTGGCCATTAAAAACAGATAAATGGAATTCTGCGCCGGGGCGGACGGCAGCCCTCCCGACCTCGGCGGCCATGCACACACTGCTCGGGCGAGCCGGAGAGATCCACACGGGGTGCAAATCTTGCGATCCTACAGATTTTCCCACGGTGGGACTGCGCTCTTCCCAAGACCCTCCCCCCCTCCCCAAAGAAGACAGGTTACCTGCTGCGGAGGCGGCCTGGAAAAGGAGCAGCACCCAGGGAACGAGCCGGGCGAGGCTCACGGGCCAGGGAAACGCCCGCGCCATGGGAATCCGCCCGCTTTTCCCCCCCCCTGACCGAGATCCGCTCAGCCCCGGCGTTCTCCCGCAACGCGCATCGCCAACCTCTTCGCGCCGCGCCCCGGAGCCCGACCGCGGAGTGTCCGCGACTGACCCCTCGCGGCCGCCTGGCGCCCCTGCACCTCGCCCACCGCCACTCCCGGTCCAGCGGCTGCGGCAGCGCCGGTCACGCCCGATCTCTGCAGAAATGCCGCTGCGAGGCTCACACAGCCCGGGCCGGGGAGACCCCTTGGACGGCTCTTCTGGGTGCCACGGGGGCGTGGGATTGTTGTCTCCTCCCTTATTTTATTTTATTTTATTTTATTTTATTTTATTTTATTTTATTTTTACAACTTATATGCCACCCACTACCCAAAGTTCTCTGGACGGCTTGCAATCAAAAAATTAAAACAGTTAAAATAAAGAATATCAATAAATAATTAAAACAATAATTAAAAAAACCTTACACTAAAATCATTACACTATCATTGCCATCAGAGGACCCACAATCTATATTGTGTCAATTAAAAATCTTCTGGAACAGGAAGGTTTTTACTTGGCGCCAAAATGTCATCAATGTTGGCGCCAGTCGGATATCACTCAGGAGGGCATTCCATAGCTTCTTCACTTGCAGGTTTTCTTCTGAGGTTCGCTGCGATCCTAAAAGAACAGGTTGTTGCGTTCACTAGCAGAAGAGATCTGTTGTGAGCTCTTTCCGATGACCCACAAAAGACGTTCCAGATGTGTACATAGATGCACATACATCTGGAAGTTGAGTCATGGCAAGTGGACTTCTTTTTTTCCACAAAAAAAAGGAGTCCACTTGCCATGACTCAACTTCCAGTTAATAAACTCACCTGGATGACTGAAAATCTTCACAGACATAGATACATACACAAACACCGGGGTACATTAGAACATAAGAAGAGCCCTGCTGGAACAGGGGAAAGGCCCATCTAGTCCAGCTTCCTGTATCTCACAGTGGGTTTGGGAGCACATGAGACTAGATATCTGTCTCCTGATACCACTCCCCTGCATCTGGCCCTTGAAGTCCCCCAGTTTTAAGCCTGGAGATTACACATCCCCATCATGGTGATGGACTTTTCCTCCAGGAATCGGTCCAGTCACCTTTTGAAGGTTTCTTTTAGGGCAGTGCTTCTCAATCCCCAGAGGTTCCCGGACTGCAATTCCCAGAAGTCTTCATCACTCGCTGAGCTTGTATACTGAGCCTTGTATACTGTCCTGAACTCCTTGGAAGAAGTGTAATATGAAATTGTTGGGATATGGCAGGGCTGTCCAACTTTGAACAGGCCAAGGTCTACTTTTTCCAGCCCAAAGTGCCTGAGGACTACTACACTAAAACCTCTACTTACGAATTTTATCCATTCCTTCCGAGCACATGGTCATAAGTAAAAAAATTGTAAGTAGAGCAGTGGTTTCCCATAGGAATGCATTGAAAATCAATTAATCCGTTATGGAGAGAATTGTCCAGGGGGGAAGAAGGGTGATGTCACTGCACAAAGGAGATGGGCACACCTTGCTCCTCTCCTCCCCTCTCCTCCCTCCACTCTGCACCAGCAACTCAGCTGGTCACAAGACAGTGGCACACCAATCATCTGGCTGGTGGAGGGAACAGGGACTGACCCAGAACTTTGCTGGGGCAGTGGTGGTCCTTGGGATGGGGGAGGGAGGGGTGGAGAACTTATCCCCTCACTTTTTTATTGATGGTCAGAGGGCTACTTTTGAACCCTTCGCGGGCTACCGGTAGCCCACAGTCTACCTGTTGGGCAGGCCTGGGGTATGGTATGTTTTTAAAGGCTGGGCTATTCTTGCCACTAGAGGACCTTTGTGAGGAGATATTAAGAGAGGTAGGCCTAGCAAAAGTTACTTTTTCAGAGCACAGTGCCGTTGGGGGGGATACTGGGTGTTGTAGTTCAAAAAGCAATTTCCCCCCAAATTTTGCTAGGAACTGCAAGCCTGTTTCTCTTGAGTTTTTTAGCCTGGGATGTGCACCACAAACTGGCCTCAGAGATGGCGCAGGACACTGAATAAAGAATTAAATGGCCATAGTTCAACCATCTCTGTGTCACTTGGGTATGTTTTACTTCTTACACGTACGCCCGGCCTTTCCTCCAGTGAGCTCAAGTTCTTCATAAGAGCCTTGCAAAATAGATCAGTGAGCCTCAGGGCTGAGTGATAATTTGAACCCCTGCTGATTTCTAGCCCCAGATCCAGCTGGGAATAAATCCACTTGCAATGGATGGGACCGGCACTAGCCCTCCAGTTTTGACATTACAGTATTTATTTATTTGTTTGTTTGATTTATATACCACAACCATCTAGCAGAAAGCTACTCTGGGCGGTTTACAAACCTAAACAAAATACAAGAAAACACATCAAAACAACTTGAAATAGCAAATAAACGGACCAGTCCATCAAAACCAACATGACATAATCATAGTACAAAATAATAAAAACAAATAAATCAAAACCATTTACCAATTTGAAATAAAAAACCATTAAAAAAAGAGCTGGAGTATGATTTGGCATTTATGCCTTGCCTGTTTAAAAATTCTAGAAACATGGCACAAAATAAGATCTTGCACGTCCCACTGTTGTTGTTCCTGCTGTTGCTGGCTGCTGTTGTTGGTCCCAATAAAGGCTCACTGACTCGCCAAGAGAGGCTGTGGTTTCCCAGCCCAGCCCCTTTCCAAGAAGGGGGCCCAGTGATGGCAAGCCTTCGGCGAACTCCAGATGTTTTGGACCACAACTCCCAGAATTCCAAGCCTGCATTGCCAATGACAAAGGACTGTGGGAGTTATGGTCCAAAACATCTGGAGTGCCAAAGGTTCGCCACCACAGCAGGAGACCAGGCAGAGGCATCAGCGGAGGTCCCCAAGGTTTGCATTGATTGGCTGGCAGGAAGCAGCGGCTGCGTGCTGATTGGCGGAGGGAGCAAGGGAGAGGGGATCATAGAGATAGACCATCACCATGGACGGCAGAGTGCGTGCTAACCTCAGGAGCGCGTTGACACCGCTCCATCAAAATATGAAAATCTTCCAGGAGTCACTTTTTTTTGCCCACTTGTTTTGTTTCTTTGGATTTTGCCTAATATCTTCTAATGGTTTGCTGTGCGGCCCTAACAGGTCTTTTTCAATGTAAGGGGCATCTTTAAGGAGTGGCTTTGCTAGTTCCACTCTCCCCCAGGGGTGTGTGTGTATGTGTGTGTGTGTGTGTTTTCACGGGTAAGCCGGGATTCGAACCCGCCGCCTCTCGAGTCCTTTAGCCCGCCCTTCTCTAGTCACTTGGACTTGGGCCACCCTGGAGAGGAGTAGTAGAAACTCCACCTCCCCCCCGCACCCCTCATTTCGTTCCCATCCCGGAAGTGTGGTACAGGCGCCAACTGGTCCTTATCTCTATGGGGAGGCGGAGCCGGAAGCGGCTCGAGGGCGGCTTCCGGCGCGCGGTCCCAGGGAGGCGGACAGGGAGAGGCGCCTCCTGCCACCTCTCTGTCGCCTCCGGCCGGGGCGGGCGAAGGGTCCGCGAGGGGCGTCCCAGGCGGGCATGCAGGGGCCGCCGCAGCCTGGGCAGGTGAGGGGGAAGGAAAAGGGAAGGGGACCGGGGGGGGGGAGGGGGAGGGGGCGGACACGGAGGGAGAAAAGGGACGGAAAGGGTGGTTGGCGGTGGGTGGGCGGGGCTACGGCAGCCGCGCGCCAAGCGGCTGCGGGGGGGGGAGCGGCAGGGGGCGGGGCCTGGCGTAGAGAATGCCTGCGGCCATTGGCTGGCCGGGCTGCTCGTTGCCTTTGCAAGGGGCGGAGCCCGGAAGAGCCTTTATAAGGGGAATAGGGAGGGAGGGCGCAGAAGGTGGGAGGTCCTCCTGCGTCGGATCCGGCCGGTGAGCTTGGACCCCCCCTCCTGCTCTGAGGTTGGCCTGCCTTGCAGGGCGGTTGTGTGGGCAGAGGAGAGAGGGAGGGAAGGAGGGAGCTGGGCCCCTTCCTTTCAACTCGCATGAGCCAGAGGGTCCCCTTCCAGCAGTTCTAAGAGGAGGATGGTGGTGGTTAGGGTTAGGTTTAGGGTTAGGGAAGGCAACAGGAGAAGAGGAAGACCAGTCTGTGGAACTCCCTGCCACAGGATGTGGTGATGGCATCTGGCCGGGATGCCTTCAAAGGGGGATTGGACAGATCCCTGGAGGAAAATTCCATTACAGGTTACAAACTATGATGGGGATGTGTAATCACCAGGCTTAAGATGCTCCAAGATGCAGGGGGTGGTATCAGGAGACTGATATCTAGTCTCGTGTGCTCCCAGACGCATCTGGTGGGGCCACTGTGAGATACAGGAAGCTGGACTAGATGGGCCTTTGGCCTGATCCAGCAGGGCTCTTCCTATCTACTTAAGTTCTTAAGACAGACTGGCTCCCTAAAGGAAGTCATGTGCTTGTTTGCGAGAGCTGAGCAGGACAACAGCTCAGGATGGGACAATTTGGAGATCGCTCATTCCTATGGCTGCCATAAACTGAAGGTGGCTTGTTGGCACAAAAGAACACAACAAAGTTATATTCCCAACAGATTGGGAAGGTTTAGCAGTCAATTTCCCCTCCCTGCTGACTTTCTGTCAGCAGGAAAAGCTCTTTTAAATTAACCTGGCAATGGTAATTCAGATCATCACACCCAAAGGTTTTAGCTGATGCCTAGATTTTCTTTAAGGAAAACTATCTTAATCAAGAGGTCTTAATATCTGGTGTCATATCCATACAGTGGATTTGTTGAATATGTGCCCTAATAAATGCCTTTAACATCTGCCTAGCTAAACAGTTATACAGTGGTACCTTGTATTAAGGAATTAATCCGTTCCAAATGAAATTCTGTTAAGCAAATTTTCTTTATATAATTTTCCCATAGGAATGCATTGCAAATGGAGTAAACCTAATCGCGATCATTTTTAGGTTGTACAGATTCACCCCATAGGCAATTCTATTAAACAAATTTTCCCTATCTCTGGAATTTTTTATGTTGCGCAGATTTTATGTTATACAAACCATTTGTTATATGGAGGTCCACTGTACAGTTTTTTGAATAATAAACATGTACACAAGGCTTCCCATATGATCAAGGTGACAAAATAATTCTTTGTTTTCTTTTTAACAGGGTGGCTGATTTTACAGGTTGAATTTCCCCCCTACATAAACCGTAACAAGCAATTGGAAGCAACCATGGCATTTGTTTCAACTCAAGGACCCACTGTGGTGGACCAGACCACTCTGATGAAGAAGTACCTCCAATTTGTGGCAGCCCTCACAGATGTTAATACACGTGAGTTCATTTTTGGGTCGATTTCCCCATCCCTTAATCACTTATTTGGTTGGGTTCTTTATCCTGGCTTAGGCATAATTAGGCCTCACTGCGGCTTGCAGATTCAGGACCCCCCCCTCCCCGCAGCCCATGTCAATTTGTATTGCAATTACGCCCCAAATCCAACTGATACTTGATATGCTCATGTTTTAGAGATTATGCCAACTTGGGTTTTACGTATTGTTGCTTTTACTTTTTGCTTTATTATTTTATGTACATCTATGCTTCTGTGTTTGAGATTATGTTATTAGTGGTTTTTCTTATAAGCTGTTATATTTTTGTGTTCTTTGTTTGAGGTCCCTCACCCAAAGTGGGCAGATGGTTTTGCGGTAGATAAACCAAATAAATAAATACTTCCAGGTAAAGCAGACCCATCAAGTCAATTGCTGATTGCTGAATCAGCACTCGTGCAAACCTGATTTGTTCAGTGTGTCTGCGTTAGTTGGCTCCCCTTACTTTTTTGCAGGTCTGGCTCTCCTTCCAAGTCTTAAGTGTGGATGATATGTGTCACTGAGCCTAGCTTAACCACAGGCTGGCTTTGTGCAGTAATGTCAACTAGGGTTCCTCAGAACGGTCCTTTGCCATTGGAAATACAGGCTTGGAATTCTGGGAGTTGTGGTCCAAAACATCTGGAGGGCCAAAGTTTGGGCATGCCTGACCTACTGCCATGGTTGATTACAGAATCCTTCAAGCAGTTATCTGAACGTATCTTTGCAAACATGGCTGTTGTTTGAAGGCAGGAGCTGAACTGATTCTGAAACCTCCTGGCTTAAGCAATGGAAGCCAGAGGAACAGCTCTCATGAAACTAGCATTGGAGTTCTTGTAGGTGCTGTCAGGGTGTCGGGGTTGCAGCGTTTATATTTCCCATCTTTAGCTTTTTAAATGTTGCCTTTTAGTTAGGTAAGCTACTTTGAGTCTTTTTGTGCGTGTGTTGTGTCATTACAGTCGTGACCGACTCTTTGTGACCCCATGTCCATGGAGTTTTCTTGGCAGGAAGACTGGAGTGGTTTGCCAGTTCCTACTCCAGGCGCCTACAGCACCTGGTATTCCCTGGTGGTCTCCCATCCAAGTACTAACCAGGGCCGACCCTGCTTAGCTTCCGAAATCAGGCAAGATTGGATGTGCTTAGGGCATCTAGGCAGCGACACCTACTACTTAGAACAAGGAATTTAACCAGAAGTTCAAAACTCGACTACAAAAGGCAAGGGTGTTTCCGAGTATGTCAAAATTAGGACTGTGGAGTGGTCTGTTGAGTCTTTTTAAAGGGGCATTAAATAAATAAAGTCATTTGGGGAGATAGCTGTCTTGAAGGGCAAATAAGGTTTGCAGGGAAACAGGAGGATGCGGGGCTTGCCGTGGCTGCAATAAAGACCAGAAACGGCCTCCTGCTCCACTCGAAGCAAGAAGCAAGATGATGAGCC
Source organism: Phrynocephalus versicolor (assembly GCA_023846285.1). Classification (NCBI taxonomy): domain Eukaryota; kingdom Metazoa; phylum Chordata; class Lepidosauria; order Squamata; family Agamidae; genus Phrynocephalus; species Phrynocephalus versicolor. The sequence goes on from JAHTLZ010000054.1 coordinate 8,215,447, forward strand.
GTGTTTTCTCGAGCCCTGCAGAAACCGTGTGTGTGTGTGTGTGAGTGCGTGGAAGGAGTGAGTGCAGATGTGTGACCGAGAGTGGTGGTACTTGGCCACTATTTGGGCGATGAGAGCCAAACTGATAAGATCTGATTGCTTCTTCGGAAAACGCGGCAGGCTGGCATCAAACCAGAGCTTTTTCTCCTCTCTTGAATGCTGTCATTGCTTTTTCGTTCTCGCCTCCGCAGCCGATGAAACGAAGCTCAAGATGATGCAAGAAGTCAGCGAGAACTTTGAGGTAACCACAATTTCTTCGTTCCTGCTCTTCATTTTTAATTGAATTAAGGAGCCTCGTGGCGCAGTGGTTAAATGCCTGCACTGCAGGTAAAACTGTGCTCACGACTTGGGGGTTCAGTCCCAGGTAGCAGGTTCAGGGTTCACTCAGCCTTCCATCCTTCCGAGGTTAGTAAGATGAGTACCCAACTTGCTGGGGTGGGTGTGGAATATGTAGCCTGCATAGTGTAATTAAACTGTAAACCACTCAGAGACTACAGCTTGTATAACATAAAATCTGTACAACATAAAATATTCTGGAGATAGGGGAAATTTGCTTAACAGAATCGCCTATGGGGTGAATCCGTACAACATAAAAATGGGATTACTCCATTTTCAATGCATTCTTATGGGAACTTTGTATAAAGGAAAAATTGCTTAACATAATTTCATTTGGAACGAATTAATTCCTTTATACAAGGTACCACTGTACTTGGAAGTGCCATGGGGTGGTATATAAGCAGAACACTTTTTGCTTTGCTTTGCTTTGCTTAGCTTTTCATGAATGTGAGGCTGTGTGACATGATGGAACACTTTATCCTTCTCCTGCATTTCTTGTGTCTCAGTTGAGGAGCTGTCTTAGTGAAAACTTCTGAGCTCCAGGTCCATCCTCCCTGCCACATTTTACTTGGGGGCTTGAGGGACAGGTGTTCATGAACTACCCCTTCCATCGCTCTTTACTGTCTGCTCGGCTATTGGGACTGATGGTAACTGGAGTCCAAAAATGTTAGGAGGCCTTAGCTTCCTAAGCTTTTCACTGAAACGACTGTGGAAATAGATTTAATTTGCAGGGTGGCTTACAACCAAAATCAAGGTGGTTTTTTTTTTTGAAAAAATCAAATTGGTTTTTATCACAATTTAAGCTTTAGAAATAATTAAAAATTAGGTCAAGATTTGAATCAACTTGATCTAATTCAAATCCCCCTTGGTTATCTGCAAGGATGGTCTGATAATCAGGAACCTCAGTGTTGGGAAATAGGTTAGTTGTTTTTGATTTATAATGTGATAATCCTGCAGTCTAGTGCTAGGTTTGGATAGATCTTAGCCCCTCTGCATGATTCGGCATCCCCAGTTATCAGTGTTTCCAATTTTTTGGCCATACATTTTTGGCTTCACTTGTGTTTTTCACATCCTGTGTGGCCCCTGGATGGTTCTTCTGGGGCAGAAACCTTGCGAAACCATCCCATCCCTGTGATAGATAGATCAGCTGCTTGAGGAGGGATTACCCAGGTTCAGTGTGTGTGTGTGCTCAAAAAGTGGCTTCTAGAGATGGGCACGAATAAAAAAAAATGGCATTTCGTTTGTCGTTTAGGGGGTCTGTTTTGGTTCGTTTCCGTTTTTCGCGAATTTTTGCAAAAAATTAATTTTTTTTCGTTTGTTTTGTTAACATTTCGTTACCATTTATTTCATTTTCTTGTGATTTTTTTTAGCACTTGAAGCAGTTCAATATATAGCTGTAACGAAACCGAAACGGACGACAAAATTTCTGGTGTTTCTGTTCGTTTCATTTCATTTTAGAGACAAAATTCATTTGTCGTTTCGTTACGTAACAAAACGAAAAAAAATGGAAACGAAAAATTGTTCGTTTCGTGCCCATCTCTAGTGGCTTCTCTCATTGGCGCAACTCTTGTGGGTTGTGAGTTCCACCAGATAGTTGTTGGAAGAATTTTTAACTTACCGGAATTGATTGTAGCAGGGCTAACTTGCATCAGGGAGTCAAATGAGAAGCCAGGATACTGTCGCAACTTCGAATTCTGCATTGCCTATACTTTTGGAGACGAGGATACTTTTATTATTTTCATTTTTACTAGAATGTGACGTCGTCGCCTCAGTATTCAACGTTCCTGGAGCACATCATCCCGCGGTTTCTCTCCTTTCTTCAGGATGGAGAGGTTCAGTTTCTGCAGGAGAAACCTGCCCAGGTATACTTTGGAAACCGATTGTCCTCTTTAAGGTGGGGTGGGCAGCCTGATGCGGTTGTCAGTTTCATCAGACAGTTGGGAGAGCTATCTTTTCTGCCATTGGTTACGTTTTAATGTTTAAAAAAATAATAATCAAAACATGTTTCTTTGAAAACGTGGGCGGAAATCCAGTATATGCAAGTACGCCCTGTAAGACTGATTTATTTATTTATTTATTTATTTATTTATTTATTTATTTATTTATTTATTTATTTATTTATTTATTTATTTATCTATCTATCTATCTATCTATCTATTTATTTTCATATTTATATACCGCTCCTACTTCCCAAGTGAGAACTCAGGGTGGTTCACATAAAAATGTAAAAGACTAAAAGGTGGCTAAGGACAGGAGCAATCACAATAGCCATCTAAGCGCACATAAGTAGGCCGGGGCAAAGGAGGAGGAGAAAAGAAAAATGATGTCATCAACTGCAGTGCTTAATATGGAAGCAAAACATTTCTGATTTCATTCCCAAAATCCCCAAAGCTTCTTTAGAATCACTTTCATTATTAGTAAATCCTAGAGTGCTACAGAACAGGGGAAGGAAGTCATTAGTTACTGGAAAATGCTGCTGCTGGATGTCACTGTTTTTATTAAATGAAATTCTATTTCATGTAATTCAAGGAGAGATTGAAGGCACTCTCTTTGGTTTATCACTCCGTACTTTGAAAAAGTTCAGCTGAGAATTTTGTAAACTACATTATAGGAATATAAGTACTACTTTTCTGATTCAGCAAATGAAAATGTTGCAGAATTGTCAAGAAATTAATGTATCAGTTTAAAACTGAGAGGATTTTTTTTTAAAAATTCATGTCTGCTTTTTACCTGCACACTTTTTATTGAAAACAGAGTGTTTGGAGAGTATGTCTTTTGATACTGCCTCGGGCCTCTTGTTTTAAACTTCTAATCCCCTCTTCCTCTTTCTAGCAACTGAGAAAATTAGTTCTGGAAATAATTCACCGAATACCAACAAATGAACATCTTCGCCCACATACCAAGAATATCTTATCCGTGATGTTCAGATTTCTAGAGGTACTCTAATCTTTTCAATCTCTCTCTCTCTCTCTCTCTCTCTCTCTCATTAATTCTGATATGGGTTTGGTAAATTCCTCAGCATAAATACCACAGGAGTGAATGAATTCTACATTTGATGGGAACAGACATGCTTTCTTGTATATTATGCAACATATGTACTGGTAACTCAATGTCAGGATTTTAATCATGACTTCATGTCCTCATTTCCCCTGTACAGACTGAAAATGAAGAAAATGTACTTATTTGCTTGAGGATAATTATTGAACTGCACAAACAGTTCCGGCCACCAATCACACAAGAGGTGAATTTTGTTTGTTGCGTATATAACTGGCATTGTTCTAGTTGAGCTGCATTTTCTGACACCTCTAATCTTTTTTCTATCAGTGGAATATTTTGTGGGTGTGTGTGGGTGTGTGTGCTAGCCCTCCTTTGATTGTTTTTTTTCCAGATCATTTGCTTCTACACCATTTAAACATTAAAATTCAAATGTTCTAATTTTGGAGGATGTGTTTTAAAATAGTGCAGCAGAACTTGGCAATGCTGGCATCTAATTATTAAATATGTGGGAGGTTTAGGACACCATTGTACATCACTGTGCAAACTGTGATTGAGAAACAGCAGCCATGGCTGTGGATTTTAGGGACATGGTGTATTTTTGTCCCTCTTTCATTTTCCTCCCCTTGCATCATATTTTTTTGGGGGGGACTGCCTGATTTCCAATGTGGATAAAAATATTTTTTTTAAGAATCAGTTTAAGCTACAATTTAAATAGCAAGTTTTAAATTCAAAGAGTAAAAAAGCCATTTAAAATACAATCATAATTTTAATCAAACCCATCCTGTTGTTTTCTAGCTGCCTCCATGGTTCTCTCCCACAAAGCATCAAGGAAGTTGGCAGTAATCATGTATACTGTATAGTGTTTTAGTCTCTTGGTCATTTCTGTTGGATCTTCTTTGTTTTTTATGATATTGGTCTATTGGTCAAGGGAGCCTCGTAGTACAGTGGCTAAACAGCTGTACTGCAGCTATAACTGTGCTCACAATCTGGGATTCAATCCTAGGTAGCAGGCATTCACTCAGCATTCCTTCCTTCTAAGGTCAGTAAAATGAGTACCCAGCTTGCTGTGGGAGCTATGTGTAGCCTGCATAAATAAGTTGTATGCCACCCTGAGAGTGCTTTAAGTGCTATGGAGCGGTATATAAGCAGAACACATTGCTTTTGCTCTTAGCTGTCATAAGAAGAAAAATTCTTGGATGAATTTCTTTTGTATAAAATCATAAGGTAGTCTGCTCTTTAAAGCTCAATTGTTTTTTAAAACCCCTAAAACCAAAGGATAGGCTTTATGCCTTTAATATGCTGAGATAGTATTCTGAGAGTTGGTATCATTTGCCTGTTTTCTGTTTTGTCATATCAGAAGTCAAATAAATAAATAAAGTAAAAAGAAATTACAATATAGAGACGTATTGAATTCACTTACAATTTTGTTCAATGAAAAGAAAGCCCCTGTTGTGGGCCACTTGGAGTTTCCTTTTTTTCCTGAAATGGGTTCATTATTTTTGTTTGTTTGTTTGTTTCCACAGATTCACCATTTCTTGGATTTTGTCAAACAGATTTACAAGGAACTTCCAAAAGTCGTGGTAGGTCCTGTGCGGGGTGTGTGTGTGTGTGTGTGTGTGTGTGTGTGTCCTTATAATTACAAGATGCAGACGGACTTGGGAATTTACTACCTCCATCTTCTGTAGCTAAATGCCCTGAACTTGTGGTCCTTCCATTATTTCTTGCGAAAGGGCTGATCCACAGTTCTCTGGATCTTCCTAGAGAGATCCCTTTGAGAAGACAATGGAGGAGCCTGTCACTGCGAGGGCAGATGGTTGCAGGGCCTTGCTACCTGTGGTACCTTGGCATAAACTGAGGAAGGTTAGAGTTGCATAAGTTCAGCAGAGTTTGAAACTGGAATCCCCTTCTTCATAATAATCCACACAAAGACAGTCAAGTAGTGCACAGAAACTGTATTTGCAGGTTACGTACAACAGCAGCGAAAACAGATACAGAGTAGAGTAGAGATGGGCATTGCATTTTGGAAGTGGTCTGGTTCCGAAACGAAACGCAGGAGCCAAGCTGGCGTTTGGAACCGGACCAACCGTCTGGAACGAAATTGGCCAATCCCTTACCTTGCTGTGGGGTCAAATGGCTAAACTCCAATGAGGAAGAAGCTTCCGACATCATCTTTCCTTCTCCCCGGCACTGGCCAGTCGGACAGGGAGGCGGGATGATGCATTTCCATGCACAGCTCCTGATTGGGTGGCACCAGGGAGAAGGAAAAATTATGCATTGGAGGCTTCTTCCTTGTTGGAGTTTAGCCCTGCGCAACCCCAGAGAAATGTAAGGGATTGGTTGGTTTTGTTCCAGAGGGTTGATCCGGTTACGAATGCCAGCTTGGCTCCCGAATTTCATTTCAGAACCAGACCGCTTCTGAAATGAAATGCCCATCTCTAATATTTAGCAGCACAGACAGTTAGCAACCGGACACAAATTCGTCAGGTCAGTAGACAAAGAACTGCAAGGAGCACAGTGATTTCTCTCTTAATTTATAGTTCCCTTACCAAACCTAAACCCATGGAAACCTTATTACTTACAGCTGAGCTCTGGTGATTTTTCAGAGTTCACTTGTGTTAGGAGCTTTCCACACAGTTGATAGTTGCAATTAGAGATGTAAAATATCCAGAAATTTTGAAGCTCGGGGAAAAGCCCATTTTCCCCCCTGGGGAAAAACAGAATTTTTTGGAAAAATTGGAAAAAAAGCTACATTAGCACTTCCCCCTCCCTTTGACAGCTTGAAAGTCATTCTGTAACTTTAGGAACATAAAATATGACTATGGACAATTTGACTTGGCATAAAATTATCACAACTAGCATATTAAAATATAGCACATTACAAACAGAATTTCGTTTTAAAATAATATTTATTTGCAATTTTAAGTAACAAATGGAGTAACAATCTCCTGAACTATTTGGTTTATGTAAAAAAAACCCACTGTACAAAACAATGTTTATACATCCAGAATTAATGATTATTCATATTTCCCCTTCACAGTATTAAATTCAAACAAAATAAAAACCTCATTCTCATAAAAAGAATTGAAGAGGGGTGAAATGTATAGAGCGGAGTGGGACTAAGTTTCAGTGATATTTTTTAGAAATGATTTGGAAAATATTTGAACACCCTGTCTTAAAATATTGTATTTATCATGTTAAAATAAAACATTCCATAATCATTTCTTTTTGTTTTTTCAATTTTTCCATTTTTTTTTGAAAAATACAAAAAAGGCTTCAGGAAAAACAAACAAAAACACCTGTTTTTTCCAATATTTCCAGCTTTTTTCCTGGCCTTCACATCTCTACTTACAATACATAGGTTTAACTCAAAACAAGGACCCCCCCCCTCCAAGCCTCTAGCAAATACTTTGAGCATGTGTGTTGTGTGTGTGCATGAGCGAGAGATATGTGTTTTACAGAGCCAGGATTAGGGTGTGTTTCATCAGTGGAAAAGGACTTAATACAGTTTTGCCTTATAATCCTATGAATCCTTGTTATACAGTAGGACCCCCATATCCACCGATTCATTGTCCACTGATTCAGTTATCCGCAGCTGGCAGAGGAAAAAAATAAATAATTCAGCAGCCACAAAGCAAGCTATTGTCACAAACAGCAGCTGTAAAGCCAACTATTGTCACAAATAGCATCTGTAAAGCAAGCTACTGTCACAAACAGCGGCCATAAAGCAAGCTACTGTCAGGAAACAGCAGTTTGGTGGTGGGTGGGCAGGCGTTCTCTCTTATCCACGGTTTTCATTATCTACGGGAAGGCCTGGAACCAATCTCCAGCAGATACCGGGGTCCTACTATATTTGCAACCCGGGTTAGCGACACTAATGCTCTGGCTTCTTTTGTTTCTTTATGTGTGACAGAATCGGTACTTCGAGAATCCTCAGGTCATCCCCGAGAATACAATTCCGACCCCCGAAATGGTTGGCATGGTCACCACCCTCGCAGTGAAAGTAAACCCCGAACGCGAAGACAGTGAGACAAGGACGGTGGGTAGAGTTGATGGTCCTTACATGTAAAATTGCTCTCTGTCTCTCTGCTGGCACATATTACGGACTTGATTGGTGTCAAAGTGGGGGGAATCCACCCAGCAGATACATAAATGCACCTGTCTCAACAGGCTCAAAAAGAAAGAACGCCCGAAAGTCTTTAAAGTCTTCAAAAACCAAGGGGGCTTGCAAGAGTAAGAGCAAAAAAAAAAAAAAAACAGCATGAATTTTAAGCCCCTCTATAAATTGTTAGACTCTACATCTACTAACCTAAGGGTGAAGCAGACTTGGAAAAACACACTGCCTAATACTAATCATATCAACGGCCAACCAAGAACCACCACCCCAACACCTCAAGAGTACATTACTGGGAATAATCAGGATCATCCCACCAAGCAACTCATCGACAGTGTTCCCCAAATGGACACACGGCCTGCTAATAGAAATGTTCAATCACAAGTCCTGTCCCCACAGAATCATCACATCAAGAATTCTGATATTCATCCCACCAATCCTAGTGAGGGGAGCCTCACCTCTTCAATGGGTATGTCTATCCCAGTTCTCATCAGAGATAGAAACAAGCGTCACCAGAATAAACGTAGAAATTTCAGAGGACCAATGAAGGAAAGGAGACCCTTTACAAACCAGTCAACATCAAACTACTGGCTCCCAGAAGTGTATCCAAGTTGGGATAAGTCCCAATGGAGTCAGTCTACAAGAACAGACCCAATTCAGCACACTATGATTTGACATGGGGACTTGAGACCCTCCCAATTATCCCAGAAGCAATTGTCTTGTGAAGGAAAATTCAGCCTCAACCTTTGTGCCTCAGAACTTATTGCGCCCTCTTGTTCTGAACAAACTGTGCTATACAGAGTCATCAATAAGGCCTCATCCTTGAACGGTCCTATTTGTAAATATATAATGAACCACAAAAATGACTCACTAATCAAGATCGTCTCCTGGAACATAGCAGGCTGGTCAAATAAGATCTGGGACACTGCCTTTACCGAATTTATAGGTCATTTTGACATCCTACTGTTCCAAGAGACTTGGTCCCCAGAGGATTTGACTCTAGATGGCTATGCATCCCACTCCCTCAAAGCAGCTGTTGGCAAGAAGGGTGGTCGGCATAAAGGTGGCATGACCATCCTCATATCAACCAAACTACAGGCATCTGTCCATGAATTGCAACCTACTTGTAATTTAGCTCTTGCTGCTACCCTTAAGTTCACCTCACAACTGATACTTATCATCAATGTATATATCCCTCCTCAACAATCTCGCACACAGTGTAGTGATCATTGGGTCAATTTGGTAGCTTATATTGAAAGTCTGATATTACTGTATCCAGGAGCTTCTGTTTTGATAGCAGGGGACTTTAATGCTAGAATTGGAGAAAATGACAAGATGCTATATGAACATTTCAATATGATACCTCCAGATCCAGTGCTCCCCCAGTGCCTTTACCATAGGCAATCCAAGGATGGTGGGTGCAACTATGCTGGCGTTCACCTAATGCAGATGGCCAATGAGTTGGATCTTGTGCTATTAAATGGAAATATGGAGGGGGACAGGCCTGGGGATTTCACATTCACATCACACATGGGTGCCTCCACCATAGATTATGTTCTGGTAACCAAGGATCTGTTGACCCCAATTATCGACTTTGGGATTGAATGCCGTCCTGAGAGTGACCACTTTCCTTTACTTCTTTTAATTAATCTTGGAGGTATAAAAGTGTCCACCGAGAGTGAAATAGCACTGCCGCCCTCTATAGAAATAAGAGCTGGTCGCATTAAGTGGTCCACTGAAAGGGAGGCCTCCATGAGAAAACTGTTAACCTCAGACCCCCCTTTCTAATCTTGGTATGCTAATTTCAAAAGCAGACTCAATTTATACAGCTCTTGAGGCCTATAATGAGTTGGTTCAAGAGCTACAACCACACCTAAGACACAAAACTACAACCTCCAGCCCCCCGAGAGCAGCCAAAGGGAATACATGGTTTGATCTTGAGTGTAAGGCAGCTAAAAAGGACTTATTGGCCAAGTACAAATGGTATCGTGAGCAGAACCTGGTCAGAATTCCTTCTGAATGGTTCACTCTTAAGAGTAAATATAAGGCCTTGATCAAAAAGAAAAAACTTCAAGCCCAACGAGAGTCCTGGCAAAGATTGAAGGCTGCAGCCAACCTTAAAGATTCGGCTACCTTCTGGAAGTTAGTGGCAGGGGGAATGAGGGAATATTCCCTTAGACATGTATCCCACATTTTACCAAGTGCCTGGGAGGAACACTTTCGGAATATTTATGCCATCCACCCTGACCATGCTCAAGGTTCAACAGTAGTTAATGAAAAGCTCCCTGATTGGCCCCCAGTTTCCCCTGCAGAAATTTCCACCTTGATTTGCAAATTGAAAGCAGGCAAAGCTCCAGGAGTGGATTATATTACCTCGGATCTTTTAAAGTCCAACTCCGACTGGTGGGCCCCAGTACTGGCATCCCTGTTCTCTTGGATTAACCAAACAGGATGTATTCCAGAGGACTGGGGCCTTGCCATCATTGTCCCAATCTTTAAAAAGGGAAACAGATGAGACCCAGCTAACTATCGGCCAATTAGTTTACTTAGCTCAGTCAGCAAGCTGTATGCTAGTCACCTTTTGAATAAACTAACTGACTGGTTAAAAGCAGAGAACCTCTTGGCTGAGGAGCAGGCCGGCTTTAGGTCTGGACGGTCCACACTAGATCAGGGACTTATTTTTCATCATCTTGCTCAGAAATACTCATCCCCTAAGGGAGGTGCCTTGTACGCGGCTTTTATTGACTTCAAGTCAGCTTTCGACCTTATTCCAAGATGCAAACTCTGGGCTAAGTTTGAGGAAACCAACATAGACAGGCGGCTCCTTCTTCTAATTCAACGCCTCTACCAAAACACCAGGTTGCAAGTTCTCTGCAACTCAACAGGAGCTTTATCTAATTCAATCCCAGTGTTCAATGGTGTAAAACAGGGTTGTATTCTAGCCCCAACTTTGTTCAATTTTTATATCAATGGCATAGTGGATAAATTATCAAAATCTGACTTCCATCCTCCTAAGCTGTCCTCACGCCCTATCTCCATGCTACTTTATGCCGATGATGCGGTATTACTATCTCTAACTTGTATTGGCCTTAGAAGATTTTTGAAAGCCTTTTCTTCATACTGTAATCAGGAACAACTCGTTATTAACTATGCCAAGACCAAAATACTTGTTACCAGCAGAAGGAGGGTTAAACACAAATGGGTAATAAATAATCATTCTATAGAACAGGTGGCATGCTATAAATATCTGGGCATAGTATTCAGCTCCACAGGCTCTTGGACATCCCATATAAAATATTCATTATCAAATGCTCAGAAAAGCACCACAGCTTTAAACAGATTCTTTTTTTCTAATGGTGGACGACATGTCCCCTCAGCAGTACAAGTCTTCAAGGGCAAGGTGATCTCACAGTTGTTGTATGGCTCCCCAATATTTGCATATGCAAATATACATTCCTTTGAATCTGTCCAGACCAAATTTCTGAGATCAATCCTCGGTGTGCCCCCTTGCACCCCTAACACAGCCCTACGCCTGGAGACTGGATTAGTTTCCATTAGAGCACGGGTAATAGCCCACACAATTAATTACTGGCTCAAAGTTATGCTTCTTCCTGTCGGTCTGGCTCCCCTGACCCTCCTAGACACCTTCCAGTCAGACTGGAAATCTTCTGTAGTCAAAGAAACGCAACGGATAGGTCTTTCTATTAACACCCTTATAGCGATGGGCTACATCAATGCCAAAGCGACCGTCAAGCGTAGGATATGGGATATAGATTTCCAGGAACACCTGAGCCAAATGGGCACCAATAACATAGTTACACACAATGCATTCAAGATGTCTTTTTACCTCTCCAGCTCTATGTCTACAAAAATAATCCGGGCCTTCTCCTTAGCCAGATTGAATGTGCTCCCTTCCAAACTTTTGGATGGGAAATTTCAAAACATCCCTTACCCTGAGAGGCTATGTCCTTGTAATAATAGCCAAATTGAGTCTGTGACCCATGTCCTTTTATGCTGCTCCTTTTATCAAGAGCTACGCAAGGAGCTTATACATCCTATTATTTCCAAACATCCTGGGAGACCTACCAACTACTACGCCAAGCTACTCCTCTCAGACAGGTCCCCTCAGATCACAAACTGTGTTGCCAGATTCTGTTACGCTGCTATGATCAAACGTAGACGTGTAACTGATAGAGATTCGAGCTCTAATCACATTTAGTGTTTTACCCATAATTGTCGTTTTTACAAGCTCTGTATTTTCTAGCAATATATTTTATACCGTTTTATCGTAATATTTTATACTGTTCCATTGTATTATTTTATACTGTTTTATCATGTTATATTTTAATTGTACTACAATTTGGTTAATAACCGTAAATAAACATTCATTCATTCATTCACCCAGCAGATACATAAATCACAATTTGTTCGCTCTAGATATTCATACCTTGCCCTTCAAACCAGGAAAATCCTGCCTCTGGGAAACTTTACAAAGCTCATTTCCAGGGCAATTTTCAACGCAACAGTAAATCATGGTGTTTACCATAATTGTGTCAATGGAAGCAGCATAAAACTAGATCTATGGATGACAGGTGAAATTTAAAATGTTGTTTGAAATGTCGAGCAACAGATCTGAATGGCAGGGGAAATTTAAAAATCAGGTTGTTATTTTTTGAAATGTTTACACACGTCTTCATCTGAAGTTTACTTATGTTTTGACAGCATTCCATTATTCCTCGAGGCTCTCTCTCTCTGAAAGTGTTAGCTGAGCTGCCGATTATTGTTGTTCTTATGTATCAGGTAGGTACAGGGGGACGATTTCACATAAATATATCATTATATCTTGGTGGGTTACTGTTAAGAATAAGTGAATATTTTCAAGGTCCCTCCATGTGGCCTGTCAACGATGCATTAGAACAGTGTTGGTGAAACTATGGCAAGGGTGCCAAAGGTGGCACTCAGAGCCCTTTCTGTGGGCACCCGACACCGCCCCTTCACAGCCACCTGTATTCAGGTTAAATTGCTGTATTGGCACTTTGTGAAAAAATAAGTGGGTTTTGAATCACAGTTTGGGCACTTGGTCTCTATAAGGTTCGGCATCACTGGATTAGGAGGAACCCTTCACACTTCTAGTTAATTAGAACTAGGATAGCTACTAGGATAATTACTTAGTTAAGATAAAAATACATTGGAATACCATTTGTTGCTGACAGGTGGAACAAAACACCCTCTCCTCTGGTTCTTACCTTGACATCCATATCAGAGCACTAGGCTTAGCATAAGTTTCACTGTAGGAATTTATTTACATTACAGAAAGGAATTAATTTGTTTTTGTGAAGAAACAGTAATGTAACTCAGTTATATCTTAGTTACATAATGAATTACTTGTGAAAATTACTTCCAAGCTGTGCCTTTTTCTTCATTTTCCTCTGCTTTTCCCCTGCCAAATTCTATACTTTGGTGCATATATGTAACGAGTTGCATAAAGCATTCAATTCCTTTTCTCTTTGTGTTCGTTCTCAAAAAAGCGAGAAGATCTCACTTGTTATTCCTTATTGTGCATCTCTTTTGTTTCCTTAGTTGTATAAACTGAACATCCATAATGTGGTAGCTGAATTTGTTCCCTTGATCATGAATACTATTATTATACAAGTTTCAACGCAAGCAAGGTAAGGTTAGAGGGCAAATATTTTTAGCAGATATTAGTGCTTTAGCCATGACAACAAACTCCTATGGCAGAAATGGAAAATGATTTACTAAGGAAACAAGTAATTTTTGCCTGCTAGTTACTAGCCCTGTATAGTAACTTAGTTTTCTAAGTGAACATGTATAGGGTTAGACAATAGATGGTGTTTCAAAATAGTCAGGCTCAGCTCCATCTCAGTAGGTGGATAAATATAATGCACTTAAAAGGCTTTGGTTTATTTCCCTGACAACCTGCTCTTTCCAGAATTTTTTTTCTTTGTAAGACACACCACTTGTCTTGAAATGGAAGGACTCTTAGTGGGCATACCCTGTATTTCAGGCATGTCCAAACTTCAGCCCTCCTGATGTTTTGGACCACAACTCCCAGAATTCTAAGCTTAGATTGCCAATGAAAAAGGACTGTGGGAGTTGCATTCCAAAACACCTGGAGGGCTGAAGTTTGGACATGCCTCCTGTATTTGCTGTGCATCATCAACGTTTGACTCTCTCCTGTGGTCCTCCTTTGGTGTGGAGGGCTTTTTGGAGGAGTGTGGATGGACAGAATGGGCACCTTGATGCCCTCCAGATGTTTAGACTCATCATCTCCGTCAGTGCTTCCCAGCCGTGGGCTTCCAGATATTTTTGGATGAGAACTTTGAGAAATCTTGGCCAGCGTTGTTAGTAGGTGAAGGATCCTGGCCATTTTAGTCATAAGAACATAAGAAGAGCCCTACTGGATTAGGCCAAGGCCCCCAGCTAGTGCAGTTTCCTGTATCTCACTGTGGCCCCATCAGGTGCCTCTGGGAGCTCATAAGACTAGATATTAGAGATGGGCACGACTCAGAAAAAATTTTTCGTTTTCGGCTAGGGGTCTGTTTTGTTTCGTTTCCGTTTTCGTGAGCTAATTTTCAAATTTTTTCGTTACGTAACGAAAACGAAAAACGAAAACGAAAAATTTTTCGTTTCTCCCCATTTAGCTCCATTGAGTGCTTTTCCAGTAACGAAAAACGAAAACTGGCTCAAAATTAGTCGTTTCGTTTCCGTTTCCGGTCCATTTTTGAACCGTTTTTCGTTTTTCGTTCCGTTACGTAATGAAAACGAAAACGAAAACAAAAATTGCGCTAAGTCGTGCCCATCTCTACTAGATATCTGTCTCCTGATACTACCCTGTGTTTAAGCCTGGAGATTACACATCCTCATCATGGCTTGGAGACCCAAGGTTGGAAACTATTTGTCTACAGCAAATGTAGTCAATAGCTAAAGAGTGACAACCCCCCCCCCCAAAAGGAGAGTGACCTTAGGCCAAAACAGCTGGAAGACATCTGGTTGCATTTACCTAGTTTAAGCCTTTTTTACATTAAAAAAAAGAATCTATTTTTTTAAAAAAAATATTGTATTGAATTTTCTAAACCTAACAAGTTAAAGCAAATACATTGCTTGGGTGTTGCCATGTTACATAGTTCAAATACAATTATTTCCCCAATATTTCGGCCCAAGTGTGTGGTATATTCCAAATTTACATGTTTCTTTTCCCATCATTATGTACGTTCATCGTTACTTATCTCCATCTTCATCTAGTACGAAAGAATGAAAATAACGAAGTACAATATTAAGCTTAATTCTTCATTTTACTAAGCAGCTTGAAATCTATTTGTCTAGCTCAATATATGATCGGCATACATTTATGTTTGTTTTCATGTAATACAAAGGGTGAAGATGGCGAATTTGACTTAAGATATCCTATCTAATCTATAAGGTTTAGTAGATAATAAGCATCTTCAACCAATGAATCTATCTTCTATTTTCAGGCAGCATAAACTTTACAATAAAGAACTGTATGCTGACTTTATTGCTGCACAGATAAAAACATTGTCGTTCTTGGCTTACATCATAAGAATTTATCAGGTAAGGTCCTATAAAAAGATGAACATTTTGGCTAAAGCTGTTTGTGCCTGGCGGCAGCCACGCATTCAAATCTCATAGAGAGACACTGTTGTAAAAAGTATACTGTCATAATTTTTTATCTGGTTAAATACTGAATAGGGATTTCAAAGGACTCACATTGGTTGGAGGAAGAGAGAGAGCGAGAGAGAGCGAAGAAGAAAACCAGAGACGGTTTACCTGCCTTATTTTCTCCTAAAGAGCAAAGGTGGTGGTGTTGACCTCTGGTGTTGTTGGACTATAGCAGGGACGGCGAACCTTCAGCACTCCAGATGTTTTGGACCACAACTCCCACAGTCCTTGTGATTGGCAATCTAGGCTCGGAATTCTGGGAGTTGTGGTCCGAAACATCTCGAGTGCTGAAGGTTCGCCACCACTGGACTACAGGGACCATCATCCCTGTCTGTTGGCTCTGCTGGCTAGGAATTCTGGGAACTGCAGCCTGGCCTCTGGAGAGCCAGATATTCCTCCACCATGACCTCAAACAACCTTTTGCAGCTTCTGCCTTTCTACCCTACCTTGTAACTTCTATCAGTCCTGGCTAGCAGTCAAGGATGATGGGCGTTCTAGGTGAAAACATCTGGCCAAATACCTGGGCATGGCTAACATTGGTAGTTGCTTCGTTTGAGGTGCCTCTTGCAGGGACTTCTTAGGAATTTGTTGCGTTTGTAGTGGACTACTTTAGAATAGTGGTTCCCGATCTTGGGTAACCCAGGTGTCCTTGGACTTCATTCCCCAGAAGCCTTCACCACTACTTGTCCTGGCCAGAGTTTCTGGGAGTTGTAGCCCAAGAACATCTGGGGAGCCAGGGTTGGGAAACAAGGCATTAGAGCAGTGGTTCTCCACCTGTGGGTCCACAGATGTTCCTGGATTGCAACTCCCAGAAGCTTCCACCACTCGCTGTGCTGGAAGGAGTTTCTGGGAGTTGCAGTTCAAGAACATCTGGGGACCTACAGGTTGAGAACCACTGGTCTAGAACAACCACTGCTGTTCTGTATGGAGGCTGTTCTGTATGGAGGGGATTTGTGTGCAGTTGGCTTTGGAGATATGTGGGCTGGTTGCCGCGATGGTTGGTTGTCTCATTCTGAAGCCTTGCTGTTCCTTGGCTGGTCCTTATGGTCCACACGGCAGCTTTTGCTGGAGTTGCTTGCTTTTTAAAAACTTGGTATGATTGGTTACGGCTTCTCCAGTTGTCCTGGGACGCACATCCCTGTAACTGGATAGGTTGAATATTAGAGATGTGCAGATGTTGCTTTCTCAGTTAGGTTATTTTATTTTATTTCGTTGAGGGTAGCTTGACTTTCCTCAGTGACTGAGATTCCTGATGTATGCAAAATGCAAATGGCGTCAGCTGAAAAAAGAGAAACTGGGGATTAGGAATGGTATCAAACCAAGTCTCCTCTAAGGGGTGCATCTTCAGGACTCATCCATGCAGTTGTTTTAAGCCCCTTCGGTTCAGGTTGCGATGGACCCCAGTTCAGGTGGAGCTGTGCAATGAGGGTCAGAGCCGCACTCAGCGGGGCTGAAAACTAGAGGGACCCTTGCTTTCAAGGAAGGTTTATTTTTTAAATTTTTATTTTGCGTCAGAAATATCTAGTGTTTCTTGACATTTGGATGTGACTTTTTTCTTCCCCAAAGTCTGCGTCCCCAAAACACCCATTGAAATATTTTGGTGATATAGTTTATGCTTTCCTTACTTCTTTTTAACTCATTGTGATCAGTCATGGCTTAAATGTTTCTTTAAAATTGTTGTTAATCCTGACCGATGCTTACTTGTAGCCGTGTATTACATTTTAACTTTTTGTTGTTGTAGGATTTTAATTGTTGTGAGATTAGCAATGGCGGCGGCGGCGGCAGCAGCAGCAGCAGCAATATATCTTAAAAGTAGATCTGCGCAGTTTTCTACTTTTTCAGCCAGAGTTCTGTATGCTGCCTGGTGGGTTTTTGGACTGCAACTCTTGTTCGTCCTAGTCTATATAGCCGGTGATGAAGGATGATGGGAAATGCAGTTCATTCCCATCTGTAGTGCTGCATACTCTCCCCTTCTACAGAAAAAGAAGACAGTCTCTTGGGAGGTTGCAGTTCAGGTGGGATTTAACATGATAGAAGTCTAGCTGGGATATCAATCTGTGTTTTACTTTCCTAGGAACTGGTGGCCAAGTACTCCCAGCAAATGGTAAAAGGGATGTTACAGTTGCTGTCCAACTGCCCAGCAGAAACAGCCCACCTGAGAAAGGAACTTCTCATTGCAGCCAAGCATATTCTCACCACGGATTTGAGGAGCCGTATGTAACTTCCATGCCTCTCTTCTTACGGTTCTTCTCCCACGGGAGGTTCGATGCCAGTGTGGATCACCCAGCTTGGAAATAATGGTGGTCTGGGTGCCAGATCCATTCTGACAGACAGCAAGACTTTCCAGGGTTTGCTAGCCACAGGGTATTCAGAAGTGGTTTCCCCTTCCTTTCTTCCGGGCATCATCCTGGGTCTGTGCAGCTCGCCCAGGGCTACACAGGTTGGCTTGTTCCTTGGGCAGCCCCAGTGGGGAATGGAACTGACCGCTGACTCCACATCTATGACCCCAACTCAGTTGACCATGCCAGCATCTCATTCTTGAATACAGTAGGAACACAATATCCGCTGGGGAATGTTCCAAGCCTTCCTGTGGATAATGAAAACCATGGATAAGAGAGAACGCCAAAAGGTCCCCCAAACTTCTGTTTTGTGAGAGTAACTTGCTTTACCGCTGCTGTTTTGCAATGGTAGCTTGCTTTATAGCTGCTCTTTGTGACAGTAGCTTGCTTTGTGGCTGCTGAATTATTTATTTATTTATTTTCCTCTGCCATCAGTGGATAACTGAATCAGTGGATAATGAATCAGTGGATACAGGGGTCCTACTGTACTGTATTTTTTACTCTAGGAGTTGTGTGGGATCATAAGACACACCTAATTTTTAGAGGTAGATATGTGTGAAAAAAAAAGTCACACATACATACTGTGGTTAAGTCCAGAGGTCTCTAACTCGTGCTGTAGAGAGCTGCGTGTAGCCCAGGCAACGTTGTGTGCATGCATCGCCATGGGTCCGGCAGCAGCCACAGCGGGAGCCGCTGCTGGGTCCACTGGCCACCAGCGGCTGCCATAGTGGTCATCTTGGAGGTTCCCGGTGGCGGCCCCACAGAGACCGAGCCCCAAAACAAGTCTTTGCGCCTGCCATGGCGAGGGCTTGGGTCTCGGCCTGGATATGGTGAGACACCGCCTTGTGGACTAGCAGGCTGCAGGCTCCGGTCCCTCGTGCACCTCCCCGAACGGGGAAACGGGAACCACAGTGGGGAATGGCACTCCTGACCACTGGCTCCCCGGCCATGGCCCCAACTCATAAAAGCCACACCGCTGGCAGACGGTCATTAAGCCATTTGCATGGGAAATTATTTTGAGCCGAGGTAGGCAAGTCAGTTCCTTCCCGCTCCTTTGGGCTACAAGTCCTATAAGCCCTAGTTGCCATCACAAACGACTGAGGCTTTGGGTCTTTGTGGTCCAAAGTGCCTAGGAGGCACCAGATTCTTTCCGTCTTTCCCATTTTTAAAGTTCTGATGTTTAGAACTTTAGCCCTTCTCAGTGGCTAAAGACCTGGCTCTTCAGGGGAACCTTTGGCAATCACTGAGCGCTCGTTGGTTTGTTTATTTGTTAGTTGTTTGATCCCCCCCCCCCTGTTTTTCCCTTTGCCTTCTCTGCCGGATCCTGTCTTCTATGTCGTATGTTGTGTTTTTTTATTCTTATTTTTATTCTTATTTCTATTTGACTTTTCTTGGGTTGAGTTTTTGGACAAATTGTTTAGATTGGCAATTTCTTGTACACCGGCCAGAGTTCCTGTGGGAAAATTGGGCGGGTAACAAATACAAAAATAAATGAATAAATAGATTGCTCCTAGGACAGGAGTCTGGCAGATTTGACCCTCCACCGAAGCTGGGAGGCCCCTGCTAGCAGTTCTGGGTCCCTGTAGCTCTCTCTGTATCAGGACTGTGGAGTGTGACAGTCGTAGATATTGAGAAGGCTGCCTTTCCCCCTCTTCTTGCTGTTGTCCAAACTGTCAGACTCGTGCAGAACCAAATGGCGTTGACTCTGCTCTTTTCTCACGTTCTGTTCTAGAGTTCATTCCATGCATGGACAAGCTCTTTGATGAGTCTATACTCATAGGTTCTGGATACACTGCTCGGGAAACACTGAGGTATGCAACAGACTGGGATACTTCCTTGACCCCCCGTTTTTTTGCTGTATCGTGTCTAATGCAGTCAGCAGGTCCCATGTTGGGTAGCAGGAAAAGAGGATCGCAATTCTTGTTGTTGGTATTATTTATTTTATTTATTTATTTTTTGCATTTATATCCCGCTTATCTTCAAACGAACTCTAAGCGGCTTACAAGGGCTATGTTAGCCATACAAGTACAAGGATAAACAAATAAAATTACAACAATAAATTTAAGAACAGTAAAACCTAGTGGCACCTCATCAACTAAAGCGTATGATGGCGGAGAAGAGAAAAGGAAAAAAAAAAACTAAGAATAAGAATCGCCAAAGGCCTCTTGGAAAAGGTAGGTTTTTAAAGCCTTCCGGAAGGCCAGCAGGGACTCTGCAGAGCGCACTTCGGTAGGGATGGAATTCCAAAGGCTAGGGGCCGCCACCAAGAATGCCCGGGTCCGAGTACTTGTCTTCCGGGCTTCTCGGACGGTGGCGACCCGCAGCAAGTGCGCTCGCGCCTGCCGAACGGGACGGGCCGAGGTGGAGACACTGAACTTGATGCAGGTAGACGTTCCCAGGGAAGGGTTCCTGGTGATGGGGAGGGCATGCAGAAACCCTGGTGCTCCTTGCCGTGAGACATGAAATCCATGCACGGGAAGGTGGGGGCTGGAACTATCCCTCCGGGTTGGAGAGAGAGAGGCAGGATATCTCTCAGTGCCATTTGCAGGGAACCGTAAGCAGGTGAAGACATCTGCTTGGGAATGCCCTGAATCAAAGGGCGAGCCTTTGTGTGAGACAGAATGCTAGACTGGATGGGCTGTGGCCTCTTCCAGCAAGGCTGTTCTTAGGTTCCTATGTTCTTAGCTTGAGTTTTAGTTGTGTAACTGACTTCCACCGATTTTTAAGGAGAGAAACAGTGAGTGAGCGAATGAATAAATGAACTTACCTACTCCCTTAGCAGTACTTACTGGAGGTGGTGGAGACATTTACATTTTACTAGACTGCAGCCAGTATTGTATTTATTCCAGTTGGTCAGTTTGGCTTGTGTCACGCGAAGTTGCACTTTTCTTAACCCGAAGGCTGCTGCCCTGTTCAGGGCTCATGAATGCAAAGCCGCACATGAGGAAGCTGCTGTGCTGACCTGATCAAGCGCTAGACCGTTGCATGACGGTGGCAGCATCTGCCTTTGGGGCTTTTGTGTGCATAGATATGGAACGGGATACCAGCTGGCCTGGAACGTTTTCTAAAGAGCCAAAAGAACTGGAGCATCCAAAGGAACCAAAGAGTCAAAAGGGACAAAGTCATAAGAACATAAGAACCTAAGAAGAGCCATGCAGGATCAGGCCAAAGGCCCATCTAGTCCAGCTTCCTGTATCTCACAGTGGCCCCACCAAATGCCTCTGAGAGCGCATGAGACAAGATATCTGTCTGTCCTGATACCACTCCCCTGCATCTGGCCCTTAAAGTACCCTGCTTTTAAGCCTGGAGATTACACATCTCCATCATGGTTTGTAACCTGGGATGGACTTTTCCTCCAGGAATCTGTCCAATACCCCTTTTGAAGGCATCCCGGCCAGATGCCATCACCACCTCCTGTGGCAGGGAGTTCCACAGACTAACAACGCGCTGGGTGAAAAAAAAATTCTTTTGTTCTTACTCTCCCAGCCCTCAATTTGAGTGGATGTCCCCTAGTTCTGGTATTTTGTGAGAGGGAGAAGAGCTTCCCTCTGTCCACTTGACTCGTGCCCTGCTTTATTTTGTACGTCTCAATCATATTCCCCCCTCAGGCACCTTTTTTCCAGACTAAAGAGCCCCAAATGTTTTAGCCTTTCCTCATAAGGATGCTTAGCATCCTAAAGCAAAAAGGTGCTTTATTGAAACAAAAGCCCAGCCCGTTTCGGCTTGGGAAGCCTTCTTCAGGGGCTTTGTAAAACACAGAGAGTATCACTTATAATCTTGAAACGACGTTCCTGCTTCTAGAGGCACTGCAGGATGTTTTCTGCAGAAACCTCTTGAAGCAGAAGGCTTTCCTGCCCGAGTCTCTGCTTGAGACCATGTTAGAACGGGACGTCTCATCCGAAGCCTTTCCAAATGAGCTGTGAACAATAGAGATGGGCACGAAACGAGCAATTTTTCGTTTTCATTTTCATCTTTCGTTTCGTTACGTAACGAAAACAAAAACAAATTTTTTTTCAATACAAAATGAAACGAAAACGAAAAATTTTGCCGTGTTCTTCATTTTCGTGGCGGGAAATACATTGTACTGAAAAGAATGCTAACAAAACAGAAATTTTTCATTTTCGTTTTTTGTTTCGTTACGTAACGGAAACGAAAAATTTGCAAACCCCCAACGAAAAACGAAAACGAACCGAAACGGACCCCCTAAATGAGAAATGACAAACGAAACACCATTTTTTTTTAGTCGTGCCCATCTCTAGTGAACAATCTTGCCAAGCCTAACTCTTTCCCTCGTTCCCCGTGTCTTTCCCTAGACCCCTCGCCTACAGCACTTTGGCGGATCTGGTGCATCACGTCCGGCAGCACTTACCCCTCAACGACCTCTCCCTGGCGGTCCAGTTGTTTGCCAAGAACATCGACGACGAGTCGCTGCCCAGCAGCATCCAGACCATGTCCTGCAAACTTCTGCTCAACCTGGTGGATTGCATTCGCTCCAAGAGCGAGCAGGAGAACGGGAACGGGCGAGACATCCTCATGAGGATGCTGGAGGTAGAAGCGGGGGCATCGACCCCGGGGTCCCTGTAAATAGAATAACCGCGGAAGGGGATTCCGGCTGCTCAGCACAACTTAAAGAAGTTAACTGGTGCTTAGGTTACAGTCAACCCCCCCCGCTGCCATTTCACGGTTCAGGTACTGCGGTCCCACTATATTGCGGGATCGCAGTACCTGCCGTGGCTCCAGCTGATTAGCGCTGGGGTGGGGGAGAAAAACCTTTATTTCCCCACCCCAGTGCCAATGAGCTGGAGCCCAGGGTGTGGGGAAGGGGGAAGGCGGGGGGGGGAAGGTTTAAAGCCCAGGCTTTTAAAACCTCCCCCCCTTCCCCAAGACCCGGATCTGATCCCCCATTGCTGCTGGCTCCTATGAGAACCCCCCCCAGGCCCCACCCGACCCGCATCTGCATATTGTGGATTTTCAGTAATCGTGGTTCAGGTCAGTCCCTAACCCCCGCGATTGGTGGTGGTGGTGGTGGGGTTACTGTATGACTCTTGGAAACTTAGAAGGCCATGATACAAGTATTTGTCTACAACCGAGGTTCCCAAAGTGGTCTATATGGACCCCCAGGGGTTGCTTTTTGACTTGCAGGGGGTCATGTCAGTGAGAAAAAAAATTGGGGATGCACAAAATGTAAGGGGTGGTCCACTTGAGCTGACTCCATTTAGGCAGGATCATCATCAACATTTGGGTGTTCCGTTAATGTCTTATTACACTAACACAGTGTAATAAGCGGTGGGGGAGTCTAATGTAGCATTTTTTTCCAATTTTTTTCCCCTGAAAATTTCTGGTTTTTCCTTGAAAAACGGGAAAGATGGTTCTCCCCCCCCCCAAAAAAAAGCTTCAAAATTTCTGGAAATTTTGCATCTCTAGGTGGAGCCTTGGAAGGGGAGTTTTGGCAATCACGTTCGAGGCTCAGCATTGCCGTGGAAAAATCTAGGAGCTTGAGCCAACCTTTCTTAGTCTAGCACTACCTTGGTAGCATTGAAGTTGGGATGAAAGAGGGAACAGAGAACCATGAATATAAGAACATAAGAACATAAGAAGAGCCCTGCTGGATCAGGCCAAAGGCCCATCTAGTCCAGCTTCCTGTATCTCACAGCGGCCCCACCAGATCTGTCTGGGAGCGCAGGAGAATATATATCAGTCTCCTGATACCAGTCCCCTGCATCTGGCCCTTGAAGTACCCTGGTTTTAAGCCTGGAGATGACACGTCTCCATCATGGTTTGTAACCTGTGATGGACTTTTCCTCCAGGAATCTCTCCAATCCCCTTTTGAAGGCATCCAGGCCAGGAGCCATCACCACATTGTGTGGCAGGGAGTTCCATAGACTTACAACACGCTGGGTGAAAAAAATATTTTCTTTTGTCAGTTTTTACTCTCCCAGCCCTCAATTTGAGTGTATGTCCCCTAGTTCTGGTATTTTGAAACCGCAGCTTGCGTCCCTCAAAGGAAAGGCAGGATGAAAACCTCACTAATTCAGTCGAACTTGCAAAGTTTGTGTGGCTTTTTCTCGTTCTGATTTCGGCTGCCGTTTCCCCCCCTCGTTCTCGTGCTCCAGGTGTTTGTCTTGAAGTTCCACACCATCGCCCGCTATCAGCTTTCCATTATCTTTAAGAAGTGCAAACCCCAGTCCGAGCTTGGGGCGGCGGAAGCGGCTTTGCCTGGGGTCCCTGCCGGAGGCAATGCGGCTCCGGTTCCAGTTCCTGTACCGTCCCCGGCCCCCACCACGCCCGTGGCCCCTCCCTCGGGGCCCGTCTTTGAGAAACAAGGAGAGAAAGAGAAAGAGGACAAGCAGACGTTCCAAGTCACCGATTGCCGAAGCCTGGTCAAAACCTTGGTCTGCGGGGTCAAGACGATCACCTGGGGCATCACATCGTGCAAAGCACCTGGGGGTAATGGCACGCCACACTGAATTAGATCCCCCTCCTTTTTAGTGGCAGCCAGGATGGCTAAAAAAAAAACCAATGATTGTTAAAATTCAAGTACCTTTGAGTCATCATTTAATTAAATGAATTTTAAAATTGTCAGAAAAGTGTCATGTGTAAGATTTAAACCTTGTAATATGCTGCCATGGAGGGTGGTGGAGTCTGGAGGTTTTTAAGCAGAGGCTGGATGGCCATCTGTGATGGGGGTTCCTGCATGGCAGGGGGTTGGACTGGATGGCCCGTGAGGTCTCTTCCAACTCTATGATTCTAAATCACTGGGATTTAAATCAGATCTACCCTGACGTGAGACACGAATTAGAATTTATTTGTTTAACATAGCCATTTCAATAAGTGTGGTTGGTCGAACTTAAATACAGATGGATGCATTTGGCATCTACAGGCATCCCTCATGTAACAACAGAGTTCACTTCCTACGACTAGCGTGTGAATTGAATGTTTTTTTACTGTATTTTTCTGTTCATAAGGCACCCCCTGTTCATAAGATGCCCCCTTTTTCCCCAACCCAAAATCATGTAACGGTCATTCAGGCCAAGTGTTTTCCTGTCTGCCCTGCACCAGCTTTTCCCCTGGTTGTGTTGTTGATGGTACGAGATGACGGTTGCTTGATAAGCATCCTGGAGTACATGAACGGTGCTTCCATGTAGGTTCGTCACGCCCAGAGAACATCCGCTGTTTGTTGGCCCCTGTGTTTAAATAGACAATGCTGAGTTATCTTAATAATAATCATGTGCTGTCAAGTCGATTCTTACTTATGGCACCCTTTCCAGGTTTTTACAGGTAGGCAATATGCAGAAAGGGTTTCCCATTCCTTTCCACTGGGGGGGGGTGTCCTGGAGTTGGGCAGCTTCCCCCAGGCCCCCCAGGCTGGCTTTTCCCCAAAGAGGCGCAGTGAAGCATTGAACCCCCGGCCTCCGACTCCTAAACCACTGAGCCAGCTCAAAGTGACGCCTGGCATTATTTTAGAAAGTTCTTTCTGGGGACTGAGGGAGCGTTGATCGTTTGAAGGCTGGTCATCTTAAGTACTTGTGTTAGTCTATGCTGGTAAAAAGTAAGAGAAATGTGGGCCATAAAGTGAACAAATAATAATATGGTTGTCCAATTCTGCAAGAAAATCAATAACATGTTGCAGCTCTAACTTGTGATATATGAAATTCACTTCTGCCTTTATTTTATTTTTTCTTGTCCTTCTAGAAGCACAGTTCATTCCCAACAAGCAGCTGCAACCTAAAGAGACACAGATCTACATTAAACTGGTCAAATATGCAATGCAAGCTTTGGATATTTATCAGGTGCATATCCCTATGGGTATTTTGCTTTTGTCTGTCTGTCTTCCTGCCTGGCTCTCTGCCCATTTCACTCTCTCTCTCTCTCTCTCTCTCACTCACTCACTCACTCACACACACACACACACACACACACACACCACTCACTCTCTCTCTCACTCACTCACTCACGTACTGCTCATCTGACATCTAAATCAACAATCAAAATTGCAAACGAAGTAGTAACAAGTAAAGCAGTATACAATACAACAACCAATGCAATTAAATAATTTTTAAAAAATTCTACGTAACAAAACAGTTTGGGCGGGCATATCTGCCTATGCCTTAGTTTTTATTTTGTTGTGTTTCCATACGTGTGGCTGTCTTGTTAGGAAGACTTTTCTTCTTGAGGTGTGCGTATCCTCTCATTGTTAAGCTCTGTTTATAAGGCACGTTGAGGGAAAGCTGCCACAGGCCCAAAAGGAAATCGAGCTGACCCTGTTTCTGTGCAACGTCCTTTGTCGTAGGTCCAAATAGCTGGAAACGGCCAGACGTACATCCGAGTTGCCAATTGCCAGACGGTCCGAATGAAGGAGGAGAAGGAGGTCTTGGAGCATTTTGCCGGCGTCTTCACCATGATGAACCCGTTAACCTTTAAAGAAATCTTCCAGACGACCGTTCCTTACATGGTCGAAAGAATCTCTAAGAACTATGCCCTTCAGGTAGTATGTTTTGTGCACTTGACAGTGGCATTGGCTGCTTTGTCAGACCTCGTGCAGGCTCAAGGTTCACTCAGCCTTCCATCCTTCTGAGGTCGGTAAAATGAGTACCCAGCTTGCTGGAGGAGGGGGGGCAATGTGTAGCCTGCACACTGTAATTAAAAAATTGTAAACCGCCCAGAGACTACTTGTAGTGGTATGGGGCGGTATATAAGCAGAACACTTTGCTTTTTAAGAGCTGCCATTGGCAGAGCGCCGGTGGAGTAGAACTCCTAATAAAAACAGGGTCCCGAAATCCGTTTTAAACCGACTTAGAGACCTGAGACCATTAGTCGCCTCTCTGTGTTGATTGTGTGAGCGGATGGTTGCCACGGTGGGCATTCCGAAGCATGTGAAAAGGACTTCCGTGTGGGCTCGCTCCATCGAGCAAACTTCAGCTGCAGCCTGGTGGCACAGTGACTGAGGTTCTGTTCAGTTCACAACCCAGGTTCAATCTCAGGCTCACTCGGCCTTCCATCCTCCTGAGGTCGGTGAATGGGAGTACCTAGCTTGCTGGGCGGCGGGGTGGTGGTTGCAGTTTTATAGCCTCAAGAATTAAATTGTAAACTGCCCAGAGAGTCCTTTAAATGCAAGGGAGTGGATTTATAAGCAGCACATGTTGCTGTACACACTCGCACGTGTGCATGTGCATACATCAGACATGTCCAAACTTTGGCCCTCCTGATGTTTTGGACCACAACTCCTGGAATTCTAAGCTTAGATTGCCAATGACAAAGGACTGTGGGAGATGTGGTCCAAAACATCTGGAGGGCTGAAGTTTGGACCTGCCCTGGCATACATGCAGACACATGCCAGTGTGAGAATTTTAAGTACAGTGGTACCTTGGATAACAACTGCCCTGGATAACGAATAATTCGGATAACAACTGCAAATTTCCGGGTATAGGACTGCCTCTGATAACGAATTTCCACTATGGGCTGCCTCGGATAACAAATCGCAATTTCTAAGTACAGGTCTGCCTCAGATAACGAATTTTCCCTATGGACTGCCTTGGATAACGAATTTCCAGCATGCATCATAAAAAAGAGTTATCCCAGGTGGCATTGCATCTGTACCTTTAAAGTGCACTTTATAAAGAGTTTTGAGCAAAAACCCAGGTGTCTGTGCCTTTTTCCTAGGCTCCAGAACGGATTAAACGGTTTCCCATTCATTCCTATGGAAAACCGCGTTTTGGAAAACAACATGTTTCGGATAACGACTAACCTTGGAGAACGAATTACCGTTGTTATCCGAGGTACCACTGTATTGTGTCTTAGCTGTTGTGCTTAGGAGTGTACTCAGGGTTAGTTGTCAGATGGCCTCAGGTTTCATGGGCCGATCCGACAAGTATGTTAGCTCTGGTTTACTGTATCATGGTTTATAAAGAAACATCCATTGTTCGTCTCCATATATTTGTCCCCATTGGCTGTAACAAAAAATGTGCAAAATATTTTTTTTTTGTGGGGGCGGGGATGCTCCCTCTCCCTAACTGCTTTTGTTTCTTAAAAAACCCACAACAATCTGATGTTTAGTGACTAAAATTTGGGGGAAGGACTGCAACTGGGCCAAAGGAAAGCGTTGCAGAGTGTCGACCTTGTAGATCTGGTCTAGAGTGACCTGCACAACAAAACAAGACTCCGAGGCTCTGTCTGTAAAAACAAAAAAACGAACCCCCCGGTAGTGGCTGTTCCTGGATGGTTTTATGCTTGGTCTGTTGACAGATCGTTGCCAATTCTTTCCTGGCCAACCCGACTACCTCAGCCTTGTTTGCGACCATTCTGGTGGAGTACCTTCTGGACCGGCTGCCTGAAATGGGCTCCAACGTTGAGCTCTCCAACCTCTACCTCAAACTCTTCAAGTTAGTTTTCGGCTCCGTTTCCCTCTTTGCAGCGGAAAACGAACAAATGCTTAAGGTAAGGCCGGGAAAGGGGTGCCTGGTCCTGGATCCATCCGCGGGTTTTGGGAAATGCTGGGTTCCGTTGATCTGTTGGCCAGCTTCTCGTCCAAAAGGTTGCACAGGAGTTCCAAGTGAAAGGCAAGACCCTTGCTTTTAGGCTTGAAATGGAAAGAGACACAACCTAAGAGGAAAATGCCAAAGGGAGGGCAGAGGAAATTTATAGCTGATCGTTCTCATGGGTTGTAAGGAACGACGCTGTCTGCAGAGCTGAAGAAACCTCTATGTAGATTACAGTAGGACCCCAGTATCCGCTGGGGATTGGTTCCAAGCCTTCCTGTGGAAAATGAAAACCGTGGATAAGAGAGAACGCCAAAATGTTCCCCCAAACTGCTGTTTTGTGATAGTAATTTGCTTTACAGCTGCTGTTTTATGACAGTAGCTTGCTTTATAGCTTCTCTTTGTGACAGTAGCTTGCTTTGCGGCTGCCGAATTATTTATTTTTCCTCTGCCAACCGTGGATAACTGAATCAGTGGATAATGAATCAGTGGATACGGGGGCCCTGCTGTACCTTCAAAGACTGGCAGTTTGTTTTGTGAATTCTGCAGGAAAGATTTGGAGCATCTGAGCATTTTGTTCAAGTGTCATATTCTATTCTGAAGCAAAACTAGACTATGGGTGATGCCTTCATAGGCTGCTAGTAGAAAAATAAAAAAGGGACTGAGCTTTCGAGAGCAAGCTCTCTTTTTCAAAGCAGGCATAGAAGTCCAAACACGGCAAGGGATGTAATTTGCCAGGAGAGAGTTCTTAAGAGTTCACTTGGCAAGATGGACCCCAGGCTTCTTGGAAGGCACAGGGTAGCCTGGTCCAATGGGGCTGGACTTTACAGGCCAGCTCAAACAAAGAGCGGCATGGTATGGGCACCTCCCTCTGGCTTACAACCATCATCTCTCTGTTGGCTCTTCGAAGCATAGAGCTCCTGGTTGGCCAGAGGTCCATATTCATACATTCATTCCATTTGTATACTGGCCAGTAAAAGGAGCCAGCGACCATGATACAATGAATAGTGTCAGATCCGTCTGCCTATTTAGCATGGGTTGTGCGTGATAGTGGCTTGGAACAAATTTTGTGTGGATGCCATGGTCCTTACAGATGATGGCCCTGCAGAGAAGCCCAGTTTCTGGTTACCATTTTCCTGGCTGCTCTGGGAGTTAACAGCCTGATGCATGGGGGAGCGGTTTAGATGGGCAGTTGGACTTGGCAAAAGACCTTCAGGCAACACCACAAATCTCTGGTTATCTCTTTTTTTAAAAAAACAGCCATCAAAGCACAGAGGGACAATGATGTGTCGCTCTGCCTCTTGCTTTTTTTCAGGAAAAGAAAAAGTTCCATCTGGATTTCACACATTTTCATGCTAGTGAAAGAAATTTGGCACCAAACAGGGCTGAAGCTATTCTACAGATGGGAAAATCTTTAAAAAGTGGTTTTTTTTCCAAGTAGTTACACCAATTTTCTGATATACCCATGGGAAAGTCTGCTAGGGGGATAAAGGTTTTTTGAGAGCCCCACAAAAATCCATTTGATACACTGAAGACTCGAAATGCACCTTTATTTCATGACAGTCTGCTCTGCTTCCAACGAGAGTTTTTTAGGACTGTATATTTCTCTTTATTTGACTTTATTACATAATTAGTTCTGAAAACCTACCGCAACACTCTTCCCATTCATCTCTTGGTGGGGTCCCGATTACTGGCAGATGAATAATTACGTCCCAGCTACTTCTTGTGTTGTAAAGAACAACTAAATGCCTTCCCCTGCCACGGGGCGTTTTATCCTTTTCTTCTTCTGCTGGAACCAAGGTCACTTTCCTTTTATGAACGGCAGATCCAATTTAAATGGGCTGATATACCGCCCATCACCACACCATGCATGTTAAATTATTTGATTCTCGGGAATTGATGGTGTGGCCTTCGGTAGACAATTTAATGTGAGTGATGAAAGCTCTTTGCCGCCAATTGTGGTGGAAGATCTAAGGCCTTTAGATGTTAATAAAACCATTATTATTTCAGAGTTTGTACCCGGGGGAGGCTGTCTGTTCCACCACCCCCTTGAAATAGTTTGCAGAAGGCTTTACGTTTTATTTTACTTTGTGAGGATAATTTAATCTAAATGTCATTGCACAAATAACAGTCGTGTTTTGGAACGCTTCCTTCAATTTGACGTTGCTTTATTCGACAAGAGGAGAAAGTAAAAGGGGCAATTGTAGACTGAGAGGCACTGTTTGCAGTGTGCATGAAAACCAGTAATTAAAAAAAAAATATCAGATTAATTGAAATCACAATGCAAATGAAAAACACTGATTTTTTTTTTAAAATTAAATCTTCAAAATACCATGACTCAAATCAATTGGATTTCAATCAAATCCATCCTGACTGTTTGTAAGCATAAACCCTGACAGCTGTTGGTGAGTTTTTCCGGCTGAAAACAGCCCAAAAAACTCACAACAGCTATCAGATCCCGGCTGTGAAAGCCTTCAAGAATAAAATAAACCCTGACCTTTGAGATGTTAGTTTGCAATTTAAGACTTTATGTACAATGCCAAGTGTACACTAATGGGTTATGTGTGTATTTATAAATGACAAATGCATACATATATACATACATTTTTAATTTTAATATGGCTTTTGGGCTGTCTTTGTTAATTTATTTGGCAAGAGGCAGTGATTTGTAAATAACTTTTTAAAATCTCCCTGCCCCCACTAAGAATAATAATAATAAATAATAAACCCCAAGGAGATCAGTAGATCAGTTGAATAGGGCAAACCTTTGGGTTCAGAGACACTGCAAAGTCTGAAGCAATTAATATGAGGTTTAAAGAAAAGCCAGGTTTAGTGCTAGTGTGACGAGAAGCACATTTTGGGGTTGCCACTTTCTGGAAAGTCAGGGAAATTGGTCTGAAGTCAGGGAAAGTCAGGGAAATTGTGATTAAAAGATATAATTTCTCATTTGATTATTACTGCAATTTCAAAAGTAGAAGTTTTGTAATGTGGCTTCAGAGAAACCATTTTAGGGAGAACGTTTATTTAATATTTAGTGTACCTT
>JAHTLZ010000054.1:8246494-8258098 GCA_023846285.1 Phrynocephalus versicolor
ACTTTTTAAACCTTTCCCCCTCTTCCCCAAGCCCCGGGCTCCAGCTGATTGGTGCTGGGGTGGGGAAACAAAAGGTTTTTCTCCTCCACCCCAGCACCAATCAGCTGGAGCCTGGGGCTTGCCTCCATGGAGGCATCGTTCACTGCTCCCCCGCACCCGGGGGTGGTCAGGAGAAGCGGTGCACAATGTTTAAAATGACTTTAAGCAATGGAGCCAAGCTGGCTCCATTGCTTAAAGAGATTTTAAACATTGTGGGCTCCCATGGCTTGGCCCGACCTGCATCCACATATCGCGGATTTTCAGTGATCACAGGTCGGGGTTGGTCCCTAACCTTCATGATAGACGGAGGGTTACTGTAACCAAAATGTTATGTTATCTGTTAGCATTCAGAGTTTACTTGAGTTGAAGTTCATATCTTGGTGTAATTTTTGGTGCAACTGCAGAACAGATGTTGCAGTTAATCTTGAAAGGAGCTGATATGAAATCTCTTCCTTTGAGAAATATTTTCGCATTTGGGTAGAACGTTTCACTAAGCCTTGCATTAATGCATCACGACCAATTCATATTTTAACTTGTGGTTGCATTTGAAAGGTGGTCAGGGAAAATGACATACGATATTTTTTTTTGGGGGGGGGGAACCAGACCCAGAAATACGTGTTTCCATGGTGTATTACTAGGATTGGCCATTAGATGGAGCCAGAGGTTATGCTAGATATAACTGCAAATCCATTGACATCTGTATGGGAAGCAGCTTTTGGTGAAGTGAAGTGTAGGGCGGCAGTGCTGGTTTCATGGAAGCTTCCCTGAACAGGAGGGCAGGAAACTCATTCCTTTGGCACAACGGGGCCAGGGCTCCCTCTCTCAGCCATGCATGGACACCCGAGAAAATGGACATAGGTTCTTCCCTGTTCTGCTATTTCTGGCGTCTTGTGGTGGTGAGGGGGTCGGAACGGATCTCCCTTGGATACCCCACGGTCCTGTTGTGCATTACTCTTGAGTGCCAAGGCAGGGCTGCAGGCGCAAGGGATGCATGACTTGCCTCCTGGCATAAAATGCTTCCCAGGGCCGACATTGTGCTAGTGCATTGCACCAGCACAAGGATAGTTTTCCATGCTGCAGCAAAAGGGTCTTACTTACTTACTTACTTACTTACTTACTTACTTACTTACTTACTTACTTACTTACTTACTTACTTACTTACTTACTTACTTATTGCATTTTTATACCACACCGATTTCCCAGAAGGGACTGGGCGGTTTCCATAAATGCAAATAAGAAACAAACAGCAATTCAAATTAAATGAACAGAAGGATCTTGTGAGCGCGGACTTCTGATGCAGTCATGCTAGAAGAGACGTTGAGTGTCCTTGCAAGGGGGCGGAGGGGAGGCAAAGCATCCCATGCATGGATAGCTTATGGTGGTCTGGTGGTACTCCAACTCTCATCAAGTTGGTACTGTAAGATTGTGGTTCAGTGCTCAAAAATAGCCTAAGTCAGAAAATAGGAAGCAGTTCTCAAAACTTGAGGCAAAGACAAAAAAGTCAAGTTCTCAGCGCTGGTTTATTAAGCAAAAAGCACACAGGAATCAAATAAAGACTTTCCGCGTAAAGGGCCTCTGTCATTAAGTGACAAGAGACCCTGATTTCACCAAAATCCAGGGTTTTTATACAATCTCGGACACTGTCCACCCCTTCATTTGACCAACCACACCTTAAACCACCCATAGCCTGCCCACCTGTGAATGAGCCCCCACCTAGGCATTCTGAGGCATATCTGCCCTTGCAACTTCCGCATTTGCCATCAGTCTTCTTCTTCAGCTCAATTTCTATTCCTGTTTCCTGTTGATGCTGCACGGTTCTGTGTTCTTACAATTTGCTTCTTATGATCACATACACATACACCCTTTGTTTAATGATTATATTCTTATGACTACATATACATATTACATATTAGTTATGTATTATATGGATATTTTATTGATTAGCTCTTCCACAGCTCACAGTACTCTGCCATTGGGAAGATGATAGTTTAAGTAACTGACAGCGGGAGTCTGTTTAAAACCTCCCATCCATCCATCCATCTATTAATTTTTTTTAAAATTTTGCTTTTTAACAGCCACACCTACACAAGATTGTGAACAGCTCCATGGAGCTTGCCCAGACCGCCAAGGAGCCCTACAACTATTTCTTGCTGCTGCGAGCACTCTTCCGGTCTATAGGAGGGGGAAGCCATGATCTCCTGTATCAGGAATTTCTGCCTTTGCTACCAAATCTCCTGCAAGGTAAAAGGAACGCTGATGATGACAGCGGTGGGTCGTCCAGCCGATTCAGATTTATGGTGACCCCTTTTTGGAGGGTTCCAGGTCGGGTCCTTTTGGAGCCCTGCCTGGGAATGGTGTTTTAGAATCCAATCCAATCTGTATTTATGGCCACGGGCCGAGCCAATAAAATAAAAATACATACTGTACGTGTAAAAGAGTAAAACTATGACAAGACCATTTAAAGAGTAAAACCATTACAAAATTTCAAGATAGTTAAAACCGTTTAGGTCGTAAAAGTGAATGACACAAACATTGTGCAATTCATGATTATATTAAGAGCTAACAGAGGCCAAGGTTGTCTTCCGTATTCTTTGGGCAGAGAAAAGAAACTTGGCCACTGATTCAGTGGTCCCCTTGTTTGTGTCACTTAATAAATATTTTAAATACCAGTTCAATGTCCTACCTGGGAAGACACTCATTACGGGCCCTGATAGAGACCTTTAATGAGATAGAGGAGTCTCTTATCTATAGAGGTCTTGTATAGCTTTGACCATAATATATCTCGTGGGACAGAGTTTTCCTGTTGAGCGATGGGCCCTGGTAGTTTTTTTATCTGCACAGGACTAACTAGGCCTGATCCTGC
The DNA here is from genome assembly GCA_023846285.1 of Phrynocephalus versicolor. Taxonomy (NCBI): domain Eukaryota; kingdom Metazoa; phylum Chordata; class Lepidosauria; order Squamata; family Agamidae; genus Phrynocephalus; species Phrynocephalus versicolor. Next base: position 8,249,397 of record JAHTLZ010000054.1, read on the forward strand.
TGCATGGCTCAAGTCAGGTGACATCAGCGCTGTTCAAAGTTAATCACAGTACAGTGGTACCTTGTATAAAGGAATTAATTCGTTCCAAATGAAATTATGTTAAGCAAATTTCCTTTATACAAATTTCCCAAAGGAATGCATTGAAAACAGAGTAATCCCTAATCACGACCATTTTTATGTTGTACGGATTCGCCCTATAGGCGATTCTGTTAAGCAAATTTCCCCTATCTCTGGAGTTTTTTATGTTGTACAGATTTTATGTTATACAAACCGTTTGTTATACGAGGGCTCACTGTAGTCGCATGCTGTCAGGTTGAATCCAAATTAGATCGCCCTTTCCAGGATTTTCATGGTATCGAGTGGTTAACCATTCCCTTCTTCCTGGGGTGCTTTGGGTCTGTGAAGCTTGCCCAGGGCTAGACAGGCTGGCTGTTCTCCAGGCAGGCATCATGGGGATTCAGACTCCCATCTTCTGGGCCAACAGCCAAATGGCTTACTCGCGGAGATGTCCAGCAGACAAGGTTTACTTTAGGAATTGAAAAGGGCTACATGCCCCGAGCACATCTGATCTCGCCTGATTTTGGAAGCTAAGCAGGGTCGGCCCTGGTTAGTACTTGGATGGGCGACCACCAGGGAATACCAGGTGCCGTAGGCACCTGGAGTAGGAACTGGCAAGCCACTCCAGTATTCCTGCCAAGAAAACTCCATGGACATGGGGTCATGAAGAGTCAGTCGCGACTGTAACAACCCAACACACACAACACAATGGAAATGGCAGTCTGCCTAGATGCCCTAAGCCAGTGATGGCGAACCTATGACACGGGTGCCAAAGGTGGCATTCGGAGCCCTTTCTGTGGGCACCTGACTTCGCCCCTTCATAGCCACCTGTATACAGGTTAAATTACTGTATTGCCACTTTGCAAAAAACAAAAACAAAAAACAAATAGTGGGTTTTGAATTGCAGTTTGGGCACTCGGTCTCTAAAAGGTTCGCCATCACTGCCCTAAGCACATCTGATCTCGCCTGATTTCGGAAGCTAAGCAGGGTTGGCCCTGGTTAGTACTTGGATGGGAGACCACCAGGGAATACCAGGTGCTGTAGGCGCCTGGAGTAGGAACTGGCAAGCCACTCCAGGATTCCTGCCAAGAAAACTCCATGGACATGGGGTCACAGAGAGTCAGTCATGACTGTAATGACACACCACACACACACACCACACACATACACACACATCTCGCTTGCAATGCTATAGACTTTTCCTTGCTTTTTCCATTTGCAAGTCGACTTGCCGTCATCTGTTAAGACGAGCGGCATCTAAAACTGTTGCAGAAACGATCGGTGTCGGCAGGTCCTTGGGGTTCTTCTTGATGCCTGCTGTTCCCTTCCAGGACTCAACATGCTGCAGAGCGGCCTGCACAAGCAGCACATGAAGGACTTGTTTGTCGAGCTCTGCCTCACCGTCCCGGTGCGTCTCAGCTCCCTCCTTCCTTACCTGCCCATGCTGATGGACCCCTTGGTGTCGGCCTTGAACGGCTCTCAGACGCTGGTCAGCCAGGGCCTGCGCACCCTGGAGCTGTGCGTGGATAACCTGCAGCCGGACTTCCTCTACGATCACATTCAGCCTGTCCGGGCGGAACTGATGCAGGTAAAACAAAAAAAAAAGAGACCGCTATCAGCCAGGAACGCTAGAGGTCAGCCTTGCGCTTTGTGGTCGGTCCTCCCCTTGGGCGGCACGAGAGCCTGAAAGGTGCTCCGTATCGCAACAGACCTGATTTTGCTGCATGGCATTGAGGTCTCCCGGAAAGCCTTCTGGTAAAAACATCAGCACGGAAATGCTTCTCTTTGGGCCAGGACAGTGGCAGGGAAGAAATTGTGCTTTTAGCCATTCACTCAAGAGTGTAGCTTGCTCCCCCTCTTCTTCTTTTTTTTGTCCCCTATCTCCCATGGTAAAAATGAAACAACAAAAGCATGCCCACGCCTCCCTTGATTTACGCAAGGTTCAGTCAGCACGGTCTTGGCTCTACTTGGATGCTTTCAATGAATAAATAACTATTTCAAGAAATAGCTATTCAAGAAATGAATATTCAACAAATACTGTGCTGCTATTCATCTCCAGTAAATGGCCTGAGAAAGGATTTACCGAAGACCCCTGCTGTTGGTGGCCTGGCTGGTCCCCCTCTCCTGGCAGGCGTGGCAGTTCCACGTGGTATCTAGAAAGTGGGCTGGGGCACACTGTACATTTAATATAGTAAACCCATATGTGTGCATGTTTGTGTCAATAAAATGATTATGCTTTGCAGTTCTATTTGGGGGGGGACATAAGAGTCTTTTTATTTATTTATTTATTTATTTATTTATTTATTTATTTATTTGGAACCATGCAGGGTTTATTTATTTGGAACCATGCAGGCATGGTGGCTCAGCAGGCTGGAGCAGTGAAAACTGTTGACTGCAAAGTCAGCAGCTCGGCGGTTTGAATCCCGGGTGCCGTGCAGCAGAGCGAGCTCCCGCTGATAACCCCAGCTCCTGCCAAGCTAGCCGTTCAAAAGCACGTAAATGCAAGTAGATAAATAGGTACCGCCGTAAAGAGTGGGGAGGTAAAACAGTGTTTCTGTGCAGTCATGCCGCCAAGGTGGCCACGGACTTGCACAACACTGGCTCTTTGGCTTGAATACAGAGATGAGCATGTGGCCGGCGTAGCTGCAAGGAAACACTGTTTTACCTTCCTGTTTTTTACGGCGGTACCTATTTATCTACTTGCATTTACATGCTTTCGAACTGTTAGGGTGGCAGGAGCTGGGGTGAACAGCGTGGCACCTGGGATTTGAACCGCCCAGCTGCCGACTTTGCAGCCGACCATTTCAACGCTGTAGCCCGTTGAGCCACCCACGCCACCACATATACATGTACAGTATATTAATTCTGTGCTGCTGGAATTGGGACTTTCTTCCCATTTGTTCACCATGGGGTCAAAGATTCCCTCCCCCCCCACCGCCAAAACATTCTGGCAAAATTAGTAAAGAAGGAATGTGGGTGGGATCGCTGGCTTAGGCAGAAGCCCGCAGGACCCAGCAGAGGCATGGGGTGGTATTCTGGCCACGGTTCCTCGTGCCCCCCCCCCCAGGAAACACTTTCCGGGGGGATTGGCAAAAAAAAGTAAAGCGGCCTGAGAACTCGAAACTGATGCCGGGGCCTTAAATCTCTGTCACAACATCCCCCCCCCCCCAAAGGCCTTGTGGCGGACGTTGCGCAATCCCGCCGAAACCATTTCCCACGTGGCGTACCGTGTGCTGGGCAAGTTTGGCGGGAGCAACCGGAAAATGCTGAAGGAGTCTCAGAAGCTGCAGTATGTTGTGACTGAGATCCAAGGCCCCAGCATTACCGCCGAGTTCTCAGACTGCAAGGCCTCGATCCAGCTTCCCATGGAGAAGGTAAGGGCTGACTCTTTTTTTTCTCCCCCCTCTGAGCTGATCATCTTTCACTCTCGCAGTTTCCAGATGTTCCACCAGCTGTTTACATCTTAGGCTCAAGGAACTGCTTTCTTTTGCAGCCGTTCTGAACATCTCCGGGGTGGGGTGGGGTGAATGTGTAGTCTTTGGGATGTATGACTCTACAGTGGCACCTTGTCTAAAGGAATTAATTCGTTCCAAATGAAATTATGTTAATCAAATTTTCCTTTATACAAATTACCCATAGGAATGCATTGAAAACAGAGTGCAGTGGGACCCTTGTATAACAAACAGCTTGTAGAACATAAAATTTGTACAACAGAAAAAATTCCAGAGAGAGGGGAAATTTGTTTGACATAATCGCAAATCTGTACAACATAAAAATGGGATTACTCTGTTTTCAATGCATTCCTATGGGAATTTGTATAAAGCCAAATTTGTCTTCCCCCTTCTTCACTCTTCACTCCTGCACAGTCCTGCACTCCAGAGGGTCGTGCGGGTTTGTTTATTTTGCAGGTGTTTGGGGGTTCCGTGGCCCTCCCTCTCTCTCTGATGCCCATTTGGCAACAACATTACCACTTCCCTGCCCTGCCTCCTCGGGGCGCTGCTTCTGAGTGGGTGCCCGCTGGAAACATCTGTTTCGGTGGTAAACAAACCGGCATGAACTGCTGAACTGTCCCCTCTCTGTCCCCGACCATATATTATGCTATAATGTGGTGTCCGCCCCCCCTTCTGTTTGAGTAAAATTCTACCTTGATGCAATCAAAGCATACAGTGTTTCCAGATGTGCCTTCATGGAATAAAAAGTGTCGGCTCCTGGACTCTGATGAGGAAAGCAATCTGTGTTTACACCATGCATCTGCAGAGGAGGAACTAAAACATTCAAGAATCCTAATGTAGGGCAGACACCAGAAACCCATCTTTAGTGTTCACTCTCCTAGTGAGAGAAGTTCCATCTCAGTGGTCCGTGGGAAACTCATTTGTACGCCTTCAAACCCCACCCCACCCTTTGCAAACACCTTGAAGGTTGTGTAAAAGACACAAGAGGGACCAGATGAATTCATGAGTCGCAGGATATTTCTTTCCAAATTGAGGAGGAGGTGATGGTGGGTGGAGTGGAGTCCACAGCATTCAAAGGTCACTTTTATCTACATAATTTTTTTATCAAGTGTTTAAGCATGGGTGATTGGATTTTCCTTTTGCAGCCCGTTAGGCAATGAAATTTCTTATTTCATGGTTCTCAAGTGAATTTTGCAGTTGGGCTGCATCTGATCAATGCCCTATTTGAAGGGGAGTCAGGTGCCCTTTTCACTTGAGAGTCAAAAAGGGGGTGGGGAGAGGCAGTGGGAAAGAATACAAGGTGATAAGTTTGATCAGGCCAACTTCACTCAGGAATGCACTGATCTCCGACACTTCTTGGAGCCATTGCTGTAAAAAAGATTCCTGTAAAATCGTCATTAGGCTGGCCTCTAGGCTGACTGGTAGGGATGGGCATGGAATGGAAAAGTAATGTTTCATCTTGTTTTGTGCTCACCTCCGTTTTGTTTCGTTTCTTTTCTTTTTGTAACTTTTTTTTATTTTTTAAAAATTTCGTATGAAACGAAATGGCTCCCCTGGGTCCTAGAGGCACCAGATTTGGTGCCCGGGACTCCGGGAGCCCTTTTTTAAAGGGCTCCTGCTGAGCTGCCAATGGTTGGAGCACTTTAAACCTGGCCCAGTCAGCACCGCAGGGACCCCTCGATGGAAAGAAATGGTTCGTTTCAATGGGAAAATGACCATTTTGTCTATAACGAAATGTTGCTTCCTCATTTCGTTTCGTTTCGTTTCGTTTCATTTCTATTTTGTTTTTTCTTTCCTGCCCATCCCTACTGACTGGGTCATTCCGGAGCTTGAGTCGTGGAGTTTTTATGCGGTGTTGTGTGATGGCTTTGTCCATGTGTGTATGAAAGTTTGAATTTTTTTAACGAGCTTTGCCAAGCTGCACTTCTGGGACGGGGGGAAATCCTGTTGCTGGAGCCATGCCACTGTTCACGGTTGAGGCAGTGGGTTGTGGCCAGGCCACGCCATGGCCATTTTGTAGCAATTGGGATTTGGGTCCAACTAGGCATCCCTTTCGTCTTGGAGACTTCTTTAGGACCTGTGGTACAGGAGCGGGGATGATTTGAATCCAGATGATTGCTGATCCCCATCCTAGAGGGTGGCGTTTGTGGCTGCTGGGTTTTCCCAGGGGAAAAAGACCAAGGTTTGCATTTAAGTCCGTTGCATTTTTGTGGTGCTTGTGAGGGCAAAGTTTTGATCATCCAAGAAGAACCTGGCTGGATTTCTCCCAAAGGCCCACCTGGATCTGTATTCTCCTGCTAGATGGGGTGAGGTTCCTTGGTGAACTTGAGAAACAGGGCACTGATCTAAACTCCTTCCCGCTCTTTGCCTCCAGCAACTGCCCGTAGCCCTATTGCAACTGCTGAAATGAAGTGTTTTCTGGAGGAGTTCTGTCTTATCATCATGTGCTCGGAAGCGGGGCAGTGTGGCTGTGGAAACCCCACCCAGGTATCCATGTGGCTTCACTTCCTTCAGAACAGACGGATCATCTTTGGTCTCCTTGCTCAGTCTGTTTGCGTTGTTTACTTCCTGCCAGACGACGGGAAGGATTCTTTTTTTGTTGTTTTTGTTTTTGTTGCAAATACGTTTAAGCTTTTGCAGCTATTCAGTGATGCATTATCAATACAGTGGACCCTCGTATAACAAACAGTTTGTATAACACAACATCTGTACAACATTAAAAAAATCCAGAGATTGGGGAAATTTGCTTAACAGAATCGTCTATGGGACGAATCGTAAATCCGTACAACATAAAAATGGTCGCGATTAGGGATTACTCCGTTTTCAATGCATTCCTATGGGAAATTTGTTTACAGGAAAATTTGCTTAGCATAATTTCATTTGGAACGAATTAATTCCTTTATACAAGGTACCACTGTACCAGGTCTCACTTACCTTTGACCCACTGTGCTGATGACGTTCCTGATCCCCAGTCTCGTCCCACTGGGAGCACCAGAGTTGATGTGTCTGTGAAGATTCTCAGTCCTCTAGGGGAAGTTATCCGAAGGTCGCATCGTGGCAACTGGACTTCTTTTCTTGAGAGATCGAAATGTTTCACTGCTTTGTCCAATCAGCTTCGTCAAGGAAACGTTTCGAGCTCACAAGAAAAGAAGTCCGCTTGCCGCGACTCGTCTTTCGGCCAGAGTTGGTGGCGCTCCTCTCTCCTGTGAATAACGGGCACTCCCCCAGTTTTCCACTCTGTTGTTTGTGCCTACTGAAGAACACGCTTTCTTTTCCTCCCCCTCTTTCAAGGCGATCGAAACCGCTCTGGATTGCTTGAAGAGCGCCAACACGGAGCCGTACTATCGGAGGCAGGCTTGGGAGGTGATCAAATGCTTCTTGGTGGCCATGATGAGCCTGGACGACAACAAGCACGCTTTGTATCAACTGCTTGCACATCCCAAGTAAGAGGGCTCTTTTGCAAATAAAGGGGGAAACCCCCTCCCTATATATTTAAAGACAGTGCCTTGTTTTGGGGGAGTGCTGGGTTGCTTGTCGCTTAGGAAAGAAAGAAGGAAAAGAAGTGGGGTATGTGAATGTGGGAAGCGCATGGGTTGCTGGCCACACCGTCCACTTAGCAATAAGCTCATTTGTGCCTTCTGCAGCCAATCCTTTGCGTTAATTGTGGTTTGTTCCCTAAACCTCAGTTTGCACAGCTGATGATGAAATGAGCAATCAGCATATCTTTGTTTCTAATGTGGGTTTCTCGCATCCTCTTTGGTCACCTGATGTTTTGAGAGCGGGCAGCTCAGGGAAGAAGCTCAGGACAAGCCATGTTTCGAACAAGCCAGAACAAAACATGGGTTATTGTTTGCGGTCGGTTGGCAAACCGTGGCTTGTTAGCCGCAGTGTGCTCATTGCCTGTACTGCAGTTTGTTATATATGTTTGTTTGTTTTGCCTGTTTCCCTTTCTTCTTAACAGGCCGTCAAGGTTGTTTGTAGTTTGGTTGTTGGGGTACAGTTGCAGTTGGGGTACAGTGGTGAACTTTGAGGTGTTCCCTTCAGGAGACACTGACCATTTACGATGCTAAGAGATGACAGGCATGGCTAGCTGGCTGGCTGGCTGGATGGATGGATGGAAGGAAGGAAATAGACATAGCAAAGCAAATCTTGAGTTGTTCTGTACTTCTGGGGAATAATACTCCTTTTCCTTGACATGATCATCCTTGCCATCGTTTAAATACAGTGGGGTTGGTGCCCGCTGTATATGTTAAAAATATTAAAAGGAAAACTGCAAAGATATATACTGTGCATTTCTAAATATTCTCATGGAGATAAGTAACCAAAAGTGAGAATAACAAAGTACAGTATTAAACTGGCCTATTTAATCTTAACTCTTTATTTTACTGAGCACTTTAAAGCCTATTTGTCTAGCTCAATATATGATAGGCGTACATTTTACATCTGTTTTCATCTAGTACGAAGGGTGAAGATAGTAAGTTCGACTTAAGATATTCTATCTAACCTATGAGATTAAGTCAATAATAATGGATGGCAATGGAAACTAGTGAATGGAAATGTGTACTGTAAGAGACTAGTTTAAGACTGTTGCCAAGCTAACCCAGAAGTCTTCACCACTAGCTGAGCTGGCCAGGATTTCTGGGAGTTGCAGTCCAGGTACAATCCGGGGACCCACCGGTGGAGAACCACAGGTTTAGAACAATGCATTTGGGGAAAATTTATAGACTATGTATTAGTTGAAGGGAAGGGGAAAGAGCCGACGAATACTTCAAGATAGTTCTGGAGAAGAGGACTTTAAGAAGAATACTAGAACAGCAGAAGATGGGAGTAACAAAGAACTTATTGATGGTCCCGGGGGGTGGGGGTACACTTGTATTGTTGTTATTTGTTATTTTGTTTGTATGAGTATTAAATAATAATAATAATAATAATAATAATAATAATAATAATAATAATAATAATAATAATAATAATAATAATAATAATAATAATAATAATAATAAACAATGCATTTTCTGCATTGCGACCGGTCAGTGCCGTAATTGATGGCACCTCCAGGCTTTCACCTCGGTCTTTTTACAGCTTCACGGAGAAGTCGATTCCCAGCGTCATCATTTCCCATCGGTACAAAGCCCAGGACACGCCCGCCCGCAAAACCTTCGAGCAGGCCTTGACGGGGGCCTTCATGTCGGC
>JAHTLZ010000054.1:8258108-8288593 GCA_023846285.1 Phrynocephalus versicolor
GCGGAGAGAGAGAGAGAGATTCAGATTGCTAAGTAGTAGTTGCTTGGTTGTCATGGGCGTTGGTAAGGTCTACAAATCAGGGACAATGCAGGTGGGATGGAGTAGACGATCTTTTTACTGCTCACTCAGTTTACCCCAACTAAGCCAAGTTCAAGGAGAATGGGTTACAGCAATGATGGGTATGGGTAAAGATAAAGGTAAGGTTTTTCCCTGCACATGTGTGGTAGTCGTGTCTGACTCTAGGGGCGGTGCTCATCTCCGTATTCAAGCCGAAGAGCCAGTGTTGTGCAATTCCATGGCCAAGCGACCGGCATGGCTGCAAGGGAACACTGTTTTACCTTCCCACTTTTTACGGCGGTACCTATTTATCTGCTTGCATTTACATGCTTGTGAACTGCTAGGTTGGCAGGAGCTGGGGTGATCAGCGGGAGCTCGCTCCGCTGCGTGGCACTCGGGATTTGAACTGCTGAGCTGCCGACTTTGCAGTCGACAGTTTTCGAAGCCGTAGTCCACTGAGCCTCCATGCCCCCACATAAAAGTAATAAGGGCATATAAAAGAAATGGCTGTCTTGAACCTCCATGTTCAAGAGCACTGTGCCTTGAAACCTCTGTTGCCTTCCCGACTCTCTTTGGGGCTTTGTGATGGTTGTGGGTAGAGAAGAAGCCAGAAGTAGGTGGAGATGACGGCGTTGTGGCGACAACTATTGGAAGCGGGTAACTCCCAGTCGAGCGGGAGTGACGCATCCCTGTGGAGGTTTAGCAGAAACATTACAGGAACTGTCCGAGGTGCTGAGCTGCAGCCCCCAAACATTATCAGCACCTTGGACAGTTACTTTAAAGTTAGGGCTTAAACCTGGAGTGGATTTGCATTTCCTCTCAAAACCAGGGCCGTCAGCCTCCAGCTCTTCCCCTCTTTTTCTTTTCTCCTCCCCCTTTCCACCTAATTGGACCTAATTGACCTTCTGTTGTTTTGGAAGCTAAGCAGGTTCAGGCCTGTTTTGACTTGGATGAGAGACCGCTTGGATACTCTCCAGGTAGAACTGGGATATAATTGGATACAGGTAGAACTGGGATATAATTGGAACTTGGATACTCTCCAGGTAGAACTGGGATATAATTTCCCCATAGACTTTGGAGAACTGGTGCCAGTCCAAGTTGGGCTAAACAGACTTGGTGTAAGGCAGCTTCCAGTGATCTTTTATTTGCTGTATCTTTTCCTTCTCCCCTTGGGGGTTGCTAGGGAAGGGATAGGTTGGTTTTCATGGAGCCTTCGAGTGAGAGAAACCCAAGGGTTTTAAAATAATGCTGCCATGCATTTTTTAGGGCAGTGCATTTCCTGTTTCTGTAACAGAGGCCCGTGATGCTTTTGCATGTGTTGAAAGAGGACAGAATGATCCTTACTGTAAGACTAGAACCTAGATGCAGTGAGCGTGTAAAGTTGCTTAATGGAATGCGGGCAAAAGAAAAAAGCAAAGTGTTCTGCTTATATACCGCCTAGAGATGGGCACGACTCAAAAAAATGCTGTTTCGTTTGTCGTTTGGTCGTTTAGGGGTCCGTTTCGGTTCGTTTTCGTTTTCGTTGGTTTTTTTTTGCAAATTTTCGTTTTCGTTTTCATTACGTAACGAAACGAAAAAAAAACAAAACGAAAACGAAAACGAAAAATTGCTGTTTCGTTAGCATTCTTTTCAGTTCAATGTATTTGCCACAATGAAAACGAAAAACACGGCAAAATTTTTCGTTTCCGTTTTGTTTTGAAAAATTTTCGTTTTGTTGCATAACGAAACGAGAAAACAAAAACGAAAAATTGCTCATTTCGTGCCCATCTCTAATACCGCCCCATAGCCCTTCAAGCGCTCTCTGGGCGGTTTACAATTTAATTATGCAGGCTATACATTGCTTCTTTACACTGCGCAGAGTTAAATTAATGGAATTTTCTGCTGATTTAATTTGACAACTGTTGATTGATGAGCTGGCTTTACAAGGGGGACTCCCCAAGTTCATGGAGGAGGAGTTTCACCAGGGATGGCCACAGAGGAGGGTACAGAACGAATACGGAAGTATGAAAGAACTAGATTGAACCTCCATGTTCAAGAACAGTGTGCCCCCAAAGATCAGTGGGTAAATTCTTCTCTCCGAACAGCAGGCTTGCTCTTATAATCTTGTCTAATTGAAGGCTCTTTTTATTTGTTTGCCGCCCCCACCTTTTGTAAATTGCAGGCCCTTTCTTGCTTCAGTGTTACCAGGTGGGCAGCCAGCCCAGCACGGCCATGTTCCATAGCGAAGAAAATGGATCCAAAGGCATGGATCCCCTGGTGCTGATTGATGCCATCGCCATCTGCATGGCCTACGAGGAAAAGGAGCTTTGCAAAATAGGAGAGGTGGCGCTCGCCGTGATCTTCGATGTGGCCAGCATCATTCTGGGATCAAAGGAAAGGGTAAGGGGACCAGACACTGTCTTATTTTCAGGGAAACACGGTAGGTGTTTTTTTGAGGGGGAGGGACTAGTTGGCATGGAAATATGGGTTGCGTAACTTAAGATGTTAGAAAATCAGGCGAAAAGAAAGGGGGCAGTTCTCCCTTTGTTAAGGCAAAATCACTTTACTATCTCGGGAGTGTTTTATAATTAACACCTACAATGCAGCTCTGTTTCCAAGATCTGCATCTCAGGAATTCTGCTTTTGCTTGAGGAAGTCCAGAAATCTTGGCAGTTTCGCCAAAGATGCCATTTCAAGAGGAGAACAACCTGCTTAATGCACACTCCCCTCTCCGTGTTTTGCATTGGACACGGGTAGACTTTTCTTTTCTTTTCTTTTCTTTTCTTTTCTTTTCTTTCCTTTCCTTTCCTTTCCTTTCCTTTTCTTTTCTTTTCTTTTCTTTTCTTTTCTTTTCTTATCTTTTCTTTTTACAAATTTATTTATTTATGTACAATAGAAGCAAACAAAACCAAACAAACGTTCCAGTGATCAGACTCATACAACAAAAGGAAAAAAAAACATAGAAGTGAAGACGCAAACAAAACCTGCAGTGGACACAGCCTGTCCACTTGTTTACTACTAATACAAAATGATTAAGGATTACGCCATTGTCCAGTCATCTGCAGATCTTCCACGGGTTCTAGCGAGCACTGTACAAACATCCTTTTATCTATTTCTTCCCTTATTCATTGCTCTGCTTCTGGGCCCAGTTATAACAGGTAGAGTTTTCTGAAGGTGATGGAGCACATCCTTTCGAAATGGGTGTTTTTTGAGTCCGCCAAACAGCAGCGGGCGCCGCTGTAGACACCGAAACGCTTTGGAGGTCAGGAAACGATGCGGCTTTTAACTCATAGAGGCCAGGCTCTTCCCTCCTTGGCTGACCGAACCCCTTTGTTTTGTTCGGGTCTCTTCCCACTAGGCTTGCCAGCTCCCATTGTTCTCCTACATCGTGGAACGCCTCTGCGCCTGCTGTTACGAGCAAGCCTGGTATGCCAAGCTGGGTGGCGTGGTGTCGATCAAGTTCCTCATGGAGCGGCTGCCCCTCATTTGGGTGCTCCAGAACCAGCAGACATTCCTGAAGGCGCTGCTTTTTGTCATGATGGACCTGACAGGAGAGGTATTGTTTTTTCTCCAAATGTGGCGTTCTCAGCGGCTCTTGAAAGCTGGACATCTCTGACCGATGCCTTTGCTTCCTCCGCTCTTGCTCTTCCCTCCCTAGGCGTCTTGCAGAAATCTCTGAAAGCTTGTTCGTTAAGGCACTCCTGATGTTTCTTAGACTGGGATTTAGTTCTATAGTTTGAGTGTCCTTTTAGAGTTACACAGAGCATCAAAGCAAAGCAAAGCAAAGTGTTTTGTTTATATACTGTCCCATACCACTTCAAGTACTCACTGGGCAGTTTGCAATTTTTAATTATGCAGGCTACACATATCCCCCCCCCCCCAGCAAGCTGGGTACTCATTTTACCAACCTCGGAAGGATGGAAGGCAGAGTCAACCTTGAGCCTGCTACCTGGGATTGAACCCCAGGTCGTGAGCACAGTTTTAGCTGCAGTACAGGCATGTAACCACTGCGCCACAGGGCTCCTTTCAGCGTTTTATGTTTGCCCTTATGTGTTCCCAGTGAATGGACTTGGCTTCATTCCTGTTTCATCAGTGTGAGGACATACCCGCTATTACTGGGTTGAGGTTGTTTAAAATGCAAATGTTGGAGTGGAATCCAGCTATCTCCCAGTTGCCACTACCAGAGGAGATGGTGGGATTCATTATATTGACGTTCAAGTATAGTGGAGCGTCCTAAGATGAATTTAATTGGTTCCACGAGTCAATTTGTCTTACGAAAAATTCATCTTAAGAGGCACAGTTTCCCATAGGAATGCATTGAAAACCAGTTAATCCATTCTGGAGGGAAATGATCTATAGGTTTTCAATGCATTCCTGTGGGAAGGCTGTCTAAAACTCTGCCACTCAAGGGACAGTGGAAGGCTGTTCCCCCCTGCAGCTGACAGACAGCTGATTTTGACAGCTCAGAGCTGTCAAAATCAGCTGTCTGTCTTAGCTATGTGGAGGAGCCTTCAGCTGCCGGTGATGGAGGGGGCAGCCATCTCCTCTTCGCCTGCGTATCTGTGCCGAGACTCGGGTGAAGAAGAGGCAGCGGTGTCGGCTTCTAGCTTGCCTTTCCTTCCCTGTAGCATCCGATCAGCGTGTGCTGCTGTTCAGGATCTGCTGTTTAGGGGCCATGCTTGGAACAGAATCCTGATGTGTTGAGCTGGCTCTTTTGCTTTGATAAATGCATGCCTGGACAATAGCTTTTTGGCTTTATAGAATATCTTAGGGGCATTAAGGTGCTACTTAGCAGGGTTAGGACCACGGGGAAGAAGAACACTTGGGAGATGGCGACTGAGATTGATTGAATGAAGTTTTACAATCTGCGCTGCTTTCAGTGCTTGGGGCTTAACAGCTGTAGATTTTGGGAAAGATCAGTGGCAGATTCATTATTTGCAATTGATTGGCGTAGCATTCTGCCTGCCACGGAACCGTGAAGCCTTTTGATTTGTTCTCAAGCCAGTCTTTTCTTTACGAAGCAATTGACTGCATGGTTAAATCGAGGTTGCTTGTTGTAACTGGTCCACTAACTCAGCCTCCACTGGCGTAGGTCTCGAACGGAGCGGTGGCCATGGCCAAGACCACCCTGGAGCAGCTCTTGATCCGGTGCGCGACCCCTCTGAAGGATGAGGAGAAGGCGGAGGAGATCCTCACTGCCCAGGAGAAGTCTTTCCACCACGTGACCCACGACCTGGTGCGGGAGGTGACTTCCCCAAATTCCACCGTGCGGAAGCAAGCGATGCATTCCTTGCAAGTGCTCGCCCAGGTCACGGGGAAAAGTGTCACCGTGATCATGGAGCCACACAAAGAGGTGAGGCCGGGCTGATCCCTGCATTGGCATGAGGTGGAAGAACGGAACCACAGCATCCGGCAAGCAGATTTGGGAGATAGATTTCCTGCCCTGCCAAAACTGCATCCGAGAAATGAAGATTTAGCATCTTCAGAACTCTTCATTAGGCTGAGTGTGACAAAATGTGGGTTAAGGGGGAGATGCAAAAGTTGAGCCATAGCAACTGGACTTCTCTTCTTTTGAGATCAAAACGTTTCACTGCTCATCCAAGCAGCTTCGTCAGTCTTTAGAAAGTTGGTAGCGCTACCGACTTTTCTCAGACTGACAAAGCTGCTTGGATGAGCTGCGAAACGTTTCATTCTTGCAAGAAAAGAAGTCCAGTTGCCATGGCTCAACTTTGGGACAACCTCACCTGGGTGACTGAGAATTGTCGCATGTTAAAGGAGAAGGATTGGAGAAGTTCAGAGATCTTCCTGAGCAGGTCTTTGGGATAAGGGAACTAGATGTTCCAGTCCTGAAATAGAGACAGAAGGCTTTAAGAATCTACTTGACAAGTGTTTTTGTCAAGATTCACCTTGACGGATTGGAGACTTAATATTGCCTGTCTCCAATTCTGTATGCTAGTGGTTCTCAACCGTGGGTTCGAAGGTGTTATTGGACTCAAGCACTTATTGCTGACTAATGCTCGATGAAGTACAATCAGTCCCCAACCTTGCGTTCCCAGATGTTCTTGGACTGCAGCTCCCTGAAGTCTTGGCCAGAAGCTGTACTGGCCAGGATTTCTGGGAGTTATAGTCCAAGAACATCTGGGGACCCTAAGTTGGGAACCACTGCTGTATCCCATTTTTTTCAGACCCGGAGTTGTTGGGAGAAACGTTTATGGTGGGGAGACTTTTTGCGTAGATAGGGATTTGGAATTGGCATTCAAGTTGTGCAACCCAGTCCAAATTTCTGACTTTCTCTTGCTATCTCCTAGGTCCTCCAAGATATGGTTCCTCCGAAGAAGCACCTGCTGAGGCATCAGCCTGCCAACGCTCAGATTGGCTTGATGGAAGGGAATACGTTCTGCACCACTCTCCAGCCCAGACTCTTTACCATGGATCTCAACGTGGTGGAGCATAAAGTGTTCTATACGGAGGTACTTGACTAAGTCAGTGGTTCCCAACCCTTGGACTGCAGCTCCCAGAGGTCCTGGCCAGCAGAGCTGGCGACGAAGGCTCCTGGGAGTTCTAGTCCAAAAACATCCGAGGACCAATTGTTGGGAACCGCCGGTCTAAATGGCCCTCTGTTTGTTACTCTCAGATTTAATTTTGGGGCTCATCCCTACTGCACTCATAGGGTGCCTTCCCGTGAATGCTTGTTCAAGGCTTAAACTATTCCAGGGACAGGAGTGAGATGAGTCTCTTCAACTGATGCGCATCTGCCGTATATGAGAAACATAGGTGTGCTTTGACTATCATGGGTCTGCCCAAACAAATGGGTTCTACAGTGGTCCCCCGCCAGTTCGCGGTTCGCGGTTCGCTATATCGCGGGACCGCAGCATATGAAAAAAGGCCCCCTGGGGTAAGGGGGAAAGGCCTGTTTCAGGCCTCCCGTACTTACCCCAGGCCTGGTGCTGCCCTGAATGGGCCTGTGAGGACATTCCAGGCCTTCTGGAGGCCCCCAAATGGCTTTCCTGTGAACCGGAATCCACTTCCGTCAAACTGGAAGTGACTTCCAGATCACCGAAAATCATTTCTGAAACCTCCGAGGGCCTTTCTAGGCCTGTCAGAGGCCTCAGAAATGATTTTGCCGATCCATCAGTCACCTCTGGTTTACCATAAATCACTTCTGGTTCACAGGGAGGCCCTTTTGGGGAGGCCCTCGCAGGCCCGTTCAGTCCCGTTCCTACTGTACTACATTTCTTTTAGTTTTCAAATGACAGGGCATTGCTAGATGAAACAGAATTTTTTTAAAAGTGAGAAAATAGGAATTCTGGAATGATCCCTGGCAAATGCAGCATGCAGTTCATTTTGTAAGAGTCCCTCGGGAGCGGACGTTGGGCGACGCAGATGAGCAAGGTCGTTCATATTTGTTCCGAATTCGTGGTCAGGCGCGGTGCAAGATCTAAATCGATGCGAGCTGCCTGAAGTTAATTACAGAGCAGGCGGGAATGACCTCCTTGCAGGGAAACCAATGGACAGCGATTGGGGGAACCTTCTGAAATGGAACACTTAATATTTTGAGATAAAAGGTTCTGTTTCGGAGTGTCTTCTTGCAATCATTTTCAAAAGCAATTTCAAAGTCATGCGTTGATCTCGGGACTTGGAGAGGTTTGTCTGCCAGGCGCTGACAGAACGCGGGCCCAACTCTGGAAGTCATTGGGAGGGCTAAACCCCGGTTTGGTCTTTTGTTCCCAGCTGTTGAATTTGTGCGAGGCCGAAGACAGTGCCTTGATGAAACTGCCCTGCTACAAGAGCCTTCCCTCCTTGGTTCCTCTTCGGATTGCAGCGCTGAGTAAGTCCGAACCCCTTGGAAGGCAGTTGCAGTGTGTCCAGGTGGTAGATGTTGAAGAGGTACCAGTTAAAAGGAGGGAGGAATGCAGTGGGCACTTGTTGAATGAAGGAAGCCTTTGGGGAGCTGTGTTGTCTTCTGTGATTATATAATTATTTTTATTTATTTATTTATTTGACTTTAATACCGCCCATCTTGCCCTAGGGCTACTCTGGACGGTTTGCAACATGGAATCACATGAAAACATAACAAAGGAATACATTTAAAAACAAAATACAAGGAGCATAATAAAATAATATACATACATCAACAACAAGAAACTAAAATGAAGATAAAATGAAGATAAAAATAGCAGGAGGTTTATAAAACGGGGGTGGGGAGGGGAGAGAAGATAAGTGGTAAAATGAATGGTGTCTTATTGGATGTTTGAGAAATCAGGAAAGACCATTCTATACAACCAGGACTTCAATAGTTTTTTTTTAAAAAAAATTGAAGCGAGGGTGCCAGCCAAATTTCAGGGCGTAGATGGTTCCATAACTGGGGAGTAACCACCGAGAAGGCCCTAGTCCTTGTTAGAACTTTCCGGGCCTCCTTCGGGGTAGGGACTCCCAGGTGTCCTGCCTGGCTAGCATGGGCGATCCTAGCAGTTCTGCCAGGCAGGTAGGTAGAGAGACAGGGAGAGAGAGAGAGAGAGGCAGGTAGATAGGTAGTTAGATGGACAGATAAGTAGATAGACAGATAGGTAGAGAGATAGGTAGGTAAGTAGATAGGTAGATAGACTACATTTGAGTACTTTGCATTGAGAATCTCCTGGAAGTAGTTACCCTAAGCCTTGAGGGTATCTAGTCATTCTTGACTATTGACCGCAGTGCCATGCCTCTGGATGTCAGAGGCTGAGGTCTACTCTGAGAGTAGTCTTTAAGTCTGGATCCGCTATAGGCACCTTTAACCCCCCCCCCCAAAAAAAATGTTTTTTCTCTCTCTTTTAGGCATAGGAGCGGTCCGGAATTCTAAATGTACTTTGGAAGCGGGCTGCTCATATAAAGTGTAAACATATATTTTTCTTTCCTCCTCCTTTTCTTTTCTTTTTTTCTTGGGTCCTCCTCTCCCAGCTACCTGTTTCTGCTGGCCAAGCCAATGGCCGCTCTTGGAAGAGAAATCAACGGAGCGTCACCGGGAGAAGAAAACAAAAACCTTCTCTCTTTCTCTTCCCGCTTTGGCTTTCCAGTTAAGAAGGAAGCCTAATTTCCCTTTGATTTTTTTTTTTCAGATGCCTTAGCTGCTTGTAATTACTTGCCGCAGTCCAGGGAGAAAATCATTGCCGCCCTCTTCAAAGCCCTTAATTCAACCAACAATGAACTCCAGGAGGCCGGAGAGGCTTGCATGAGAAAGGTTGGTGGCGCTGATTGGAAGCAATGGGCCTCTGTATTGACTTGCTTCTTTCTTCCGCCCAGTTTGCTGTTGGAATCAATGGCTGCTCTGTGGACATCCCAGCATCATGGGCCTGCGTTTGGGAAGCGCGATGGGGCTGACTTGTTCTAGGCATAAATTTCCCCACCGTCTAACAAACCTGTTCGGCCCCCTCAGGGCCGAGAGCAGCCCCCTCCCCCAAATTGTTTTGCGGATGACATGCTGTTCCTGGCCCTGCAATCTTTAAACAGTGGACTGTTGGATCTTGACACCGCAATGCAGCGCAAATATGCCTTTAATTGCAGCCTCTAAGCTAACGAGTTTGACTGTAGGTTGCTGCCTAGAGTTGCCTGCAACTCAAAAGGGAAGGCACAGCTTAAAATTGTGCTGGGATAGGCCATAGGTACCGGCTTCGTTCTGGAGAGGAATGTGTGTCCATATGTTCCCCCCCCCCCATCCAGTGAAGCCTGGTAATGAATAGGGGTGTGGTGGCTCAGTGGGATAGAGCACTGAAAACTGTCGTCTGCAAAGTCAGCAGCTTGGCGGTTCGAATCCCAGGTGCCACACAGTGGAGAGAGCTCCCGCTGCTGACCTGAGCTGCTGCCCACCTAGCAGTTGAAAGCATCTAAATGCAAGTAGATAAATAGGAACCACTGTAAAAAGCAGGAAGGTAAACAGTGTTTTATGCACAGAAATGAGTTTGGCCATGCTGGCCACATGGCCAACTTCTTCAGGCGTTTGTGTCCTAGTTGAAGCTTGTAAGGTAGGGAGCCTCTTCCCCCAATGGAAGTGCTTGCCCTTCCTGGTTCCTTCTCTGGGAAACCCAGGTTAGAAATATCGTGGAGAGCTCAGTAGGAGCACGGCCAGTTTATGAGGCATGCTGGACAGTGTTGTCCAAAGCATCTGGAGGGCACCCGGTTGAGAAAAGCCGGTTGGTTTAGGATATTGCTAGCTGGAAAGCTCAGTGGTTGGGGTGCCTGGCTCTGGAACCAGAGGTTGGGCGTTTGATTCCCCCACCGGCCTTGGGCAAGCTACACAGTTGCAGGGCATCTCAAGGAGAGGGGAAAGGTAAAGCATTCTTGAAGACTCTTTACCTGAAAAAAAGAGGTTGCCATGAGAAAGAATCAAGGTTTCCATTAAGATGCTTGCGTGAGCCCTGATGCCCACTTCAGTGGGGTGAAAAATGTTTTCTTTTGTCTGTTCTTACTCTCCCAGCCCTCAGTTTGAGTGGATGTCCCCTAGTTCTGGTATTTTGTGAGAGGGAGAGGAGTGTCCCTCTATTCACTTTACTCATGCCCTGCATTATTTTGTACGTCTCAATCATATCATATCCCCCCCCCCCCCCCAGGGCAAAGGCTGGGGCAGAAATGCTCCTCCCGTCAGTGGTGGCTTTCTCTCTTTGCAGTTTTTGGAAGGTGCGACGATCGAGGTCGACCAGATCCACACCCACATGAGGCCGTTGCTGATGATGCTGGGAGACTACCGGAGCCTGACCCTCAACGTCGTGAACCGCCTCACCTCCGTGACCCGGCTGTTCCCCAATTCCTTTAACGATAAGTTTTGCGATCAGATGATGGTAAGGACACGGGCCTTTGGAAGGCAAGCGCTCTAGAAAGAGACCCTCAAAGCTGTTGAGCAATGTTGGCCGTGAATTTAAGAACTCTGTGTCGTGGCGTGTGGCCCCTTTTCTTCTGATCACAAGCCACAAACTGCCTTGAGGTTCCAGCCTTGTTTCCTTGCTGGTCTTCCCACTTAACAGCCAATACAGTGACCCCCGCCTACCCCGGGTGTTAGGGACCCGACCCACGATAATTGAAAGTCCACGCTATGCGGATACAGCTTGGTTCAGGCCTGGGGGGCCTAGCTGGGGGGCTTTTGTACTTACCCCCAACTTGGCGCTGCCCCAAATGGGTGTGCGAGGGCCTTCTGGAGTCCCCCCAAAAGGGCTTCCTTACAAACCGGAAGTGACTTCAGGTCACTTCCGGATTGCAGAAAATCATTTCTGGGGCAGGCCTGGAAAGGCCCTCGGACGCCTCAGAAATGATTTTGGTGATGCAGAGGTCACTTCTGGTTTACCTGAAGTCACTTCGGGTTTACCGGATGTGATTTCCGGTTCGCACGAAGGCTTTTGGGGCCTCCAGAAGGCCTGGGAAGGCCCTCGCAGGGCTGCTCAGGCCGGTGCCAGTCCTGAGGTAAGTACGGGAAGTCTGAAACAGGCCTTTTCCTCCTTACCCCAGGGGGCCTTTTTTCATATACTGTGGTCTCATGATGTAGCGGGGTCGCAGTGTACGAACCACGAAAGGGCAGGGGATCACTGTGCTTTGAGATGCCACGGTATCCCATTGAGAGACATTTATGGTGCATGTGTCCCGAGGGAAGGAGCGTAATTGCAGAGAGAATGGAAGTCCGTGTCAGCTGGAGTTTCATTGAAGGCTCTTGTCGTGCAGTGTTTTGGAGAAGTCAGTTATTCGTTCTTAAGCTACAGAAGGAACATTTATTAGAATATATTCCACATCCGAGCAGGCCTGGCAAATTTCTTACGGATTACGACAGGATAAAAGACTTCTTGAACGGCTGGTAATTTGGACAGAGATCAAGAACTCCATGGCATCCAATGAAGTAGGCAGAAGTCCATGGAGGCAACAGGCCAAATAAAACACCCTAGCCCTGAAGGCGCCACAGGGTTGATTGGCATAAAACCTGTTCGGAGACAAGCTGTCAGCACCTATAAAGAACAGTCCCAAGTCCTTAATTAAAATAAGACCCAAATGTCTCAAGGGCACACAGAATGAATAAATGCTCCAGAAGATGGGTTTGTTGTAAATAATTGCACTGGCATCGCCCACTTTCCTAATTAGTCCATGTCAGGATGGGAGGAAGTAATCCATTGTTGGATTTCCTTGCAGCAACACTTGCGCAAATGGATGGAGGTGGTCGTCATAACCCACAAAGGAGGACAGAGGAGCGATGGAAACGTAAGTTGATTCTTTACCTTCGGTGGCATGAGCAGCCCGTGGCCACTCAGGAAAGTGTTAGAGGCGATAAGACCATAAGTGGCTTGCTTTGAGGCTGATCTACAGCACTTACCTGCTTCATAACAGCCATCTGTCAGAGCGTGCCTATGATGTGCGGGCGTGTTGCACAGCTCCACTTGTCCTTCGCGCTAATCAGCGTCTTGAGCTTTCCGGCCCCACCTCCTTCGGCTGGTGCCCACTCGGAAGCCAGCCCCCCCCGTCTTTCCTGCACTGCCTTCTGAGTGGGGGCACCCATCAGAGGAGGCGGGTGTGGGAAGCGCCCAACACCTGTTTGGCCGAAGCATGAACGGCCACGAACTGCCGAACTGGCGGTTCGTGCCCATCTCTGGGTGAACATCGTCCCCGATTTAAAGCCTACCTTTTGGGATTTGTGGGTTTAACAACCTCACCACTCTTGAGTGTAAGCCACGTGCATTCTGACACTCGTCTTTGCTTAGTGCCGATCGGCGGCGGCTGGTGACCTCGCATCGGTGGGCATGGGGAGCTTTGCAGCAGGATTTCAGCTGCCGTTCAGCTAAGAAACATTTTCGGTTATGACCGAAGACTCGATATCGACGGTGATTGGCTTTTGCTTATAACCCACCCTGCGTGTCACAACCTTGTAGGACACTGATGCTGAACCTACGGCACGGGTGCCAAAGGTGCCACTCGGAGCCCTTTCTGTGGGCACCCTACATCGCCCCTTCATAACCATCTATATACAGGTTAAATTACTGTATTGGCACTTTGCAAAAAAAAAAAAAAATTAGTGGGTTTTGAATTGCAATTTGGGCACTCGGTTTCTAAAAGGTTCGCCATCACTGTTGTAGGACATGAGTATGGAGGAAGATCTTAAGAGGGCCCTTTTGTCAGGTCCTAGGAACACTTGGCTGGCTAGTTTGCTCTTGATTTCACTGGCAAATAGCCATACTGGGTTGTATTAAACCAGCATCACAAATAACTTTCATTAACAGTAATCTATATTTAAAAAGAACACCTTGACCTAATAGAGATTCTGCGCCCGGCCTGATAAATTATACAGGGTGGAAGTTCCTCCATCTTTATTATCTAATCGCTACATTGAATACTCGTGACTTGTTGAATAGATGGGCGAAAATGAAAGGAGCGCTCAGCCATGGGAAATTGGTTTATGAAAGCAACGTGGGAGAAAAAGCTTTACGTATTGGCTGATTTAGGTCTGATTTTCCTCCCAAATGAGTATGAACATCTTCTCTGCAGTGTTTTGCGGAGGGCTCAGCTTCTTGCAACTTAAGGTTTGCAGGGCCTAATTACCCTCTTTCTTTTGGGTATTATCCAAGAAATGGGAGCGTAGAGGCATCCTCCCGTTTGACATTTAAGAAGCTTTGCTGGGCCAGACTAAAAGTCCCTTTTAACTAAGGTTAGAATTCTGGGACTTGTGGTCCAAAACATCAGGAGGGTCAAAGCTTGGACACTCCTGGCTTATGTTCACAAGGCTATCCTGTCTGATTGTTCAATTCCCCCATGGGGATAATCAAGCCTTTACAAAGACGGTGGCTGACACCCAATGATGCCCTTTGTGGCTTTGATTCACTAGTTTTAGTAGGACCAGTGTGATTCTGGCTGTGAAAGGCCATTATTGGATCCTGCTCAGTATCCATTAATGGCATAAATCAGGGGTGTCCAAACTTTGGCTGTCCAGATGTTTTGGACCACAACTCCCAGAATTCCAAGCTTGTATGGCCAATGACAAAGGACTGTGGGAGTTGTGGTCCAAAACATCTGGAGGGCCAAAGTTTGGACACCACTGGCATAAATCCTAGTTTGATAGTGATATTTAACCCCCCACCCCCCACCCCACCCCAGTGCCTCGAGAAAGACATACAGTGGACCCTCGTATAATAAACAGTTTGTATAACATAAAATCTATACAACATGAAAAATTCTGGGGATAGAGGAAATTTGCTTAACGGAATCATCTATGGGGCAAATCCGTACAACATAAAATGGTCATGATTAGGGATGACTCTGTTTTTAATGCATTCCTATGGGAAATGTGTATAAAGGAAAACTTGCTTAACATAATTTCATTTGGAATGAATCAATTCCTTTATACAAGGTACCACTGTACTGTGGAAATGTTTACCTGGAGTAATCCAATCTGGCTTCTCTCTTGGCAGTACAGTTTGCACTAAGGTGATAGTATAGAAATATATATATAAAAAATAAGTAAATAAAAAGGAAAATAGGAAATTTGATTTTAATTGCGGGTGAATGGGGCCATTATAATTCCCCACTAGATGCAACAGCAAGGCTGCTAGATGGCCGACAGCAGTCTTGGAATGTCGTTTATGCGTTAGAGCAGTGCTTCCCAACCTTGGGTAACCCAGGCTTTCATGGAGTGCAATTCCCAGAAGCCTTCAGCACTGGTTGCTCTGGCTGCGGTTTCTTGCAACCTAAGAACCGCCTGGATTGTCCAGGATTGGGAAATGTTGTGTGACAACTTTTTGGGGAAGGTATGTTTTGCCTTGAAAAGGTCAGGAATCCTAGCAGATTTCTCCTCTGTCCAGAATAAGCTGTTGGGGAATCACAGCCTTGATCAGTGCGAATACTCAAAGTTTGAATTAAAGATTGGAAAGTTCTTGGATTCCAGTTGCAGGAGACCGCCGGGTAGCTGTGGCCCCTGTTCACTCTTTTCAGGCAAGGTGGCTCATATTGGTGCCCACCCACGGTCCTCGGGCCATCTTTAGAACGGGGCTTTGCGTGACAGACCCTGGCAACTCCTGGTTTTGGTTGGGCTTTGTGAATCCGCTCTAGCTTTTAACCTGAACTTGAGGTGACCCGTCCAAAGCGTTGAGTTTCATGACCCTTCAAAACTCAAGACTGAAACCTGAAGCAGATTCTCTGCCCCTGCACAATTGGCGTGACCTAGAATCATAGCATCATACAATCTTAGAATCATAGAGTTGGAAGAGACCTCAAGGGCCATCCAGTCCAACCCCCTGCCATGCATGAAGTCATGAAGTTCTTCTGAAAGTTCAAATGAGATCTCTTTTCCTGTAGTTTGAAACCATTGCCCCGAGTCCTAGTCTCTGAAGCCATGGAAAACAATCCTGTTCCCTCTTCAATACATCCTTTGAACATTAGGAAGAACTTCATGACGGTTGGAGCTGTTCGGCAGTGGAATATGCTACCACGGAGGGTGGTGGAGTCCCCTTCTTTGGAGGTTTTTAAGCAGAAGTTGGATGGCCATCTGTCGGAAATACTGTGATGGGGGTTCCTGCATGGCAGGGGGCTGGACTAAGATGGCCCTTGAAGTCTCTTCCAACTCTATGATCCTATGATTCTGTGAACAGCCAAAGGCATGAGCTTCAGGCTGCCCTTGCTCTTGTAAAACCTTTGTTCAGTTCAGAGCAGAGTAAGAAGATCCTCCTTCTTGGAGTCCCTTGTGAGCTTTAACGGCCCAAGGGTGACAACCCTGTTCTTCTGCAAGGGAACAGACCGCCTGGCCATGCGGAGATCTTAAGTTCTCGACTCACTGGCTGATCTTGGGGCATCCCTTGCTAGCTGATTTTCGGACTTCAGTCCCTCGTCTTGCTACTGCAGCCCCGCGTGGCACCCAGAACTGCTCCAGGGGGATTCCAAGATCTCCAGAACAGGTTTTGGGATAAATGGGACGGGAGAAGACTTCAGGGCATTGGGGTGGGATTAATGTTTCTAGTGGAAGCAGCACAGGTATTTTACTAGCTGGCCAAAGTTTTGGTTTTAGGACTCTTTCCCTGTGATGCTTACTGTGCGCACAGGTTCATTAATGTTCTTTCATATCTGGGGAGATGGGGGGGGGGAGAGAAACAAATTTCTTTAGCTTGATATCTGCAAAAGCTTGCAGTGCCACATAATAATCAACCCGTGCTTTGTGGTTTAGAAGCTGCTGGTCCTGCTGTATAAAGCATCTTCTGAGAAGTTACTCATGTGACACCTACAGGCAGCCATCACGTATGCGCTAGAGAAGCGGCTTCAGTTTATTCAGAAAAAAATAGATAGCAAAATTGCTCTATTCCGTGTTTTGTGGTGTATCGAATGCTTAACACCCTCATCTGTCGCCCGTATATCTTCAGCAGCAACCCCCCCCGCGCGAGAGAGAAGTCTAGCCGAAATGCGGTCAGTTGGCTGCAGTCCCCCAATGCGCTTCATAGTGCAGGTTTAGAAAAGTTCCTTTTTTTCGGAGGAAAATGCTCAGAATCCTGTAGCCAACATAGACACTCGTTGGGTCATTCCCGGATGAACTTGTCTGACCTCTGGAACTTCCGGCAACCATCTTGTTAACTTCTACAGCCTTCCCGGTTTTTCCGGAGCTTGTATCCACGTGTGTTTTGTGAAAGGGGCCCCTTTTCTTTCACCAGACAGATAAGCCAGCCTGTAGCCTCGTCTCCCGTCCTCTAGCCATCTGTGTGTATCTCATGACGAAGTGTGGTTTTTATCCAGTTGGTGGTAAAAACTCGTGTTGGTCTTGTCCTCTGGCCACGTCTAATATGTCCCATGTTCAATTGTGCGCATTATCTTTTAGCTCACAAAGTATTGTGACAATATGGATAGACTTTTAATGTATGCTTGCATGTGTAAGTTAAACATAGCATACGCTTATGACGACAGCAAAATGTAACCAATCATGGATTTTTCTTTTGTCTCTTTCCTCTAAATGGAACCACATGAAAGGGAAAATCTTTCCAACAGGATTTGTCCCCACCTGCTTTGGCGGGAGGGCACCCTTTCATGCATAATAGTAAAATAAAAGCTGTATTCTCAGGAGTTCGGAGTCTGGATGTCTTTGCAAAGTGGTTTCTGGACCTGCCTCATTTCAGTGTGAGGTGACAGTATATAACGATGCTCCCGAAACATTTCCTCGGGAGATGGGTGGATCTAGAGGCCGTCAGCCTGGTTTGTTCAGTTCTTCCTCCGTCAAGCCTTCAGAGAGGCTTTCTGGCATTGTCACCATCTCAGTGTCCTTTACCTGTCTCCCAAGCTAATCCTGAAATCTGCTTTCCTGGTCTGATTTCACTCCTAGTATTATTTTGCCCCTCTCGTTGTGTACAGCTTGTCTGCCCTCCTCTTCCTCCTCCTTTAATATGGGGACTTGTATGTGTTTGGTGTGTATATCAAAATAGCAAACAGACAAAAAAAGATGTTTTTCCTCCCCATATTCCTCAGGAGAGTATATCCGAGTGTGGGAGACGTTCCTTGTCTCCATTCTGTCAGTTCGAGGCGAGAACAGCAGCCGACTCAAAGTCAGTTTCGAACTGCAAAACTGAAGCACAGTGTATACACATCATTATTATTATTTTTGCATTGTGTCTGGGTCCCCCCCCCCGTTCTTGGTTTTTTGTTTGATTGTTGTTGTTGTTATTCACGCTGTGATTTTTTTTCATTTTGTTTTTGTTTTGGTCCAGCCTGCCATGGAAGGGGTAGAGGTGAGAATTTTTTTTTCAGTGGAGGACACCAGGAGGTTGTTTGTTTCTTGTTTCTTGGTTGTTGTTGGGTTTTTTTTTGTTTCCTCCTTTCTGTCTTTCCTGGTGGTTTATTTTTTTGCTATGGTTTGTTCCAGTCGTATCGTACCGGGCAAAGTGCATTGTGCCTTTGAGTGCAGTGCTGTGACTTGTCCTATGTTTTTCTTTTTTTCTTTTCTTTTTCTCCTTGAACGTCTGTGGCGGAGTGGTGCAAGTAACATTTGCTGTGGCCTGCGAAGGACTTTTACGGCATGTTCCTTTTCCTTTTCTGTTTTGTTAGGAAATTTTGGGGTGCTCTGCTACCACCTCTCACTGTTTTGAAGTGAAATGTTTTGACAGGCTCCTGCCAAAAGGAGGAGATTTAATAGCAACAACAGAGGTGCCCGGTCTCTTTTTATTTATTTATTTATTTATTTATTTATTTATTTATTTATTTATTTATTTATTTATTTATTTATTTATTGAATTTCTACCCTGCTCTGGGCGGCTTACAAAGGGCTGAACAATTCAGCTGACAATACAAATATGAAAACCAGCAACAACAATATAAAACAACTTTAGCACCCATGGCATAAAAGACAAGAAGCTCAGCAAACAGCACTTTGCTAACTGAGCTAGCAAGCAGATGGCGGAAAAACAAAACAAAACACTAAACTAGGTCGCCAAAGGCCTCACAGAAGAGCAGAGTTTTTAACACTCTGCGAAAGGCCAGCAGGGACTCTGCAGAGTGCACTTCGCTTGGTAGACTGTTCCAAAGAGAGGGGCCGGCCACCCAGAAGGCCCGGTTCCAGGTGGAGGTTTTCCGGGCCTCTCCTTTTGAGCAGTCGAACGAGGCCACGTTGTCCACATTGAGAGTTTGGTTCAGGAAGTGCAACCACCCTACTTTACAGTATAGCAGACATGTCCAAATGTCGGCCCTCATGAGGTTTTGGACCACAACTCCCAGAATTCCAAGCCTGTCTTTCCAATGGCAAAGGACTGTGGGAGTTGTGGTCCAAAAATCCGGAGGGCCAAAGTTTGGACATGCCAGCTGTATAGCATCCATGCACGCATACTTCCTTTCCCTTCTTTTTATGGTGCTCGATTTCCTAACCTCACACAAGAAACTACCGTATATACTCGAGTATAACTCGACCTGAGTATAAGTCGGGGCCCCTAATTTAAACCCAAAAAACTGGGAAAATTTATTGACTCAAGTATAAGCCTAGGGTGGGAAATGCAGCAGGGCCTGGCATCTCCTCCTTTGTGAGCTGGGTGTGTGTGTGATGCTTAAAATGACTTTTAGCCACTGAGGCAAGTGCTTGAGTTGGTGGCTATAAGTCATTTTAAACATTGTTTTAAAATGACTTTTTAAAAAGTCATTTTAAACATGGGGGACGGTCAGGAGAAGTAGCGCACAATGTTTAAAATGACTTTTAGCCACCGACCCAAACTTGCCTCAGTGGCTAAAAGTATTGACCCGAATATAAGCCGAGGACCCCTTTTTTCAGCCCAAAATTAGGGCTGAAAAACTAGGCTTATATTTGAGTATATACTAGAGATGGGCACGAATCAAAAAATGGCATTTCGTTTGTCGTTTGGAGGGTCCGTTTTGGTTCATTTCCGTTTTTCGTGAATTTTTGCAAAAAATTCGTTTTCTTTTTCGTTTGTTTCGTTACCATTTCATTACCATTTATTTCATTTTTTGTGATTTTTTTTTTTAGGATTTTAAGCAATTCACTCATATTGCGGTAACGGAAACGAAACGCACGACAAAATTTCCGGTGTTTCTGTTCGTTTTGTTTCATTTTAGAGACAAAATTTGTTTGTCGTTTCGTTACATAACGAAACGTAAAACGAAAATGGAAATGAAAAATTGTTCGTTTCATGCCCATCTCTAGTATATACAGTAAGTGATTAACACAAACACAGCCACACTCTCTCCCCAGGGCAGGGGCTCTCGACCTTAAATCACTTGTGGACTCCTTAGCAGCCTATTTTCATAACTGGTACCCTTAATATTAGGAGGATGGGGCTGGGGGGGGCGCTCTCGGTCCTCCCATCTCCAGGCTGCGTCCCCATCACCTCGGATAACGTGCACAAGGGCACCACAAAGGGATGAAAACCAGGAAGGAGTTTTGTCCCATACAAATTCCTGTAGATAGGAAGGGAGCCGGAGACGAAAGCCCCGGGTTAGTGACGGAATAAGAACAGATAATGCCGTGAAGCAGACTCCCGCAGAGTAGGTGAGGAGAGAAAGGATATAGGGATATAAATAAGTGACGTAAGCTTTTCACGTAGCTGCCTTTTCCCCACCATTATTCAGGGTTTTTCTTTTTTCCACATTCCCCTAAATGTCCTGGTTCTTACCCTGGGGTTAACGCGTACCCCAGGATGGGAATCACGGCTGTAGAGAAACTGTTAGGAGAAGCAGAGTTTGAAGTGGCTAGTCCCTATGAAGAGTTGAAATATAGCCTCGGAGAACACTGGCCCCTGTAAGGGTGAACAGAAGTCTTCTTGTCTCAGTTTTGGTTGTGTCAAGTTCCTGACAGCAGGTTTATGTTTTTCGTTTTTTGCCTTTCAATTCACATACTCTGGTTGCCTCAAGATTGGACTGCCAATGAGGAACGGCTAAAACGTTTGGGCTCTTTAGTCTGGGGAAAAAAGGGCGCCTGAGGGGGGGGCATGATTGAGATGTACAAAATAATGCAAGGCATGAGTCAAGTGGATAGAGGGACGCTCTTCTCCCTCTCACAAAGTACCAGAACTAGGAGACATCCACTCAAATTGAGGGTTGCAAGAGTGAGAAAAGACAAAAGATTTTTTTTTTACCCAGCGCTTTGTTAGTCTGTGGAACTCCCTGCCACAGGATGTGGGGATGGCATCTGGCCTGGATGCCTTCAAAAGGGGATTGGACAGATTCCTTTAGGAAAAGTCCATCACAGGTTACAAACCATGATGGAGATGTGTCATCTCCAGGCTTAAAACGGGGGTACTTCAAGGGCCAGATGCAGGGGAGTGGTATCAGGAGACAGATATCTAGTCTCATGTGCTCCCAAACGCATCTGGTGGGGCCACTGTGAGATACAGGAAGCTGGACTAGATGGGCCTTTGGCCTGATCCAGCACGGCTCTTCTTAAGTTCTTATGTTCACAACGCTAGGTACCTGTATTGTCATTTCATTTTTTTTTTCATTCTAAAAAGAAAAGTGTAAGATACTACTAAAATGCAGCAAAAGAGCCCAGGGTAAGTAGCTGTGGTCTATTGCTTTGCTATGGTTTAATTGCCGTGACCCCATCCATAAGGTAGAAAGAGGGGTTATAGTCCCAGTTAGGGTATGCCGTGTTTGAAAACAGACTTTTTTTTTAAAAGGTGACATTTGATAATGGTTCCCATTTTACCTGTAGGAAATGAAGATTTGCTCAGCAATCATAAATCTGTTTCATCTGATCCCTGCTGCACCTCAGACGCTTGTCAAACCCTTGCTCGAAGTTGTCATGAAAACGGAACGGGCTATGTTGATAGAGGTAGAGGAACATTTCATTTCCTTAATTGCCTCCATTCTTCCCTTTGTAATATTTGCTTTCATCATATTCTGAATGGTTTTCAGTCCCTTGGGCGGTCTGTTTGATTGAGCACATTGTTCTGCGGATGCTTCTCTTATATCCTGTTTTTTTTTTAAAACTAAGTTTGGAAAGTGGTCTTGTGGATTCTTACAAGCCAGCAAAAGGTGTTAATGTAGGTTTTTTGGGGGGATGGATGGATGGATGGATGGATGGAAGGAAGGAAGGAAGGAAGAAAGGAAGGAAGGAAGGAAGGAAGGAAGGAAGGAGATAGCAGATAGCCGAATATAAGGAAGGAAGGAAGGAAGGAAGGAAGGAAGGAAGGAAGGAAGGAAGGAGAGAGGGAGGGAGGGAGATAGAGGAAGGAAGGAAGGATATAGTGGAAATGAGGAAGGAAGGAAGGAAGGAAAGAAGGAAGGAAGGAAGGAGATAGTGGATGGAAGGAAGGATATAGTGGAAATAAGGAAGGAAGGAAGGAAGAATGAATGCAGAATTTCAAAAACTTCCTTTAAAATGGTGATTCTGGATTCAAGGGTTGCTGCCCTGTTTCCAGTCTATAAGAATGTCTGACCCAGGAGGGCAACCCCAGGTTACCCTGAGCTTTATCCACATGCCAAATCAAGCTTATTTTTATTTTGTCTCTGTGATTTATTTCCGCAGGCTGGCAGCCCGTTCAGAGAGCCGTTAATTAAGTTTCTGACGCGCCATCCCTCCCAGACCGTGGAGCTCTTCATGATGGAGGCCACCTTAAACGATCCACAGTGGAGCAGAATGTTCATGGTAACTGGTCTCCCGTTTATACATGAAAATCAAGGCCGCCGGCAGGCTGACGGAGTGGCAGAGACGCCGCTGCCCAGGTCTCTTTAAGTTTGATCAAAGTGTTGAGTGGGGGAGCCCAATGAGGGGTGCGCTCCCGTTCGTCCAAAGCGCAAACTGCCGTCCTGCAGCCTTAATGATTAAGGATTACAGTGGATCCTTGTATAACAAACAGCTTGCATAACATAAAAACTGTACAACATAAAAAATTCCAGAGATAGGGGAAATTTGCTTAACACAGTTGCCTATGGGGTGAATCAGTACAACATAAAAATGGGATTACTCTGTTTTCAATGCATCCCTACGGGAAATTTGTATAAAGGACGTTTTGCTTACCATAATTTCATTTGGAACGAATTAATTCCTTTATACAAGGTGCCACTGTACTTTGCTTCGGCCCAGCCATGCTTGCTGCTTAGCAAGGATTTTGCTTCAGTTACTGATTTTAGCTGATGGTTGTGTCTGGTTTTGTCAAGAAAATTGTAACTAGAAAAGTAAACATTCCCGCGTTCTCATAGGCACTGGGATGTGTGAAGCATCCAAACAGTTTGCTGCTGTGGTAGCCTGCATAATTAAACTGTAAACCGCCCAGAGACTACTTAAAGTGTTATGGGGCGGTATATAAGCAGAACACTTTTGCTTTAATTTGTTGTGCCACTGTTATGACGTCCAGGTAACGTACTATATTTAAGCAATGAATCGGTGCAGCCAATTTTAAGCCCAGGATTGCTAGCACGTGTCAGGCAGTATATATTGACCTACGACCGAGTTGCCGCATCCGAGTTTACCTTCTTCATCTCTTTTACACCAGAGTTTTCTGAAGCACAAAGATGCCAAGCCCTTGCGGGATGTTCTGGCAGCCAACCCTAATCGCTTCATCACCCTGCTGTTGCCCGGCGGTACCCAAACGGCGGTCCGCCCGGGCTCCCCCAGCACCAGCACCATGCGGCTCGATCTCCAGTTCCAAGCGATCAAGGTATTTGAGTTGCATGTTGAGTTGCATTTTTATACCACCCATCTTCCAGAAGGAACTCTGGTCGGTTTACAGACGAGGATAAAAACAACAATGTATAAGAGGTGAGGGGGAAAAGGGAGAGAAGAAAAAAGAAAAAAAAACTAATAGGATAGAGAGGGGGAAAACCCTCCAGAAGAGGCGGCGCGGGCAAAAAAGAAGAAGAAGAATTAAATGAAAAGGTCACCATATACCTCCTTAAAAAGGAAGGTTTTCAGAGCCTTTTTGAAGGCGGGCAGGGACTGTGCTAGGCGCAGCTCACTAGGAAGATGATTCCACAACGTGGGGCCCACCACAGAGAAGGTGCAGTTACGCATGAGCGATTTCCTTACCTCCCTGGGTGTGGCCACCCTCAGTGAGCGCGCCTGCGCCATTCTAGTGGGCCTGATCCCAGTTGATCTTCCTTCAGCCCAATGGCTGCTTGGCAGAGTCTTCCCGACTGCTCCTGTTTTGGTTTGAGAATATATCTTAACAGGAGGAACCCCCATCCCCATTGAATTTCCAGCAGACAAGCTATGGCCACATAGCTGTGTTTTTCCTTATCTACTTTGGGGTTCAAAACTGTTTTGAAAACTGGTTCTGGAATGGTTCCAAGCTGATTCCAGACCTCATATTGGACTTCAAAGAAGTATAGTGGTACCCCCAACTTACGAATTTAATCCGTTCCGAATGCGTGCTCTTAAGTCATGCTACTCTTAAGTCGGGGTACCTATCTAAACAATTGAAAAAATAAGTTAAAACATCCAAAAAATATGATGTTTTACAAAAAAAAATATTTGTAAGCCGAGCAGACCATATCTAAAATTTGTAAGGCGACAGTTAAAATGCCAGCAGTTTTCCACTCTTAAGTCGAATTGCTCTTAAGTCGAGCTGCTCTTAAGTCGGGGTACCACTGTACAGTGGAGCTAACATAACCCAGACAGTCATTGGTTGAATTAGACAGAGAAGAGTAGGGTACGCTGGGTGAATGGATCAACTCTTTCAGCTCAAACGTATGTCACATGCAGAGTTTTAAGCCTTAAAAAGAAAAGAAAAGAAAAGAAAATCTTTGTTGTTTCAAAAATGGCTTTGAAAAATGGCTTTTAAATGTGTGTTTTTAATCTGGTTTAAAGAATGTTTTTTATCTTTTCATGCCCCCTTTGGGGGCCCTCATGGACAGAAAGAGAAATAATTTTAATGAATGTGTGTTGTTTAAATATTAAGTGGTAGGTTTTCCGCACTGTGCTGGCCTCAAATTACCTGTTCTTTTTATAATATTTAATTAATGTAATAAATACACCTCCTTGGCTTGTTGTGTCTGATCTTCGTTTTGGAAATAAATGTTTGGCACTTGCTAGGTACGGCTGCTTCTTTTTTCACCTTCCCTTTCTAAGCCGTTTCTGGTTTCGGAAAAAATGAGAGGCTCGTACTGCTTTTCCCTCTAGACTAGAACTACCGAAAGGGGCCCATGGGTTGGGCCTGACCTAGCACCCCCTGAAGCTTAGCGAAGAGCTGCGTGTGCCCACGAATCGGTTTTGTGCTTGTTCCAAACAGATCATCAGCATCATCGTGAAGAATGACGAATGCTGGCTGGCCAACCAGCATTCCTTAGTGAGTCAGCTCAGGCGCGTTTGGGTCAGCGAAGCTTTTCAGGAGCGCCACCGGAAAGAGAACATGGCCGCCACCAACTGGAAGGAACCCAAGCTTCTGGCCTATTGCTTACTGAATTACTGCAAGTACGTAGATCGGGGGATTCCGTGCTCTCCCAATAGCGGCCGTCGCTGTTGGAAGTCACTGGTGGCAAGATTTTATTTACTTACTTACTTACTTACTTACTTACTTACTTACTTACTTACTTACTTACTTACTTACTTACTTACTTACTTACTTACTTACTTACTTATTTATTTATTATCTGCTTGGGATTACCCTGAAGTAAATGGTGAGCTGCTGTTTAAGACAGAATGCTGGACTGGATGGGCCGTGGCCTGTTCCAGCAAGGCTGTTCTTATGTTCTTAAGATGGTTGGAATTGGGGTACAGGTGGAATGGTTCACCGGAGAAGGGTCTGAATGACTTTTGAGGTTGCGAAGAGGAACTCTCGGGGGGGGGGATCCTGTGGAATTGTGGTTAGGATTCTCTGTTAGAGAGCTTGAGTGCATTCTTCCAGCTTATGTGTGTGTGTTTCTCCCCTCTTTCGAACACTTGAAAAGACTCTCCTAAGATTGGCTTGCTCTTAAAATGAGACCTAAGCTGGAGGGGGGGGGATCCCATATTTTTGGTCCGGTGCTGCTTGTTTGGCCTTGCCTGCTATTCAAATGTGACTCCCAATAATATACCTTGGGTTCGTCCCTGGAGTGTAACAGGGTTTCACACCTTGAAATATAGCTGTGTGTGTGCTGTGTCATTAGTCATGACCGACCTTTGATGACTCCACATCCATGGAGTTTTCTTGGCAGGAATACTGGAGTGGTTTGCCAGTTCCTACTCCAGGCGCCTACAGCACCTGGTATTCCCTGGTGGTCTCCCATCCAAGTACTGACCAGGGCCAACCCTGCTTAGCTTCTGAAATCAGGCGAGATTGGATGTGCTTAGCGCAGGGATGGCGAACCTTCTTGGCACCGAGTGCCCAAACTCAGTGATGTTGACAATGGCGGTGGGGGTGGGGGTCGGGATTGGTAGCAGCGGGTGGCGGGGTTGGGGGGGGCGAAGGCAGTAAGGGCAACGGGGGCGGCGGGGTCAGGGTAATCGGTGGCGGCAATGGGAGGGGCAGGGATGGTGGCGGTGATGGTGGCAGATGCGGGGTCAGCGGCGGCAGGGGCGGCAAGGGTGATGGTGCAGTTGGGGTGGGGTGGGATCGGTGGCTGTTGGGGGCAGGGGTGGGGGTGAGGGTGAGGGCAGCAAGGGCGACGGGGGCGGGGTCAGGGTCATCTGCGGCGGCGGCAGGAGCGGTGCCGCCTCTAAACACCGAGGCTTGGCTGCCTCCTGGAGTCTGTCATGCCTCTCCCGGGGGCCGCGTTGTCCCCCAGCTGCCCGCAGGCCCCTCATCAGGTGACCCGGGGAGGCGGCTGGAGGAAAGGCCCGCAGCGTTCGCCTCCCTCTGGGCTGGCTGGTTAGCTGGCTGGTCGGCCGAGTGAGACGCTCTCCACGGCGGTGGCGGCGCCCAGGCCTCCGCTTCTTCTCCCCGGCCCTCCCGCCCGTTCCCCGGTCGGCCACCCTCCCTCCCTCCCTCCCTCCCTCCCTTTAGTCTGCTGCCAGGCCGCGTCGCACCCCGTCCATCTGGATCCTCTTGGTGGAAGGTGTGTGTGTGTGGGGGGGGGAGATAAGAGAGGAGGAGCCCACTGGCTCCGGAGTCGGGGCCGAAGCCAGATTGCCGTCGGTGATGGCGGCGGCGGTGGGGGTGGCAGTGATCGCAATGGCGATGGGGACAGCGATGGTAGGGTCGGTCTGGCATGCGACATGTTTCCAGTCCCCCACTTCCCCGTCCACATTTTCCTCGTGGCTGGTCCAGCGGGGGGGGGGGAGTGGGGGGGCAGGGAGCATGTCGCGTGCCAGGCGCAAGCTCTTTGCGTGCCACCTTTGGCACACGTGCCATAGGTTCGCCATCCCTGTGCTAGGGCATCAAGGCAGCTCCCTGGAATATAGCTAATATTTTGCAAATCCCTCTTGCTTTAGCTGGCAAGTTCTTACCTTTCCGCCTTTTGTTTGATTTTATTCCTTCCACCTCCCCCAGGAGAAATTACGGTGACATTGAGTTGCTCTTCCAGCTTCTTCGAGCTTTTACGGGGCGTTTTCTTTGCAACATGACTTTCTTGAAAGAGTACATGGAGGAAGAGATCCCCAAAAACTACACCATCGCCCAGAAACGGGCCCTCTTTTTCCGTTTTGTCGATTTTGCCGATCCCAACTTTGGAGATGAGCTGAAAGCCAAGGTAAAAAATCTGTCAACCAAAATGAAAGGAAAAATGACTTTGGTTTTTAGCTTTGTGTTTCCTTGGGCAGTGCAAGGTTGCTTGCTTTAAATGTCACCGGCTGCTAGGTAATTAGCAAGGCCACTTGGGTGGAAAATACCTTGCCCCAAGGAGAGGAAAAAGGGGTAAAGCCGGCACTTCGTCAAACTCCGTTTTGCACGGGACTCGCCTTGAACGTTGTCCTGCTGGCAGCAAATCCCATATTAAAAAACCGATTCGTACGGTCCCGTTATATCTTCATAACTCTGCTAGAATAAGCAGGTGACTCGTGCTCGGGGAGGGTCCGTGGAAGACGGCCCCTGCTTCTGATTTTCTTCTCATTTCTTCATTGGCAGGTTCTGCAGCACATCCTAAATCCGGCTTTCTTGTACAGCTTTGAAAAGGGGGAGGGGGAGCAACTGTTGGGTCCCCCTAACCCAGAAGGAGATAACCCAGAAAGCATCACCAGTGTGTTCATCACCAAGGTTTGTGGTTCGGTGCCATCCGCTCGCCTCCCGTGCATGGCAACCCTGGGAATGGGCCGCTGTCCAATTTCCCCGTCCTCCGCTGTCCTGCTCAGCCTTTGCAGACTCGCCTTTGTGGCTTCCTTGAGGAAGTCCGCCCATCTTCTGTCTGGGTCTTTCTCACTGGTCTGTGGAACTCCCTGCCAGAAGAAGTGGTGACAGCTGTCAGCCTTGACAGCTTCAAGAAAGGATTGGACAAGTTCATGGGAAACAAGGGTATCCATGGCTATCCTTATGGATGCCTAAGGACAACCTCCGGGCTGGAGAGAGAGGCAGGATCTCTCTCAATGCCATTTGCAGGGCATTGTAAGCAGGTGAAGACATCTGCTTGGGAATACCCTGAAGCAAATGGTGAGCGACTGTGTGAGATAGAGTGCTGGAGTGGAGGGGCTGTGGCCTGTTCCAGCAGGGCTGTTCTTATGTTCTTAAGATGGTTGGAATTGGGGCACAGGTGGCCTGAATTATTGCTTGGGGTTGCAAAGAGGGGTGGGGAGACAGAATCCTGGAATGGATGGGCTGTGGCCTGTTCCAGCCAAGTCGTTCTTGTGTTCTTATCTGGGAACCCTTTTTCTGCCTATGGAAGCACTCCAATGTGTAGCCAGAAAGCAAAAAGTTCTGCTTATATACCACCCCATACCACTTTAAGTAGTCTCTGGGCGGTTTACAATTTTAATTACAGTGTGCAGGCTACACATTGCCCCCCCAGCAAGCTGGGTACTCATTTTACCGACCTCGGAAGGATGGAAGGATGGAAGGATGGAAGGCTGAGTGAACCTTGAGCCTGCTACCTGGGATTGAAGCCCAGGTCGTGAGCACAGTTTTACCTGCAGGACAGGCATTTAACCACTGCGCCACGAGAGCTCAGCACCTGCAGCAGTCTGATTCTGTCCCTGGCAGCTTGATGGGTGCCATCCAACTCAAACCCCGCCTGCTTCTCTCGTTTGTTGGGGGGGGCGGCAGGTCCTCGATCCAGAGAAGCAGGCCGACATGCTGGATTCGCTGAGGATTTACCTCTTGCAGTTTGCCACGCTCCTGGTGGAACACGCCCCGCACCACATCCACGACAACAACAAGAACCGGAATAGCAAACTGCGGCGGCTGATGACCTTTGCCTGGCCCTGCCTGCTCTCCAAGGCGTGCGTGGACCCGGCGTGCAAGTACAGCGGGCACTTGCTCCTCGCGCACATCATTGCCAAGTT
Organism: Phrynocephalus versicolor; assembly: GCA_023846285.1. NCBI lineage: Eukaryota > Metazoa > Chordata > Lepidosauria > Squamata > Agamidae > Phrynocephalus > Phrynocephalus versicolor. Next base: position 8,286,898 of record JAHTLZ010000054.1, read on the forward strand.
TGCCATTCACAAGAAGATAGTTTTACAGGTAACCCGGACGCGGGAGAATAAATCTTCTCTAACGCGTGTTTGTAGTTTTCTTGTCCTCTGTTTCCTCTGTGATTAATAAAAATGTGACCGAGCTTAACCTAGAGTAGCGACAAGCTGTTGATAGTGTGAGTAACTTACAGTATGACTGCCACACAGTATCTGGTGCCTAAAATTTTATTTATTTATTTATTTATTTATTTATTTATTTATTTATTTATTTACATTTATAGACCACCCGACTTCCCTATAGGGAACTCTGGGCGGTGAACAACAAAAGTTAAAATTATTAAAAAAATTAGACATAATTATAATCAAACCTATAATCAAACAGGCAAAGCCGAATAAAAAAAAGGCAAGATGGTGGAAAACAAACAAATGGGCAACAAACAAGCAGAAAACAAACGTTAAACCTCAGTGATTACTGAAAGCAGCCTTGAGTAGCCAAGTTTTTAATTATTTCTTAAAAGGCTGTGAGAATTCAGTGGCCTGTTCTCTTTGTGACTTAACAGGAGTTCAATCGTTGTATCCTTGTCTGCTTCCTTGGAGGGGAGGAGGGGGGAAGCAATTCTCTTTTGGCTTCCAACCAAATAAATGTTTATTTCTTTATTTATATATAGCTGGGGGGCAAATGTTCCTAGGAAGTGCATGCCAAAGCTCCATTGGGTAGGCAGAGCCGAATGGGAGATGTTGAGATCTCTGTTCCTTCTTTCGGTAGAGCATCAGGACTTGTAAATACTGTGTCGATGATCACCAGATTGCCAAGGCTGAAGAAGGAGTTTGTAATCCCTGAATGTACTGTTCAATCTTGTTTTTTAAAAGGCTGATTGTTCTGAATGTGGAGGGTGTCGGGGGATTGGGGGTGGAAGGATCTCGGAGAAGGCATTAGGCATCAGATATACCTGGATGGCCACACCTGGTGACAGAACAGTGGTGGTGCTTTTATGATGCTGGCAATGTGGTTGACTTGTCCCAAGATGCTGTACTCCAGCCATGTCCAAACTTCAGCCCTCCAGATGTTTTGGACCACAACTCCCACAGTCCTTTGCCATTGGAAATACAGGCTTGGAATTCTGGGAGTTGTGGTCCAAAACATCAGGAAGGCCAAAGTTTGGAGATGCCTGCTCTCCTCTTTTCCCTATTGTGCTTTCGTTCAGTTGGTGTCTCCCTTGTTTCCAGGTGTTTCATAGCCTCCTGAAAGCTCACGCCATGGAGGCCCGCGCCATCGTTAGGCAAGCGATGGCAATCCTGACGCCCGCAGTGCCCGCTCGCATGGAAGACGGACACCAGATGTTGACACACTGGACAAGGAAGATCATTGTTGAAGAGGGTCACACAGTTCCTCAGCTTGTCCATATTTTGCATCTAATAGTCCAGCACTTCAAGGTATTTGCTCACTGTTTGTATTCTTAGGGGGTATAGCAATGGCACGGGGTGCAACATTTCCCACTGAATTAATTTTTTGTCATCTGAAAAGATCTGTTTCTTTACAAAACCAATAGTGAATGCATCACATTTGACTTTTCAGATCGGCAATTTAATTTTTTTATTAATTTTTTTTAAAAAGGGTGTGTTGTGTGTGGTTGTAGGCATCGACTTGGTGTCTTGGTGTGTGTGTGTGTGTGTGTGTGTGTGTGTGTGTGTGTGTGTGTGTGTGTGTGTGTGTGTG
>JAHTLZ010000054.1:8300207-8316726 GCA_023846285.1 Phrynocephalus versicolor
GCAGAGATAGCAGGCTTGGAAGGGAAACAGGGTGGGCGCATGCACAGGGATACTCTGCTTGGAGCAGCATCTGGGAAGTTGGGCTTGCTTCCTCTGAGGATGATGGCAGCTGCTGCAGGAGCAGCTAGGGGAGCTGATCCGTAATAGAGACTTGAAAATGAAAAATGGATCCAAGTTACAAATCAAGCCCAAGTCTTTCAAAAAACAAACCCCTGAGTTGAGCCCAAGTAAAATTGCCCATGCAGCTTAAGTCCGGCTCAATAGTGATTCATGTCTTGTGAGTCTCCATCCCTAGTATGGACTCTCTTATTGTAACACCTCCACCACCACCACCACCACCCAGTTTCAGGATACGCTGCCCGTTTCAAAGAGGGCAGTCTATATCCTTATACACATTTTCCCTTCATGTGTGCTGGTTTTTTATAGATCATTCTTTTGAACTTGCACTTTCCACCCCAATTAAAAGAAAAGTTGAAATAAGTAATCACGAGAAATACATCATTATCCGGTGGCATAAAAACTTAATAACCTGTGTCAGTTATTACTTTGGCTCAAGAAATGCGTGTCATAAATTTAATGTCTTTTGCAATTACCATTTTTCTGCTTTGAAGGTGCCGTTTCTCAGTTGTTGAACATGGCTGTTTTAATAAGACAAGGCAGGGAAATTGGGTGTAAAAGCAGGCTTTAAGTCACAGGAAATAAGTGGGAAGAGGAAGAAAGAAGGTTGAGAGTTAAGCCCAGTGATTAGGCCTGAGACGATCTGTTGGATCAGTGAGACTTAGACAAGTGTTGACTTAACAAGTGGGACGCGCTCCACCCTAAGACTAGTATCCACTTACCTGGAAATAAGCCCTTTAGTACTTAAAGGGAATAGCTTCAGAAGACATATGTAGAACTTGCTTTCAAAGTTGGTGAAAGTACTGTGTTTTTCCATGTATGCAACACTATTTTGTTCTAAAATCATGGCACAAAAAAATTAAGGGTCGTCGTATGCACGGAAGTAAGCCTTTCTGGGGGTGGGGTGGGGGTGGGGGGAAGCCAAACTGACCTTGCTGCTTCCTTTCTGTATTCTTAAGACTCCTCTTTGCTTTGTTTTTGCAAGGCCTGGAGCTTTCATTTTTGCAGGAAAATGCTTGGGAGTGGAGCAACCGATTAAGTCCATTTTCAGGCAAAAAAGAAGGGTCCGATCCTACAAGAACAAAGTGGAGAGGAGGGCAATCAAGTGTTCCTTCAAAGAAAATAAAACAGAACATCAGGGAGCGAGGTGCAGGAGAAATGAAACAGGAGAATCCAAATGGGCCTAGCTGTTTCATTTCTCCTCCACCCCACCCCCTGCAGTTTCCCACCCCGGGTGCTGTTTTGTTTTCTTTTCTTTCCAGGAGCGCTTGATTGCCCTCCTCTCTGCTTTATTCTTGTAGAACCGGGCCCTTCTTTTTTTGCCTGAAAATGAACTTCTTAATGGGTTGTTTCACCCCCAAGCATTTACCTGTAAAAATGAAAGCTCCACTCCTTGCAAAAACAGATCAGAGAGGAATCTTCAGAACACAAAGTAAAGGAAACACCATGGGGTGTGTGTGTGCAGGGGGGCTAAAAGAGGGTTTATTAATTTTCTTAATTTGGGGGTCTTAAAAGTGGAGGGTGTCTAATATTCAGCAGTGTCTTATAGACAAAAAATATGGTAAATGTTCAATATAGGTACCAGAAGCAGAGCAACTTCGTAGATCTCCCATTGTTTGAGTAGATGCAAAGTCTTCCAGATCAGAAGAGTAGACAGCAGCTCTTGACCTACTAAAGAAATTCAATAACAAGAGTAACAGCAGCATATAACTGACAGTGTAATAATATCCTGGTATTGCAGTTTCTGCTCCCATGGCAGCTGTCCTCCGGTCTGGATAAGAAGTGATAGGAGCCACGCGCTATAAAGACACCTCTCTCCCCTTTATTGTCTTCCCTACTTCTTGTGTAGGTACTTCAAGTGTCGCTTCTAAATATGAAGAACTGGAGTGCCTTTATGCCGCTGTTGGGAAAGTCATTTACGAAGGCCTTACTAATTATGAAAAGGCCACAAATGCCAACCCTTCTCAACTTTTTGGTAAGTCTCTTGGGCGGTTGAATCGTTTGGGTGGGGCAACTGGGCAGGTCAAAAAGAGTATGGCCCATTGACCGGCTTGAGCTAATTGGAGGAGTGGTAGAATAGAAAGAGTACGCCACAATTCTGTTGCTGGGTTTTTTTTATGACAGTGTGTGAGGAATCGCATGTGCTTTGCTGGCAGGTTGCCAGACTTTGATAAGTTGCCAGTTTCATTCCTACAAGTTGGGTTTTTTTTTCCAGACTAAAGAGCCCCAAATGTTTTAGCCTTTCCTCATAAGAGAGGACCCCCAGCCCAGTAATCATTTGAGTCGCTCTCTTTTGCACCTTTTCCAGTTCCACTATGTCTTTCTTGAGATGCAGTGACCAGAATTGTACACAATACTCCAGGTGGGGCCTTACTATTGTTTTGTATAATGGCATTATAATGTTGGCTGTTTTATTTTCAATCCCCTATTTGATAATTCCTAGCATGGAATTGGCCTTCTTCACCGCTGCCGCACATTGGGAAGACACCTTCATGGAGCTGTCCACCAACACACCAAGATCTCTTCCCTAATCCGTCACGGATAGCTCAGAGCCCATGAGTTGTGTGTGCTGGTGGAGAGTCCTCTCTTGCCTGCCGTCTATAACCTTCATACACTTTTATTTCCAGCGCAATAAACTTGTTCCAGAGGCAGTTTTAAATTCTGCCTCTCTCCCTTCAGATCTCCAATAATCTGGGCTTTCATTCACACATCCGCTTTTGATGAAAGAAGCCGAGAGGACAGGAATTTCTCTTTAGACCTGTCTCGAGCGGCGTCTGCGTGCGCTCTGCCGAGGCGTGGAGGCGTTGACACCTTTTGGCACGTTGGACTCCTCTCCTGCTTGCTCCGGAATTGCTTCTGTCAATAAGGCTGAGCCTTATTACAGTGGTTACAGAGATTAAAGTGGTTTAGAGAGCCAGGCAGCTTGGAATGGCAAACGCTTCCACAACCCCCCACCCTTCAAATTAAAAAAAAAAAAAAAACAGGCTGTGATCTGTGTCGACAGCTGTAATTTCACTTTGGGAATTGGCTCTTCCGTCAGGTGTCGGGATGTGCTGAACAATGCTGCTGACCCAAGGCGGGTGTGTGTGTGTTTGTGTGCATGTGTGCGAACCTTGCTCCCTGTTATGCGCCCAGAACACTCCTAAGGTTCTACAGCTTCGTGGCCTCATCAGCCACCCACCTTCATGCAACTTTTTCCTCTGGAAAAAAGTCTCTCCATTCAGCATCCCCGAGGGTCCCCTCCCTCTCTTTCCAAAACAACGGCGGACTTGTGAAGGATGCTCAGATGTCATGGCGCCCTGGATCACAGGGTTGGCAGGATCAAGAGGCCATGAGAACATGAAGGAGAGAGAGAGATCCATTCCCTCGGCCACTCGGAGGGGAATGTCTGAAGCAGTTTGGGGATTAGGGTTGAATTATTAAACTCTAGCTGACTGGCCAGAGCCATTGGTATTTGTTGTTGTTGTTGTTCAGTCGTTCAGTCGTGTCCGACTCTTCGTGAGCCCATGGACCAGAGCTCGCCAAGCCTTCCTGTCCTCCACTGCCTCCCGGAGTTTGGTCAAATCCATATTGGTTGCATCGATGACACCGTCCAACCATCTCATTCTCTGTCGTCCCCTTTTCCTTTTGCCTTCCATCTTTCCCAACATCAGGGACTTTTCCAAGGAGTCCTCTCTCCTCATGAGGTGGCCAAAGTACTGGAGCCTCAGCTTCAAAATCTGTCCTTCCAGTGAACATTTGGGGTTGATTTCTTCCAGGATGGATAGGTTTGATCTCCTTGCAGTCCAGGGGACTCTCAAGACTCTCCTCCAGCACCACAGCTCAAAAGCATTGATTCTGTGGCGATCAGCCTTCTTTATAGTCCAGCTTTCACTTCCATACATCACTACTGGAAAAACCATAGCTTTGACTCTCCTGACCTTAGTTGGCAAAGTGATGTCTCTGCTCTTTAGGATGCTATCTAGGTTTGCCATTGCTTTCCTCCCAAGAAGCAGGCGTCTTTTTATTTCGTTGCTGCAGTCGCCATTTGCAGTGATCAAGGAGCCCAAGAAAATAAACTCTGTCATTGCCTCAATTTCTTCCCCTTCTATTTGCCAGGAGGTGAATGGGACCAGTGGCCATGATCTTAGTTTTTTTGATGTTGGTGTTAAGGGACTGTATTTGGATTGGGGTGATGTTCTGCTCAGTGCAGGTCTAAGGGCAGACATTGCTCCTTAAGTCTTTTCGCTTTGCCTGGTCATTTTTGAGCTTGAAGACCAATATCTCTTGTGCCCACAGGCAAACTTATCTCATCTTTTGAAATGACGCCATTTATTTGTTTATTTTATTTATTTTGAATGTTTTTACCCCCTCTTTCACCTTGGAAAAGGACCCAAGGTGGCTCACAATACTGAGGGACAACATGCAACCCAGAACATTTAAGACATATTGAAGTTTAAGAACAGGGAATTAGAAGAGGCATCTTAGAATGATAAAAAGCAACATTAAAGCTAAAAAGAGCACACAGGCAAGTTAAAAGAAAAAATCCATTATGAGTGATGGAAACTAATATGGAAAACTCAGGTGTTTTATAAATTCAGTCAAAGCAATCATGCATGGTGAGACATCTAAAAGTCATGTGATAGGTAGTCCCTCATTCAGGGGAAACTTGCCTGAAGAGGAAGGTCTTTGCCTACTTCTGGAAGGACAGCAGAGATGGGGCAGTCCTGGCCTCTAGTGGGAGGGAGTTCCAAAGTCTAGGAGCAGCAACGGAAAAGACCCTTTTCGTTTGTTCTTATGAGACACACCTGTGAAGTGCTGCAACGTCATCTGTGCTAGATCTGTGATGCTGGCCAATCAGGAGCTGTGCAGGGACAGGCATCATCCCCCCTCCCTCTCTGATTGGGCAGCAACAAGAAGCAGGAAAGATGACGTCTGCAGCGTGCTGCCTTGTTGGATGTTAACCCTTCGTGAGACAGACAGGTAAAGCAATTGGATCTGCGTGTATCAGCCGGTTCCGAGGACCACCTGGGCTCACGTGGTTCGTTGCGTAACCTACTGGTTCTGAAACGAAACGCCCATCCCTACTTGGCATTAGTGGAACGGAATTGATTAGGTAATGTCAGAGGAAACGTGAGATCTTTGACCTGCTGCTCTTTAAAAAAGAGAAGAAAAAGAAAAGAACTCTTCATTTGCTCGTTCAAAACTGGACAGTGACAAATAGATTTGTTTTCCAAAAAGAAAAAAAGAAACGCCCCTTGTAATGTAGGCCTTTTCTCTTGCTTTGCTGTGCCATTCTAGGGACTTTGATGATTTTGAAGTCTGCTTGCAGCAACAATCCGAGCTACATCGACCGATTGATCTCTGTCTTCATGCGGTCTCTCCAGAAGATGGTGAGAGAGCACCTGAACCAGCAGTCCCAAGCGGGAACAGCAGAATCCAACACAGGTAAAGCATTGAGCCACAGGAAAAAAATTGAATTGGAAAGGGACTCCTAAAGACCATCAAGACCAATCTCCTGCTCAAGGCAGGAATCCTCTGCCTCATGCCCTGTTGCCAGGATTGAGTTGTTTCTGCGTATTGTTCCCCCGCCCCTCCGACTTTCACAGGGTTAGAGTGCCTGTTCAAATGAATTTTGAACAGACACAGTCAACACTGAATTTCATAGCAGGTCCCACAGCTCGTCTGAAGTTACGACGTTGTAGTCAAAGTTGGTGTTCCTGAGAACCAAAGCAGGACCAACAACAGAAGGAATGGCCCGAGTTGTGTTGCGTTGGTGCAGAAAGAACCAAGCAAAATCCACAAGAGAGACAACTCATGGGACCACTGCAAGCCCCAGAGCTTAGAAGTAACGTAGTTACCTGCAGTGAGTTACTTTTTGGGTTACTGATCAGTAGCATCACAAGAAAAAGTCAAGTCACAAGTCTTTACAAAGTTCCTTTCAAGGCGTAATGGGTAACTTGTTCTAGTTAATTTGAAATGTTCATTAAAGGATTTTGTAAGGCGTTTTTTTTAACAAGGACGTACAGTAGTTGAAAATACTTTCAGTTTTATGCCTTTCTCCTATCAATCCTAAACATCAAAATGACTTGGGTTTTGTCATTTGTCTTTCTTTTTCTGATCTTGTTATCAAGACACCCAGTGTAGTCTAGTGGACAGAGGGACGGAGTAGGATCCTTGGAGTCCAGGGTTGAAATTGCCACCCAGCCTTGGAAACTCCCTTGCAGAGTGGAATTCATTCCACAAACCCGTAACTATCTCACTTGAAAGCCCTGTTAGGGCTGCTATAAGTCAGTTCTGACTTGATGAAGGATAACAGCAAACATACATTTTTGAAGTACGATATTGGAACTGAGCAACTGATGGAATCGGACAGTATTTCTCTGGGCGGGTGCTATTAAAACAAGGCACTGGTTAAGTGTAACAGAGTGGATTCCTTTTGTGATTAAGGGAAGCCATAATAATAGTGGCACCCTGCCTCGTGAGAAGTAAAGAATAGGCCTATGAGTTCCTTTAAAAGAAAATAACAATCCAACTGGTGACTGTTCTGCAGAACTCTACAAGCTTCTGAGTTATCCAGAACTCTTCATCTGACTAGGTGGTGAAAAAACTAGGGCTTACAGGGAACAGGAGGGAGTACAAAACTCCACAAATTTGTCAGGATGTAAATTTAAGGCCTGAAGTTGGTGAAACAGAGCAGTTCCAAGATGGAAAGGTTAAAATGGATGCATCACGAGGAGGTAGGTAGGTCCAAGCCCAGCAATGCCAGAAGGAGTGAAGGTAAAATGGTGGGGTCATCACCTCTGGAAATTGCCAAGACAGTGACAACCCAACAGCTGCTTCTTCTTGCCTTGGGTGACAGACGTAGACTTCTTAGGAAACATGACAGCTGCCTAGGGAAGCAGCACAGTCCTTAGAAGAAGGGCTCGAGATTAGAGATGGGCACGAACTGCTGATTTGACAGTTCGCTTATTGGCCAAACAGCCGCTCAGTGCTTCAGAGCTCCGCCTCCTCTGGCAGGTGCCCACTCGGAGGCATTCGCTTGGCTTTCCTAGCTTGCTGCCTCCGGGTGGCCAAGTGTGATTGGCCAGACAGGTTCCAAACAGCTCTTTAGCCGATCACCAAATCACCGAACCGGTGGTTTATGCCCATCTCTAGTAGCTATTAGTTTTAATGCAAAACACTAGTTTAGAAGAGCCAGCTGGGCAGCCTTTAAGACTCGTTACTTAATATTTGGGCCAAAGAAGGATCTTGATTGCAAAAAAAAAAAAAAAAAAAAAAAAAAAGGGAAAGAGGAAAGTTCTTATCTAGACTTGGACAACTTAGGGTTCCTCCAGAGGGGTTGGATCAAAACTCCTGCCATCCCACAATTTCAAAGGATTGAGAACTAGAGATGGGCACGAATCAAAAAAATGGCATTTCGTTTGTTGTTTGGAGGGTCCGTTTCGGTTCGTTTCCATTTTTCGTGAATTTTTGCAAAAAAAATCGTTTTCGTTTGTTTCGTTACCATTTCGTTACCATTTATTTCAATTTTTTGTGATTTTTTTTAGGATTTTAAACAATTCACTCATATTGCAGTAACGGAAACGAAACACACGACAAAATTTCCGGTGTTTCTGTTCGTTTCGTTTCATTTTAAAGACAAAATTCGTTTGTCGTTTCGTTAGCTAACGAAAACGAAAAAACGAAAACTGAAACGAAAAATTGTTCGTTTCGTGCCCATCTCTGTTGAGAACCTTAATGGGTCCACGGTTATTTTCCTCCATTCAGCAATATTAAATACAGCAGGGAGAGAAGATGACACCTAAGATTTATGTTTGTCCCTGTGTGCTCAGCAGACGTCTCAAGAAGCTTTACGGAGGCCCATATGCCGAAACAGGTTGATGGCCCATGAAATGGTCCCCTGAACTGAATGCCGTTAGTTCCCATGGCTTGCTAGGGAGGAGACGAAGCTGCATTCTGGTAGAGAACGTTGGTCCTGCTCCACGCATTGCCGAATAACGTGTGCGCGTGCTTCTGCTCTCTCCTTCTGTCCGTAGCTGGAACGAGTGAACTTGTCATGCTGAGCTTGGACTTGGTCAAGACCCGTCTCGCGGTGATGAGCATGGAAATGAGGAAGAACTTCGTCCAGGCGATTCTGACGTCGCTCATTGAGAAGTCCAGCGACACCAAGATCCTCCGTGCTGTGGTTAAAATAGTGGAAGAGTGGTTGAAAAATAACTCTTCGTTGGCCGCCAACCAGGTAACTCCCCCTCCCCCCAAAGGGTTAATCTGAACTAAAGGAAGGATAAGAATTGAGTTTGTCTTGAAATGAAGCAAGGCTGGCTCCCCTTTGCCAGCCCAGATGTTTTGGACCACAAATCCCACCATACTTAGAATCAGAGAATCATAGAGTTGGAAGAGACATGAAGGGCCATCTAGTCCAAGCCCTGCCATGCAGGAACCCCCATCACAGTGTTCCTAACAGATGGCCATCCAGCCTCTGCTTAAAAACCTCCAAGGAAGGAGACTCTACCACCCTTTGTGGCAGCATATTCCACTGCCGAACAGCTCTAACTGTCATGAAGTTCTTCCTAATATTTAAATTGATTCTCTCTTCCTGTAGTTTGAAACCATTGCCCCGAGTCCTAGTCTCTGAAGCCATGGAAAACAAACCTGTTCCCTCTTCAATATGACATCCTTTCAGATATTTAAACATAGCTATTATATCCCATCTCAGCCTTCTTTTTGTAAGGCTAAACATTCCCAACTCCCTAAGCCACTCCTTGTATGTTCCGGATCTTTAACCATCCTGGTCAGTCTCTTTTGGACCCGTTCAAGGTTGGGGATTCTGGAAGTTGTAGTCTAAAACATCTGTGCTGGCAATCCCTGAACTAATGCACACTCCCTAGGTGCCTTCTTTTGCTTTTAATACAGTAGGATCCCCGTATCCACTGATTCATTATCCACTCATTCAGTTATCCACGGTTGGCAGAGGAAAAAAAATAACAATTCAGCAGCTGCAAAGCAAGCTACTATCACAAAGAGCAGCTGTAAAGCAAACTACTGTCATAAAACAGCAGCTGCAAAGCAAGTTACTATCACAAAACAGCAATTTTGGGGACATTTTGGCGTTCTCTCTTGTCCACGGTTTTCATTATCCACGGGAAGGCTTGAAACCAATCCCCAGCGGATACTGGGGTCCTACTGTATGCCTTAAGCAAACCAAACAACAATACCAAATGCATGCTCAAAACAAACCTGGACATAGAACATACTGGGGCTTTGGGATTTGATGGGAGAGGATGTTGCAGCCTCCTGTGTGGGCCTGGAGTACACGAGTGGTCGTCCAGTGGGCTCTCTGAAGGTGCTCTGCTTGGGAAGAGGTCCTTTCTGAATAAAGACACATAATTATAACCTTAGATCTGAAGAGCTGGAAGGGACCCTATGGATCAAAAGCAAAAGCAAAGTGTTCTGCTTATATACCGCCCCATACCACTTTAAGGAGTCTCTGGGCGGTTTACAATTTTAATTACAGTGTGCAGGCTACACATTGCCCCCCCCCCAGCAAGCTGGGTACTCATTTTACCGACCTCGGAAGGATGGAAGGCTGAGTGAACCTTGAGCCTGCTACCTGGGATTGAACCCCAGGTCGCGAGCACAGTTTCACTTGCAGTACAGGCATTTAACCACTGCGCCACGAGGCTCCTCAAAGTTCAGCCCATGTCAAGGAGAGGGAGAGTGGGGAATTGAACTCCCGACCTATGGCTCCACACTCAGATGCATTCAGAACAAAGCCAGTGCCAGGAGTCACGAGTGGCTCCAGTTTTTGCAGTGGCCTTGACTCCACTCTAGGTTTTCATCCACGCTCCATAGGAGCAATCCAAGGTTCCAAAATAGGTTCAGCGCCCTGGGTAGCTCCTCTAAAGTTTGAACTAAAACCCACAATGGATTATTCAACATGGTGCAAAAGCTCATTTGGTTCTATTTTCTGGTGTGCATTTGGGTGCCAGTGGGTAGAAATACTGTCAAGATGTAGTACTCGTGGATTGTTGAAAGAGTTTCGGATATTGCACATTTATTCCCTTTACCACTGCACACGAGAATAGAATTGTTGTACCAGCCACACAAGTGGCTGCCCTTGGTTTCTCCACTGGGCAAACCATTGTTCTGTGTTTTTTCTCGCTCTCTCCCTGAAACAGATACCGACCCTCCGAGAGAAGTCCATTTTGCTGGTAAAAATGATGACCTACATCGAAAAACGTTTTCCAGAAGACCTTGAATTAAATGCCCAGTTCTTAGACCTTGTTAACTACGTCTATAGGTAAATTATAGCAATTAATCAACTGGTTCAGCCTACGGGTTCATAATTTGTCCCATGTGTGACCTTAATAACATACTATCCGTCTTGTAAAGCTGATCTGGAGGTTTTGTGTGTGTTTTTTTTTAAGTGGGGTGGGAGGGATGGGGGTAAAATAAAAGCCAGGTTTTTCAAAGTTTCTGGAGGTGGGCCTGTATGTTCAGTTTTATTCAGATCTTCAATCGTGTATTCTTTTTAAGTGAAAAGAAATCTTTTTCTGCATGCTGCATCACATGTTCTGTGTCTGTACTGTATAACCGACAAAAATCAGTAGGTGTCATAAATAATATCAGGCTGCAGAATTTTTCATTTCCTAATAGTGGGATCAATCGGCTCTTTCTAATTCTTTAAGCCCATTACTTTGTTCGTACTCTACATCATGGGACTTTTCAAAGTGGGGGAGGATCTAATTACTTTTAGACAAGTATTGGACGTCTCGTATTTCCAGCCTAGCTGCATTTCGGTCTTTGCCAAAAACATGTGCAGCTTATAGTTAGGATATGTCTGTGAAGATTCTCAGTCATCCAGGTGAGTTTATCTGGAAGTTGAGTCATGGCTGCTGGACTTCTTTTTGAGAAATAGAAACGTTTCGCTGTTCATCCAAACAGCTTCATCCGTCTGATGAAGCTGTTTGGCTGAACAGCGAAACGTTTCTATCTCTCAAAAAGTAGCCCAGTAGCCATGACTCAGCTTCCAGACTTATAGTTAGAATGTCTTCACCATTGGCGTTGAAGGATTCCGGGTCCAGATGGCTGAAGCTTTTCTTGCTGGAAAACTTGGAAGTAAGCCATCCTGCATAGTACGGCTGGGAACGTGTTGGGAACTGGAAAGTGTAAACTTGGTGAATGCTCAGTAGAGATGGGCACAAGCTGGTTCGTTGATTGGCTGGTTCATTGATTTGGCCAAACAGGTGTTTGGCTGTTAAGAGCCCCGCCTCTTTCAGCAGGTGTCCACTTAGAGACAAAGGACCGGCTTCTCAGCCATGGTTCCTCCGGGCGCTGCCTCTGAGTGGCAGAAGCGCCCAACACCTGTTCACCCAATAGTTGAGCTAGCCTGAACGGTTGAACTGGCATCTTTCTGTAGGGCAAGGTTAGGAAGAGTGTAACTTTCCAGGGATCCCATATAACTCCCAAACACGCGTGCCATCACACTGGATTCTTCCAGTGGGTTTGTAAAAATGCCCCTCAGCGGCATTGGCAAGCCATATAAGCTTAATTCTACCATCTTTCTTTGCAGGTGTTTGCTGCCTAGTTCTGGACATTTTTGTAAGATAGAGAGCAGCCTAATGGTGGGGGGTGGGCAGGCGGGGGGGGGGTGTAGAGCAGGCGTGTCCAAACTTCGGCCCTCCAGATGTTTTGGACCACAGCTCCCACAGTCCTTGGCCACTGGGAATCTAAGCTTAGAATTCTGGGAGTTGTAGTCCAAAACATCAGGAGGGCTGAAGGTTGGACATGCCTGGTGTAGAGTAACTGTGGAAGACAGGTCCCCTGAGGTGTGATGAGGGGCTTATGTGATACCCCTATCTCAGAAAGGTTTCAAACCAAGTTATTTCAGTTCTTGATAACTTCTTCAGATCATTTCAAGTCAAGATACACCGAGGACTGAACCTGGGGCGGTGGGGTCTTTTTGTGTGTCAGTTGTGTGTCCTTTGCTGTGATCTTTTACTTAATGCGGCACGCTTGTTTCTGAATTATAGTAGATCCATGAAGTTGTTATCGGAAGAAGACTTGAGATTTGTTGCTACAGTATTGTTTCCTTGCACTTCTGGCAAGCGAGCTGCAACACCCCCTGGGATAATTAAATGTTTTCCCTTATTGTTAAAATCTATATTGATAGAAGAGCTATAAAGCACACCGTCATGGCTCAAAGGGTTGTTAAGTTTTCAGCTCCTCTCTTTCGAACTCATCCCTCGCCTGATATTTTAGCATCTCTTTCTTCTTCTTCGTTGCCGACACCCATTTCCATGTTCCAAATGCTCAGTTTTAAATACAGTAGGGCCCCCGTATCCACTGATTCATTATCCACTGGTTCAGTTATCCACGGTTGGTAGAGGAAAAAATAAATAAATAATTCAGCAGCCACAAAGCAAGCTACTGTCATAAAGCTACTGTTTTAAAACACCAGCTGTAAAGCAAGCTACTGTTGCAAAACAGCGGCTGTAAAGCAAGTCACTATCACAAAACAGCCCGTCCCGTTCGGCAGGCGCGAGCGCACTTGCTGCGGGTCGCCACCATCCGAGAAGCCCGGAAGACAAGTACTCGGACCCGGGCATTCTCGGTGGCGGCCCCTAGCCTTTGGAATTCCATCCCTACCGAAGTGCGCTCTGCAGAGTCCCTGCTGGCCTTCCGGAAGGCTTTAAAAACCTACCTTTTCCAAGAGGCCTTTGGCGATTCTTATGCTTAGTTTTTTTTTCCTTTTCTCTTCTCCGCCATCATATGCTTTAGTTGATGAGGTGCCACTAGGTTTTACTGTTCTTAAATTTATTGTTGTAATTTTATTTGTTTATCCTTGTACTTGTATGGCTAACATAGCCCTTGTAAACCGCTTAGAGTTCGTTTGAAGATAAGCGGGATATAAATGCAAAAATAAATAAAAATAAATAAATAAATTTTGGTGTTCTCTCTTATCCACGGTTTTCATTATCCATGGGAAGGCCTGGAACCAATCTCCAGAGGATACTGGGGTCCTACTGTACCTCCTTTCTTCTTCTTCTTCATAGGGACGAAAGCCTTTCGGGCAGTGAGCTGACAGCCAAGCTAGAGCCGGCCTTCCTTTCGGGGCTCCGTTGTGCCCAGCCGCTCATCCGAGCCAAATTTTTCGAGGTTTTTGATAATTCCATGAAGCGCCGCGTCTACGAGCGCCTGCTGTACATCACCTGCTCTCAGAACTGGGAGGCGATGGGGAACCACTTCTGGATCAAGCAGTGCATCGAGGTAAGGAAACGTGTGGTCCAGATTTTTGTTGAACTTTCATAAAGAAAGAAAAAAACTTTCAAAAGTGTACTAGATCTTGTGGGTACAGTGGAATGCATCTGTCCGTCTAATTTAGAAATCATTTTTCATCAGGTGGATTGTACCCACAAGATGCATCAATTCCCCCCCCAAAAAAAAACTCTCTTGTGTCTTATTTATTTTTGCCTTTGTTAGCAGCGCAGAATCGTTCACTGCCTCTGCACCTGGCTACCTTGATTTCTTTTGGGAGGACTAAGAATATATATACGGTATATACTCGAATATAAGCCTAGTTTTTCAGCCCTAATTTTGGGCTGAAAAAGGGGGTCCTCGGCTTATATTTGGGTCAATACTTTTAGCCACTGAGGCAAGTTTGGGTCGGTGGCTAAAAGTCATTTTAAACATTGTGCACCACTTCTCCTGACCCCCCATGTTTAAAATGACTTTTAGCCACCAACTCAAGCACTTGCCTCGGTGGCTAAAAGTCATTTTAAACATCACACACACATCCAGCTCACAAAGGAGGAGCTGCCAAGCCCTGCTGCATTTCCCACCCTAGGCTTATAATTGAGTCAATAAATTTTCCCAGTTTTTTGGGTTTAAATTACGCCCCCCGACTTATACTCGGGTCGACTTATACTCGAGTATATACGGTAGTTTTATATTGAATACTTCCCTTTAAGGAGAGCCTTTAAATTGGTAGTTCTGGATTGGTTCTTCCACCTCTCCTGTTGGCGATGGAGCAGCCAGCAGCCCTGGGCTTGTTGTGGGCTTGTAACGTACAGTCTTTGAACAGCACAGCTGGAAGGGACCCGAGAGGCCACCCAGTCCATCCGCTGACAAGGAGGCACAGTGGAGGAATCGAACCCGTGACGTCTGGCTCTCTGCAGCCAGATACTTAAGCCACTAAGCTGTTACACGCTTGATGCTTGTCTGGCGTAATCTGCCCGCGGGAAGGTACCAGATCGCTTTGTCTGGCTCCCCGTGCGGATGTCGGGCCAAAGAGGTGGCTCTGCTTTGGGCAGATATACCGGTGGTGCTCGGCTGTCTTCGGCTGCCTCTGGAGCCAGGGCCTGGCTCCCAACGCAGTCGAGAATCAAGAGGTGGCACCGACTCCTCTCCCGGGAGTCCTGCAAATGGAGGACTTCAGCGTGTCCAAACTTAACTGGGCAGGATCCTTCCAGTAGGTAGCGAGGGGTCCCAGTTCACCTCCCCGAAAGAAGCATCACTGTCTCTCATCCCACTCTCATCATCATCATCATTGGCATCCTTCAGTCTCGAAATTCTATGGTATCATGCCTGGAGTAGAGATCCTAAAAACAACACCTAGTGTAACTAAATAGGCCAATCCGGGAATGGCAGTCTCTACCACACTGGGGGCAGATGTATTCTGTTTCTTGCCCGGTCCTCGAGTTTCGTTGTTTCTGTGTCTGCTTCTTTTCCTCTGCCTTTTGGACAAATGCCTCTTTGTAGACCATGCTGTATCTTTTGCCTCCAGACAGTGCAATCGGAGGTCAGGGTTTCCCAACTGTTGAGGTCCATTCCCAAGGCCTTCACGTCCCTCTTACAGATATCCTTATACCGCAGCTGTGGTCTCCCTCTGGGACGCTTTCCCCGGTTTTAAGCTTGGAGTTGATACATCTCCCTCATGGTTTGTAACCTGTGATGGACATTTCCTCCAGGAATCTGTCCAACCCCCTTTTGAAGGCATCCCGGCCAGATGCCATCACCATATCCTGTGGCAGGGAGTTCTACAGACTAACAACGCGCTGGGTGAAAAAATATTTTCTTTTGTCTGTTCTTACTCTCCCAGCCCTCGATTCGAGTGGATGTTCCCTAGTTCTGGTATTTTGTGAGAGGGAGAAGAGCTTCCCTCTGTCCGCTTTACTCATGCCCTGCATAATTTTGTACGTCTCAATCATATCCCCCCTCAGGTGCCTTTTTTTTCCCAGACTAAAGAGCCCCAAACATTTTAGCCTTTCCTCATAAGGGAGTAATCATTTTAGTCGCTCTCTTTTGCACTTTTTCCAGTTCCACTATGTCTTTCTTGAGATGCCGTGACCAGAATTGTACACAATACTCCAGGTGGGGCCTTACTATCGTTTTGTATAATGGCATTATAATGTTGGCTGTTTTATTTTCAATCCCCTTTTTGATAATCTCTAGCATGGAACTGGCCTACTTAATGGAGAGAACTGCCATTCTGTATGCATTCTGATAAATGTTGACCATTCATAAGGCATCTTGTACTTGTGCTTAAAGTGGGTAGTGGGTTTCCACTGAAGAGTTATTGTTGATGGGTCTTGGACACAAGGCACACCACATTCCCCTCCTCTTGCCTTTTTTTTTAACAATCTCCCTGCCTTTCATAGATTCACTGTAACTCAGGCATCTTGTGTTGAACAGGAAAGGATAAATCAAGTTAATAAGGCGGAAGGTTAAAGCTTACAGGAATACAAAGCACTTCCTGATTGAAGATAAAATAACGTGGAGGCAATACATAACCCAAATGCTTGCTGTGTGAATACTAAACAATCACTTAAGCACTAAACAAGGAAGCCGAATGAGAAGCAATTACTTTTATGTTGCCAGCTACCCCCTGCCTCTCCGAAGAATCGGTACACATCGCCTTGGGGGGTGGGGTTTGAGCAACATATAGAAAAAAAACATTCTTTGTCTGAAATGTTGGCTTTCAAGAGATGAGTTGCTTTTTATAAACGGTAATTCTTTTTTTCTTTTCTTTTTAAGTAGTTCAGGTTGGAAGGAGGATGAGAGAAATGGCAGGTAGTGGCCTGAAACATATTGGGATTCCCAGTGCAAATCCTGTGTGTGTGTGTGTGTGTGTGTGTTGGCAGAAGTTGTCCCAAAGGCCAATTTCATTTTCACAGAAGTCGGGGTGGTGGAGGTGGATCTGAGCACCTTCGTATGATAGGTCAGACCAAACTCAACAGGGGTGGAGTAGAGTATAGCAGGACCACCATATCTGCAGATTCAGTATCCACAGTTTCACTTATCGGCAGCCTGAAAATATTATACAGAGCATGGTATCTGCCAGTTCTGGCAAGTTCTGGCAATGCGTGTTAATTTGTGTGTGTGTGTGTGTGTGTGTGTGTGTGTGTGTGTGTGTGTGTGT
>JAHTLZ010000054.1:8327734-8345234 GCA_023846285.1 Phrynocephalus versicolor
ACGTTGTGGTGGGCAGAGGCAAAGGCCAAAAACCGGTGCCTCAGATACTCCCGGATTTTGGCTGCAAGCTATTAGTGAGCAGACATCATCCCGGGGGGGTGGGGGGACACATTAGTTCTTGCATCTCGACCATAAGAAAATATTATAATGATGATCTGAGACCTGGCGAGCTGGAAGGGGCGTCCATCATGGATCCTCGGGTCCATCCTCTTGTCAGGGAGATGCTGTAACAGCCAGGGTGTGGGTGGAAACTAGGAGATCTGCAGGGAGTAGAGATGGGCACGAAACGAGCAAGTTTTCGTTTTCGTTTTTTCGTTTCGTTACGTAACGAAAACGAAAATTTTTCAAAACGAAAACGAAAAATTTTGCCGTGTTTTTCGTTTTTGGTGCGGCAAATACAAGAATGCTAACGAAACAGCAATTTTTTGTTTTCGTTTTTTCGTTTCGTTACGTAACGAAAACGAAAACGAAAAATTTGCAAAAAAAAACACAACGAAAAACAAAAATGAACCGAAACGGACCCCCTAAACGACAAACGAAACACCATTTTTTTGAGTCGTGCCCATCTCTAGCAGGGAGGCCAGGACCAGGGTGTGCCCAGAAGCCAAGAGCACGGTCAGCCAATCCAAGGTCAAGGGTCACATACGAACACAGTCCGACAGGGAGGGGGATACCAGGTAGGCCGACTTATTGGGTAGCAGAGTTCCAGGAAGGATCAGGGTAACAAGGCCGAAGCCTGAGGAGTTTCCAAGGTCTCGTGGTCCAGAGGCAAGGAACAGGGAGTGCCGGCTGCTAGCTTTATACTGGTAGCCAGCCCCACCAGCATCGCTCCCTGATTGCTTCAGCCCGAGTGGGGCCTGGTTCTGCCAAGAGGCAGAGTCAAGCAGCCCCAATCCCGACAGATGCGGTGGAGAAGCGAACGCCGTCTCTCCACCGCTCAATCTCTAAACCAGTGAAATGCTTGCAAGTTGCCTTTCCCTAACTGAGGGGATCCGTGTTGTGTTTCTGCTCCCAAGGTGCTCCAAAGAGTTGAACCAGTGGGAAGCGCTGACGGAATACGGCCAGTCCAAGGGTCACATCAACCCCTACCTGGTGCTGGAGTGTGCCTGGCGGGTCTCCAACTGGACGGCCATGAAGGAAGCGCTGGTGCAGGTGAGGGTCTCTTTGGCTTGGTACCAGGCCATCTCCTTCCAGCCTTGAGGGTGCAGAGTCGAGTTCTTCTGAGGGGGCCTCACGAAGGAATCATGGAATCATAGAGTTGGAAGAGACCTCAAGGGCCATCCAGTCCAACCCCCTGCCATGCAGGAACCCCCATCACTGTATTTCTGACAGATGGCCATCCAGCCTCTGTTTAAAAACCTCCAAAGAAGGAGACTCCACCACCCTCCGCGGCAGCATCTTCCACTGCCGAACAGCTCTAACTGAAGGACGAAAGCCGGGGGCCGGCGAGGCGCCTGGGCCATGTTCCTTGCGACGGAGCGAGCACGCTGCCTTTCCTGGCCCTTGGAGTGGATTCATGGGGGTATCCTCAGATTTCTCTTTTTGCTTTATGGGTTCCTTCCCAGGGAAGGAAATGCTGATTGGGCATCTGCAGATTTATCACGGGCTAGATGCTCGGCTGTTAATCGCTCAGTGTCCTTTGTCTGGGGAATCCCTCCGGCAGTCGAAAGTAAAAAGGGAAGAACTGAAGCAGAGCAGAATCGACGCAGTCCCTGAGCCATCAGGAGCCACACTCAGTGGAACGAGATGAGAGGAGCTCTCATTTTGCTGACCTCAGAGAAGACAAACTATGTTGCTGAGAATCTGCATTCATTTAAATGGTGATTCCCGGAACCCTTTTCTCATTAAGGTCACCGAGCCGGGGGATGCTAGAAGATGTTATCTAAGAGAGGATTTAAAAATAAATACATGTCCCAAGCCCAGGCTAATGGGAAAGTCTTATCCCATTCTGGGTATATTTTCATTTTAAAGTGAAATTAAAATCTCTGAAGTGCTTGGTTTGGGATATCTGTCTGTGGAACCTGAGTTTCAGCCCCTACAATTAATAATAATGATTAGAGATGGGCACGAAACGAACAATTTTTCGTTTTCGTTTTTTGTTTCGTTACGTAACGAAATGACAAACAAATTTTGTCTCTAAAATGAAACGAAACAAACAGAAACACCGGAAATTTTGTCGTGCGTTCGTTTACGTTACTGCAATATGAGTGAATTGCTTAAAATCCTTAAAAAATCACAAAAAAATGAAATAAATGGTAACAAATGAACGAAAACGAAAACAATTTTTTTGCAAAAATTCACAAAAAATGGAAACAAATCGAAACGGACCCCCCAAACGACAAACGAAATGCCATTTTTTCGATTCGTGCCCATCTCTAATAATGATAACCACCTTCTGTCAAGTCAGTTCTGACTTGCGGTAACCCTTTTCAGGGTTTTCCAGGTAGAGACTATTCAGAAAAGGTTTCCCATTCCCTTCTTCTGGGAAGATTTACAACACAATTGTGTGAAGAACACTTTACCCTCCAGGTATCTGGGTACACAGTTGACCAACCTTTGAAGGATGGGAAGCGTCGTCTGCCCTGAGCCAGCTACCAGAACCTGTGGGGATCGAACTCTGTTTGCGAGCAGAGTCTTTACTGCTGTACTGCAGTTCAATCACTGCATCATGGGGCTCATATACAGTAATCCCCCATTTATCGCAGGGGTTAGGGACCCGACCCGACCCGCGATAAAGGGAAATCCATGTTATTTATTTATTTATTTATTTGTTAATCTTATATCCCGCCCATCTTCCCAAAAGGGAACTCTGGGCGGCTTAAAATAAAAAACAACAGGTAATAAACAAGCACTGAACAAGAGAAAAAGGAACAAGATGGCAGGCAAAACCCAAGCACAGTAAACGCGTGGGAAAGGAAAAAAAACTAACTAGAAAGGTTGCCAAACGGCTCCCTGAAGAGGTGAGTCTTCAGGGCCTTTTTAAAGGCGGGCAGGGACTCTTTCAGGCACAGCTCACTGGGTAGATGATTCCAGAGCATGGGGCCCACCACAGAGAAGGCGCGGTCACACGTATGCGATTTCCGCGCCTCTCTGGGTGTGGCCACCCTCAGTGAGCGCGCCTGCGCCAATCTTGTGGGTCTGGCCCCAGTTGATCTCTGGGAGATACGCTCTGCCAGATACTCTGGTCCCAGGCCGTGGAGGGCTTTGAAAGTCAAAACCAGGACCTTGAACCTAATCCGGAGGACAACGGGTAGCCAGTGCAAGCAAGCCAGGACTGGGGTGATGTGCTCGAACCTATGAGCACCCACCACCAGCCTGGCCACTGCGTTCTGCACCCGTTGTCACCTCGGGACCAGGGTCAAGGGCAATCCCACGTAGAGGGCATTGCAGTAGTCGATCTTCGAGATCACTAGCGCCTCCACTACTGCCCTCAGGGACATCCTTATGCAGATGCTGGGCCAGTTCGGGACTTGGGGGGGGGGCTATCTGGGGCCTCCTACACTTACCTTAGGCCTGGCGCTGCCCCAAACAGGCCTCCAGTGTGTGTGTGTGAAATGTTCAAGCTTCATAGCAGACGTCTGGGCCCACTGAAGCGAGTCCAATCCTTTACATAATTATGTGATCATTTTATAATAAGCATGTGTGCTTTTGGGGGCCAAGAAGTGTTCTCCCCCTCCCCCCCTCTCTCTCTCTCTCTCTGTGTGTGTGTGTGTGTGTGTGTCTGTCTGTCTTCCTGCGGCTGTGTAATAAAGAATAAATTATGGGGTGGCGGAGTTGGAGCCTTGAGTTGCCATCAAATGAATTGATCACGTCTGACAGCTTCCCCTTGCGGAAGGCTGCCAGGTTGAATGGGACGTGACAGTCACCTGTGACGGTGGAGGGCCTGTAGCCGTTGGTGCATTTGCACGAGAGATGTTTCAGTAATGACGCCGTTCCTAATGAACTATAAGGAAAATAGCGGAGCTGTAAATCATGCTGTTGTGGTTTTTGTCACGTTTTGTGGCGGTTTGATTTTTTTAAATGTCAGGAGCCGTGTTCATAAATACGAGGATGTTGGAGGCATAATTGGCTGAATGGTAGCTATGTGTCTGCAGTTACTGGACATCTTTCTCAAGAGGTGTATTAAAGAGTTGTATATCCATGTGATTCAGAACAGCTTATATGAAGCATAGCATTTGACTGCTGCTCTTTGAAAGAGACGGGGCAGGACACACAGCGACCAGCAGCATATATGGCCATGATCCCAAGTCATGGCCAAGAGGGCTTCTTAAATCTCATGAACATTTTGGAAGAACATGTCGTAGTTACCCAGACTATTGTTGTGTTTGGTATCTTGCAAATAATGTAGTAAGCGTACGTGATGAAATGGGGTTAATCATTATCCTCATGCATCATCATGTCAATTCTGACTTATGGCGACCCTTTTCAGAGTTTTCCAAGTAAAGAATACAGTGGACCCTCGTATAACAAACACTTTGTATAACATAAAATCTGCACAACATAAAAAATTCTGGAGACGGGAAATTTGCTTAACACAGGCATGTCCAAACTTCGGCCCTCCTGATGTTTTGGACCACAACTCCCAGAATTCTAAGCTTAGGTTGCCAATGACAAAGGGCTGTGGGAGTTGCAGTCCAAAACATCTGGAGGGCTGAAGTTTGGACATGCCTGGCTTAACAGAATCGTCTGTGGGTGAATCCGTACAACATAATGGTCACGATTAGCGATTACTCTGTCTTCAATGCATTCCTATGGGAAATTTGTATAAAGGAACATTTGCTTAACTTAATTTCATTTGAAACAAATTAATTCCTTTATAAAAGGTACCACTGCACATAAAAAAAATGGTTTCCTATTTCCTTCTTCCTGGGTCTCCCTGGGACACTGCAGCTGGCCCAAGGCCACCCAGGCTGGCTCTCCCCCCCCCCCCGGAGGCCCTTTGGGGGAATTGAACTCCCAACCTCTGACTTTGCAGTCAGAGACCTTACTCACTGAGCTCTCCAGACAGCCAACGAAATTTAACGTTAATAACCTGACTCCATCTTGGCGCAGGCCTAAAAACAAGATGATAAAATTTGTATCCACTCTGGGAGTTGTTGAATATATAGAGTGGTACCTTATATACAGGAATTAATTTGTTCCAAATGAAATTCTGTTCAGCAATTTTTCCTTTATACATATTTCCCATAGGAATGCATTGAAAACAGAATAATCCCTAATCGCGACCATTTTTATGTTGTACAGATTTGCCCCATAGCGATTCTGATAAGCAAATTTCCCCTATCTCCTGAATTTTTAATGTTGTACAGGTTTTATGTTGTACTAACTGTTTGTTATACGAGGGTCCACTGTACTCTGAAGTAGGAATTGCTTTTCATCCCACATTGGAAACTAGCAAATGTGGGATTCTGGGGTGGGTGGGGAATAACTCTTTACCTTGATTTACATTTAAATAAAAATAGAGGAACAAATCCTTTTACAGATGGATATCAGCAGCCTCTCATAGAAAGAGATTCCATTCAAATGGTTAAGGTTTTAGCCGTTTGGACATGCCGACAGCTCAGACTTCAGATTGAGTGCTGGATGGATGTGTGTATTGATGGACTGATGGATGCTTGGCCAGCTTTCCCCCAAACAAACAGACAAAGGTGACTGCACCCAACCCCTTGCCCATTCAGGATTTTTTTTTCAGCGAACACATTCTTGACTTGACCTGTGGGTTTAAAACCTTCAATTAATGTAAGACCACCATCTTCCTGTAACAAAAATGTTCTCCATAATGTCTCGCTACAATACAAGTCTTTATTATAGTCACTGACCCCTGTCAAAGATGTCCAGTTGAAATCTAGTATAATGTCTAGTTGAAATCTCCTGTCTTTCTAACTTGAATCTTTGCCAAGCCAGTTGGCTGTCTCTTCTGGTTGCCTGCGAATCTCCTTGGGTCCTTCTAAAAACTGGGACGCCCAGTTGAGCTTTAGAAGTGGCATCTCCTCATTAATCAAAAACGTTGATTTTTGTTTTGTTTTGTTTTGTTTTGTTTTTTTGTTTTGTCCCCAGGTGGAGTTGAGTTGCCCCAAGGAGATGGCCTGGAAGGTCAACATGTACCGGGGCTACTTGGCCATCTGCCACCCCGAAGAGCAGCAGCTGAACTTCATTGAGCGCCTGGTGGAGATGGCCAGTGGCTTGGCCATCCGTGAGTGGCGAAGGCTTCCCCAGGTGGTGTCACACGTCCACACTCCTCTTCTCCAGGTAAGGCAGAGAGCGAGAGAGGGAGCTGGTACCGCCTTTCTCTTGCCCTTTGTCACGATCTCAAAGCAGAGCGGGATGTTAGGAAAGCTGGAGACTATCCCCCTCTCTCGTGTGCCACGGGGTTTATTTATTTATTTATTTATTTTAGAGTATTTTTATCCTGCCTTTCTCCTTGCAAAAGGACCCAAGGCAGCTTACAGTCATGAGGTATAATGCACCGTCCAGTACAATTAAGACATGTTCAAGTATTTGAGAACAAGGAATTGAGGGACATCTTACAGCATTAAACAGACAACATTACATTAAAGCAACACGGTTATAAGTAGTCATAAACACACAGTCTGTGTGTACCCATAGATTCATTTAAAAGACACATAGTAGTCCATCATTCAGGGAAAGCTTGCCTGAAGAGAAAGGTCTTTGCCTGTTTCTGGAAGGGCAACAGAGATGAGGCAGTCCTGGCCTCCAGTGGGAGGGAGTTCCAGAGTCTGGGCGCAGCAGTCGAGAAGGCCCTTTCATGGGTTCTTTACAAAAGGCAGCGGTCTCTTCCAAGGTTTGTTTCTAGATGTGCTGCAAGGAATTGTGCAAAGCGCAAGATAGGAGAACGAAGTGGAGCATTTATTTGAAACGTTTGTGTGTGTGTGTGTGTGTGTGTGTGTTGCATCGTTACAGTCGTGACCAACTCTTCGTGACCCCATGTCCCTGGGGTTTCCTTGGCAGCAATACAGTACTGGAGTGGCTTGCCAGTTCCCACTCCGGCTCCTTTTAGCACCTGGTATTTCCTGGTGGTTTCCCATCCAAGTACTAGCCAGGGCTAACCCTGCTTAGACGGTTACTTCACGTCCTTCCTCGTTCCGGGATGACGTTCGTTTCGTGATAACGTCGTTGCGGTCACGTGGTCTTCTTCCAGTTCTATCCCTGTTTCCGTGTACCCACAGGCATGGTTGATAGTATCACAACAACTGTTACTGCACGTCCTTGTTTCGTGATAACATCTGTACTTCCCTGCCTTCATTTGCCCCTTTTTTTGGTCCGGCCTTCCATTTTTTGATATTTCGAATCTCCGTAACTTTGCCTTCCATGAGTTAAAAAGCAAAGTTCGAGGTTTTATGTCTTTTTATCTCTCTGCACTGCATTGCTAAAGCCATAGGGAATGTAATTGTGAATGGCACTTCGCACTCCTGCCACTAGATGGAGAATGTGTTCGTTCCGTGACGAGCCTTACTTCACTGGCTCCGTTGAGTCTTGGGTGCGAAACGTTGGCTTCCGGAGCCACCGAATGTGCCCTTCCTGAAGGATGCCCTCGTCGTCAAATGGCTGAAGTGGGGCCCCCGAATGACAAAGTTACCAGCGCAGCAATGAAGCTACTCAGCAGTAATTACTTTCCCTTCTATCAGATAGCGGGTGATTAAATGCCTGCTAGAAAATTAAATTTACATGATGAATGGGTGAAGGCTGAAGGTGAAGCTATTGCGAGTGCCGATACGGTGGCGATTTTGGGATGGGGGTTGGGAAAAGAGAGAAAAATATTGCTTTGTGCAATTTATTTTGTTTCCACAGATTTGCGTGACGAATAGAGGCTGGATTCTTTTCTTTTTCCTGGATATCTTAGTTCGCTGATGAGTGGCTAATGCTGGTGTTGGTTTCTCGGGAAGCAGCTTTGTGAATGGTTTTCACTGGTTTAGTTCTCTGTCCAGTATTTAAGTTATGGTTGAGTTTGTGAATGTTTTCAGAACTTACTTTAATTGGGTGGAGTTAAAGCTGCTCTCTATGTTAGCGTTGAACATGCCGCTGGATACGTTTCTGTCCCCGACGCAGTAAATCAAGTGCACCAGTGTGGAGTTTGGGAACCACACATTAACTCGAATCTGTTCTCCTTAAAATGGCTACTTGGTGTTAGATTGGAAAAACACATCTGATCTTTTAGAAACCGCATTTTGAACAGTGATGTTAAAAAGCATTACTCTCAGGTGGCTGCTTTTGGATGCATCACTTATATGGTTTTTCTAATGAACAGAGTAATAATGATCTTAATAGGGCTTTGTTAGATCTATCAAGGGCCTTGCCAGTGTGTTGATATGTGGCTCTGCACCCATTGTACCCATTGGTTGGGTTGCAGCTTCAGTCTCCCCAGCAGGTGGACTGATGGGAGTTGTAGGCTGAAAATTGTGGAGGGCAAATGGCCTACCCCTCCTTTTGCTGGATTGTGTGTTCAGTAGGATGATAGACTCTAGATGGGACTGCCTTTGTGAAGTCTGAGCAGTTTATCCCATAATGGGAATGGGATTTGGGGGTTGTTGTTGGATTGGGTTTTTTCTTTCTTTCTTCGACTGCAGATCCCATCATTCTCCAGTCTAACAGATGGACAGCTTATGGACACCTAAATGTGTCTCACTTGTCTTAAAGACCTACCGTATATACTCGAGTATAAGTCGACCCAAGTATAAGCCGGGGGCCCTAATTTAAACCCCCAAAACTGGGAAAATTTATTGACTGAAGTATAAGCCTAGGGTGGGAAATGCAGCAGGGCCTGGCAACTCCTCCTTTGTGAGCTGGGTGTGTGTGTGATGTTTAAAATGACTTTTAGCCACCGAGGCAAGTGCTTGAGTTGGTGGCTAAAAGTCATTTTAAACATTGCTTTAAAATGACTTTTTAAAAAGCCATTTTAAACATGGGGGGTCAGGAGAAGCGGCACACAATGTTTAAAATGACTTTTAGCCACTGACCCAAACTTGCCTCAGTGGCTAAAAGTATTGACCCGAATATAAGCCGAGGACCCCCTTTTTTCAGCCCAAAATTAGGCCTGAAAAACTAGGCTTATACTCGAGTATATACAGTAATTAGGTCTCGCTTCCTTTATCCGACATTCCGGTTCCTGCCCCATTGCTACCTGAAAACCTTCTTTCTCAACAGTATGATTGCCCTTAATCGGGTCTTTCCAAAGAGGGCGGACGACGCAGCGCCATTTGTCATTGCCAGGAGAAACGCTCACGTTGCTGTGACTTGGACTGCCGTGTCCTTGACTGGGCGAAAGGTCCCAGTTGGCTTGTCCTTCTCTTGGTGCAAACTTGCTGAATAAGAGAGCTCTGCCTCTGGCGAGGAAAAGAAGGGGGTGAACGTGCTTTGATTCTTTCTCCACCTTCCTCCTCCTTAGGCAGCCCAGCAGATCATTGAGCTTCAAGAAGCAGCTCAGATAAACGCCGGGTTGCAGCCAGCCAGCCTTGGGAGGAACAACAGCCTGCATGACATGAAAACAGTGGTGAAGACTTGGAGGAACAGGCTGCCGATTGTATCAGACGACCTCTCCCACTGGAGCAGCATTTTCATGTGGAGGCAACACCATTACCAAGGTGAGGGCCTCTGGCCTGGAATAGTCTAGGGCAGGCCTGCCCAACAGGTAGATCGGGGGCTACCAGTAGCCCCTGAAGGGTTCAAAAGTAGCCCCCCAGCCATCAATAAAAAAATGTGAGGGGATAAGTTCTCCACTTCTACCTCCCCCAACCCAAGGACCACCACTGCCCCAGCAAAGCTCTGGGTCTGCCAACCCACTGTCTCAGCTGAGCGGGGCAGTTCAAGGGCCGTGGCACAGTCCCCTGCTCTCCCTACTGGCCAGATGATTGGTGTGCCACTGTTTCGTGACCACTTGAGTTGTTGGTGCAGAGCGGAGGAAGGGGAGTGGAGGGGATAGCGGGGGTGGGGTCATGGGCATGGCCACCTTCTTTGCGTGCATGGTCAGCCTTACCATAGGAATGCATTGAAATCTGTTCCCTCCAGAAAGAATGAATGGATTTTCAATGTGTTCCTATGGGAAACCGTTGCTCTACTTACATTTTTTTTTTATACTTATGAGCATATGCTCGGAACAGATAAAATTCATAAGTAGAGGTTTTAGCGTATTAGCGCTCAGGCTCTTTCATCTGGAAAAAGTAGACCTCGTCCTGTTCAAAGTTGGACAGCCCTGGTCTAGGGATGCCTTGTAGGGATTCCGTGTCTAGCAAAGCAAGCAAAGTGCATAGCGCTGCTTGATAGCCTTTCAGCAGAGTGGTCGACATGGCCCTAAAGCCAACCGCAAGTCCCATCTAGAGACAAATGTGTTGAAGGCTAAGGCAACCGTTGTGTGAATCTCCTTCATTCACCAGGTCTACTCTACTTTGGACGAGCAAATGGCTATACATTTTCTGTCAGGGTTTTGTAGCACTCAAGACTGTTTTGGAGACTGAAATAGAATATATTGAAGTGCTGGTGACCAAGGCGGGGTGGTTGAGTTGGTGGCACGTGTGTTTTTGAGCAGAAGAGGGACTGAAGCAGCTTCAACACAAGCCGTTCAAGAGATGTTGGGTAAATTTCAGCTTGTACTTTCAATTGGCCCAATTTGGCACCAGGCAGGCATCTCTGAAGGTTATATCCCATAAATGGGAGCCCCAGAGAATAGATGAGAGATCTTTTGGGTTTAGAGAAGCATGCACAACTTGTATCTTCCCTTTTTCATCATTTCATCATACAATCAGTGTCCATTTATTAAGTAACGTATCAATACATTCAAGAAGTAACATACCAGTAGATTTAAATCCATTAAGTAACAACATATAAATACATTCCAGTGGCATATGGAATTGTATGCCTCTCACAGAATACCAGAACTAGGGGACATCCACTCAAATTGAGGATTGGGAGAGTGAGAACAAACAAAAGAATTTTTTTTTTACCCAGCATGGTGTTAGTCTGTGGAACTCCCTGCCACAGGATGTGGTGATGGCATCTGGCCTGGATGCCTTCAAAAGGGGATAGGACAGATTCCTGGAGGAAAAGTCCATCACAGGTTACAAACCATGATGGAGATGTGTCATCTCCAGGCTTAAAACCAGGGTACTTCAAGGGACAGATGCAGGGGAGTGGTATCAGGAGACAGAGATCTAGTCTCATGGGCTCCCAGAGGCATTTGGTGGGGCCACTGTGAGATACAGGAAGCTGGACTGAATGGGCCAGATCCAGCATGGCTGTTATTATGTTCTTATGTACACAACCAACAGCTTACATTTCCTTCGAGAGACTAGCTGGTAAAAAATTGTGTACATTTCGGAAAAAAAGTTCACATTTGCATTGGGAAAATGAGAGCATCTAACTGACTGAACTGATTGGGTTCCTTCCCAGAGTCCCAGAGGATTTATTGTTGTTGTCCGTTGTCTAGTCACTTACTATAGGAGCACCCGAAGAAGAGTCTAATAAGATTAAGATAACTTAGGAAGCTGTTCTCCATCTCCTTGATGAGTCCTCCTTGAGAACAGTTGTGCAGGCCCTCGTGATTTCGAGGATTGACTACTGCAATGCACTCTACGTGGGGTTGCCGTTGACTCTTGTCTGGAGACTCCAGCGGGTGCAAAATGCGGCAGCCAGACTGGTGGTGGTGGGTGCCCCTAAATACAACCATATCACCCCAGTTCTGGCGCGCCTGCATTGGTTACCCGTTGCTCTCCGGATAAGGTTCAAGGTCTTGGTTTTGGTTTTCAAAACCCTCCACGGCTTGGGACCTGAATACCTGGCAGAGCGGATCTCCCAGAGATCATCTGTGGCCAGACCTACCCGATCGTCGCAGGCGCGCTCACTTAGGGTGGCCACTCCAAGAGAGGCGTGGAAATCGGTAACCTGTAGCCGTGCCTTCTCTGTTGGCCCCTTTCTCTGGAACCAACTTCCGAGTGAGCTGCGCCTTTCAGGGTCCCTGCCCGCCTTCAGAAAGGCATTAAAAACTTTGCTTTTCAAGGAGGCATATGGTGACTTTATTTCTGTTCGATTATTTTTTCCTGGTCTGCTGCTTTCCGCCGAAGGTTTTCCCTCTTTGCTACTCTCCTATTTTATCTTGCCATTGTTTTCTTTGTTCCTGCTGTTTTATTTGTGCTTTTATCTGTTTTTATTGGAAACCGCCCTGAGTGCCTTTATGGAAAAAGGTTTGCGGTATAGAAATGCATAAAATAAATAAATAATAAATAAATCCTCTTCCTCCTTAATTTCTGGACAGCTCAGTGGTGGTTGTATCTGGCTGGGGAACCAGAGGGGTTGGGCGTTCAGTTCCCCGATGTTCCCCCTTGATAGGGCCTGGACTGGGTGCTCCATAAGGTCCCTTCCAGCTCAACTGTTCTAAGATTCTCCTCCTTCACCACCACCACTACAGGCTTTTATGCCCCCCTTTAAAAAAAATAATCAAAGAGGTTTAAAACAATGCAAAAGTAGCAGCTCGAATTGACTCAAGACAACTTTGGAAAGTGAGACCCATTAAAATAGTCCATTGAAACGGGTAATGTTCGCAGTCAGGAAAATCACCGAGCAAACCAGCTGGTCTTTAGTAGATGAGAGAAATGCCCAGCACTGGTAGTGTTTTACATGGTTAAAAAAAGTCTCAGATACAAAAGCTTTGAGATTGTCCCTGCCCATAGTCTGAAGGCACCAGATCCAGTATTTTGGCTGCAATAAACCAGGTCTGGCAATCTTGTGTATACCTCATGTGAGTAAGTTCAATGATGGAAGAAATGCAGGGTCTCGATTTTTGCACATTGATTTGTGCCGTGGCTCCTTTCCATGTCTGATTTTTGCTTCCCCTTGTTCTTCCCAGCCATCGTAAGTGCGTATGAGAACAGCTCTCAACACGATCCCAGCTCCAACAACGCCATGCTTGGCGTTCACGCTTCAGCCTCCGCCATCATCCAGTACGGGAAAATAGCCCGGAAACAAGGGCTGGTCAACGTGGCCCTGGACATCCTGAGCCGTATTCACACCATCCCAACTGTGCCCATCGTGGATTGCTTCCAGAAGATTCGCCAGCAGGTGAAATGCTACCTCCAGCTGGCCGGAGTCATGGGCAAAAATGAGTGCATGCAGGTAACGCTCCCTAAGTGGCCTGGTGGCATTTTATTTCTAAAGCATGGATCACCTCGTTTGGATTCCTCTGAGCTCTTCCTTATGATGTGTCTCCAAAGTGTGGGGGATTACAAGTTTGGAGGGTTTACAGCAGGCATGTCCAAACTTCGGCCCTCCAGATGTTTGGCACTGCAGTTCCCACAGTCCTTTGCTATTGGCAACCTAAGCTTAGAATTCTGGGAGCTGTGGTCCAAAACATCAGGAGGGCCAAAGTTTGGACATGCCTGGTTTAGAGCTAGCTGGGGCTTCTTGGGAGCCGTCATCTAGAAACCTGGCTAGGAGGTTTTGGAGATTACCATCCAAAAAAAGAACTTTCCCAAGCGATATTTGCATGGTTAGCCAACCAGATGCCTACCAGGAGCCTTGTGGCGCAGTGGTTAAATGCCCGTACTGCAGGTAAAACTGTGCTCACAACCTGGGGTTCGATCCCAAGTAGGGGGCTCTTGGTTGACTCAGCCTTCCATCCTTCCCAGGTCGCTAAAACGAGTGCCCAGCTTGCTGGGGGGTGGGGGAGGCAATGTGTAGCCTGCATTACTGTAATTAAACTGGAAACCACCCAGAGACTACTTGAAGTGGTATGGGGCAGTATATAAGCAGAATGCTTTGCTTTGTTCCGAGAAGCCCACCAGGAAGTCTTGAGTGGAAGAGCGCTTTCTGACTTGCACTGCCTTTTCTGCAGGAAGTGAGGATGGAACTTTCATGATTTATTGCCATTGGTGCTCTCCTCATCCGCGATGAGATCAAGCTAGGCCAGAGGGAACCTACAGCTTGGGGAAGTTACCGTATATACTCGAGTATAAGTTGAGGCCCCTAATTTAACACTCCAAAACTAGGTCGAGGGTGGGAAATGCAGCAAGGCCTGGCAGGGACTCCTTTGTGAGCTGGGGGAGTGGTGCACAATGTTTAAAATGACTTTTAGCCACCGAGGCAAGCACATTTTAATCATTGCACATCGCTCCCCCGTGATGTAGAGGGGGGGGGTCAGGAGAAGCGACACACAATGTTTAAAATGACTTTTAGCCACCGACCCAAGCACTTGCCTCAATGGCTAAAAGTATTGACCCGCATATAAGTCGAGGGCCCCTTTTTTCAGCTCAAAATTAGGGCTGAAAAACTAGACTTATATTCGAGTATATACAGTCCTTAAAAAAAAAAAAAAAAGCTACAGCTCCCCCGGTAATTCAGTCGGCCAAACTAATGAGTAGGGTTTTCAAAGAGCTGTCGTTCGAAAGAGTAGTTTTTTTCAAAGCAGTGCTGCCGAGCTGTCCACTTTTGCGGCTCATGTCACAGCACTCCTATGAGAGTAAATAACACCAAAGGGCGGGGGGGGGCACACCTCTTTTGGAACTAAATGATCACCACCGGTGTTGAAGGACAAGGTGGGTCCTTGGCAATCTATCAGCCGACAATTTGGTCTCTCTTGCATGTAATTGGGATGGATCCTGGAAGTTTTTTCTTCTCTTTTTTGTAGAACAGGTGCCCATGTTAGTCTGTGCCAGCTTTAGAGGTGAAAAAACGAGTAAAAAATAAAATTGAAATTAAAATAACAAATAAAAAGACAAAAAGAGGGTGACAGTTTAAAGACAGACTGTTGCATTGTAATAGGACCTTTGCTGGACTTCTTCAGGCGTAGTAAGAGAGAGAGAGGGATAACATAGGAAATATTTATACATGGCACCATGGTTGGTTGATGGGTGGGTTGGTTGATGGGTTGGTGGGTGGGTGGGTTGGTTGGTGGGTTGGTTAGTTGGGTTGGGTTGGGTTGGGTTGGTTGGTTGGTTGGTTGGTTGGTTGGTAAGAAAGTCAATGAATATTTAAGAGTGGCCAAAAGGTGTATTCCATTGACTCTTACACAACGGTAGTGATAGTTTTATTACAGAATGCTCCCAGGGCTAGTCTGTACAATCAGCCCTTGACTCAAGACGTTGAGGCTGAACTCCTAAGTCCTCAGAATACAGTGGTACAGCAGAGAAGTCTGCTGTTCATATAATCAGAACAAGCAAAATCTAATCCTTTGCTTTATGTGTTGAAGTGGAATGAGTTTCCCCTTCTTGTCTCCTCCCCTTCCACATTTTACAGTGGGTCTTTCCACCCTTACCTAAAGAAAAGCTCTGCCAGAACCCCTGGCACAGTTGCCCCAACATGCTTAGGTCAGCAAGCAAGAGTCTGGCCACTGTGACGATAATTAACATTGCTAATTAATGTTAATTAATGTTAATTAATGTTAATTAAGATTTTATTGCTTATTTACAGGCTCTTCCTCCTCCTCCTCATCCTCCTCCTCCTAAGCAAGATCAAATCATATGCGCTTAGTATCTAAATCTCTGTTTCATCTGAAAACATCTAAAAAGGACCTCTGAGAAATCCTCATTTGTGGATTAGTTAAACTTTTTTATCGGGCTGCGATGAACATTTTACAAACCTTGCCGCCTTACCCTCTGTCCAACAGGGCCTGGAGGTGATTGAATCGACCAATCTGAAGTATTTTACCAAGGAGATGACTGCCGAGTTCTACGCGCTGAAGGGGATGTTTCTAGCTCAGATCAGCAAGTACGTACTACGGGTGGGAAGGAAAGGCGTGAAGCCACAAGTGCGAGGCCCTGATTCAAGGCATGTCCAAACTTCGCCATATCCTGATGTTTTGGACCACAACTCCCAGAATTCTAAGCTTAGATTGCCAGTGGCAAACGACTATGGGAGTTGCGGTTCCAAACATCTGGAGGGCTGAAGTTTGGACATGCATGCATGAAAAAAAATACCACTAGAATGATAATTCCTGTTTGGGTGGGAGTAATAATACTCATCATCTGCACCCTGTGCAGCCCTGTAGGAAGAATGATTTCCGCCACCTACTGCGTTGCTGAGTGCGTCACATGAAAGCAAGTCACTAAGGATGTGGATCTTGTAGAATAAATTTGTTCTCCATCTTTGGACTTGAGAGCTGCCAGTTTTGAGATAGCAAAGAAATGCAAGTGCCCAGCCAGCAGATCTGCCCCGGGTCCTTCATCCCTCACTGGGTTAACTACCACCAGCGTAATTCTCTGTCGTAACTAGAACAGGATCGATCGTTCCTGGAAATTAAAACAGTAGTTATTTTGGGGCTTGTTTTCTACCAGAACTCTCATCAACTCGAGGCAACCCAGCCTGGTGTTCAGGAATTATAGGGGTTTTGATATGAAATGCCTATAGAGCAGGGTTGTCCAAACTTTGGCCCTCCAGATGTTTTGGACCACAACTCCCAGAATTCCAAGCCTGAGTTGCCAGTGGCAAAGGACTGTGGGAGTTGTGGTCCAAAAACATCTGGAGGGGCGATTTGGGGGCACCACTGCTATAGAGGATGCTGAATAGAAACTGGTTGTCTTGAGCAGGCGGGGGGGGGACACACACCAGTGAGTGGGCTGAGAAATGGGGTGTGTTCCTGAAGAAATTAAGATGGACTTCAGTATTTTTGGTAAGGATTAAAGGTAGGGCCAAGTTTTGCAAGGCAGTGGTTGAGAATCATGTTGGTTTCTTTTTTAAAATGTATTTTATTTCAATTAAAAAACATAAAAACATATAGATTAAAAGGAAAAAGAAAATAAAGAAAATAAAAAAGTAAAAATAATACACATATTAAAAAAGAGAATCGTGTTGGTTTCATGGTTTAATGTGTACATGGTTTAAGGAGAGTGCAACGTAAGCTCTACCTAGCTGACAGATATATGATTATCTAAATTTGTCCTTAAATTTCAGGCATCAAATGGATGTCTCTGTGGTTCCTTTTATTGGAGATTTAAAAAAGATAATTATGACTAAGATATGGCTCAAGTAGAGAGTGGCAGGGTAGGCTTTTTTCTTGTAAAAGTCACAATTCCAGTGAGACAGTAGCTTCCAGCTTGTTTCAAAAGGCTCACACAAAAGGGGATGGGCTACCCGAACCTTGTTTTAACCATCACAACGTCTAGCTCAGGAATGTCAGGATGATATGAGCTTTCCTTTCCTCAGTCGTTTTTGGATCCGTGCTAGCGGATTGTTCTCACCAGCAAAGTTGCTATGTCCTCTTGAGTTCAGAAAGGTAGTTGTGTGCAAATATTTGGCGCAGGTTGCATTTTGAGTTTTGTCTATAGGCTCAGCTTCTCAGAATCACTCCAGATGGAACTCGAGGCATTGTGTGCTGTCTTGTATGCTAAGGGTGTTCACTGCTATTCTGGTGGAGCCACTTCTGAGGCAAGAGAGAGGGAGAGAGAGAGAGAGAGAGAGAGCCCCGGGGCTGAAGAATCGGACTGCTGTCAAAATATATCTCCTTCAGTTTCATAGTTACTAGTTATGGCAGATGTGATCAGGCTGCTCTCTGGAGGAAACC
>JAHTLZ010000054.1:8350234-8357751 GCA_023846285.1 Phrynocephalus versicolor
TGAAGTGGGGTCGGCTGGGCTGGGGGACCCACGGTCAGACAAATGCGACCGCAACTGCCCGAACACTGCGCTGATCGTACTGGGTGGGGGATTCTGGCCATTGTAGTTCATCATAACTTTGACAAGCACTGTGTATCTGGGTCCTTTTTCTCCTGTTTATGAATGGATGCACTTTCAATAAAGCAAAGGTACATGGGAAGCTGTGGGTGGAATCCTGTTGCACAGTGCTGTCTGTACAATGAGAAGGACATCATCGCCGGCAGCAGATGGCCTCAAATGGATGGGCGACAGAGTTGCATGCACTCTGCAATCACAAAATAACTCTATGCTCTCACGCCAGTTCTGACTTACGGCGACTCTTCCCAGGGTTTTCCAGGGGGAGAGTACTCAGAAGTGGTTTCCCATTCCCCTTCTTCTGGGCTCATCCTGGGACTGTGCAGCTTTCCCAAGGCCACCCAGGCTGGCTGTTCTCCCAGGAGGCACCATGGGGGAATCGAACTCCCAACCCTCTGGCTCCCCAGCCAGATACCTAAACCCCTGTGTGTCATACCCTTAAGGCTTTATAGGTTATTACTAAAACCTTGAATCTGCCTTGGAAAGGAACTGAGTGCCGATGCAGGCGAGGCAGCGTATGACAACTAGGCTCTTCTTGAAATAGAATTTTTCAGTTAGAGATGGGCGTAGTTGTGTTCTTGGCGTTCCCCTCCCATAGTTGACAGGGTGTTTGTCTTCAAAAACACAAACACCATCATCTTAGATCTGTGGAGCTAAAGGGGACTCTGGAACTCAACTCCCAACCTCTGGCTCCAAACCCAGATGCCTAAACCACCGAAGGATCCAGCTGTTCTAATAATCGTGGAACTGCAGAGCTGTAAGGGAACCCTTTGGATGACTCAGTTGTGCCGCAGGCATAGAGAGGAATTGAGTTCTTAATCTCTGGCTATGCTGCCTGAAACCTCTGTGTGTAACACCTCTAATTTCAGTACGCAAGAGGTGAGAACAAAGCACAGTCCCTGATTGGATTGCTCCAGATATTATTAAAATATGTACAATTCCAACTGATCTTAGTCACCTTAATGCAGAGGAGCTTAATTTATTGAAGACCTTTGAAGTAGCATCGCAACTCCTTGTGTGGCTGCTCAAGGCAGGTGGGGGGGATGTATATTGAAGGGGGGGAAAGGCATTGCAGAGAAGAACTTACATTGTAGCTGATCATTTGGCTTGCCTTGTGCAATCTGAGCTAATACATTGTTTCCTTCCTTTAACGGACAATGAAACTGATAGATTTCAAAGGCTAACGGGGTACATCCGCCCGTGCGTGCCGCCGTTCGCCTTCTGGAGGAGCGGAGAAACCTCTGCTCGGTGAAAGTGGCACCTCGTTCCATTAAACACCCATTTTTCACCCTGAGTGGAACCATTTTGTGGGAGAAGGTTATGCCGTAATGGGCCCAGTACACCTGCCACGCGAGGCTCGTTTGGGAATTGTGGTTTTGCTTAGAGATCAAATAGCGCCGTCTCGTTTCTCTCCTTCCTGCCATCTGCATCAGGACGGCCTTCTCGTGTCTGGCCAGTGCTCTCATTATGCAGACGCTTGGCTCACAAATCAGCACGATAGAATCTCGGTCAGGGTCTCTTACATAGCGGTAGAGAAGTATGCCCCATTTTAGAGTGCTAGGATGTCAGATCAGATGAGGGTTTTCTCTGGATCAGGTTCCCAATGGATGCAGGAGAGAGAAAAGGGGAGTGTGTGTGCGCGCACACACACACACACACACACACCATGCTTCTGATCCTGCCTCTGGCACCAGGCAACTGCTAAAATTGTATTTTAACGTTTCACTGGGTTTTTTAACTCTATTCCTTTTAATATTGTGAGCTGCCTTGGGTCCTTCTTCTCAGGAGAAAGGCAACAAATAAATAAAACACACAAACAAAAATATAGAGGTTGTTAGCATCTTCAGCAGGGCATGCACCAGGTACGGAGGAAATGGCCTCCTCCAGAATAGACTGCAGCTCCCATCTGCCCTGACTGGTCAAACAAAGATTGAGAAATGCTAGGAGTTGCGGCCCAGCAGAACTCACACACACAGTGCAAGGTGGAGGGATATGAAGAGCCCCGTGGTGCAGTGGTTAAATGCCTGTACTGCAGGTAAAACTGTGTTCACGACCTGGGGTTCAATCCCAGGTAGCGGGCTCAAGGTTCACTCAGCCTTCCATCCTTCCGAGGTCGGTAAAATGAGCACCCAGCTTGCTGGGGGGGGGGGGGCAATGTATAGCCTGCACACTGTAATTAAAAATTGTAAACCGCCCAGAGACTACTTAAAGTGGTATGGGGCGGTATATAAGCAGAACACTTTGCTTTATTTGCTTTGGTTTTGGTTTTTATTTTATCCAGGTGTGGCACCTTTCAAAAATCACGGTTGCTCATGAAATAAAGGTGAAATTAAAAAGGAAAAAAATATTCCATTTGAACATTAGGAAGAACTTCATGACGGTTAGAGCTGTTCGGCAATGGAAGATGCTGCCACGGAGGGTGGTGGAGTGTCCTTCTTTGGAGGTTTTTAAGCAGAGGCTGGATGGCCATCTGTTGGGAGTCCTGTGATGGGGGTTCCTGCGTGGCAGGGGGTTGGACTGGATGGCTCTCGGGGTCTCTTCCAACTCTGTGATTCTGTGAAAACGAACAAAATGTCAAGGTACTTAGCCCATCTTTGACCAGAGGCAGTCATAACTTAAGACTTGTGCAAAATCTTTTCTTTGACCTCCGTCATCATCCTTAATCCACAGGGAATGGGTTTCATAGAGGGCATGTTGAGTGTAAACCCAGTTGGGGGCTTGGTTGGCGATCATGAGACTTCTCATCAAACCGCCGATTTCTCTTTGGTGTTTTATCCTGAAACAGGTTGGGCGCGTCTACCCTCAAGCCGTCTATTTCCCCATCCGGACTCTCTATTTGACCCTGAAGATCGAACAGCGTGAGCGCTACAAAAGCGGTAAGCATCAAACTTCCTGACGTCTTGCCCTGCGTGGGCTTTTCTTAGGTATGCTGATCTCGAGACCTGCATAGTCCTTTAAGGTCAGCTGACAGGCTGAACCCACTTAGCCGTGTAAGAAGCACTCTGCACGCCTGGCCGTATCTTCAAACAGACCTTGGTTAAATCACAGTTGGTGTTTATAGAGATGGGCATTTAAACTGCCTGTTGGGCAGTTTTTTGTTATTTGTTCTTCGGATGCACAGGTGTTCAATCTTTGTGATTAACTTGTTGTTTGTTTGTTTGTTAGTTTGGTTGATTGATTGATTGATATACCGCAACCATCTAGCAAAAAGCTACTCTGGGTGGTTTACAAACATATACAAAATATAAAAACAGATTAAACAACTTAACATGGCAAATAAAAACTAATCAATCAAAAACCAAATAATCAAATCATAATAATAAAAAGAACAACTGAACAAATATGCACAAATACAATAAATCAAAATGGCTTGACAATTCAAAAAAAGAACAAATGGGGAAAAATAACTAGTTGAAAATTATCATAAGGCGGGGGGAAATGACAGTGTCCTATTTATATAAGTTGGTTGAAACAGAATAATCAGGGAAGGCAAAACCTATAAAGCCAGGTTTTCAGTAGTTTCTTGAAGGCTTGTAGTGAGGGCGCCAGGTGAATCTCTTGGTTAATATAAAATAGGACTCCCAATTTTGTGTGT
This sequence comes from Phrynocephalus versicolor, assembly GCA_023846285.1. Taxonomy (NCBI): domain Eukaryota; kingdom Metazoa; phylum Chordata; class Lepidosauria; order Squamata; family Agamidae; genus Phrynocephalus; species Phrynocephalus versicolor. The sequence goes on from JAHTLZ010000054.1 coordinate 8,353,944, forward strand.
GTGTGTGTGTGTGTGTGTAAACAACTATAGATGGGCATGAACTGGTTCAGCAGTTTGTAAAGGTTCGTTCTTTGGATGCAGAAGCGTTCTGTAGGTGCCTCTGCATCCCTCCCATGCTTCCTCCAGCTGGTACTCACTCAGAGGAGGAGATGCGGCACAGAAGCCCAGGACACTGCCTCTGGGTGGATGCCCACTGGATGACAAAAGAAAGAAAGCTGGAGCACCTGAGAAACACTTATTTATCTATTTATTCATTCATTCATTTATATATTGCCCGTCTTCCCGAAGGAACTCCAGGCGGTGAAAAAAAAGGGCAAGACAGACCCAAAAGGAACAATACATCAATTGGAAAAAAAATAAGAAACAGAAAATAAAAGAGTAAAATATGATATGTAGTCCAAAGAATGAACGATTTACAAACCTATGCATCCAAAGAATGAACGACTACAAGCCACCGAACCAGTTTATGCCCATCTCTGGTTGTTCACCATTTTTAAAAATGAACGTGGGTTCCTGTGTAATATTGATCACAGTTTAATAGGTTGGGGTAGTTTGTGGCTTCCTATTATCTTGTGTTTGATCTGACCTCACATACTTTAGCCTGTCACTCAACACGTGCTTGAGGTGCGGTGAAAAACCTACAGGGGGCATCACTCTCTCCTGAATAGTACGTCAGGGTGAATTCAGCTGTTGCGTTTCAAAGAGAATTTCACCATGTTGGATTCATTTAGACCCCTGCTACCTCGGGAGTGTGGTGTTGAAGTTTCTTCTTCCATTCACAATGGTTCTGGAAACCATTGTCCTCCCTATTGTAGGAGAAGACGGACCACACACAGGGATGTTGATGAAGCCTAAATTTTGATCTCAGCTGCATAGCAGCGTCAGAAGAGCTGATGTAGAAGTGCTAGGATTTAATTAACCGATGGGGAAAATGGTTCCCTCTTCTCACCCTTTTGTGTGAAGGACAGCCTTGTTTTTTCTATTTATGCAGGTTACAGTAGGACTGGGTTCTTAGAATCATAGAATCCTAGAATCATAGAGTTGGAAGAGACCTCAAGGGCCATCTAGTCCAACCCCCTGCCATGCAGGAACCCCATCACAATATTTCCGACAGATGGCCATCCAGCCTCTGCTTAAAAACCTCCAAAGAAGGAGACTTCACCACCCTCCTTTGTGACAGCTTATTCCATTGCTGAACAGCTCTAACCGTCTATGAATTTCTTCCTAATGTTCCAATGGAATCTCTTTTCCTGTAGTTTGAAACCATCCGCTGGTTCATTTATCCAAACTCTGAAAGTATTAAGAGTATTCAAAGACAAATCCTAGGAATATATATCTTCTAAAGATGAAGGGACAAGATGTGAGAATGAGGAAAAACAGACTAAACGGCAGCCATTTTGATCCCACTGTACTGGGATGGATGGGTGGGTGGGTGGGTGGATGGATGGATGTTTGGTTGGATGGGTGAATCATAGAATCATAGAGTTGGAAGAGACCTCAAGGGCCATCCAGTCCAACCCCCTGCCATGCAGGAACCTCCATCACAATATTTCCGACAGATGGCCATCCAGTCTTTATGGATAGTCTTTCGGGGAAATGACTGTTTCCTTCTGTTTAATGGGAAGTCTAATCCGGTCGTGAGATTTTATGAATGGAAAGGCTGGTTGGATTGTTTATTTTGGAAATACACTTTTGCCGACGGTGGCGTACCAGCTTTATGGTAAACATCAGGCATTTTGACAGCCGCATAACGCTAGTTATGTTTTTCCAGCTTGAAGCCGACTCTGAAACCTTTTCTCTAACCGCCGTGCCAAAACGGCAACAAAAAAGGGCTCATTGTACCCAATCTTTCCTATAAACGCTTGTGCTAATAACATGTTGGTAATGTGTAACAGGATTGCAATTTCTTTTCTAATGTTCAGTGAAATGGCAACTTATTTTTCCAGGCTGCGGAATGCTTTAAAGTATTAATGATTCCCATCCGTCATCATCTCTCTCTCTCTCTCTCTCTTTCTTCCTGCCGGTCAGATTCTGGGCAGCAGCAGCAGCCAAGTTCCGTTGGGAACCAGTCGCATTCCGCTTCGGATCCCGGGCCGATCAGAGCCACCGCTCCCATGTGGCGCTGCAGCCGGATCATGCACATGCAACGGGAACTGCACCCCACACTTCTCTCTTCTCTCGAGGGGATCGTGGATCAGATGGTCTGGTTCCGGGAGAACTGGCATGAGGAGGTATCTTCCGTTGACCCTTCTCCCTGGAATGGCACGGGTCTCCATGGCATGATCTTGGTGGTGCGTGGATGTCCTCGCCCCCAATCATCCATCCTTCCATCCATCCATCCATCCAATAACATCAGGGGCTGTCCAATTGGGAGATTAGCATAATCGCCTATGGGGAGAATCCGTACAACATAAAAATGGGATTACTCTGTTTCCAATGCATTCCTATGGGAATTTGTATAAAGGAAAAACTGCTTAACATAATTTCATTTGGAACGCATTAACTCCTTTATACAAGGTACCACTGTACTAAGCTAAAGATAGGAAGGGTCCAGGTTCTAGGAGCCGTGCATTGTCCTCCACTTGAAACCGAAACATCACCTCTGATTTTAGAGAAAGCATTTACACTCACACTCACACACACACACACACACACACACACACACACACACACACACACAGGGGGGGGGGGTTCTCTTGTATCTGGGTTCTCTTCCGTAATGATTTGGAGCCCCGTGGTGTGGTGGTTAAATGCCAGTCTAAATATGATTTTAAAAATAATTATGTTTATGCCAAAACGATAGGATTGTTGGTTTGGGTGACTCAGTTAGTAACTTAATACTCCGTATTGACTCAGTTGCGGTCGACAGAGCATAGCCAGTTTGCTTAGTCCCTTCTGACAAGGCTCCCTCTGTGCTTCTCTGTGTGTGTCTGTCCCTTTGTGGCGCCAGGTCCTCCGGCAGCTGCAGCAGGGCCTTGCCAAGTGCTACTCGGTCGCCTTCGAGAAGAGCGGGGCCGTCTCCGACGCCAAGATCACTCCCCACACGCTGAATTTTGTCAAGAAGCTGGTCAGCACCTTTGGCGTCGGCCTGGAGAACGTCTCCAACGTCTCGACCATGTTCTCCAGCGCGGCTTCGGAGTCGCTGGCCAGGAGAGCCCAGGCCACCGCCCAGGATCCTGTCTTTCAGAAGCTGAAAGGGCAGTTCACGACCGGTGAGTCCTCCTGGTGGTCTCTCGTAGGCAGCACGCCGTACGTTCATCCTGCCTCTTGTGCGCCAGGTCCTGGGTGTGCTCCGCTTCAGGCCCTAGAGGGCAGTCTCTCAACCTGGGCTCCCCAGAGCTTCTTGGACTACGCTTCCCAGAAGCCTTCACCCCTAGCTCTGCTGGCCAGGATTGCTGGGAGTGGTGGGCCAGAAACATCTGGGGATGCTCGGCTGGGAACCACTAAGATGATACTATCTTCTCCTCTGCGATAAGGAATGGTTCACCTAGCAGCCCATTCAGCCTAGAAGGAGGTGCCTTCTAGTTCTTCATTCAGACCAGAACTGGGTAGCAACTAATTGCAATTGAAATACCTATACAGTCACACACACCCCGCCATTTCGCGGTTCAGGTACCGTGGTCCCACTACATAGCGGGATCGCAGTACCTGCACCATGGGGGGGGCATTGGGTTGCTCCGCGCTGCCCCCCTGCGCTCCTCCGCAAAGCCTCGGAGCCACATGGGGGGGCGCTCGGGTCGCTCTGTGCTGCCCCTCCGCAAAGCCTCGGAGCTGCGCAGGGGGGGCAATTGGGGTGCTCCGTGCCACC
>JAHTLZ010000054.1:8357761-8380270 GCA_023846285.1 Phrynocephalus versicolor
ATGGGGAAAACCTCTTAGACAGGGCCAGGATATCTCTCAATGCTATTTGCAGGGAATCGTAAGCAGGTGAAGAGATCTGCCTGGGAACAGCCTGAAGCAAATGGTGAGACACTGTATGAGACCGAATGCTGGACTGGATGGGCTGTGGCCTGTTCCAGCAAGGCTGTTCTATCTGCTGCAAAATGTTCTTAAATGACTTTATGCGTACGTTTTTTGGAGTGTTGTGTGACAAAAGACGTGAATGCATTAAGTGCTTAGGAAAGAGAATTATATGAGTCCATTTATCGATAGGAAACTAATTTCCCAGTTGCAGTTGCATGCCATCAAGTTAGAACCGACTGTTGGCAACCATGATAGAGCTTTCGAGACTCACTTATGATGTTTAAGGAGTGGTTTCACAAATGCCACCTATAGAGTGAGTTTCTGTAACTGAGCTGCGATTGGAACCCAAGACCTCCTGAATCCTAGTCCATCACTCTCAAACAAAACACTGGGTATCCGTCTTGAGGGTCCAAGATTATGGCTAAAATGTGCAGCAATAAGTCTCTTGAAATCCAGCAACTGAACAATAACACGGATGTTCTCTCTCAGACTAGTATCGGGTAGACATGACATCACTGAAACTTGTGGATCCAGGATGTTCATGAAATTACTTGGGTGATTCTGCCCACCCCCCAAATATGAGCTGGATAAATTAAGTCAATAGCTCTTCTCGACATTTTGAAGGGACTGTTTGGAAGGCTCAGTGCTATGACTGTTCACTTTCCATTAACCACTTTTATTTTCCATTATTTATGGATCAACAGTGCATTAGCGGTGACGTTCTAACAGGTCCCTCTCTCCTGCCATCCCGGCTCCCAACGGTCCTCTTAGACAGGGTCAGATTCTGTTAAAAGGAAGAAAGGCCGGACGTTGGATCTGAAACTTGAATCTGGGCTTCCCGCTCAGAGTGATGCGTCAACCAAGAAAGCCAATGCGATTCTTGGTTGCATCAACAGAAGCATTGTGTCTAGATCAAGGGAAGTGATAGTCCCACTCTATTCTGCTCTGGTCAGACCCCACCTGGAGTACTGTGTCCAGTGCTGCATTCCTCAATTTTAAAAGGATGTTGACAACCTCGAGCGGGTGCAGAGGAGGGTTACCAGGATGGTTGAAGGTCTGGAAGAAATGTCATATGAGGAACGGCTTAGGGAGCTGGGAATGTTTAGCCTTACAAAAAGAAGGCTGAGTGGGGATATGATAGCTATGTTTAAATATTTGAAAGGATGTCACATTGGAGAAGGGACTGGTTTGTTTTCCATGGCTTCAGAGACTAGGACACAGGGAAATGGTTTCAAACTGCAGGAAAAGAGATTCAGTTTAAACATAGGAAGAATTTCATGACAGTTAGAGCTGTTCGGCAATGGAATCTGCTGCCACGGAGCGTGCTTGAGTCTCCTTCTTTGGTGGTTTTTAAGCAGAAGCTGGATGGCCATCTGTCGGAAATACTGTAATGGGGTTCCTGTATGGCAGGGGGTTGGACTCGATGCCCCTTGAGGTCTCTTCCAACTCTATGGTTCTATGATTCTATTCTATGATTCTATGACTGTGTGGGAATTTGAATTCGGGTCTTCTGAGTCCTAATCATGACATCACGCCGGCGCTCATGACTGACAGAAGCTGTTGTCAAGCCTATTGCGTTATTAAATCTCAGAGGTGAATTGTCGAGATCCCGTCCTGGTCTTCCTTGCCGTAATCCCAAATCCAATGATTGGCCCATAATGAGAAATGGAAGCAAGGGTCTCTTTGATGCATGGCGTTTTGCTGGCGAGAGTTACACTGTTTGGTTTACACTGGTACACCTAAGTAAGAGGATCCAGGCCAGAAGCAGGTTTAAGGCTTCTCATTCCCTGAAACGGACTGCCATGGGTTCTGATTTTCTCAAGACAAATTTCCCCTTGAGCAACGTTTTCAACACCGTTCTTGATGTGTTTCTTCCTCCTCCTGAATCTAAGGATGTCATTGTGGCTATTTGGAGTTTGGGTGTCGCCCATCTAAATAATGATGTTATGTCGTGTCCAAGGCCAGTCTGCCAGGTGAATAAACGGTTCTCCCTCCGGTGTTTTTCCTATTTATTTTACCTTGCGTGATCAGCTGTAGGGATCTGTACTTTCAGTTTCTCATCGCAGGACGCCTTTCTGCCCTTGGTGTGTTTTATGCTCCCTTGGTTTGTATTTCTTTGCTGTAAGTCTCCTTTCTTCCCTCTGGAGACGTAGTATATTCCCACCGCTGCAGGTGCAACTAAAAGGGAAGGAGAGGCTTTCTAAAGTAAAACGACACACCGGGGACACTTAATCTACTTTTATGCGTCCGGATTAAGTTCAGCTTCAGTGCAGGCCACAAGGCAGAGCTCTGTAGGTTGGCAGGGGGTGTTTTTGGAAAGGAGTGTGATGGCTGTTGAGGGAGAGCTGAGTTTGGCAACAGCCAATCTTACTTTGCTTCTACATTTGCATCAACGGTTGCAACTCGAGTGAAGGAAATAGGGCAAAAAAGGACGTCAAGGCACCCCGATTCCCCAGTTTTTTGTTTTGTTTTGTTTTTATTTGTTTGTTTGTTTGAAAGGAAGATAGGCCAGTGTGGTAGGGAGATGGGCTGAGCTGCTTCTCTCGGGGCTTGCCAGCCAATAATGATGCCTCTTGCTGCCACTGATGGCTTCCATTCCTAAAGGCCACTACAGATAACTAGGGAGGCTCAGTTGACAAGGAGCTACCCTACCAAAATACCAAAACTAGGGGGCATCCACACAAACTGGGGGTTGGGAGAGTGAGAACAGACAAAATATATTTTTTTTTACCCAGCGTGTGGTTAGTCTGTGGAACTCCCTGCCACAAGATGAGGTGATGGCAGCTGGCCTGGATGCCTTCAAAAGGGGAATGGACAGATTCCTGGAGGAGAAGTCTATCACAGGTTACAAACCATGATGGAGATGTGTAATCTCCGGACTTAAACCAGGTACTTCAAGGGCCAGATGCAGGGGAGTGACACCAGGAGACAGATATCTAGTCTCATGCACTCCCAGACGCATCTGGTGGGGCCACTGTGAGATACAGGAAGCTGGACTAGATAGGCCTCTGGCCTGATCCAGCATGGCTCTTCTTATGTTCTTATGCTACCTCTCTTCTCAAAGGCTTTCTCCTGTTGGGTGGCAGCGCCTTCTCCGGTTGGGCCCATGAGCAGATTCCCTGCCTTGTAACTGATGGAAGGGAAGCTGACCATGCAGGAAAGAGGACCGGGTAAGGTCCTTCTCCACCAGCCAGGGTTTGTTTTCAATTTGGGGAGACCAGTGGCGGCTTGAAGTTGACTGCTTGCAAGGAGGCAAGGTAGTTGGAGGTAAACATCCAGATGGTTCTTGGTACTCATGTTGAGAACGGTGGGATTCTGAGAAGCTTTTGAGTATTTGGGTGTATGCTTTCTAGTAGGGCTTCCTAAACTTGGATCCCAAGATGTACAAGTGCCAGAAATCATGGCCAGCACAGCTCATGATGAAGGCTTTTGGGAGTTTTAGTCCACAAACATCTTGGGATCCAAGCTTGGGAACCACTGCTTTATAGCTCATACAAGTCTTCCTCACCTGGCAGCACTCTCCAGTTCTGTGGCACTACAGCTGCCACCATCCTGGATCAGCAGATGATGGCCTTGGTAGTCTTCTACATCTGGAGACGCTTCCTATTAAAACAGGCTGCCATATATAGTTAAAAAAAGGTAAAGGTAAAGGTTCCTCCTGCACATGCGTGCTAGTCGTGTCCGACTCCAGGGGCGGTGCTCATCTCTGTATTCAAGCCGAAGAGCCAATGTTATGCAATTCCATGGTCACATGGCCGGCATGGCTGCAAGGAAACACTGTTTTACCTCCCCACTTTTTACATTGGTACCTATTTATCTACTTGCATTGACATGCTTTTGAACTGCTAGTTTGGCAGGAGCTGGGGTTAACAGCGGGAGCTCACTCCACTGCGTGGCACCCGGGATTCGAACCGCTGAGCTGCCGACTTTGCAGCTGACTGTTTCGGTGCCTTAGTCCGCTTTCTAATCCACTTCATTCTTCCCTTTAATAACTGGTCTTGACTTCTTCCATGCAATAAAGAAGTCCTAATCCAGCCCTGTCCCCCTCATTCGCCTACAGAGGAAATTCACTATTAAGTCCAGTTTTTTTTTTGGTTAAAAAAATGCTTCTCCATTCTGTAGCCCGTAAAGCAGTACAGGCGGTAAGAGTTGGGTTTTTAATTAGGATTGATATCAAAGAGATTTCCTCCCTGCCTAATTAAGCTGTCTTAAAAGCAAGGAGGCCACACGATGCTATTCATATTGCCTGTAATTCTTGGCCTTTTCTCGGCTCTGGTTTTACTCAGATCTCCTTGGTCTGAGGACTCCTGTAACATGAACAAAGAGCATTAATTAATTACAGGCTTTCTGTCATTCCTATCTGCTGCTGAGAAGCCAAACAGAAGAAGGGAGGGGACCAGTCTAAAATAAGTATTTTCTGCCAACTGGTGAGATCTCCTTTGGTAAAATGAATGGCTTGAGTATGGATATCTTTTTTAAAAAATCAACACCGCTGAATACTTTTCCTTAAGTTATTTGCATAACATTAGCAAGAATGTTGTTCTTTCCTTTTGGTGACTCTTCCCCCTTAGCTTTCAGGGAGCCCGTGGCAGTAAACCATGTCCTGCCTTGAATATCTGTTGCTTTTCTTTCCCCGTTGTGTGATTTGCTCCAGTTGTTCACTAGAGGGTCGGCTTGGAATTCTAATTGGATTCTTATAACCGTGTTGATGTTGTTAGTCCAAAAGGGGTTGGCCACATGAAGATCAGAAATGATCTGCCAGAAGGGGTGGCAGATCTTTTTTTTCTTTTTTGTCTTGTTTGCAACTCGGGAGAATATTTTTAGCTTGTTTGGGGGGTGGAGTGGGGTTGGTTTAAGAAAAGTGTTTCATATTATGCAATAATTTATTTTTGAAATCTTTACTACCAAATTAGTATGCATTGCCCTTCCAGCTGGATAGCTCAGTGGTTTGGGGATCTCACAGCAGAGGCAGAATTTGTGAGTCTGGGTCCCCACTCTGCCTCCAGGGAAAAGAGTCAGCCTGGGTGGCCTTGGGCAAGCTACACAGTCCCAGGGCACCCCCGGAAGAAGGGAAGGGGAAAGCATTTCTGTGTCTTCTCCATCCTGAAAACCTTGAAATGGAGTCTGCATTTGGTCAACAGTTTTGAAGGTGAAAGAGGGCTTTATGCCCCAACGGCAGATAAAACAGAAGAACCATCATCTAGGAGAAGGAATATTCTCATTTTAAACCTCCACTGCCTAATGGCTATATTTCTGGAAAAAGCCTCAGGAGTTAACTTTGAGGCAAAATCTGGAGCTGGAGTCCTGGAGGTAGTTCATGACTGTGTACAATCATGTTCTGTTAACTCCTGTGTCGCAGCTGGAACTAATCATACCGGCTCCGCTGCTCCATTAGACTATTCCAGCAATATTGGAGAGTGGTTTTGCTGCTTGGATACCTCCATATTAATCTACCCAGGCCTTGAGCTCTGAAGAGGCCACTTCAGCTTTGCATGCAGTGTGGAAACAACACAGCTTCTATACAGAGCATGATACCATGGTCTCTCGAGACTGTGGGATGCCTGTACAGGTCAGCATTGACTTGAAATCATATGATGATGATGATGATGATGATGATGATGATGATGATGATGACGATGACGATGACGATGACGATGATGATGATGAGTTGGATAGCTCGAAGTTCAATCCCCACTCCCCCCCCCCCGCCATCCCTACTGGACATCACATAATTGGGCATCCCAAAATCAATGCAATCTTGTCTTCATCCATTCCATCTGCTCGGAGCTGTGGAATCCAATGGACCCAGCTTCCTTTTGATGTCTAATAGATATTTTAAGGATTGTTTTGAAGACTGGAGTCGAATCATGTATATTAACAGCTGAGTCTCTGTGGAATGCCCCCTCCCATCGGTCTTATTAAATGTTTCTCGCTCAGATGTATAGGGAATGCAGAAGTTGCTGTAACCTAATTTTAGGGAAGGCACTTGGAAAGGCAGCGGGGGGGGGGGGCGTCGTCGTTCCGACTTGAGTGGGATGGAGCCGTTTCTCCCTCAAATGGCTGGGAATGTTTTTGAGCTTGATTGGAACTCTGAATATGAAGTCGGCAGGTTTTGAAGAATCCGGCACAGTTGGAAATGGTTGCCTTTCAGATACTGCTTTTAAATTATCTTTATATGTCACTGCTTGGCATATAAACGTTGGTATCTTACTGAGGAAGGGAGGGTAGAAGTGTTGTGGGTTAGAGCCTTCTCTCTCTACAACAGGCATGTCCAAACTTCAGCCCTCCTGATGTTTTGGACCACAACTCCCAGAATTCTAAGCTTAGGCAGGGAGGGCAGGCAAACCGTAAAACTGCAAGCTGATGTCTCCATCCGGTATGGGGAGGGGCCAGCTGGTTGGGTTACATGACAGGCTGAAACGGGGGTGGGGGGAGAAGAGGCTGCGGGCCATTCAAAATTTGAAAATGCCCCACATTTGGCCCCCGGGCCTGACTTTGGACACGCCTGGTGTAAATGTTCCTAGGCTTCACAGAGTCAAAGCCCCTTTCTGAATTGCGAGAGGAGTATAGAATCCTCGTCCACCCCTTCAGGCGTCCTTCTCCCTACCCCCTGCTTGCCAAGATCAGTTACAGTGGACCCTCGTGTGACAAGCGGTTTGTTTAACAGAACATCCGCTCAAAGGAAGAAAAAAACTTTCCGGAGATGGGGGGGAAATCGCTTAACAGAATCGCCTATGGGGCGAATCCGTACAACAGAAAAACAGTTGCGAACAGGGATTGATCTGTTTTCAATGCATTCCTATGGGAAATTTGTGCAAAGGAAAATGTGCTTAGCAGAATTTAATTTGCAACCAATTAATTCCTTTATACAAGGTACCACTGTATTTTAAAAGTAACTGGGAGTGACATGGTTGCAGAATTTAATACAATCTATCCTTCTACTGCAAAGTATTTGAGGGCCGTTTTGCACAATTAAGAGCTATACACTTTACACAAGAGCTGCTTCTCCAGTAGTCTTGGCGAACTATAGTTACTGCAGATTCAGATTCTTCGTGTGGAAAGGTCAAGTTATGAGGACTGTCATGACAAGAAGCTATAATTCGAGATTTGCCACCATCCGACGGATGAGGCTGCTATCAGGGATTATTACCTGAACATGTGGCATGATAAGCTCATGTACTTAAAAAAGAAATAGCTGCAAACATTGCCTGATAAGAAAATAGCACCCACGCAATGTCAGAAATAAATCATGAAACAAGCCTAGTTAATGTGTAATCTCTACTGTTTTTGTTCTGTGTGAATAGGAATAGATTGCCTTTAATCACCTTTAGCCAATAAAACGCATCTGTTTTATACCCGGGTTGGCTTGGCAATGTGTCTGTTAGGTTGAAATCGAATAGCCATAATAATTTCAAACTAGGCAATAATTCTTTTTTTCCAGTTTCCCTTCATTTTGCTCTTGGTGCAGCTCCCGTTTTCTGATTATTTCCAAGGTGCTGGAAAGAACACAGTTTGAAATCCCTAATTATGCAAGAGGTTTACAAAAAATAATAATCGTTCATTTATTATTTATTTATTTAAAATATTTTCACCCCGAAGAAGGTCCCCAGAGGGTTTTCCATCATTAAAAGACAACCTTGAAAGCTAAAAACAATAAGGATACGATTCGTTGAAGAGGACCGCCAAAATGCCACGCCGAAAGCATGTTCAAAGCAGGAAGGCACAACCATCCATTAAAAAAAAAAAACCAAACATTCAGGCAGCCAGTCTTTAAGGGAAAACCTGCCTGAAGGGGAAAGTCTTTGCTTCCTTGTGGGAGCAGCAACAGAGATCGTCCTCTGTATTCTCGAAGACTTTCACGGCCGGGATCTGATAGTTGTTGTGAGTTTTTCAGGCTATTTTGGCTGTGTTCTGGAAATTTTTCTTCCTGACATTTTGCCAGACTCTGTGGCCGACATCTTCAGAGGGCAAGGAGCTCAGGGAACAAGGAGTTTCTCTCTGTGTTCTGGGGCCCTCTCTTGTATCCCTATGAAACCACCTGTTAGAGCTGTTCGGCATTGGAAGATGCTGCCACGGAGGGTGGTGGAGTCTCCTTCTTTGCAGGTTTTTAAGCAGAGGCTGGGTGGCCATCTGTCAGGGGTACTTTGATGGGGTTCCTTCATGGCAGGGGGTTGGACTAGATCAGTGGTTCTCAACCTATGGGTCCCCAGATGTTCCTGGACGGCAACTCCCAGAAACCCCTTCCAGCACAGCGAGTGGTGGAGGCTTCTGGGAGATGCAGTCCAGGAACATCTGCGGACCCACAGGTGGAGAACCACTGGACTAGATAGATGGCCCTTGAGGTCTCTTCCAACTCTACGATTCTGTGATTCTAAGGCCATGGGACTGAGAGGAAGGCTTCTCCTGATGACCTTGACACTTGATTAGGCTCATAGACGTGGTCCTAGAGATAGCTTGGCCCAAGCAATTTAGAGATTTATGGGTTAGAGCCATCACTTTGAATTGTGTCCAGAAATGGATCAGCAACCAGCAAAGCTCCATTGTGCTTTGATTTCTTCACCCTAACTTCTGTTGCTTCGGCAGTTGTATAATTCCTGGTCCTTGCAACCAATGTGTTCTGTTCATAGCTTTTTTTAAAAAAAATATTTTATTACTTCAATTGTTTAGATTTTGACTTCAGTGTGCCGGGCTCCATGAAACTCCACAATCTGATCTCAAAGCTGAAGAAATGGATCAAGATCCTCGAGGCGAAAACCAAACAGCTTCCCAAGTTTTTCCTGATCGAGGAAAAGTGCCGCTTTCTGAGCAATTTCTCGGCCCAAACGGCCGAAGTAGAAATCCCTGGGGAATTCCTGATGCCGAAGCCGACACACTATTACATCAAGATTGCAAGGTAAGCGAGCCCTCCTTGGGAACTGCTTTGTGATCACCTCTAGTTACAGGTGCCAGGTGAGACTAAATCCAGTTGTTAATCCATTGTACCGGACCAGAGATGGCGAACCTTTTAGAGACCGAGTGCCCACACTGCGATTCAAAACCCACTAATTTTTCGCAAAGTGCCAATACAGCAATTTAACCTGAATACAAGTGCCTGGGAAGGGGCCAGGTTGGGTGCCCACAGAAAGGGCTCCGAGTGCCACCTTTGGCACCAGTGCCATAGATTCACCAACACTGTACTAGACCCATTAAATGAATGAATCTTACAAGTGATCATTTAAGATGCCACGGTGATTCATTGAGTGTGCTCTAGTTGGGACTTACCTGTGGCATTTAGCCTTTTGTGTTCTCAGAACTGTAGACCCAACAAAATAACTTGGCAATTTTTGGGTGATCAAGAAGTTTCTCTAGTCTCTCTACCATCACGCAGGAGCTGAATACTGTATATTCTAGCAGTTTGGGAAAACAGGTCAGAGGCCCGTGATCTTCCAGGGAATTTGTTATGAGAGCTGCCTTGTAGCTCGAAGGGCCGTGTTGAAATCCACTCACACAATGGGACTGTCTGTTGCAGGCGGTCTTGAGAGGTTGGGCAGCCTTCAAGTTTTGGATGAAGGGAGATGTTGAACCCAATATCCTACAAAAACTTCTTTGTGATTCTTTGGGTTTTGTTGAGTAGATGGTTGCCCACAGGCCATTTCATGTGCTGGCTTTTGGTTTTGAGGGCTTGAGGTGTCACTGAATATCAGGAACGCCATTTAGCATGGATGTGTCTCCACTTAATTCCATCAACTTTTAAGGTATGTAGAGTTTGGGGTTTTGACATCTATTCAAGAGAGTTCACAGGGGAGACAGCTTTCAGTTTTTAAAATCCACACCTACTCAACGTCACCCTTCACGTTATGCATAGATGTGGCACACTGTAGTTTCCGTCTGTGGCCATTAGGACGGAAATTGGAGCCCGTTCGGCGCCAAACAACCTGTGTTCCGAAAAAGGGGGGGGGGACTTTTTGTCCTTCAATTTGCAGAAGACAATAAAAGAGACAGACACAGCTAGGGAAGCTTTTTCATACGAAACACCAAATCTCGGCTGAGCAGTATAATAAAAGGAGAAAAATAGTTGCTTAAAGGGTTGCATCGTTATCAAAATTCATAATGGGAGTGTTGGTCCGAACAGCAGCTCAAACGCTCATATGCTTCTTTTTTGTTCGCCTTAAGTATGGGGTTTCAATTCCCCCCTTTTAAAAAACTAGCTTTCATCTTTAAGGAGAGAAATGAAGCTTTAAGCTTTGAAAGCGCAGGTGCTTTTATCTCTCTCTCTCTCTTTTCTTAATAGATTTATGCCCCGAGTGGAGATAGTACAAAAGCATAACACAGCTGCCAGGAGGCTCTATATCCGAGGCCATAATGGGAAGATTTACCCGTATCTCGTCATGAACGACGCTTGCCTGACTGAGTCCCGCCGAGAAGAGCGGGTGTTGCAGCTCCTTCGCCTCCTGAACCCCTGCTTAGAGAAGAGGAAGGAAACCACCAAGAGGCATTTGTTTTTCACGGGTGAGTGCGACAACGGCAGGAGACACCTGGATCAGCATTGTTGTCCTTCTGTCGGCTTCACGCTGTTCCATAAGAACAGGAGAAGAGCCAGGCTGGATCAGGCCAAAGGCCCATCTAGTCCAGCTTCCTCTATCTCACAGTGGCCCCACCCGATGCGTCTGGGAGCGCACGAGACTAGATATCTGTCTCCTGATACCACTCCCCTGCATCTGGCCCTTGAAGTACCCCGGTTTTAAGCCTGGAGATGACACATCTCCATCATGGTTTGTAACCTGTGATGGACTTTTCCTCCAGGAATCTGTCCAACCCCCTTTTGAAGGCATCCAGGGCAGATGCCATCACCACATCCTGTGGCAGGGAGTTCCACAGACTAACAACGCACTGGATGAAATAATATTTTCTTTTGTCTGTTCTTACTCTCCCAGCCCTCAATTTGAGTGGATGTCTCCTAGTTCTGGTATTTTGTGAGAGGAAGAAGAGCATCCCTCTCTCCACTTGACTCATGCCCTGCATTATTTTGCATGTCTCAATCATATCCCCCCTCAGGCGCCTTTTTTCCGGTAGCATTTCTCCGTTTTTCATTAGGTAGAAAGCAAAGGGTTCTGCTTATATACCGCCCCATAGCACTTTAAGTAGTCTCTGGGCGATTTACAGTTTTAATTACAGTATGCAGGCTACACATCCCCCCCCCCAAGCAAGCTGCGTACTCGTTATACCGACCTCGGAAGGATGAAAGTCTGAGTCAACCTTGAGCCTGCTACCTGGGATTGAACCCCAGGTTGTGAGCTCAGTTTTACCTGCAGTACAGGCATTTAACCACTGGGCCATGGAGCTCCTTGGAATTTTCTGCCCTAGTTTGATGAAGGGGAATGGGGTGAGAAATCACCGGGATCCCCTAGAATAGGGGATTAAAATGCAGGCACTCCTCACTTGACAACAGAGTTCCGCTCCTTCGACTAGGTCATTAAGTGAATTGGTTGTAAGCGTGTGTGAACACAGTGTTAAACTATCTTGTGAAAACTGCCCTGAACTTTGTTAAAGGGCTTGCCTGTAGGGCAGGCTCCTTGGAGCTCAGCGGGGAGAAATGCACTGTAGACAGCTTCAGACAGCTTGGAAGCAGCAGTCGACTTTCTTATTTCTCTCCTTTGGAATGTCAAAAGCGTGGTCTGTCTATAGCCCTATGTTGTCCACACAGGAGAGGTAGCTGAGTACGCAAAAGGGATTGAATCATAGAATCATAGAGTTGGAAGAGACCTCAAGAACCATCTAGTCCAACCCCCTGCCATGCAGGAACCCTCATCACTGGGCTCCCGACAGATGGCCATCCAGCCTCTGCTTAGAAACCCCCCAGGAAGGAGACTCTACTACCCTCCTTTGTGGCAGCATATTCCACTCCTGAACAGCTCTAACTGTCATGAAGTTCTTTCTAAAGTTCAAATGGAATCTCTTTTCCTGTACTTTGAGACCATTGCCCCGAGTCCTAGTCTCTGAAGCCATGGAAAACAAACCTGTTCCCTCTTCAATATGGCATCCTTTCAAATATTAAACATAGCTATCATATCCCCCCTCAGCTGAGTGCAGGGGATGTTTTTGACAGTTCTGCTGCTGGTTGATGAAGGGCCCCCCCCCCCAAAAAAAAAAAAACCCAGTAAAGGGTGGAGTGGGGAGCTCTTCCCCTGCTTTGCTGGGTCGGGGCAGGCTTCCTATAGGAATGCTTTGAAAACCAATTAATCCATTCCGGGGGGGGGGGAATTTTTTTGCCTTTTTTTCTGGACCTCCGAAACGGATTAATTGATTTCCCATTCCTGTGGGGAAATGCATTTTGAACTACAAAATTTTTTGAATTGCGAATAATCTGTTGGAACGGATTAATTTCGAGAGCAGAGAGAACATCAGCGATGTCAAAATAACCTTGCTGTTGAAGGTCTCTTCCGCCCTTGTTGGCCAAGGCTTTTTCTTTCCAGCCGCTGCCGCTCCTCCTAGCCTCCTATAATTTCTTGCCAGCGGCGGGCTGTTTCCCCCTCCATATTTGGAGCACAGTTTTGCCTTTCATGGCTTAATCGGATCAAGGGAGCATGTCAGCAGTCGGCGGCTTCTTATCCGAACAAAAATTCTCCTTGTCTCTGACATGAAAGGGGAGCGAAGGGGGCATGGTGCAGTTCTGGGTTTTCAGGTGGCATGGCGTAGCCACAGGAGGCCACCGTAGCCCATGTTCCTTCCTTTAAGGGCTACATAGTTCCTCATTCAGAAAGGCCTTTGCAAGGGGCTGGTGCCCAGTTAGAAGAAGAAGAAGAAGAAGAAGAAGAAGAAGAAGAAGAAGCTGTGCTTTCTGGCAAGTTCTCTTTCACAACAGAGCTGTTGAATGTGTGGAGAGGGGCACAAGAGGCACTCCAGTTGATCATCACAGCCATGGAAGAGCTGATCCTTGCATGCTAATTTAGCAGCCGGTATATTTTGTTTTGCTTATAGGGATTATTCTTTTGACACCTCTTTCCTTCAGTTGTTGACCGTAGGGCATCGTTAGGGAGCCGGTAGTCTGAGAGAAAGCTTGAGAAAATTACCCTTCCCTTTGTGTGTGTGTAAATTAAGATACAGTAGGACCCCTGTATCCACTGATTCATTATCCACTGATTCAGTTATCCACGGTAGGCAGAGGAAAAAAAATAAGTAATTCCGCAGCCACAAAGCAAGCTATTGTCACAAATAGTAGCTGTAAAGCAAGCTGTTGTCACAAAACAGCAGTCATAAAGTAAGCTACTGTCAGGAAACAGCAGTTTGGAGGTGGGTAGGCAGGCGTTCTCTCTTATCTACGGTTTTCATTATCCACGAGAAGGCCTGGAACCAATCCCCCATGGATACCGGGGTCCTACTGTATTCTGGGAGCTGTGATTGAGAAAAGCAACTTTGTGAAGCCATAGTTTTGGATCCCTGTTGCTCAATCAGTCCCCAATTCAGCTGACGAGGAAGACATTGAAACGCTTAAGAGGTTTTGTCTATCTTTGTTCCATCATCAATGCACACACACACACACACACACACACACACACACACACACACACACACAAGTTCCTAAAAGAAAAAATAAAATAGGCCTGTCCAGATGTTTGCTGACATCCCCACTTAGCCAACATGGCCACTGTTTTCGAGAAGGGCAGTTGAAAACATTTGGTGAACCAAACCTAGAGAATCACCGAGCAAATGGGAGCAGGAGGTCTTGGAATTGCAGAAGGCGGCAGGAGGGTGATTGGCTCCCAACCTTTGGTCCCCAAATGTTCTTGGACTAAAACTCCCAGGAGCCTTCACTGTTATCTCTACTGGCCAGGATTTCTGGAAGTTGTAGTCCGAGAACTTTGAGAGACCCACGAATGGGTGGGGGATCCACTGGCCTTGGGGTACCTGCGAAGGGGCGATTGCTAGAGAGGTCTTCAGAAAAGAGGGACTATGTTTTGGGCTGGTCAGCTCCATGTCTTCAGAGGATCTCTTGAACGGCTCTCTCCTCCCCTTTCCCGTCCTCCCTCCAGTCCCCCGAGTGGTGGCCGTCTCGCCGCAGATGCGGCTGGTGGAAGACAACCCCTCCTCGCTCTCCCTGGTGGAGATCTACAAGCAGCGCTGCACCAAGAAAGGCATTGAGCACGACAGCCCGATTTCACGCTACTACGACCGGCTGGCCACCGTCCAGGCCCGAGGGACCCAGGCCAGCCACCAGGTACCGGATCTGTAACCCATTTGGAGGCTCCTTCTGTTTCTCCCTCTTGCGCTCGCTCTCTCACTTAGACTGCCTCTTTGCACCGCTGTGCCGGCCGCTGCTCCTCTGCCTCCCCTCCCGTGTATTGGCAAAATAATATTTCGAAGCAGAACCCGCTGGAGGGCTGGGAAGGCTTCCTGCATTGCGTTCACCGTGTTGCAAACCACCTCGTTTTTAAATAAATAAAAATGAAAATAGACGATCAGCCTTTAAAAGCTTTTAATAAGCTTTTAATACATAAGCTTTTAATGCACAAAGGGAGTCCTAGCGCAGTTCTTTTCCCGTTGTAATTGGTGAAATTCTAAGTGCTTTGACTCCTGAAGTTCTCCCTCTCTAATAAACAACTTTCCTTGCCTTGAGTAGCTTAAAATAAAATTAAGTGACATGTAACATCTGTTGCTATTGTCTCCTTTCCCCCTTTTTTTGAGGCTTTTACCTTCAGGTAGTGAGAATCGAGTCTCCCCGAGTAATTTAATTTAAGCAGGCCTGATTATCATTCTCTTCTAGTGCATTGGAGCAGGTCCCCTATTTATTTCTCTATCTAATTAATTAGGCTGCTCCATGCTGTAGTAATTAAACACGGAGGCAGTTCACAGATGTTTACATGGGAGGCATAACTCGGATTGAGCAGCAGGTGGCAGCATTCATGCCCAGGCATTTGAAGCTGATATTGTGTGTACCTTAAAGGCATGTGGCGTGTTCTGCGGGTTAGAAAGAACTGCAACCTTCTCCAAGGAGTTAACTCAGGCATGTCCAAGCTTTGCCCCTCCTGATGTTTTGAACCACAACTCCCAGAATTCTAAGCTTAGACTGCCAGTGACAAAGGACTGTGGGAGTTGTGGTCCAAAACGTCTGGAGGGCCAAAGTTTGGACATGCCTGGGTTAACTGCTCAAAAGAATGGATGCAGGATAGGAAGACAATCTCAAGTGCCTTATGGATGTTCAGAACGTGGCTACTTTGGAAGGTTTCTCCCCCCCCCCCCAATTAAAAATAGGTTTAAGATGGTATTTGACACCTGTGAAATTGAATAAAATACAGTAGGACCCCTGTATCCACTGATTCAGTTATCCACTGATTCAGTTATCCACGGTTGGTAAAGTTAAAATAAATAATTCAGCAGCCACAAAGCAAGCTACTGTCACAAAGAGCAGCTGTAAAGCAAGCTACTGTTGCAAAACAGAATCCGTAAAGCAAACTACCATCACAAACAACAGTTTTGGGGAACATTTTGGCGTTCTCTCTTATCCACGGTTTTCATTAGGCTTGGAACCAATCCCCAGAAGATACTGGGGTCCTACTGTAAATGCTAATCATTCAAATGCTTGTTGTCAATGTGATAAGTTGGTACATAATTTCATATGTGATGGGAATGTGAAAAGGTACAAAATTTGGGGAAATCTATTTTTAAAGAACTAAGTGTATATTTGAAAGGAATACAGAGTCCAATTCAGAAATTGCTTTGGAAACTAGAGAGCTCATTACTAATTTGTTGACAGCGGGCAGATTAATAATAGCCAGGAACTGGAAATCCAAACATGAATTATGCATGGACGCATGGTATAACCAAGTATGGAACATTGCTATAAATGATGAATTGACATGCAATTTAAAGGTGCAGACAGGGGAATTTGAAAATGTTTTACAATATATGGGCAAGATTTATTGAGTACATGCTTGTAAAAGACAAAGGGAAAGCCCCAGCACAACAATCAGTTCAGTTCTGGAGAGGAGGACAATAAAGAAGACTTCTCAGGAGGGGAGCATAGTTGTTTTGTATTTTGTTTTTCTGTATTTCTCTATTTTGTTTTAGTTTGTATATTGTTGTGCTGTTTATTTTATGAAAATTAATAAATAATGAAGGTCCATGGGCTCTTTCCCAAACCCACCAGACCTTCCACGTACCCCAACACACTAGAAATGATCAAAAGCTCCCTTCATTTTCCTCCCAAACCCATTTGTTTGCTAAGGCAAAAGAGCCCAAAGCCACATTTCTATTACGATTAGAGATGGGAACGACTTAGCGGAATTTTCGTTTCCGTGTTCGTTTTTCGTTTCCGTTACGTAACGAAATGAAAAACGAAAAACGGCTCAAAACTGGAATGAAAACGGAAACGAAATGACTAATTTCGAGCCATTTTTTGTTTTTCGTTACTGGAAAAGCACTTAATGGAGCTAAGTGGGAAGAAACAAAAAAAATTTCGTTTTCGTTTGTCGTTTTCGTTATGCAACGAAACGAAAATGAAAAATTTTGAAAATTAGCTCACGAAAACGGAAACGAGCCGAAACAGACCCCTAGACGAAAACGAAAACGAAAACGAACAATTTTTCTGAGTCGTGCCCATCTCTAATTACGATGGAGGGTTGTGCCTTCTAGAGGAATTATTTTTCCTCCTCCTCCTCTTCCTTCACCAAAAGGGAATAATGGAAGGCCAAAGCCCCCCAAGATGGGCCGAGAAGCCTCCAGCCCCCCCCCCCAACTGCTTGAGATCTGCTGGAACTGCGTCACTGATATCCACTACATGGTACAGCGGACCCTCATATAACAAGTCGTCTGCTGAACAGAAAATCCACTTAAAGCAGGCATGTCCAAACTTCAGCTCTCCAGGTGTTTTGGACCACAAATCCCACAGTCCTTCGTCATTGGCAATCTATGCTTAGAATTGTGGGAGTCGTGGTCCAAAACATCAGGAGCGCCGAAGTTTGGACATGCCTGGCTTAAAGGGGGAAAAAATCCAGAGATAGGGGGAAACCGCTTAACAGAATCGCCCATGGGGCGAATCCGTACAACAGAAAAACGGTTGCGATTTCAAATTCCTTTTCAATGCATTCCTATGGGAAAGTCGTACAAAGGAAAATTTGCTGAACAGAATTTCATTTGGAACAAATTAATTCCTTTATACACCCTACCACTGTATTTATAATAGAGTTGGACCATACATACCTTTCAAGCAGGGGGGTCTGAATCCCCAAGACTCTGACCTGCTCTGTCCTTCTGAGATAAATGAGGCTCCCCTTTTCCTCTGATTCCATTGCCTTTCCCCACTAGGTTTCGCAAGGGCCATTTCCCTTTCTGAAAGCCTTGAAAGGTCTCTTCTACAGCACAGTCGCTGGTAGAGATGGGCACGACTCAGGAAAAATGGTTTTTCGTTTTTCGTTTAGGGGTCCGTTTCGGCTCGTTTCCGTTTTCGTGAGCTAATTTTCAAAATTTTTCGTTTTCGTTTCATTACGTAATGAAAACGAAAAACGAAAACGAAATTTTTTTCGTTTCTCCCCATTTAGTGCTATTAGATGCTTTTCCCGTAACGAAAAACGAAAATTGGCTCGAAATTAGTCGTTTCGTTTCCGTTTTCGTTCCATTTTTGAACCGATTTTCGTTTTTCGTTTCATTCCGTAACGAAAACGAAAACGAAAATTTCGCTGAGTCGTGCCCATCTCTAGTCGCTGGCACTAAGACCTTGAAGCTAAAATATGCCCCTGTGTCTGGTCCTGCCCATCCTTATTCAGGTGCACCGTAAGCGCCCCACAAAGAGTCTGTCGCAGAGCGGTTCAGCGGAAGACTGTGAGAGCTGTGTATAGAGTGTGGGATCTAAACAGCCTGATAGCACTGCTAAAAATAATGACGCAAACACAGCGGGTGATTCCCGTCACCAAATAATCTGTATTTACAAAATATGTACAAGTCCAGCACAAAAACAAAATTGGCAGGCATATACCTCATAAACAGTCCTGTAGTCCAAACTCTCGGGATCCAAACGGACAAAGTAACGTGCTGCTCCTTCCGACTTCATCCCACACAATACAGGACAAACTCTCTGACTTTTATACATGTGGCTGATGCAACCATTGCTCAGCAATTTGATAACCGAGCATGTCCAAACTGCTCTGTCTTGCATCACCCACAGTTGCATCACCCCCAGTTGCATCATCACTTGCAATATTACCATTCTGAATCCATTTTGTAGAAACCTTAACAGAGTCCCTGGAAGCACCCTTGGTCCTTTTGACTCCAAAGAGGCGCTCTGCTTTTTTTTGCCAGAGAGCAAGGCCTTTCCCCTAGCAGCTCTTTTCCTCTCCCTTCCAGGTTCTCCGGGACATTCTGAAAGAAGTGCAGAGCAATATGGTTCCCCGCAGCATGTTGAAGGAGTGGGCGCTGCATACCTTCCCAAACGCCACGGATTATTGGACGTTCCGGAAGATGTTCACCGTCCAGTTGGCCCTGATCGGCTTCGCTGAGTTTGTCTTCCACCTGAACAGGCTGAACCCGGAGATGCTGCAGATTGCCCAGGTACGCAGGGGGGAGACTAGAGAGGTGAAGGCCCCCGGGGGGGAGGGGAGGGAGGGAACCAGAAAAATTTGGGGAAAAAACCTAGCGCCGGCCCTGGCGACAACAAAAAGGGTGATCCGCACTGGCTCCTGCTGCA
Source organism: Phrynocephalus versicolor (assembly GCA_023846285.1). Lineage (NCBI taxonomy): Eukaryota > Metazoa > Chordata > Lepidosauria > Squamata > Agamidae > Phrynocephalus > Phrynocephalus versicolor. The sequence continues at coordinate 8,376,519 of JAHTLZ010000054.1, forward strand.
GCTCATCCTCTCCAGTAACCTCATTACTCTTGACTATGCATTGGAACGGATTAAATCCACTTTCAATGCATTCCTAGGGGAAATTACAATTCGTACAACGGAAAATTTGTATAACGTAATTTCATTTGGAACGAATTAATTACGTTATACAAGGTACCACTGTACTTGGGTTCACTCAGAGTTAGATCTACTACAGAGTTAGATCTAACTACAGAGTTAGATCAAAGTTGATCTACCTTTCTCTGCCCCTGAGCTCCACTGTAGCAACACAACGTGCATTATTCAAGACCTATACTTTTCAGGGGGGGTTGTCCCATCAGAAGAAATGCAATGTACCCGAGATCCTAGCTAAGCTTGCTCTCGATGGGTATTGTCTGAGCCAAAAGGCCAGTAGAGTTGAGCTGCTTCTGGCAAATTCTCTTTTCATTCTGCTCTCATTGAACACGTACGCGCAAAAATAATAAGTCTTACGGGCATAAAGGGAGGCTTTTGTAGATTTTTTCCCCCCATCCACTTAGAGGTATGAGTACATTTCTCTTTCTTTGAAATGATTAGGATACTGGCAAACTGAACGTGGCCTACTTCCGGTTTGACATCAACGACGCCACGGGAGACCTCGACGCCAATCGCCCTGTCCCGTTCCGACTCACGCCCAACATTTCTGAGTTCCTCACCACCATTGGGGTCTCCGGTCCGCTCACCGCCTCAATGATTGCCGTGGCGCGCTGTTTTGCCCAGCCCAACTTTAAGGTATGTGTCCGGTTGATGCTGCAGGGCACAAGAATGCCGTTAAATCTCCTCTTTTGGGCTTTTCTTCTGATTTTGGCCACATTGAGCCACGAGTAAAAGCCCTGTTCAAACAGGTTAAACGTTTTGGAGGACCATCCACTTTGACATACTCGGCTGCTTATGTATTTATCCATTGTCTTTCTATCCTGCCTTTTCTTATTTATTTATTTATTTATTTATTTATTTATTTATTTATTTTATTTTATTTAAGAAGTCTGAGTTGACTTTTTAGTAATGACAGCATTGCTTGATAAACAATTAATAATAATAATTAATAATTAATAATAAAAATTTATTGTACTGGTTAAAATCACTTTACTAGAAAACACCATTATTTAGTCAGATGGCCTAGAGTGCCAAGGACACAGCAGGCATTCCTTCTTTCGACAGCGATTGAGAGCTGTTGCCTCAGGAACATATTTATTTATTTATTTATTTGTCCTTATTGACCACCCGATTTTCCCATAGGGAATTCTGGGTGGCGTACGACACGTCACCAAGACAGCAGCTGCCCAACTACAACCCCAGTACATAGCCAAATAGAAGAAAAGAATAAAAAGAGAAAATAATGAAGTACAAATCAATATGCAAATTGGTGAGGTCAAGACCAAATGCACAATCATAACCCTGCAAAAGTCGGCCAGGCTAAGAAGACAGGCACGAGGTCATCCAGCGGGTTTGATGGCCAAGTAGGGGTCTTGAACCCAGGATTCCTACACGCCAACCATGATGGTGCAGCCTGGGGCACTGGGTGGCCAAAGAAAGTGGAGAACGTCTTCTAAACTCGGAGGTGGTGTTTCCCCCTTGCTCATGCCACGGGCCACGGATCGGGGGGGGGGGCGTCCCACCAGCCTCCAACACAGAGAACAGCACAATGAATTCTGCACAAAGCGAAAACCTCTTGGAATGGGGGCTTCTCACTCTCTCATTCCTCCCTCTCCAGCAAGAGGCCGCATGGGCTGGGAGAGTGAGAACAGACAAAAGAACATCTTTTTTTTTCATCCAGCGCGTTGTTAGTCTGTGGAACTCCCTGCCACAGGAGGTGGTGATGGCGTCTGGCCTGGATGCCTTCAAAAGGGGATTGGACAGGGTCCTGGAGGAAAAGTCCATCACAGGTTACAAACCATGATGGAGATGTGTCACCTCCAGGCTTAAAACGGGGGTACTTCAAGGGCCAGATAGAGGGGAGTGATATCAGGAGTCAGAGATCTAGTCTCGTGCACTCCCAGACGCATCTGGTGGGGCCACTGTGAGATACAGGAAGCTGGACTAGATGGGCCGTTGGCCTGATCCAGCAGGGCTCTTCTTATGAGGGAACAATTTAACTTGTCTAAACTGCAGATTGACCTGTCAGCAGAGGCCTTGGCAGCTGGACTTCTCCGTCCGCATCGCAGCCTCGCTGCCTGTTGGGTTGGAGTGAACTGGCCTCGGCCGTTGTCATACAGCTCCAGAGTTTGCCGCTAGGGGAGGTGGCTGCAGAAGACAAGCGCAGCTTCACCAAACGTTCTCTCCAAATAACCCTGCAAAGAGGAATCTGCCTTGGCAGCTTGTTAGCTGGGTAGGAAGCCAAAGATACAGCAGGGCTTTGATGGACTCCCAGTCTTGGCAGGGTGCAGTTCCTTTAAAGAAGAGGGCTGGATTTTCTTTTAAACTAAGATTTCCCCCAGGAGGATACATCTCACAGCTGAGGGGCAGTCAGCACTTGCCTCCTCATATATGAAAAGCCCAGCACACACACACACACACACACACAGCGCGTTGCATGAGTTTTATAATTAAGACCGTGCCTGCAGTTTTACTAAATCCTTAACTTTTCTTTAATGCAAGCAAAAGGGAAAGGGGGAGAGGATTAAAATACATAAGTCTTGGGTCCCATTCCCCACTCCACACACACACTCACACATTATCTGAGCACAAAGCGTCCATAATAATGCTGTTGATCAAGTATTTGGGGGTGTGTTTGTTCAGCTTTTCTCAAGCTGGGTGCCTCCAAAACCAGAAGTGAGCCATTTGCAGCCTTCCAGGTATTATTGGATGTCAACCCCCAGCATTCCTTGTCATTGACTGGGATTTCTGAGGATGATGAACGTTGACACTTCCAACAGCATCAGAGGGAGGGGCATTTTGACCACACTTGCTGCCTGGTCAAGTCTCAAGGACCTGCTTCCTGACCAATTAGGAGGCACTACTGTCCTTCTCGTCCCTGTCCCGTCAAGCAAGGACTGATAGGAATCGGAGTGCCGCAACTACGGAAGAAGTGTACGTTTTCCAAACTCTTGGTTTGATCCTCCAGATGGTTTTGGACTTCAACATTTGGGTGCTCTGGAATCTGGGGAGTATCAACTGGAAGCAATCTGGAAGTCTGCTTTTCCAGACGGTCCAAATGACCACTCCCGTGGGCTCCAGGCAGTAGAAAGGAGTGAGAATAGTTGTGATATGAAACTTATCAAAGGCACCACCTTGGAAAAGACCATGCAAAGCACTTTCCATTATATTTTAAGTGATAGGGCACAAGCACTCCCTTCTTTCTTTTTTCCAGATTTATCCACAAGGGTCAAATTTGCCAGGGTGGGCTTTCATTCCAATTTCATTAAATCCAAAATCCCCTTGACCGTTCCTCCTAGTTAAACATAATTATCTCTCTTCCGCTGTCGCGCCCCCTTCCTCTCCTTGCAGGTTGACGGCATCCTGAAGACAGTGCTACGGGACGAAATCATTGCTTGGCACAAGAAGACCCAAGAGGACACGTCCTCCCCTCTCTCGGCGGCTGGGCAACCCGAAAACATGGACAGCCAGCAGCTGGTTTCGCTGGTGCAGAAAGCAGTGACCGCCATCATGACCCGACTGCATAACCTGGCACAGTTTGAAGGAGGAGAGAGCAAAGTCAACACCCTCGTGGCTGCGGCCAATTCCCTTGACAACCTCTGCCGCATGGATCCTGCCTGGCACCCCTGGCTCTAACG
>JAHTLZ010000054.1:8388599-8402064 GCA_023846285.1 Phrynocephalus versicolor
ATCACTACACGGAGGGGGTGGCGGTGGCGGGAGTAGGCAAGCAGATTTTGTTAAAAATATACACATGGACCGGTGAAATGAGGGGAGCATGCCATGCACAAATCGGTGGGGAGAGAAAAAAAGTCTGCTAACAGTCCAATGATTTTAGAACTTCTCCTTGTCGAGGAGGCACAGGGGGGAATTGAACTCCTAACCTTGGGCTCTACCTAATGCCTAAACTATCCAGGCCGAGGAAGGAAGCTTCTGCACCAGATCCAAGGATGTTGGCAAGACTTCAACATTGTGGTGCTTGAGTCCCGAGTTGTGAGTCGTTTGCCCCACCCCATCCTGAGACTTGGGACTCAGAGCCAAGGACTCAGTCAGAGTGTCCGCCGGCCAGCTGATAGTTTGGTGCCTGTGCAGAGGGTGTGGGCCTGGAAGGGAAGTCAGTTTGTCACCAGAGCTGTCAAGTTTCCCCTGACGCTGGCCGGGATGACAGGAGAGAGGTGCAATCTGTGTGTGCACTAGCCTTTCCCATTTGCGACCGCGCAAGGTGCAGCAGGGTGGAGAGCAGCGCTCCTTGCCAGGAGGGCCACCCCACCTGGAGCCACACTGGCCCACTGCCTACCCAGCTCCGCATCCACCTCTCCCACCAGCTAATGGGCTGCAGGTGGGCGAGGGAAGGAGAGGTGGCAAGGAAGTTGGCTGTCCAGCACCGCCAATGTGCATGGAACCTGCCAGCACTCAACAGGACCTCCTCCTTGGTTTGTTCCCACCACCACCACCACCACTCTCCCATCACCCAGGTTTCCCTGCTCAGCAGCTCTGCAAAAAGCTTCCCTGTGAACTGCTGCCACCTGGAATATTTCCGGGAAAATAAATGTTCCAGGAAGGAGGCGGGACAAAGGCTGAAAAACAAAACAAAACGGTAGTGTTCCGGTCAAACCGTGACACTTGACACGTCTGGTTGTCACCTCACATTGAAATGAGGCTGATCCTACAGATCACTTTGCAAAGACAGTCAGACAACCGGACTCCTGGAAATAATAATCCTTTATTTCTTTCATGCATGAAAGGGTGCCCTCCCGACTAAGCAGGTGGGGACAACCTCCTTGTTTGGAATGTCTAGTCTTAAATACCCTTCAGCTCACAGAAACAGATAAGGACCAAGCTCAGGGTTGGTTACAATTTGTCGCAGTGGAAAGCATGTGACTTCATTACTTATGTGATTATTTTCCATATTGCAGGCATAATTATATGTCAATGATTTCCTAATAATGTATTGTTCTCTCTATCTTGATAGTGAGTTTCAGAAGCTGAAGACAAAGGTGCAAAACCAAGTTATTTTAAGATCTGAGATGTCTTAGCATGTGGGTTTGCCAATTGCTCTACCCTTTTTGTGGTTTGGGCGCATCCGGTTATTCAGGGAGTTTCCCCATTCCAATCAATTTGCTTTTAAGCAAAGAAACCTATGTAAACAAGCTAGAAACATAATGGCTAGCTGCTGCACACAGAGATCGGAGAGATAAGCTCAAGAGCTGATCGGCGGCGTGCGGCGAGGCATGGAAGGAACATATATAAAAAATAACCCCCATGGCAGCGGGTTGGACTGGATGGCCCTTGAGGAGGAAGGAGAGGTGGTGACAAGGTTTAATATGTTGAAGAGCTACACTTCAGCTTGTATCGCTACTTCATAGGACTCAGTTTGATTGTGACCCCCATATTAGTGTTGGTGTTGTACTAAATTCAGAGAGAGGAATGTCTTTTTTTTTTTTTTTTTGTTCAGCCTCATTGTTGCTTTTGCTTACTGATGGATTTGGCGTTTTGGCCAGGGGAAAAAAAGTGCTTCCCTTCAGAAACACGCACAAACAAATATAATCCTGTTAATATTATTGCTGGCTTGAAGTACGCCCCCCTCCCCGCATCTGATTCTACCCCACACAGATGGCCATCTTCTTTACCTACTAATTACCGAGACCCATTTGGGTAGAAATTCCCGATGCATTCCGGAAGCACGGGTGGCGAGGAGCAGACCAACATTTCTGAAGCAGCCCATTGATATGGGCATAATTAGATTTTTATCAGTTTCAGCTCTGTGTAACGGTTTCATTATCATTGACCCGGATTGCTTTCTGCCATGTCTCCCTCATTAAAATCTACCGCACCTATGCTAATGGGTTTTGTTTCCATCACGATGTAATGAGGACTGGCAGACCGGCGTATCCTCCAAGCGAGCCAAAGATGGAGACAAATGTGCTTGTTTTATTACCACCTGACAGAAACATAATGATTCCACCACCACCCAAGAATCTCATTATGATCATATTATGCGATGATTTAACTTTAAAAAATGGTTGCCTCGCGATTGGGTTGGGCCTCCTTTTGGGGAATGGCACGCAAATTTGTTTGAGCGGAAGAACGCGAGCGATGATCCATTTGCTCTCCCGGGGTGCTTTCATTCCTTTTGTCTCAATTACATTGCTGTTTCATTGCTTGCATTTTTCCAGACAGCTGTTTCAGTCTGCTCAGGTCAGGGTCACAGCGCACAGTCGGTGGATTTACACAATAGCCGGCGTCTCTCCCCATTTATTCCATCCACACTTTTAGCTGGCGCATAAGAAAACAGGAGGAAATTACAACCTCACATGCTGCCTTTAGTACATTTTCTGGGAGAGACCTTTTGGGGCTGGGCTGACTGTCAATCTATAGAGTACTAGCCAACCACTCCTTGCCTCCTTCTGAATTCAAAGGAGAGCCCCGCCTCTCTACTCTGTTCCTTCGCTACCTCCCCTGTTGTCTGATGTCAGCTTATCATTCATTGAACTCAGCGGCTGCAAGCAGTCATATTGGTTAGTTCTTCTGTTTGATCTGTTCACTGGAAAGAAAACAGTTCTTATTCTTTCTCTGATTAATGCCTCAGAGGGAGTTATTAAGAGAGTAAGTGCCAGTTGATGAGGGGAGAAAAGAAAGAGGCATGAGTCAGTTGGGGGAACTTGGAGTGACAAATCCTTGCACTTTTTGCTACAAGAATCTGACCAACATTCAAAATGCTGCAACAAAATTGGACCTACAAATGAAGACTTCAATGAGTTGATCCAAATATCTGAGAGCTCAGTCTTGTTAGGGAATGACAGCCCACTAGAAGTGGGAAAGTAACTGGTTTATGTAACTTTATTTCTATCCCACCTTTATCCCAGTGAAAGGACTCAAGGTGAGGTAAAACAGAGTAAGAGGGCAATAGCAAAATGCTTGGAACTATTATTGCAGAACTATTACAACCACGAGCTGCCTAGATGCCCTAAGCACATTCGATCTTGCCTGATTTCGGAAGCTCAGCAGGGTCGGCCCTGGTTAGTACTTGGATGGGTAACCATCAGGGAATACCAGGTGCTGTAGGTGCCTGGAGTAGGAACTGGCAAGCCACTCCAGTATTCCTGCCAAGAAAACTCCATGGACATGGGGTCATGAAGAGTCGGTCACGACTGTAACAACACAACACACACACACACACATTACTACCACAGAACTACTACTATTAAACTCTGGGTATATAGAATTACATTACGATCCCTGCACTATTACATTCATATGATTTTTTTAAAAAATTGTACGAAACAAACCTCTAACGAAATGGTTATTGGGGGGGGGGAGCCCTGGGCTTTAAAAAAACCTTTTCCCCTCTCCCAAGCATTTTTAAAGTCACTTTGGGTGTACTAGAATGGTTAACCAATGAATCATCACAAGGTTGCCACCCTAATTTCTACACCCAAGGTTTGCTTTTCTCTATACTGTAGTTCAATTCCCAGCTCATCCAGAACAGTCTAATATCTCACCTGTCACAAGATGGAAAATGTCTTGGGCTCACGGAGTCTATTAGGGGAAAGAAATAGCTGTCAGGTACCGGAGACAAGGGCGAGAGAACCAAGGTACACCAGGCACAATGTTTCTGAAGGATTGCAGGCATCTTGGTAACTTGCAAAGCACCTGCAAATCATGGGCTGCTTGGCCAGCGAGTCTTGGTTTAACCTCCTCGATCACACTTCCTGGGATTATGCTAGGGCAAGGCGGGGTCTGATTTAGTGCACAGCTGGACCTAAAAGTGCAGTTATGGGGAAAATGCATAGCTGGAAACTGACAGATGGCAGAAACGGGGGTGGTGGTGTGTGAAACAGGTGTGGAGTATCAGTTTAATAAGAACTTCGACAAGGGGCAGTGCCATGTAAGATTATTTATAAAAGGATTACGCACTGCTGACTTTCCATACTTCAAACTGCCCAAAGCATATTAAATCCTCTTGGTAGAATTATTAATTAAGCGTACACAGAGTTTTAGGGTGCAATCATCTCTGGTCTCAGGCTGCGTCTCTGTGTGCTTTCATCAGCTGTGTGTGTGTGTGTGTGTGTGTCTGTGAGTGCCGTGTGCTGTCTACGCTGCCTGAGACCAGATGTCTGTCTTTATTGATAACAGCAGAACAATAGGGTAGAATCAGAGGGAGGATAGTCACGTAGGCATTCCAGTGGTGGGGGGAAACAGTTGTTGTTCAGTCGTTCAGTCGTGTCCGACTCTTCGTGACCCAGTGGACCAGAGCTCGCCAGGCCTTCCTATCTTCCACTGCCTCCCGGAGTTTGGTCAAATCCATATTGGTTGCATCGATGACACCGAAAACGGAAACGACAATTTTGCCGCTCCGTGCCCATGTCTAATCCTGAGTTTTTCACAACCCTCCTGGGAAGGCTTGTACTGCGATCCTACTGTGTGAAAATAGGCATCGCAGGGAAACTGGATAGTCTTCTGGGGAACCTCAGATGGCTTGTTTGGGTTCACGGAACGAGCTGGGGTTCCCATCCTAGACACAATGACATTTCCCTTGGAATAACCCAGCCTCTCTCCAGCTATGATGTTTGTCAACATTCCGTGGCACCTTCTTTGCTTTCAACATGCACTGAGGCATTCCAGCTGTTATTTCAAGAATCTGTAAATAGCTGCAGGATTAAAAAAAACAAAACAGAGCACCCATATGGGTGCCGTGACACTGGCATATCCATAAAACAGCCCTGACAGACTAAGCAACCTTGATAAGCAGAGTAAAAGCATGCCAATCTTTTAATTACCTTTTCAGACTCAGTGCAAATTAGGAGATATGGGCAGAGTTCAATTAACTAAGCCTCATGGCCCACTAGATATATATTCATGTATTTCAGGCTTTTAAGGCAACAACTTAGGAAGCAAAATAAGTGTTTCTTCTTTAATTCATGAAAAGAATCCACGGGAATGAATTATTAGGGGTAGTGATGAGATGGAGGTTTTCTGTTTTTTTGCAAAAATTTCCACCATGAACATTTCATTATTGAAAATCTGCAAATTTGCTGATGTTTGGGGACTGTCTGTCCCATCCTTTGTTAGCCCTGGCCCTGCTGGCTGGGGACCATGGGATTTGTAGTCTAGGATGACCACCTTTTTAATACAGGTGCTGTGAGGGCTGTCTTCTAATTAAGAAGAAAGTCCTCATAAGTTTTGCCTTCTCCCCCACCTGCTTTCCTCCAAAACACAAAAAGAATGACGTGTTTGCCTTCTTGTGTAATATTCACAACGAGCCATGGGGGTAGTCCAGGCTAAGGGAGTGAATAGGCTGATTCTGTATAACCTTCATTGGTTACCATTTGCTGCCCGAGCCCAATTTAAGGTGCTTGTTTTGACATATAAAGCCCTAAATGTCTTAGGACCTAGATACCTGAAGGACTGCTTCCTTCCCTATGAACCTACCTGGCAATTAAGATCAAGCCAGGAAGCCCTCCTGAAAGAGCCATCCCTCAAGGAGGTGAAAGGGATGGCTTGTAGGAACAGGGCTTTTTCGGCAGCTGCCCCCAGATTATGGAATGCCCTCCCAAGTGAGACCCGCCTGGCGCCAACGTCAATAACATTCTGGCGCCAGGTAAAAACCTTCCTGGTTTAAATACAAAAAATACAATACATTAAAATACTATACTAAAATCACCATCAAGACCCACAATCATCAATTTAAAACTTCTGAACAGCTGGACTAGATGGGTCTTTGGCCTGATCCAGCATGGCTCTTCTTATGTTCTTATGTTCTTAAATTAAAGACTTGGCAACAGTTATGCCTTCCTGACTTATTAATCAGGGGCAAAACATCAGGTCCCCAATTATGTCCTTGCCCCTCCTTCTGAATTGCACTATCATCACACTCTGGGGGTTGGCTGTGCACAGACAGGAATAAATAAAATAAAAGGATGGAATCAAGTACAGAGAAAAACAGCAAGAGAACGTAACTTGTGTAATTCGTGGTCGTTGTGTGTTTTCCTGCTCCTTGGTGGAATTGTGGAAAGAATGGTCCCTGGCTGGGAGCTTCCCCCTCCCCGAGTTTAGTCAAATCAATGTTGTTGGTTGCATCAATAACACCATCCAACTGTCTCATTCTCTGCCGTCCCCTTTTCCTTTTGCCTTCCATCTCGATGTGTTGTTTGATGATCCTGTTTTGTCGTCCCAAGGTAAGTTTCCTAGTTTGTTTGATGTTGCCGGCCACTTTTAGTTCTTTCGTTGTTTTTTCTTTCTTTCTTTTTGGTTTGTTTTATGGTTTTAGTTTATTTACAGACTTTCTTAGCCAGTCCATTACCTAGCGGTGTGTTGGCTTTTTGTTTCATGTTACAAATTGTCTTTTTCGGCATTAAATGGAAACCACCCAGAGTTCCTGTGTGGAAGATGAGTGGTATATAAATATAAATATAAATATAAATATAAATATAAATATAACTAAATAAATAAATAAATAAATAAATAAATAAATAAATAAATAAATAAATAAATAAATAAATAAATAAATAAATTTAATCTCTTAAAACCAGCTTGAAACCTTTGGCTCGTGATTATTTTCCCCTCCTTTGTGCAGAATTGCCCCGGTGGATGTCAACTACTTGAGGGCATCCCAGGGGATAACCAGTTAGGAAGCCCACCATTGGGCTTAGCCAATTAGCAGACCCCTTTTCGTTCTCCCAAGACCATCCAAACGCTGTGTAGGCATTTCCAGATCCACTCAATGTCATCGATCCACAATAGAGATGGGCACGAAATGAGCGATTTTTCGTTTTCGTTTTCGTTTTTTCGTTTCGTTACGCAACGAAAATGAAACGAAAAAATTTTTTCAAAACAAAAACAAAAACAAAAACAAAAACGACAATTTTTGCCGTGTTTTTCATTTTCGTTGCAGCAAATGCATTGAACTGAAAAGAATGCTAACGAAACAGCAATTTTTCGTTTTCGTTTTCGTTTTTTTTGTTTCGTTACGTAACAAAATGAAAACGAAAAATTTGCAAAAACCCACCGAAAAACGAAAACGAACCGAAACGGACCCCTAAACAACCAAACGACAAACGAAACACCATTTTTTTGAGTCGTGCCCATCTCTAATCCACAATGTGGAGAAGAAGCGAACCAGGAACCGCAACACATTCTCTGGCAGAAACACTCCTAGAATGTAAAGAGGGTCCCTCGCTCAGGTTCAGCGTGACAGAGAGATTGTGAAAAGCCATGTACAAGAGGGGAGGGCAACCTAATTGGAGTTTCCCACTCTCTGCCCCTCTTACCTTTCCACCAGTGAATTACGACCGAGAAAGCCCTGTCTCCATGGAGACAGGCATTATGCTAATGACGATTGGCGAGGGCTTCCTATGGAGGAAATAAATTACCCTCCCCTGAGCAGAATATTAAGCCCTGAAGGAGAAAGCCCACTTCCGTAAATGACAAGCCTTGTGTAAATGACAACCCCAAGTTTTCCGTGGCATGGCCGTCCGTGGGCCAGGGCCCATGTCGTCGGACACACTTCCATCTTGGTGGCTGAAGAATGAAAATGTGGTCCTTAAAAGCAGTGGCTGAAGAAAATGTGGGAATCCTGAAGGGAACGTGGGACGGGACTGGTTTCCCTACAAGCACAAAGCACAGCTTTTCCGTCCATTTGCCTCCAGAAATGGAGGGAAGAGCTGAGGGGGGATATGACTGAGATGTACAAAATAATGCAGGGCATGAGTGTAGTGGATAGAGGGAAGCTCTTCTCCCTCTCACAAAATACCAAAACTAGGGGACATCCACTCAAACTGAAGGTTGGGAGAGTGAGAAGAGACAATTTTTTTTTTACCCAGCGTTTTGTTAGTCTGTGGAACTCCCTGCCACAGGATGTGGGGATGGCATCTGGCCTGGGTGCCTTCAAAAGGGGATTGGACAGATTCCTGGAGGAAAAGTCCATCACAGATGACAAACCATGATGGAGATGTGTAATTTCCAGGCTTAAAACCAGGGTACTTCAAGGGCCAGATGCAGGGGAGTGGTATCAGGAGACAGAGATCTACTCTCGTGCACTCCCAGATGTATCTGGTGGGGCCACTGTGAGATACAGGAAGCTGGACTAGATGGGCCTCTGGCCTGATCCAGCATGGCTCTTCTTATGTTCTTATGTAACCCTTTCTGCCATGGTGTGCCTTGTGCAGTAGATATCAGAGACAGGCAAGGAGCTGTTGACACAGAGAGGAAAGAAAACAGAGGGGAAAAAATTATTGCTGGCTACTGAGGAAGGTCTCTTTCCAAGGTCTCCTAAAACCTCTCCTTGGAGTTTCTATGGTTTCCTTCACCCTCTCTGAGGTGGGAAGGGGTAACAAGGGAGAGGATGGGAAATAAACTAAAAGAACTGGGCATTATGGTATCAAGGTAGAATTCCTTTTTTCACTGCCTGAGAGTTGTTGTGTGTGTGTGTGGGGGGGGAAGCACCACAAACAATCCCCTGAGAGTTTGCGTATTTATAGGGTTAGAAGGAGGCAATCACGGAAATGAAATACAGTGGTACCTTGTATAAAGGAATTAATTCGTTCTAAAGGACATTCTATTAAACACATTTTCCTTTCTACAAATTTCCCATAGGAATGCACTGAAAATGGAGTAATCCCTAATTGTGACCATTTTTATGTTGTACGGATTCGCCCCATAGGCGATTCTGTTAAGTAAATTTCCCCTATCTCTGGAATTTTTTTATGTTGTACAGATTTTATGTTATCCAAACCGTTTGTTACACGAGGGTCAACTGTATGTGCCATACATTTAAAAATGCAAACAACTAAAATGCATGCAATTTGGGGAGGGGTTTTGAACAAGTCTGCTTTAGTCCACCAGGACTTAAAAATAATAACGCAGTGGATAAAAAAAAAAAAAAGGTGCATACCTTACGGAAGCATGTCGAAGCATGTAAATTTCAGGGGAAGAACCGAAAACAACCAGACACCAAATGACAATGGGGAGAAAATGCAGGCAGTGTATGAAGTTTTGGGGGAGATTTTTTCACTCTCCGGTCTTGCACTTGTTGCTCCTTTTGCCACCCATCACTCAAAATTAGAGCAAATGAGGTTACAGATGTGCGTAACACATGCATGTGCTAATAGATGTCCTCTACCAATGTAAATTTAAAAATTATTCCTCAAGTTTTAAATAGACAGAGAACAGCTGGGATCCAGCTGAAATTCTAAACCAGACCAGAGGGGACCTGCATGCCTCCCCTGTTTTGGCAGAATGTAGAGAATGGGTGTGGTGTGCAAATCTTCACCAATCTGGCCTCCAGGTCGGTCATTCCCAAGGAATATCTTTTTCTGTCTCGTGGTGCAGTGGTTAACGTACAGTACTGCAGCCAAAACTGCTCACGACCCAGGTGTGATCCCAAGTAGCCGGCTTGAGGTTCACTCAGCCTTCCATCCTTCTGAGTTTGGCAAATGGAGTGCCCAACTTGTCTGGGGAGGGTGAGGTCAATCTGTAGCCTGCATAATTGAATTGCAAAGTGCCCAGAGGGTGCTTTAGGTGCTATGGAGCTGTGTATAAGCAGCACACTGAGCGTTTTACTCCCTGGATCCTGTGTGGCTCGGGAACCCATGAAACCTTATTGGGACAACCTACAATCAGAAGAGGACTTCCCTCCGGGCGCTGAGGATGGGATGGGATGAAGGCCCAGGCTAGGCATGAGACCCACCGAGGGAGTGCGAGGCTTTCTCGTGAGTAGGTTTTCGTCAAGGGCAAAGGGTCCCCATGTAGATAAGCCCCACCCACATGGAGGCTGACGCTTCGATGGTCCTCATGTGAGTCTTGGAGGGGTGTTTTCTTCAGCAGCCCCAACATCTAAGCTGGAGGGCCTGCCAAACCCTGTCAGATTTCTTATCGCCATTTCATATGCTGCGCAGATTGAAAATCTCAAAATTGCAAACAAACAAACAAAACAAACAAACAAAACCCTCACAATCAGGCTCCAAAGACAACAGGACAATGACCCAGCCTGGTCCCTCAAGAATGGAGAAAAACTAGGGGGTGAGGGAAGAAACTTGTCATCACACATCACAGAAGTATTAAATTGCCTAATGTGAGGAGGATGAAAGAAGGAAGGATTTCCACAGGGGGCTTTGTCTGTCTGTCTGTCTGTCTGTCTGTCTGTCTGTCTGTCTGTCTGTTTGGGGGGATTTTTTTTTTGGCCCTTAATCACACCTGTGCAGTTCTGGCTGTAGCACAATGTTCCTGACGCTATTTGGGGCGCAATGGGTATGATTTTGGAGACACGGGGACCATAAAGGCTTTGGAAGAAAAATATTCACGGTTTTGTGCTGCACTCGACATGCAAGGACATGTTGGCCTGCGACCCTTTCCTGACCAACTGCGCCTGTCAGGCTGTTTCCCTGGCTTCAAAATGGCAGGTGTGCTCCTTCTTATACCTTCCTTTTCTCCAGCCGGCAGGGGAAGGGAAGAGTGCGAGACGCCCGCCGACGGAGAGAGAGAGAGAAGACGTATTTACAGTTCCACATAATTATATTTTATGATAAGCCAGTGCTAATGCAAACGCCGAAATGAGCATAAGGAACTAATTGTATATTTCCTGTTGAATAATGCATGGAAACAACAGTCATTAGCCTTGCGCTGTCTCGGAATTTCAGACTCACTCCATCATTTAAGGCTCATAAATGCTTAGCAGATAAAGTACCGTACAGGGAAGCAGCAGGGAGACAGTTGTCATTACCTGGCGCTCAGTTATTGGGAACACAAAGAATAAGCCCTAACACCATTGACTGAATCTATGTGGGACACAGCGGTTCTCTCCATGGAGGGCAGTGGAGTCTGGCATCACAGATTGGCCACTTCATGTGACTGCCCCCTTGCCCATGAAACCTCCAGCCACCCACCGTCCACCTGATGAAAAGGGTGGCTCTGAGTTCAACAGTAGAGATGGGCACGAAACGAGCAATTTTTCGTTTTCGTTTTCATTTTTTCATTTCGTTACGTAACGAAAACGAAAATGAAAATGAATTTTTTTTCAAAACAAAACGAAAACGAAAAATTTTTGCCGTGTTTTTCGTTTCCGTTGCGGCAAATACATTGAACTGAAAAGAATGCTAACGAAACAGTAATTTTTCGTTTTCGTTTTCATTTTTCGGGTCATTACGTAACGAAAACGAAAATGAAAAATTTGCAAAAAAACCAACGAAAAACAAAAACGAACCGAAACGGACCCTCTAAACGACAAACGACAAACGAAACACCATTTTTTTAAGTCGTGCCCATCTCTATTCAACAGAGTGGTGCATCCGCTCCGGGTTTTAATCTAAACCTTATGGGAGAATGCCAAGATTTGAAAACTTACTTCCACCTAAAATAGATTGGGTGGTTTGGATAGCGCCATGAAAGGTCAGGTTAAAAGCTGGATTCACCAGCCTTACAAAACTGGAGTCACTAACCCTCACTAACCCTGACAACTGTCTCTGGGGCGGCTTGATTGGAGAGTTCCTGTCTGCAGCGCCGCTACGAGGGATGCGCTGAGGAGTCGCTGAACATCAAAGTGACGGCTCACAGATGCTCCAGTAGCGCAACCCCCTTCCACTGCTGCTGGGTAGACCGCAAAGTGTCTGCTTAGACTTGTTAAAAGACATGACCCACCTTCTCTTCAAAAACCCATACATCGGCAAGAACCGCTTTGCTTTTGATGGAAATTAAATATGCATGCAATGTGGAGTTATCGTGCAAACAAGATGCATATGGAAAAGAAGCATAAAGCTGCTTCAGCCAACAGGGGGATGATATATATTAAAAATGCACATGTGTTGGAAAGCGCTAACAAACAAGGAAAAATAGGACTAGAACTGTCTTTGAATTTCCACATGGAAGATGTACAAAACATAGATGGAACAGAAAGGCAGGTGACATTTAGAGAACTGAGATCACATGGATGATTTCACCCCCTTCCCCCACAGACACATCTATATGCCAGGTGTCAAATAACTGTATTTACCTGGCTTAGCAATACTGAAAGCAAGAAGGATCCCAGAATCGTTGTAGATTACAAGCTGAATACCAGCCAACAGTGTGATGTGGCTACAAAAAAAAAAGGGCCAATGCTATTTTAAGCAGCATTAATACAAGTTTGGTCGCCAAATCCTGCAAGGCACTAGTTCCCCTCTATACAGCACTGGTTAGGTCTCATCTTGAGTACTGTGTCCAGTTCTGGACACCACCCTTCAAAAAGGATGCTGAGAAATTGGAACGAGTTCAGATGGGATCCACAAGGATAATCAGAGGCCTGGAAGCCAAGCCCTACAAAGAAATACTGAAAGAAATGGGCAAGTTTAGCCTTGCAAAAAGACTGAGGTGTGATATAATAGGAGGACTTTTCAAAGACTTGAAAGGCTGGCATATAGAGGAGGGGATCGAACCCAGAGTGCAGGACACGCAACAATGGACTCAAAGACCAGGAAGCCAGATTTTGGATGAGTATCAGGAAAAACTTCCTAACTGTGAGAGCAGTCCAACAATGGAACCAATTAGCTCGAGAGTTGGTGTGTGCTCCAACACCGGAGGCATTCAAGAGAAATGAACCCCCTGGAGGATGTGTGAGTTTATCATATTATAGGTTTGCTCTGTCTGATATGTGTTTTGTTTAGTACTGTTGTAAGCCATGGGGGATGTACATTTAATAAATAAATAATAAATATATAAATATCCTTTGATTTGTATTCCAGCCTCTAGGAAGGGTTTGGACATGTTGACCTCATAGGCCCCCTTCCAGCTTCATGATTCTATGACTGTATGATTCTGTGCTCAAACTTTACCTGCCAGCTGAATAGGGATGCCGGGAAGAAAATATGTACACTGAATCCACTGATTCAGTTATCCACGGTCGGCAGAGGAAAAATAAGTAAATAATTCAGCAGCAGCAAAGCAAGCTACTGTCATAAAATAGCAGCCATAAAGCAATCTGCCATCACAAACAGCAGCTGTAAAGCAAGCTACTTTTGCAAAACAGCAGCCGTAAAGCAAGCTACTATCACAAAACAGCACTTTTGGGCGCATTTTGGCGTTCTCTCTTATCCACGGTTTTCATTATCCATGGGAAGGCTTGGAACCAATCCCCAACGGATACTGGGGTCCTTCTGTAGTTCTAAAACTTTTCAGCTGCACTTAC
>JAHTLZ010000054.1:8402564-8414110 GCA_023846285.1 Phrynocephalus versicolor
AGACTACATCTCCCATGCTGCTCCAGAGAAGCTTTTAGTCTCCCTTTTCCAAATGGGAGCATGACCTGCATTTATTTATTTATTTATTTATTTATTTATTTATTTATTTATTTATTTATTTATTTATTTACAAGATTTTTTAGCCACCCCACTACCAAGATGGGAGATGCTGTACCAAGACACTGCCAGGTTTTCAGTGCATTGTAGGTCTGCCACTCAGTGCTGCGAAATGGAGCCCGACCACACAAAAGCCATTGTCTTTTCCCCCATTTTGTAGGGGGGGGGGAAGGCCAAGCTCTCAAAAGAGCCCAGCCAGAAGGCTGAATGCTTACGATGATTGGGATCTTGTAGAGGTTAACTCGGGCATGTCCAAACTTCAGCCCTCCAGATGTTTTGAACCACAGCTCCCACAGTTCTTTGTCATTGGCAGTCTAAGCTTAGAATTCTGGGAGTTGTGGTCCAAAACATCTGGAGGGCTGAAGTTTGGACATGCCTGGGTTAACTCTAACCCAAACCAAACCACCTCTCTGAACTCCCTGTCTAGGAGAGGGTTGAGACGGCGGGCGGTGATCTTGAGGCTTCCTTTCATGCTTCCCATGCCTCTTCATCCCTCCCAGATTCTGGTTTGGAAAGAAAGGCCTTTTGCTTCATGAAAGCCCAGGTCTGAAACAAGAGCTCCAGTGTCTGCGAGCCTTCACCACCTTCAGCTTGAATTAACAGATGGCTCCTTTCAGGAGGCCCCAGCTGAAGGTGGGCACGGACCCAGCCTTTGATCTCAAGACACGCCACATTTAATCACAGTCTTGGTCCCGGCTTCAAGGGAATGGATAAACACCTCCTTTGTGCCCTTGAGATGAAGCAAAAAAAAATTAATAATAATTCTGTCTTCACCACACACTTTGGAGGCAGTGGTGGTGGTGGTGGCGGTGGCGGGGGGGGGGATTGCTAGCATCATCTGAGCAACTCCATCAGCCATCTTGCCCTTGCTTCCAGCATTAGCAAAGAGCTGTGTATCCATCCCTCAATAATAATAATAAAATAAAATAAAAAGAGGACCAAAAAAGAGAGACACCCAAATTTTACATAACGTTGCATGCTTCAAAATTAGAAATTATAGACACCTGTGTAGATTTATTCATAAATGCTTGCCCTGAATGTTTGATTATCAGTAGTCTAAATGTATCACCTCTTCTGCATTTGTTAACAGGAGTACAGTATATCTTGATCGAGCGAAGGGGGTGTGACTGGGTGACGTGTGTTCTTGTCGAGCTCTTGTTGCTGCTGCACTGTCTGGGCAATTGACAACATACTTATGGAAACAACAACTCACTCCCCAAAGAGCCTGGCACTTGTTTTACCAGCCTCAGAAGGATGGAAGGCTGAATCAGCCTTGAGGCAGCTACTTGAATCTGTTGTGATGGAACTCAGGTCATGAGCAGAGGCTTAACTGCAGTACTGCAGATTAACTACTGGGCTCCTGAATTCTTTCTGGGGTGCCTCTACCTGGGGATGGACAACTTCATGTTTCTAGACTTTATCCCAGGTTCTTATGTCAAGTGTCAGGCTTTACCTTTCAAATGGAGTTTCAACAAGAATGCCCTACAATTTTTTCTTCTTCATAGTGTTTTCCTGAAGGTGTTTGGGGTCCTCTCTTTGGAGGACCCCAAACTTTACCTGATTGACCTTCAGGGTGCAGGCCAACAATCTGCAGGGCCTTAATGACAATATCCTGACATCTCTGCTTTGGTCATTCGTGCGGGCACTGTTTTCTCAGATGGTAAGTCGGTTGGGCCATGGTGGAAGGTGCCACTGTGAGGACATGTCCATGCGAAAGATGGGGGACGAATCACCAAAAAGAAGGAGGAGGAGAGGGGGAGAAGAAGAAGAAGAAGAAGAAGAAGAAGAAAAGGTGATTCATTTTAATTTGTGATTCTCCAAGGTTAACAATTTTTTTCAAAAAAAAAACAAATTTGATGAATCTATGAATCAATTTGTAAATTCATTTTTTAAGCTCCTCTACAACCCCTCTGTGTCTGGTGAAGACTGGGTTTCAGACATCTGAGATATATACTCAAAAGATTCCCCCCCAAAAAAGTGCCTTTTAGCAACTAGCTTTGGCAAAAGCCAATGTTGAGATTTTCCTGGGTGTCTAGAGTTGTCCTCTGTGGTCTCTAAATTTACTTGCTTCTTTCAAGTTTGGTGAAAAATGCCATCCAGCTATGAGTACTGAAGAACCTAGAAAGTTGTTGTATCCTGTGTCTGATCCGGAGTCCCTTTAGCTCAATATTGTCAACTTTAACTCTCAGCATTAGAGATGGGCACGACTTAGCGGTATTTTCGTTTTCGTTTTCATTTTTTCGTTTTCATTATGTAACGAAACGAAAACGAAAAACGGTTCAAAAATGGACCGAAAACGGAAACGAAACGACTAATTTTGAGCCAATTTTCGTTTTTCATTACTGGAAAAACACATAATGGAGCTAAATGGGGAGAAACGAAAATTTTTTCGTTTTCGTTTTTGGTTTTTTGTTTTCGTTACGTAACGAAACGAAAACGAAAAATTTTGAAATTAGCTCACGAAAATGGAAACGAAATGAAACGGACCCTAGCCGAAAACGAAAACAAAAACGAAAAATTTTTTCTGAGTCGTGCCCATCTCTACTCAGCATCTCTCCAGCATTCTATTCAGGATCCTGTCTTAGTCCCTTTTGGTCTTCCTTAGGCTGCTACTGCACTTCCTTGAGCAGCCACTTTTTATTTTGCATTGCCTTATCTCCTCCCACGGTCACGTGGTCGCTACAGCGGTTTGGCAGTCCACATTTCAGCAGTTGCTTAGCAATCAGCTTCCCCATTCGCACTTGGCTGAATCGCTTTAAGCTATGACAGGGAAATGGCAGAAACAGGGGGGAAACTGGAAAAAGGCAGCGTAGTATGTCCGCAAATACAACAAAATTGCTTTAAAAGGGGGTGCAGGACCATCCGCAGTGGTCGCAGCAAGAAAAACAAACACAGCAGTCAAAAATAGGCGTGGCCAAGGGGGCTGTTCAGAAAAAGCATTTTGAAAAGCGGACAGTGATTTTTAAGGTGATTTGTCTTTAAGGAAAAGGTGTTTCAAATCTAAATTGTGGTAGTGGTCTGGCTTCCATCCAACTGTGACACAGGCCAGCTCAGCTCAGCCTCTGAGACCAAATAAGACTGGTTTTGTTCAATGTGATGCGGAGGAATAATTCAAACTTTATGTTCTCATGATCTTTAGCGCCTGGGGTGAGAATGGCGGCCCTTCTCTCCTCAGCTTGGAAAATGAGTGGGGCTGTCCGCCAGTCACACGTCAAAG
This sequence comes from Phrynocephalus versicolor, assembly GCA_023846285.1. Lineage (NCBI taxonomy): Eukaryota > Metazoa > Chordata > Lepidosauria > Squamata > Agamidae > Phrynocephalus > Phrynocephalus versicolor. The sequence goes on from JAHTLZ010000054.1 coordinate 8,405,899, forward strand.
GAAATGGTGTCTCTCTGACACTCAGGAGACACAGGTGGCTGGTGGAGTCCTGCACTGTCTGGAGGCCCTTGGAGGAGGAAGGATAAATTACACAAGGAATAGGATGCCGTTAAAATTTTGGCGAGGGAAATGATAATGGGGAAGAATGGATTCAGCTGAGCGCGACACCATGTGCCCGAGAAAAATGGGGTTGGTGTGATAGGACTTTGTAGCGGCGCCCTCTAATCCGGCTTAATCCCCTGCAAAGCGGCGAGAGGAGCGGTCGTTCTCTGGTGACTGCATCCCCAACCCACCCACCCCCTGAGGCCTTTCGTTGCACGGTTTGGTGCTTGTTGCCACAATAAATAAATATTTTGGCCTCCAGGAAAGGAAAAAAAATGCTAGGAAGGGAGACTGTCCAAAGTGGAAGGCCCTGGATGAGAATATTTAAAATGCTGCTTCAAATTCCACAAATGGATGGGCACAAGAGTGAGATGTCTGTGTTCAGGGAAATAAAATCGGTGGTTGAAGTTTTATAGAATGGAATCGAAGAGATGCAACACCCCCTGCACACAACAAATCACTCTTTTTTCCCAACATCATGGCACGCGGCTTTCATTTCCACCATCAGTTTTAATTTCCATGGTATACAGAAGTCTCATTTGCCCCAGCCTTATTCATTTTAGTATTTGTGCATTTATTTCATCCCTGTGCCACCTTTCCTGTAATGTAGGCGTCCAGGGAACTCACAATCATGCCATGAAATGGGATCCGTGACAGACAACTGCAGTGTGCCTTCATTCAGCCAAGTCTGCCTGTCTCGGGGGGATATTGTAAACCAGAGCCCACCCTACCCCCTACCTGCAGCCTCATGTCTTCCAGATGCGATGGACAACAACTTTCAGAATCCTCCAGCCAGCATAGCTGGTTTTCGGACTTGCTGCCAACACAACTTCAGTTGGGACCTGATGATGCCACGGTTGAAACCACACCCTCTGAGGTCAATCAATGCCAGGACTAGGTCCCAGAACTAGTTTGAGGACCTCTCTGGGTGCTTTATCCGCTTCAGGTTCACTGCCTCTCCTTTAACCCTTTCAGTTACCTCATAACACGGAATGATGCCAATCCCTTGTACAAGAAACCAGATCGACTGGAAAACTGGTCTTTCCCATTAGCAGCTACCGCGAGCAATGTTGTGATTGATGCTGACGGAATTAGAGGACATAGCTTAGCAGAACGGATGTTTAGAAATTCCAGAAAAGGACTTGCTTCCCTCATTCCTGAGCCCCCACTGGTGAGCCTTATGATTAATCTATCCTTTAGAGGGAGGGTTTAATGCATCATTTTAAACTATTCCATGCATTGTTACAATTTTCCTTCTAATTTTCATTTTCTTCACATCTACTCTTATTAGGAAGTAGAACTACAATAGGAGCCCTTTATTCTTGGAAATCAGTATCCGCTGATTCACTTTATCCTAGTTTTTTTCTTTTAAAGCATATTAAAAGAAAAATCCTAGAAATATTTATTTCTAAATATAACGTTGCCAGAGATGGCCACTAGAGGGGACCATAGACCACGCTATCTATGGCAGTCACTGTTTTGAACAGACTGATTTAATCTGCCGGCTTCAGGAAGGCTTGGAATTCATTCCGGGCTCCGATTGTACCTGTTACGCTCTCCTCCTGATGAAGCCACTTCAAACATGCACCATGTTGGAGTGCATGTGGGAGTTTTTGCAACCTCGCAGTCTGCCTTTAGTAGATTTTCCTGGGAGGGACCTTAATGGGCTGGGGTGACTGTCAGTCTCCCCAGTACTAACCGGTCATTCCTTCTCTGCCTCTGGATTCAAAGAAAGTCCTGCTTCTCTGCTCTGTATTCTTTCTAAGACCGATAAAGATGACCCAACCTATGAACTGAATACAGATTGAACATGAGGTTGTTTTTTTTTGTCCTATTCACTGATTCCCAGCCTTGAGTGGCTGGCTGGACTGCTGAGGGAAGTTGCAACTTCACTTCCCGACTCTTAAGAGAAGAGCCTACTTGGGTGGCCTTACTGAAGTTGCACCAGCCCCAGAAGAAGGGACAGAAAACCACTTTCTACCTAGAACACCCGAAAAAGGACTGCCATTAAGTTAGAACTGACTTAATAGCATGTGGTTATTATTTCAATCTTTAGTTTCCCCTACATGGTGCGCATTTGCCTTGTCACTCAAGCCCTTGTAACACCCTCCACCTAACCAGCCTTCAGGAACTGAGCGCTTCAACTCAGCGTGAGTGGGCATCCCAAAAGCGGCGTGGCTGGAGAGCGAACTGGGGCTACGAAAGAGGCTACAAACCGCTGCCTCTCCCTCACCCGACTCTCTTCACAAAGCTGGTCTGAGACCACCAAAATGGCTCCATGAAGAGAGCTGGGTGAAGTGGAGGCAGTGGTTTGTGGACTTTTTTGTAGCCCCAGTTTACTCCCCAGCCGTGCCGCTTTTGGGATGCCCAGAGAGGTGTGGCTGGAGAGTAAACTGGGGCTCTGAACGAGCCCACAAGCCATCACCACTCCCTCTTGGCTTTCCTGATGGTGTAGCACCCCATCCACCTCTCTGCCCTGGGCAGAGAGGCAGATGGGGTGCTATCCTTCAGGAAAGCAAGGATCAAAAAGCAGGTTTTTGAATTTCCTGAGGTCATGTGGCCTCAGGAAATTCAAAAGCCTGCTTTTTGATCCTTGCATTCCCAAAGGGTAGCAACCCAGCTCTTCGATCCCCGCTTTCCCGAAGAGTAAAACCTGGAGCTTTTGTAATGCAGGATATCACTGTATTCAGGTTAAATTGTCATATTGGCACTTAAGTGGGCTTTGAATCACAATTATGGAACACCCTCCCAAGTGACATCCGCCTGGCACCAACACATTTCAGCACCAGGTAAAAACCTCCCTGTTTCTGAAGTTTTTTTAACTGACATAACATAGATTGTGGGTCCTGGTGGCAATTTTAGTGTTTTGTGTTTAAATGTTTTTATTGTTTTAATTGTTCATTGCCTTTTTAACGTTTTAACTGTTTTAACTGTTCATTTTAATTGTAAGCCGCCCAGAGACCTTTGGGTAGTGGGTGGCATATAAGTTGTATAAATAAATAAATAAAATAAATAAAATAAATAAATAAATTTGGGCACTCAGTCTCTAAAAAGTTCACCATCACTGGTCTAGGATTATGGTTGTCACTCTTCTGATTCTCTGACTTAGTAAAGTCAGGACCACATTACTCTTTGGATCCCTGTAAACCGCCAACCGTGGTCTTTGTTGCCAGATGGTGTGGGATGCAAGTCTAATAAGTAAGTAAGTAAGTAAGTAAGTAAGTAAGTAAGTAAGTAAGTAAATAAATAAATAAATAAATAAATAAATAAATAAATAAATAAATAAAGGGAATTCTCCCCACCTTTTTTTGTAGTTTTGTAGGAACCTCCCAGAACTCTCAAGAAACCACATATTGATTTAACAGGAAAGGGGGGAAAGTTAGAACTCTCTCTTGAAATGAATGGAAATGTTGTGAAAAACATCCTTCTGGTCCCATTAATTTTTAACCCATGGCATAAGAGACTAAAGCAGGTGGAAGAGGCCTTGCAAGCCAAGTCCAGAATCAAACCAGCTGGTGACCTCTGTTTCAGGGGTGGCGCTCTGAATCCTTTCTAGGTTCAAAGTCTATGCTACAAGAGCCTGGGTTTCGAGGCTATAGCTCAGCACCTTGGAGAGCTCATATCAAGTGCTGCTTGCAAACTGGGGTGGACAAAGTCTCTGGCCAGCCCTGAAACCAGAATTGCTTTCCAGAAGTGGCGAGAGAGCTCATCGATTTATCCGCTTGGGAGATGCCTCTTATCATGAGGACATTTATCCAGACGTTCAAACAAACGAAACCGACCCTGCTTTAATGTTAGCTCAAAAGACCTAGACCTCTTGACCGCAGGAAAACAGAGTGGAACGGTTTTACTCTTCTGCTGTGCCATCCCTTCAGGGATTATTGGAGCAGTGCTGTTCAGTCTGTTTCTTCCCATAGTCTCCCCCATCTCCCCTGGAGAGAGGTAATCCCCAGGTATTAAACACACCTTGTAGTAAATCGTGGATCACACATAATTCGTCCTTAATAGTTTGCTGCTGGCTGTGCAAAGGACAGATTGCATTTCAGGCTCTTCCACATCACCTGACAGGAAGAGATTTTGGCAAATAGATTGTTTTTACTCCTGCCACCGCTGTTGTTAAAACTGCCAAGCTGGAAACAAGTTCTGCTGAGGCTGGCAATCTAAATGGTGCCCAGTGAGTGCTGAGGATTTTATAATATTGGGGGGGGGGGAGGGGAAGCCAACTGGATTAAAGGATCAAGGTTTATTTCTTTTTCTCTCTCTTTTCCCTTTTTAAGATCTAGCATTCTGGAGTTCACACTTGACAGGCTATCCTGATGTGAACTCCCTAACCAGGAGTAGATAGGATTTTATGAGGGCATGAAAACCTGCAAATTGCACCCACACACCACACTGATACATGTAGATCTTACTGATATTCAGTGCTTTAACTGAATGCAGTGCTTCTCCCCCTCATGCAGACAGGAACAGCTCCCAAATGAGGGAACTCCAGTTCAATCTGTAATGTTATATGCAGCCTTTCCTTGGAAGCTGAAAGGCACTCATGTTCTAAAGATGTGACTTGCTGGTGTTCATCTCCTGATGAGCTCTAGGGAAACAAAAATAAGTGAATATCGAAATTAGAGGACACAGCTGAAAGACAGCTCCTGTGACAATGAGACATTTGAGAGAGTTCCCTCTAGAGATGGGCACGAAATGAACAATTTTTGTTTCTGTTATTCGTTTGTCTTTTCATTTCGTAACGAAACGACAAACGAAAATTGTGATGAAATTGAAACAAAACGAAGAGAACCACAACAATTGTGTTCATTACGTTTCGTTTCTGTTACTGGTGGCATGCAATGAAATGAGCTGTTTTAAATGTTAAAAAACACCCTGGACATCCATAAAAATGCAGTGATAATTATTTATACTGTCTGATAATACCTATCGGAGGGGGGTTGGGGTCCTTAAAATGTGCATTTATGTCTTTTCTCAGATCGCTGTATTTTTTTCCTTTAAGGGGAGTTAGGGGACATCAACCCAAAATGGCACCCAGATGCCTAATATTGATTTCTTGGGTATTTAAACACCCTGGACATCCATAAAAATGCAGCGATAATGTGATAATTATTTGAAATTATTACATACCAGGGGGTAGGGGTCCTTAAAATGTTTGTTTTTGTCTTCTCTCATCACGATGTATTTTTCTTTTCCCTTTATGGATGACAAAATGGATGTCGCCACTCCAGCCACAACATGGAAGCCATGTGATGGGATCATGTAAATTATTGGACAACTTCAACCAATAGCATGCCCAGGTGGCAGACTGGGCAGGTCTGGCAGCCACAGAGGGCATAAAAAGCTCTGGCAGCCCCCGTCCTCCTTGCAGTCTCCAGTGGGAGTTAGGGTGGGATTGCTGTCTCTGCGACTCTAGCTTCAGTCCTGCAGCCTCCCTGTGTGTGTGTGTGTAACTCTCGGTGAGTACCCTCCCCTGCCCCACAGTGCAGTCACTCTGTGGCTGCCTTGCACCCTGGGCAATGCCCGCCGCTGCCTTTGCAGCCTCCCTGCGAACCTAGTCTATACTGCGTCTCTGCCAGCATCATTTTTTTTAGTGTTTTCCCTTTGCTCTGGGGCTTGGGGGACACCCACGCCTTAAAAATCATGCAAAAGGTGGGTAGAAACAACAAACAAAAAAACAAAAAACGAAAACAAAATTTTTCCAAAAAATTCACGAAAAATGGAAACGAAAGGAAACGGACCTGTCAACGACAAACGACAAACGAAATGCCATTTTTTATTCGTGCCCATCTCTAGTTCCCTCCTTTCAAACTGAGCTCCCAGTAACCTATAGTTTGGTTAGTAAGAGGAAATGTATATACAAGAAAAGAAGCTGAAATTGTTGATCTGGACTTTCAGAAGGCTCTTGACAAGGTCCCGCATCAAAGACTCTTGAATAATTTGTACAGTTCTGGTCACTGTACCTCCAGAAGGATATTATGGAAATGGAAAAAGTGCAGAGGAGGACAAACATAGGTTGGCTTGCATCCCACTCACTAACTGTGCACTCACCAAGATTTGTTGTTTGCTTGCTCACGTCTCTTAATCGAATGTTTCACGTTCTGCTTCATTTAGAAAAGCACATTTGTAGCCACTCTCATGGATGGTTTAACTAGGCCTCTAGCAGTAGCTTGGGTCTTCTTTAGAGTGTATAGAGAAGTGTTGTTGAATCTATGGCATGGGTGCCAAAGGTGGCACTTGGAGCCCTTTTTGTGGGCACACAACATCACCTCCTCACAACCATGGCTCTTCTCCCTCCATTCAGTGCACATCACTGTGTTTTGTGCTGAAAGCCAGGTGAAGGGGAGGCAGCTTGGGCACTCAGTATCTACAAGGTTCGCCAGTCGCCATTACTGGTATAGAGGCCATTAGGAAAGAGACCAGGGCCGGTGCTAGGTTTTTTTGCACCCTAGGCAAGGGGCAGGGTGGGGTGGGCGTGGGCATGGGGCAGTGGGGCAGGATGCGGTGGGGGGCGGCGGGGGGGGGGGGCGGGGGGGGGGCGGCGGCAGGCCAGCCAGCGCCCTCTCTCCATTTTGGCACCGTAGGCAACTGCCTAGTTCACCTTAATGGAAGCGCTGGCCCTGAGAGAGACCACACACAGCTTCATCTTGTACAAAGTCTGGTGGTTTTCTTTCTTTCTTTTTGTTCCAAATGCAGATCTCTTTGAATCAAAACCCATGAATCAATGAAGCCAATTTTTTTAAATATAAAAAATGTTGTTGGACAATCTTTTGTAACTGATTTGGGTCCCATGGGGGATGGCACAGTAGACCCTTAGTAGAGCAAGGCTTTTGGGGAACTGAGTACACTTGCCGCTAAAACCTCTCATTGTGTTTTACTAAAAAATTGCAACTGGAGGAAGTTAGGTTTCCTGCTCCAGAGCTCCAAATGGTCAGCGTTGGTGACTCCCACAGACCATGAGCACTCGGACTGGGAGCCTGAGAGGTGTTTTAGGAATGTGGTCAACCAATGGCTATGGCAATTAAGTATTCTTGTTGCTAGAGTCTAAATGAATTAATGAATCTATTGACTAGAAACTTGGTTTTGAAAGGAGATAGGCCCTTTCCTCATCAGACATGAGGATTATTGCAACATCTGTTGTCTGTACAGAGCACACAAACTAATGTTTTAATTACACCTTGTAAAAAAATGTTGGTTTAATATGTTGCACAGTCTCAGTGTCAAATATTAACAGCAATGAGTTAATTAATCAATGCTTTAAAAAAAAACCCATTGTTCCAAGCTTTGGAGGGGGCTGTACCTTCCCTGTCATGTGACTGATAGCTTAGGGACCAATCCTTATTCAGCAAGCCCGATGGAATCCCATTCGCTCTTCCTGCCTACAAATCTGGTATCTTTACATAGGAGCAGCCACCTAACTTCCTGCTAGATCAGGGGTTCCCATTCCCAACCATGGGTCCCCAGGTGTCCTTGGGCTCCCAGATACCCCCGCCAGCACAAAGGCTTCTGGGAGTTTTAGCCCAAGAACACCAGGGGACCTGAGGATGGGAACCACTCTGTCGTACCGTTGTCTCCTCAAATGTGTCATATCACATGGCCTTCTTTACTAGCGTGGGTGAGCGAAAGGTATGCTCTTCATCAAGAGAAGCACCAACAATGAACCCATTCTTCTCTTTCATCCTCAGCTCCTTTCTCAGCCTGGTGGCCATTTCCCTTACTTTTTAATTTTTTTTAAACACAGGGTTGTTTCCTTTTATGAGCTTTAATTTTTTTTTTTGGGTTGGCCACAGGACTGCGTACTTCCCCACAACATAATGGGCTAGAGGTCACCTCTAACGGCCAATCGCTGGCAGAGCTCATTTATTTAATGGTATTGTGGACTCTCCTTTATGACATATAATCCATGGGATGTCTATAATCACAGGCAGCCAAATAGATAGACTTTATCTGTGAGAATGTTCTGTGGTGGATGGTAATCGCATTGAAAAAAAAGCCCAGCCATCTAATCTTCTCTTTGCTAATGCTGTGGCCTGGGTACATCCTATAAATCTTGTTTGCCCAGAACACACACACACACACACACACACACACACACACACACACACACACA
>JAHTLZ010000054.1:8414120-8427081 GCA_023846285.1 Phrynocephalus versicolor
CACACACACACACACACACACACACACACACACACACACACACACACTCATCAAAGATGAGGTCCATAAATCAGCAATTATCAACTTGAAACCCTCTTGCAGCTGGCCTGATGTATAAAACCTGGAAGATGAATGAAATAATTCCATGGCAAAAAATCTAGTCTCTACTCCATGGGACAGCTTCTGGGCTGAAGTATATATACTTTTAAAAATGATCCCCACAAAAAAAATCTTGTTTTTTTACATACACACCCAAGTACAAAAGGCATGCCTGTCAGCCCATCAAAACCACATCCATTTTCCTTTGCAAATCAAAGAATGGGACCTGAAGTGATGTAGTGGATAGACTTCTTTTGACAAGGTCTTGGGAGACTTGCGTTTGACACACACACACCGGCCTTAGAAGCCTTCAACAGCATTTTTGGGTCGCCACATGACCAAATTTATTTATTTCGTAGATTTTTTTATACCGCCTCATTAGTGAAAGGAATCGCTCGGGGTGGTTAAAAACGGACAACAACAAACAGAAAGGGTAGTAAATCATGTAACAAGAATGATACGATGAGGAACAAATTGTGTCGGCTGGAACGTTAGAGAAGCAAGACAGTACAAATGTTACCCAACATGGGATGGACAGGACAAATGGCAAGGACCCATGAGGATGCTATCTAAGGCCTCTATGAAGACCTGCGGCTTTAGCAACCTCTTAAAGGTAGGCAAGGAGAGGGCCCGGTCCAGCTTGACTGTTCCTGAGGGCTGGGGCCACAGCACAGAATGCAAAATTCTAGTGGACCACATGCATCAAGATCACGGGAAGTGATCGTACTACTCTATACTACCTTAGCGAGGCCACATTTAGAATACAGTGTCGAAGTTCTGGTCACCACAATACAAACAAGACACAGAGGCCCTAGAACAGTGATTCTCAACCTGTGGGTCCCCAGATGTTCCTGGACTGCAACTCCTAGAAATCCTGGCCAGCTCAGCTAGTGATGAAGACTTCTAGGAGTTGCAGTCTGGCAACATCTGGGGACCCATAGGTTGAGAACCACTTCCCTAGAAGAAGTACAGAGAAGAACAGCTAAGATGATAAGGGGACTGGCGGCTAAATCATATGAAGAACGACTAAAAAAACTAGACATGTTAAGTCTGACCAAGAGAAGACAAGGGGAGACAAGATAGCAGTCTTCCAATACCTGAAGGGTTGCCACAAGGAAGAGGGCATTGATTTATTCTCATTTGCACCTGATGGTATGACAAGAATCAATGGGAAGAAACTCAGCAGAGGGAGAGCCAACCTGGAAACAAGGAGAAATTTCCTGATGGTGTGGGCCATTCAGCAGTGGAACAGCTTGCCTCCCAATGTTGTGGGCACCCCATCGCTGGAGGTTGTCAAGAAGACATCAGACAGCCATCTGTCCTGGATGGTATGAAGTCTCCTGCCTTGGGCAGGGAGTTGGACTAGAAGACCTCCAAGGTTCCTTCCAATGTTTTGATGATTCTATGATTCTACATCATAGAGTGTGGCAACTCAGAGGAACTTGGTCCAACAGGATGTGGTTATGGTGCTGGGGGTGGTGGGGAGATCCTGGGGAAAGACCCTCCAACTGAGACAACGGGATGGCTCACAACATGAGCCACAAGTCACAGCTGTGGGGTCAGACTGTTTTGGATCATGTTTGTGTGATGGGGAAGGGGATATTTCAGAAAAATCTGTTGCAGTGGACCCTTCAGCAACAGGATTCAAGCAATGGGTTCCAAGTGGCATAGGTGCTTCTAAGGCCCCTATCCCATATCCCTTTAAATGCAGATTAAATTTGTAGGTAAACCATGTCCAAAAGCTGGATTGGGTGCTTTTTAAAAATCTTCCTCAATCTCTACCGCCAGCCAGCTGGTCCTTTTTAAAAATCCTAGCTCCGCCTGCTGGCCATGGGGCTGAACTGCGTGTAAAAAACCCACATTTGTATGTGGGAACTGCTATCCCACATCTTCAGTCACATGACAGGAGAAAGAGGAAAAGCCAGACCTTCAGAAGATCAGGATCTTCCCCACGTGAGATAGCAGCCTTTGTCATTACTTTTGTTCTTGTTACAGCTTTTGGTAGCAGAGACAAGCAGCTTGCATTTTAGACATTTTGCTGACTGCAATGAGGTTTCTGGAATTTCTAGAAGTAAAATTTCTAGAAGAAGTAAAATGTCTGAAGAGACGAGAATGACCTCTTTGAGGAGGGGGGGGCTGGGGCCCTGCGTAGCTGGAAGGCTGAAATCCTCGCAGGCATGTCCAAATGGATGGTGCAACATTCCTTGTATTATATTTGCAATTTCATCCAGTGCCTCCCCCTCGAGCACTGTTCTCACCTAGATGTCAAACAGTTTATACAATAAAAAATAAAAATAAATTTGCCTGCCTTTGTTCGGAAAGGTTAAAAAAGGGGGGAGGGCAGGGAAGGTGAATCGTCTCAGGTGGAGAGATACAGAGTATTTATGGAAGGGGGCTCTATTTTTTGCAAGTCATAAGGAAGATAAAGGACTAATTTTCATACTCCTCCTCCCTTCAGGTGCCTTTTTAATTTGTTTTGTTCTCTGCGTGATTTAAATGCCCTGCAAGTGAGAGATACCTCGGGGACAAAATGTAGCATGCCGCTGTATATTATGCAGACTGTAAAGCTCAAAGTAATTGAATCTCCGTTCATTGCAATGAAGACGGAGTGTTCTTATTTTAAATTTAAGTGTCGATATAAACACGACGCCTTAGGGTGCTGCTGATTTATAATGTATATGCCAAGAAGGTTGTCTTAGCAGTTTGGTTCCAATGCTTTTCATTATGTTATGTTGGAAGGGGGTGGGTGAGAAAGACACCTGACTGCCAATAAATATGTGGTGCCCCTCCTCCATTTCTTAAATTCCTAATATCTTCTTTCTTCCCTGATAGTTTATAATGCTGTTAGCTAGATCCTTGATGTTCTGCATGTCAAAACTGTCTTGGTGTTTGTCGTTAATGATAGTTGATATGCAGAGTTTGTTCTGTTTATTTCTTTCTTTCTCAATTTGTATGTTTAGTTCCATTGTTGCCATCCTTGGTGAGTGCCCGGACTAGCATAATCAAAATCCAAGATGGCGGAAAAACCAATCAGTTTATAAAAATCTACAAAATGGAGGGTGCTCAAAAAATAGAGAGAAAAGACAAAAATAAGTGAATTTAAGAGTATGATAAGCCTGAGTGAAGAGCTAGGTCTTTGCTTTATTCCTGGCACTGAGGAGGGATGGGGCTTGATGGACTTACACAGGAAGAGAGTTCCATAATGGAGTGGCCGCCACTGAGAAGGCCCACGTCCTAGAAGTTGATTTGGAGAGACATCATGGATTGGGAGGTGCAGGTGGAATGAGAGGTTGCACCAAGGGAGAGGTGCTCTGATAAATATCAATATCATAAACAGTTTGTCTTCCTTCTCCCCTTCCACCCTTCTTTCCTCCCTTCCATTCATTCCATCTGTCCATCATCAACTTCCTTCCTTCCTTCCTTCCTTCCTTCCTTCCTTCCTTCATCAACCTATGGACCAATTCTACCCATTGCCACCACAGAAGTCATCAATGCGGTAGACAGTATGGAGAATATGAAGATCCTTGGAGCTGATGATCTTCCTGCTAGAAACTACAGGAACTTCAAGATGTGGGAATAACTTGACTGACAGAGTTCTTCAATGCCTTAACAAATAGCATCCAGGCACTGACTGATTGGTCAATGGGCATAACAGTCCCCACATTGAAGAACAAGGACGACCCAGCTGATTGCACCAGCTATCACTCAATCCCCCTCCTGTTCCACACTGTGAAGATCTTTATGAAAATTCTGGACCAGCATGTTCACAACATGTTCCAACACACCACCAACCGATGTGGCTTCGTCAAACAATGTGGAATAACTGACACCATATTTGAAGCTTGTCAGCACACAGAGAAAAACAGAGAGAAGACCCAACCATTGCAAATAGGACATGCAGAAGAGAGCGACTAAAATGATTACTGGGTTGGGGCACCTCCTTTATGAGGAAAGGCTAAAACATTTGGGGCTCTTCAGTCTGGAAAAAAAGGAGCCTAACGGGGGGATATGATCGAGACGTACAAAATAATGCAGGGCATGAGTAAAGTGGATAGAGGGACGCTCTCTCACAAAATACCAGAACTAGGGGACATACACTCAAATTGAGGGCTGGGAGAGTAAGAACAGACAAAAGAAAAATATTTTTTCACCCAGCGCATTGTTAGTCTGTAGAACTCCCTGCCACAGGATGTGGTCATGGCAACTGGCCTGGGTGCCTTCAAAAGGGGATTGGACAGATTCCTGGAGGAAAAGTCCATCACAGGTTGCAAACCATGATGGAGATGTGTAATCTCCAGACTTAAAACCAGGGTACTGGTTTTTACTGGCAACGTGTAGCCTGCACACTGTAATTAAAAAATTGTAAACCGGCCAGAGACTACTTAAAGTGGTAAGGGGCGGTATATAAGCAGAACACTTTGCTTTGCTTTTTACTTCAAAGGCCAGATGTAGAGGAGTGGTATCAGAAGACAGATATCTAGTCTGGTGCTCTCCCAGATGCATCTGGTGGGGCCACTGTGAGATACAGGAAGCTGGACTAGATGGGCCTCTGACCTGATCCAGCATGGCTCTTCTTATGTTCTTCTGTTCTTATGTTCATTCCTAGACCTGAAGAAGACATTTGGTCATGTCTCATATCAGTTTATCAGTTGAATGGGTCAAAATGCTATAGAAGAGCACTGGCACATGTGTGATACTGAGCTGGCTTCTCTAACAGGTTTCCAGTGATGGTTGGAGTGCACCAAGGTTCTGCACCTTTGCTGCTGCTGTGTATACTAGTCATGGACCCAACTACATAAGATTAGCAACAAAATGCCCCGTGCTCTAGGCTGACAATGTCAGCTACCACGAGGAACAAAGTGCAGTGGCAAGTTCAGACATGGAATGAGTGCCTCAACCACTTTGGATTCTGCCTAAACATCAAGAAAACTTAAGTACCTAGAGACGGTTGCCATCCATAGAACTCTCCAAATAAGTGCAGAAAACCTAATGTTTTGTGTTTGTATAAACCTTGTAAACTGCCCAGGGCGGCCTTTGTTGCTAAATAGGCAGTATAGAAATCAAATAAACAAATGACCAAACAAACAAACAAACAAACAAACAAACAAACAAATAAATAAAGGAGGTGGATACGGTATCCTGGCTCCTATCTCCAAGCCAAAGGTGGCATCAGTGATGACATGACAGCAAGCCAAGATTTACAAGATGATTGTCCACCTTGCCTCACTGTACGGCACAGAGTTCTGGGCAGCAACAATGGTGTAGAGAACCACCTGCATGCCATGGAAATGCATATGCTCCATACAATATTGGGTGGCTACTTGACCACATCACATAGGAGACTACTCAACAGCAACTGGGTGTGCTATCAGTTACAGAGAAGCTGAGAGAAAGCTGTCTTCGTAATGGCACCTCTCGCCATTGCCAAAACTGTTTCCCGTCTGAAAATCCATGGCAGGTAGCCATGCAGATGACCCACACAGAGACGGCAGGACACTGTAAAGAAGGACACACAAATTGATGACTGAAGATGCTGTCAATCAGGCAAAGTGGTGTTTCAGTATCCAAAATGCAGACCCCACAACTTGTGGGGAAACACTAGGAAGAAGAAGAAATAGATCTACCTCTTTATAATATTTTATCTTACCTTTCTCTTTAAAAATGGCAGCTGACATCATTTAAACAACAATAATGAGAAAGCAAAAACATGTCAAGGCAACAAGGCAGGAGAAGAGTTAAATTCAGAGTTAAATTCACTCTCCTGGAATTTCTGGTTCCTTCTGTCCTGTCCTTCTCAAGCAGGCACCATTTGAAACTTTTCAAAAAGGAAGTATGTAAATACTAAAAAAGATCAAAGGAGTGCCACATGAAAAGATGGTAAACAAATGCCACACCAAAACCACATTCAACGCAGCTAGTTGTGGCCATGTTTAAAAACCCCACTCAGGTAGCCAGTCATTGAGGGAAAGCTTGCTTGAGGAGTGAGATCTTGGCCTGCTTGTGGAAGGACAGCAAAGATGGGGCCAGGCTGGCTTCCAGTGGGAGGGAGTCTGGGAACCGCAGCAGAGAAGGCCCTCGCCCGTGTTCCCACCCAATGCACCTGTGACAATTGTGGGACCCAGAGAAAAGCCTCTCCTATCGAGAGGTCCTTCTCCGAAGCAGGGTCCCAAATGTCCTTGAGATAACTCTGGCCCAAATCCATTTAGGGGTTTCTAGGGTAAAACCAGCACTTTGAATTGTGCTCCGGAAAAGTTATATCCATCTGCGGGCGATGTCCGTGTGGCACAAATCACTTACCACCCAAGGTGAATCATAGAATCATAGAATCATAGAGTTAGAAGAGACCTCAAGGGCCATCTAGTCCAACCCCCTACCATGCAGGAACCCCCATCACAGTATTCCCGACAGATGGCCACCCAGCCTCTGCTTAAAAACCTCCAAAGAAGGAGACTCCACCACCCTTTGTGGCAGCATATTCCACTGCTGAACAGCTCTAACTGTCATGAAGTTCTTCCTAATGTTCAAATGGAATCTCCTTTCCTGTAGTTTGAAACCTCTGAAGCCACGGAAAACAAACCTGTTCCCTCTTCAATATGACATGCACCCATTCAAATATTTAAGCATAGTTATCATATCCCCCTCAGCCTTCTTTTTGAAAGGCTAAACATTCCCAGTTCCCTAAGCCATTCCTCATAAGACATTTCCTCCAGACCTTCAACCATCCTAGTCGCTCTCCTCTGCACCCGCTCGAGGTTGTCAACATCCTTTTTAAATTGAGGCACACAGAACTGGACACAGGACTCCAGGTGGGGTCTGAACAGAGCAGAAGAGAGGCTGTCTGGGTTTCTCTTCTTTCAAAAATCTGCCTTTCTGAATAAGAGATGCTGCCCTTTCTTCTCCCATTCCACAACAATTTCCAAATTGAGCCTCTGTTTTCATGGTGGTGGTGGTGGTGGTGGTGGTGTGTGTGAGAGAGAGTGAGAGTGAGAGAGCATTCAGCCTGTGTGCTGTAGCTTGGAAATTGGAGTTGAAAATGGTTCCAATTATCCGAAAAGGCTGCTTGCATTGTTGGGTTTGGGGCATTGACATGAAAAGCACCTCAATAGGAGGGGAAAAATGAAAGCAAAGAGGGCTACATAGTGCTTTTGTTATCACTGGAAGAGATAAGTGTTCTAAACCTCTTAGGTTCGAAAATGGCCTGTTTGGGGGAGGGACAAGCGTTATAGAGCCAGTGGGTGCTCTCATTCTTTCCTAGGAATGTCAATCTTTGCTTATTTTCATCCAGGCAGGTAAGAGTGAACATTTTTGAAAGCTTTCTTCCAACCGCGAAATAATTTTGAGATGTTTTGGTGCACTGTATTTGCCCACTAGAGCTCTTTGTTTTTCCATTCCCCATGTATGGGTGCGAAAGCTAGATAGTTGAGAACACTGATGGGAAAACAAATTTGTTTGACATGTCGTGCCAGAGGAGAGCTTGGTGCATACCTTGAACAGCCAGAAAAGCAAGCATGTGGGTGCTAGATCAAATCAAGACGGAACTCTCCCTGGAGGCAAAAATAGTGAAACTGAGGCTGCCCTGCTTTGGGCACATCATGAGAAGGATTGAATTTACAAGAGCTCAACAGGGCAGGTGACCACAGGACATTTTAAAGTTGTCATAAGTAGGGGGTGACCTGACAGGTTATCATTAGAGATGGGCACGACTCAGAAAATTTTTTTCATTTTCGTTTTTGTTTTCGGCTAGGGTTCGTTTCGTTTCCGTTTTCGTGAGCTAATTTCAAAAATTTTTGTTTTCATTTCGTTACGTAACGAAAACGAAAAACCGAAACCGAAAATGAAAATTTTTTCGTTTCTCCCCATTTAGCTCCATTATGTGTTTTTCCAGTAACGAAAAACGAAAATTGGCTCAAAATTAGTCGTTTCGTTTCCGTTTTCGGTCCATTTTTGAACCGTTTTTCGTTTTCATTTTGTTATGTAACAAAAACGAAAAAATGAAAACGAAAACGAAAATACCGCTAAGTCGTGCCCATCTCTAGTTATCATTATAGCAACAAGCACTTGTGTGAAAAAAATCAGTGCAAGCACCTTGTCAGTGTACACATTTGAACACACTTACTTCAGACCAGCCTGAAAAACTCACAACAGCTACAAGACAAGAATGTTGGTACAGTAGTACCTCAGATAACGACTGCTCCGGATAATGAATTTTTCAGATAACGATTGCATCTGTACCTTTAAAGTGCACTTTATAAAGAGTTTTAAGCAAAAAAAAAGGGGGCTGTGCCTTTTTCCTAGGCTCCGGAATGGATTAATTGGTTTCCCATTCATTCCAATGGGAAACTGCATTTCGGATAACGACGTGTTTCAGATAACGACTAACCTCGGAGAACGAATTAAAGTCGTTATCCGAGGTACCACTGTAAATCTGTACTGTGTATTTGAAGTTGAGTCATGGCAACTGGGCTTGTTTTCTTGAGAGATCAAAATGTTGCACTACACGTCCAAGCAGCTTCTTGGTTGAATAGCGAAATGTTTTGCTCTCTGAAGAAAAGAAGTCCAGTTGCCATGACTCAGCTTCCAGATAACCTCACCTGGCTGACTGAGAATCTTCACAAACATCTCTACTGTGTAGATTCCAATGTCAGACAACCTGGGTCTCTAAAAACATAGGAAGAAAACCCAAAGACAATCAGGAGGCTTTGATATAGACGCATGTTAAAAGTGGAAGACAGGCAGAAAGCAGAAAACAATCTGCACACAAAAAGCCATTGATAGTGGAGAATGTGTTGCATCTTTCTCTGGGGGCAAACTTGCTGGCTATTAATGGAGGCCAGCATAGAACATGGTCATGTTTGATGCTGCTCCTGCTGCTATTGGAGTAACGCAGAGATGGAAACAGACAAGATGGAACGCACATGTTTTCGTTCAACATCTGGCCATCCTGTGTGGGGGAAGAAACACAAGGTAATTACAGGGGTTTTCAGACTCTTTTACTTGGCAGTACAATGGATAAACAGTCTTCTGTTAAGAGCACTCCTACTGTCTGCAAACAGCTGGTCCTTTCCGGCTGTGTGCAGTTGGAAAGCAGGGTGTGTTCCCACGGGCTCGTGTTGTGTGATTTTATGCTCATTGGTAGCAGTGAAGTTTCTGTTACGGTCATTAGTCTTCTGGTTGAAATAGGCTGTAAGGGTGATGTTGAACAAGACTCAGAAAGGTATAAGCAGAGCCTCATGACCCTCGAAATGTTGGCTCCAGATCTCAGAGAAGTTACATTCCATACTATGAGTTACTAAACTTTGTACTCAGCAATGTCAGTAGCCACACTGGCCACAGGAATCCTAGGAGCTTAGAAAGCCAAAATTTCCAAGCTCTAGAACTTGGGATCATTTTAAGCAAATGATCTAGAACTTGGGATCATTTAGATCTAGAACTTGGGATCATTGTTTATTCTATGTCCATGTCCCACCCAGGCCAATATTAGGGGTAGGATTTATTAGATTTGTTGCACTCCAAATCCCCTAACACCCTATTCTGGGAGTTCTACTTGACTTATACATCAATTACAGACACATAAATGGAGCTCACTGGGGGGGGGGGGGGAGACCTAAACTGGAAGACTTAGCTAGGCCTAGCTTCCTGTCCAGAAACAAAGCTCCAAGAAAACACTTAGGTAGAGCTAAACCACGCTAAGTCTTAGAATCTCCCAGTTTCCCCACTGCTGAATCATGGGCAATAAGCGTGCCATCTCGGGACCGACAACAGAAAAAGGAAAACTGAAGAAATTGAGACAATATGCCTTCTGCAAAGAGCTCGTAAAAGTAACTTTTTTGGGCTGGAATTCCCCAGAATACTCCACCCAGCATGGTTAAATAGTTGTTCTCAAGACACAACGTGCACCGTGTGTGTGTGTGTGCGCGTGTGTGCGCGTGCGTGTGTGTGTGTGTGTGTGTGTAGGGGAGGAGCCTTATTTTATCTTTAAAACCAGATGTGTCGGGATTCGGGAGTATACATCTTGTTTATAATGTGATTAATGCTTCTTCTGTAAGGGGATCAGCATGCTACGTATATATAGCCCCCAAAGGACTAATCCTCTTGTACAGGAAATGCATGCTTCTTGCACACATTGTTTCAAGTTTAGACACAGCTCCCAGTTAGCACGCAGCATTAGGACAAAAGCAGAAAACAAAAACAAAGACAAAACAGGAAGAACTTAAGTTTCTTCTACATTGTAAGTAGGATCAGTTTGCGTAGACAGTCAGTCTTCTGGTTTGTGGTTTCTCGTGGAAGAAGCTGAGACTAGGGATGGGCACCAAACGAAAAATGAAAGGCTGATTTGTCGGTTCGTTACGTTATGTAACAAAATGAAATGAAACAAAATCCACAAGGAGCATTTTGTTACAAAGGAAACAAAATGGCATCT
This sequence comes from Phrynocephalus versicolor, assembly GCA_023846285.1. Classification (NCBI taxonomy): domain Eukaryota; kingdom Metazoa; phylum Chordata; class Lepidosauria; order Squamata; family Agamidae; genus Phrynocephalus; species Phrynocephalus versicolor. The sequence goes on from JAHTLZ010000054.1 coordinate 8,424,640, forward strand.
TTTCCATTTGAAATCAACAATTTCGTTTTGCTTGTAAGCCGCCGAAGAGGCTCCGGCGCCGCTGCCTCCCCGCTGGGCTGAGAGGGGAGTGCTCATATTGGTGTTCCCTTCTCAGCCCCCTGCCAGGGGATTCCCCACTGCCTCCCAGCTGGGAGGCAGCAGCAGGCAGAGAAGACTGTCCCAGGAGGACATGCCCTCACTGCGCCTGCTCTGGAGCCTTGTGGAGCCAGGCAAAGGAGTGAGCAAGGAGGCAAGGGAGTCCTCCTCCGACGCTCTCCTCTGCTACCATTCTAAACAGGCTCCAGTCTCTGACAGCTAGGCTTGAGCCTGTTTAAAATGGCACACATCCACACATCCGGGACATAATCTGTTTCAACTGTTACCCTCAGGACGACATTTTAGGGCACTGCATACTAGGACAACTAGATATAAAGATAGTTTCTTTCCAAGTGTTATCAAACTGTTGAATAATTCATTTTTTCTTCTTTTCTTCCTTTTTAAAATAATAGGTTATATTGTGTTGTACTGTGTTTTTATTGTTGAATATATGATTCTTATATTTCTTTCTTATATGTGGATAGCATTTCTTACCAAAACAAATTCCTGATCTCTCCAACCACACTTGGCCAATAAAAGGATTCTGATTCTGATTCTGATTCGGTGGGAGTGGAAAAGAGTGCAGCAGCGGAGATGGGTGCAGCAGCGCGAATCCTCCTCAAACTCTCTTCTCTGTCCCCTGCTGCCTCCCAGCTGGGAGGCATTGGGGATAGAGATGAGCACGAAACAAACAATTTTTCGTTTCCGTTTTTGTTTTTTTGTTTCATTTTGCAACAAAATGACAAACGAATTTTGTCTCCAAAAAGAAACGAAACAAACAGTAACACTGGAAATTTTGTCGTGTGTTTCGTTTTCGTTACTGCAATACAGTGAACTGCTTTAAATGCTAAAAAAATCAAAAAATTTGAAATAAATGGTAATGAAACGGTAACGAAACGAACAAAAATGAAAACAATTTTTTTGCAAAAATTCGCGAAAAATGGAATCGAACCGAAACGGACCCTCCAAATGACAAACGACAAACGAAACATCATTTTTTTGATTCATGCCCATCTCTAATTGGGGAATCTCATGGCAGGGGCTGAGAGGAGAGGGCTGACATCAGTGCTACCATCTCAGCCCCCTGCTGGGGGATTCCCTTTCCTCATTTTGTTTCATTATTCGTAACAATTTTTTTTTGAAATTAACTATGAAACGAAACTCAAAGGAGACAAAACGGAATGAAACGAAACTCAGTTTTTCCATTTCGTGCCCACACCTAGCTGAGACTGATGAAATGGACTGTAATGGCTGATACTGACTCCTGAGGATGTTTGTGCCTGTGTTTTTGTCTGTGACAAACGCTTTCCTATAATGACAACGCCCCTTTCATAAGCGTTCTGTCTCCGCCTCCTTGAAGGATACTTCTGGGTAAACAGGCGGTTGGCTGAGGTCAACCAGACTTCACCAAAGTAATCTGAAATATCTACCAAAAAAGGGAAATTTTAGAGATTGGTGTCTATGTGGCTCATGCGTTAGTATTTGATGTGAAAATATGTGCCAGCTGGATAGTTTTCTTGGTTGCTGAGGAAGCTCAAATGGTGGCAGGGTTAAGTTATTGGTAACTTGACTCAGCCTTCCATCTTTCTGAGGTCGGTAAAATGAGTAGCCAGCTTGCTGGGGGGGGCAATGTGAACTGGTATGGGTCGGTATATAAGCAGAACACTTTGCTTTTTGCTTTGCTTTATAAACAAGATGTATACTCCCAACACATCTGGTTTTAAAGATAAATTAAGGCTCCTCCCCTACACACACACACACACACACACACCAGCACATTGTGTATTAAGAACACATATTTATCCATACTGGATGGAGTCTTCTGGGGAATTCCAGCCCCCAAAAGTTACTTTTACAAGATCTTTGCAGGAGACATATTGTCTCAATTTTTCCCCTTTCCTTTTCCTCTTGTCGGTCCCAGAATGGCATGCTTATCATCCATGATTCAACAGTGGAGAAACTGGGAGATTCTGAGACTTAGCTTGGTTTAGCTCTACCTAAGTATTTTCTGGGAGCTTTCTCTCTGGACAGGAAGCTAGGCCTAGCTAAGTCTCAATGTCTTCCAGTTTAGGTCCTTTTCCCCTGTTGAGCTCCATTTATGTGCCCTAGACACATCTGATCTCGCCTGATTTTGGAAGCTAAGCAGGTTCAGGCCTGGCTTATACTTGGGTGGTCAACTACAAGGGAATACCAGGTGCTGTAGGCGCCTGGAGTAGGAACTGGCAAACCACTCCAATATTCCTGCCAAGAAAAACTCCATGGACATGGGGTCACGAGTCGGTCACATCATCATCATCATCATCATCATCATCATCATCATCATCATCATCATCATCATCATCATCA
>JAHTLZ010000054.1:8427091-8441249 GCA_023846285.1 Phrynocephalus versicolor
CATCATCATCATCATCATCATCATCATCATCATCATCATCATCATCAACAACAACAACAACAACAACAACAACAACAACAACAACACAGAATGGGGAATTAGGGGATTTGGAGTCCAACAAATCTGAAGATCCTACTGCTAATATTGGGCTGGGTGGGAGATAGACTCTTTGCTTAAATAATCCCAAGTTCTAGAGCTTGGAAAATTTGCTTCATGAATCCACTCTTTTGGTACCCTCCAGATGCTTTGAGGGTGATAAGAGGTGTCCCACCAATGTATTCTAACACATCTGGAAGGTACCTCCTGTTGACCATGTCCAATTTAGTGAATTCATAGGAGGGGCTTGGGAAAAGGGATCCTCTCGAGAAATAGCTTTTATCATTTTGCTTTCCTCTGCAGTAGGGTTCTGCCAAGTTCAATTCAGGCATTGTTCTGAAGGGGGACCTAACTGATTTTCTCATCAGGTGCATTGCAGCTATAATCTAATTTAGATAAATGAACAGAAATGAAAACATACAATGTTAACCATGGCCTTAATTGCTTCCTTTGAAAAATAAAATAAAATAAAAGCAGACGGCAAAACGGCAGGATGCGCAATTAGTACCACGTCGAGCAAAGATCGTGGGAGAAAAACACAGAGTAATTTACCCGTCACTTTTGTCACTTCTGACTTAACCGATGAAGTGGGAATGTGAAAGACTCGGGAGAGATCTAAATAGAGGGCAAACATTATCATACTGCTGAAGCTTACTGTAGGAGTAGGTTTCAAGCCCCAAATACAAATGAAGATAAAATTAAATTGAGTTGTCATTTTTCTGAAATGGGCAGACAGAAATCTCAGAACATAATAACAGCAATTGTGTGCGTGTAAAGGGAGTCTCACTTATGGCGACTCTCAGGGTTTTCTAACTATCAAGTACTCTGAAAGGGCTTGCCACTCCTCCCATATGGTGACCATTGCCCGAAATCATACATATGGCAATGCACCTGACTCCATCCGCCACATGCATTCCAGATGTTATCTGCCAGCAGCTGTATGGGGAGGATTTGAACTCACAACCCTTGGTTTCCCAACCAGTTGTGCAATGAGGTACACCAGTTCTACCACAACCATGTGCCTTTTGAAACAATTCATTCGCTAGGGCAGGGGTCATAGTATGTGGGCCAGTGGTGGTTTGTAGGCAGATATGTCTCATGAACCATTTGTAGATCACAATGCTTTTGATTCTGGACCACTGAAATTCATAGCATCATGTAGCTGGGAAGAACTCTGAGTGTCTTCAAGTCCAACCCCCTGCCAGTTAGGATATCTACAGCTGAAGCACTCTGATAGGTAGTCATCTCATCTCTCCTTAGAAATCTCCAGAAGGACAGTCTTAGGAACAATCATGCCCTGTTCTTCTTGCCGTGTTCCACCTATAGGAAAATAGTACCTGTGAAAGGGATCTGGGAGTCTTGGTGGACCACAAATTGAACACGAGTCAGCAGTGCGATGCGGCGGCCAGGAAAGCCAATGTGATTCTTGGTTGCATCAACAGAACCATAGTGTCTAGATCAAGGGAAGTGATAGTACCACTCTACTCTGCTCTGGTCAGACCCACCTGGAGTACTGTGTCCAGTTCTGTGCACCTCAATTTAAAAAGGATGTTGACAACCTCGAGCGAGTACAGAGGAGGGTGGCCAGGATGGTTGAAGGTCTGGAAGAAATGTCTTATGAGGAACGGCTTAGGGAATTGAGAATGTTTAGCCTTTCAAAAAGAAAGCTGAGAGGGGATATTATAGCTATGTTTAAAGATTCGAAAGGATGTCATATTGAAGAGGGAGCAGTTTTGTTTTCCATGGCTTCAGAGACTAGGACTCAGGGCAATGGTTTCAAACTATAGGAAAAGAGATTCCATTTGAACATTAGGAAGAACTTCATGATAGATAGAGCTGTTCGGCAGTGGAATATGCTGCCAGGGAGGGTGGTGGAGTCTCCTTCTTTGGAGGATTTTAAGCAGAGGCTGGATGGCCCTCTTTCGGGCCTCCTGTGATGGGGTCCTGCATGGCAGAGGGTTGGAATGGATGTCCCTTGAGGTCTCTTCCAACTCTATGATTCTATGATTCTATCTCCTTCCTAGTCCTCTAAGAAGTATTTGATGGATGAAGAGTGCCCTCACTATGAGATCCTCTTCCTTGGAGCCAACTGTTGGATAGGGTTTCTGGAAAGGGGCACCGTCTACTTTCTGATTGCAACAAATGCTGCTTCTACAAAGTGGTTGGTCCGGCCTTCTGGAATATCCCCCCTCCCCATCCCCCAAATATTGTCTTTGAGGGCATCTCATCCCAAACTTTTCCCTGGGGGGAAGCAGAGAAGAAGATGGTGATAACAGCCTTTGAAGATTCTCAGTCATCCATGTGAGGTTATCTGGAAGTTGATTCATGGCAACTGGACTTCTTTTTAATGGGAGATCGAAACGTTTCACTACTCATTGTGACTTCACTACTCACTACTTGGATGAGTAGTGAAACGTTTTGATCTCCCAAGAAAAAGAAGTCCCATTGCTATGACTCAACTTCCAGATGGCGACAGCGGGCAATGCAACATCTCATGCAGGTGAATTGGAAAAACATGGGCTCTGAACATTATTTGAATCGAGAATCTCCAAGCCAGCATGACCAGCAACTGCAGTCACTGCTGGACTCTTGGAGCCGAGTCCCAGAAAAGCATTTTTCTTCAGGCTTTGAAACCCTGCTAAGCAAGCAGGGTTGTTTTGTGCAACTCTGAACGGTGCCATCAAAGAAACTTGCAGTATCACAACGAACAAAGCATCTCCGCCTGGGGCAAGGAAGATATTGTCATCTTCGATTCTCCATATGTGTCTGCTACCCATTTTGTTGCTAAAATCCAGCTGCGATAATTATACCATGCCTCAGACTCTTCTCACAAATGTTCTGTTCTCCTCTCCCTCCTCCCTTTCCAAATTCCATCAGCTCTTCATTGGTATTAAATCATAGAGTGCGCGCTCGTGTGTTTTTTTGCCCCCTCAAGTGTTTCCAGAGAAAAATCCAATTAAATTGCCTCATAGGCATTGACATTCTCCTTATTGATCTTATAACCTTCTCAAACAAGTTTTAAAAAGATGCTCAAGTGTGTCTCTTATCGTACGTTTGTGCACCGATGACAGGGAGCGACAGCTACCTTCAAAGCTCTTTACAAACAGAGATAGGACTTTTTTTTTCCTGAAAGGTGTTTGGAATCAAGGGGGTTTCTTTTACATCGACTTCAAAGGTTTAGGAATTAAATCCCCTAGGGACACCTATAAGCAAACTGTTGGCCACCGTTGCGCAAAGACCGAAACACCTGTCATTTTTTAATACAATAAGCTAGTAACATGGGAACAATTGATTATTTTGGAGGAAGAAGTTATCCTTAAAAGAACATCTTCCAAAAATATACATGATAGAAGGACAAATCTCACCATGTTGGAGGGTAGTGTGGTACAGTGGCTAGTGGAGCCAAGGGGCTCTAATTTCAGTGGGCCCATGAACTTGGTCTGAGATTTTACCTAAATTTAAAGGAACTATCCAAGGTGCTAAACCTGTTTTTGGTCTAGGGTTTAGCAACATGTCTCTCTCTCTCTCTCTCTCTCTCTCTCTCTGTGTGTGTGTGTGTGTGTGTGTGTGTGTGTGTTGTGTTGTGTCGTTACAGTTGTGACCAACTCTTTGTGACCCCATGACCATGGAGTTTTCTTAGTAGGAATACTGGAGTGGTTTTCCAGTTCCTACTCCAGGCGCCTACAGCACCTGGTATTCCCTGGTGGTCTCCTATCCAAGTACTAACCAGGGCCGACCCTGCTTAACTTCTGAAATTGGGCGAGATTGAATGTGCTTAGGCAACAACCAAACCCTCTTGCACAGCCATGCAAATGGTGTAATCCTTGGAGACCAATTTCCCCAAGTTGAGGAATCACTGTAGACATTATGAATATCTCACTGAGTCATACAACTCAGCAGAAGAAGTTTCTTTTCTTAGAATCAACTGGGGCAATTTGCACATGAGTTTTTTTGAGTTGGCTGGTGTTGCACCACACAATTCTGTATGGTGTTTTGCCTGTAGGAATAGGAGGAAATCTCTCTGTTAGAAGACCTGCTTTGTCTTCTCTTAACATATTTAGACAGTCTGCTGAACATTGACTAAGCTGTGCCTCTCCAGAGCGATAATGAGACAGGAACAACCTTTTCTTTCCATATTTTTCCCCCTGTAGTTTGCTCAAAATATCTTAAAATAATGTCTCTTGAGGAGATACACACTGGACATTTTAATCCATGAAATGTCCATTTCAGCCATGTAAACTGGTTTGTTTGTTTTTTATTACCACTTAGGACATATATATTGGTTTGTTGGCATCAGAAGTTGACATTCTGGATCTTGGATTTGCATTACTTGTGTGTTGTTGTGGATAGAGTTGAAAAGTGCTATAGAATCATAGCATGATTGAGTTGGATGGGGCCTAAATGGCTGTCGAGTCCCATCTCTTGCTCAATCCGTCACCCTTTCCTTGTAGGGCTTGGATTTCAGCCCCCTGGTCACCCTGGTTGCTCTCCTCTGAACTTGCTCCAATTTTTCAGCATCTTTCTTGAAGTGAGGAACCCAGAAGTGGACATTGTACTCTAGAGGAGGTCCAACCAATGCTGAATATGGTGTAAATAGTACCCCACAGGATTTGGAGAATATACATACAAGTCCCCATCTATTCAGCACCGGTTAAGCCTCATCTAGAGTTATAGAGCAAACCTTACAAGGTGACATTGAAGAATTCTTTCTATTATGTGGCCCCCTTCAATTGTGCTAGTTCCCCTCCCCGGGTGCCTTATGGCCATAGCTGAGAACGGCTGGTCTATGATGACTCTTGAAGAATTCCATCAACCGTGGCCCATTCCCTCCACCCCCCCCCCCCCCCGCGGCTTGGTGGCTGTCATTTCTGTCACCAGCCAGAAAAGAAAGGACTGACTTGCCTAACGCTCTGGATGTATCACAACCCAATCTGTGTTGAGTTAGCACTGAAATTCTAATAGCAAGATATATGACAAGCTTCTGGGAGCAGGGAAGGGGGGGAGAGATATTACAAATGAAATAGATTGTGCTGGGCGTGATAAGAACGACAGGTCAAGATAAAGAGATCAATCGCTTTGGTAATAAACCAGCAACTCCTGAGACAGGAGCTTAGACAGAAGTATTAATGATGGATAAATCCACTATATCTTACTATTGATCCAACATTGGTGTCTTTCTAAAGGAAATCTGGAGCCTGGTGGACTATATTATCTTTCCAAAACAAGAAGGTTCTGGCATACTTCTGTCTAATTGAAATGGTTCATTAAATACAAGTTTCCTTTCTGCAGAAGTCATACTCCATGTGCAATATTGTTTCTGTGTTCCTTCTTTCCTTCCCTCCCTCCCTCTCTTCTTCCAATAAGCTCATAGCAGTCTATATAATGTCCCTCTGCTCCAATATATCTTCCCAACAACCCTGTGATGTTCGGAGAACATGGCGGGTCCAAGGTCTCCCTTTCTTGCCAGGGGAGGATTTGAACCCAAGCTTCTTAAGCATTGACACTCACTCACCATGCTGACTGGCAGGTAAATAGATTAAGTAGACTAGGACACAAGTCACGCAGAGCTCTTGGAGGGGGAAATGGAGAAAACCAGCATCACATGCAATGCCTGACAATCTTGTCTGATTAACCATTGGAACAGGTCAAGATAGTAGCAGCCAATGGATAGAACAGGGGATATAAAGCTGCCTGTTGGAACAGCTCTCTCTAAGATCATCTTCCCATGCCACTTGCATCCCCAGTCCCGGTTTGGTTGCTTTGGGTGGCCACCTAAGAGCTCAGCCTTCTTGGTGGTGGCCATCTGCTCGTGGAATGTCCTGCTTGTGAAATTCCATTGGGCCCTTTCTCTCCTGATATCGAGAAATCCAATAACAACATGAGTTTTCAGAGAGAACCCCAACTGTTTGGGTTGGGGCTCTTTTTGTAGTAAGTATTTGGTCCAGTGCTACCATCTTGTCAGCTGTATAACAAAGGGTTTGTATAACATAAAATCTGCACAACATAAAATATTCCGGAGATAGGGGAAATTTGCTTAACAGAATCACCTATGGAGCGAATCCATCCAACATAAAAATGGGATTACTCCGTTTTCAATGCATTCCTATGGGAAATTTGTATAAAGGAAAATTTGCTGAACAGAATTTCATTTGGAAGGAATTAATTCCTTTATACAAGGTACCACTGTATTTTTATATTTGTTGGTTGGGTGTGGTGTGGGTGTTCTTGATGTTTATTTAATTTTTGGAAACTGCCTTGAGTAGTGTTAATCCAGCTAGATGGAGCAGTAAATGAATGAATGAATGAATGAAATTAATCTAATTAAGCATAGCAGAAGAGAGGTGGTGCAATGCTGTCAAACTGAACCTTTGCACTGCACTAAAAATATCAGCATTCAAACAATCATTCTTTTGTTTAAAGTATTTAAACAGACACAGACTGAATTCTTTGCTGATAAAAAAAGTTGGGCTCCCTGTTTGACACTCATTTGACTGATGGCAATTTTTATTGGTCACATTTTCATCTTGTCAGCCCTCCAATGAAGTCAAAGTGATGCTTGTGGCATGTTGGGCCCTCATCCTCAGGACAGCCATGAGAGGATGATCAGATGCAAAGAGACTGAGAATGACTTGGGCTAAGATTAATTTAAGAACTGCTGAGGGTCTTTAAGTAAAGGAAGGGAATAATTTTCAGTATGAGGTCCAAAATTCATCTCTGGAGAAGCCCGGAGAAGATGCACCCAAAAGAGGAACAGGAAGCAAAGATTAAAAGATATGATCAACAATATTAGCAGGTTGAAATCCAAAGCTAGGAAGCCACCAAATGGACAACAAAGATGGAGAACATCATGGAGGGCACCATTAAGAGGTGGGTGAGGCTAGTCCAGAATATCAGAGTCAGGGGCCAGGAGGGCTGGATTCCTAAGGTTTCCCAGTCCACTCCCAAGTTCTAGTCCAACCTTCCCATCACCACATCATACTGGTTTTCATTCTCTTGGTAGGATCCTGGATAGTTCTAATGGGAATTCCCCCACTTTCCCCCCTAAGCTCAGTAGATCCTTTCAGGACTTACTTTGAAGGAATGAGAAGCCACTGTAACCCTTCCATCTCTTCCATGAAGGGAGGAAGATGGCTCGGAAGTAGCCACCGTTTTAGCCCCTTAAAAATTAAGCTAACACTTCCATGATGTAGCAGCTTAATTACTTTTATGGTGACCTTAAAAAAAGAAGGGGAATGAGTGAGTGACTGAGGGGGGGAGGGAAGGAGGGAGGGAGAGAAGGAGAGATGAAAGAAGCACTTTGACTAATTAAATGACCCACCCTTGAGCCCTGTGTCAGCAGAAAAGGATGGCTGCATATCAAACCCGCCTTACCGGGTGAACTGTTGAATCCCTTCCTCTGATAACAAACTGCCCAATGCAGCAATTTTGCCTGGTTTTGCTCTTCAGCCTTAGGCTGGGCTGGGCAGACGCTCTTGCTAGGCATTCTGGCAGGGTCCCTCTTTCACCGAGTCATAGACTGTCAATGCACCGTAAACTGCATGGCTGTGTGCTTCCCTAAACAGTTGGCCATTGGCAACGGATGTCCCCATCTGCAGGTCAGCGAGTGGGTCCAGGCACTGATTTCCTCTTGATGCCAAGAACACAGGTCGGCAGGAGGCAGCCCTGGTTGCTTGCCTACCCTCTTGGCTTGCTCCTCTCCTTCACTCTGGCCTTCCTATTAGAACATTTCCTCCATTGCTACAAGAAGAGTCTCTCTCCCCCCCCCCCCCCACACACACCATTTGTTACTGCCAGGTAGTGAGACAGTTAATGTGTTTTCATGTTTATATTTTACTTACCATTTCACATAATATAATACTTGTGTAAATTCTTTTGAAATAGTTGCATGCTTACTGGTTTTAGCTTTTTGATTTTGTCCATTGACAGCTGGGCAGGAGCCCTCAGAAAAGGGTCAGGTAGGGAGCATGATCACCGGAACTGACTTCCTCACCATTTTCTGAGGGCTCCTGTCACTCTGCCAGTGCCTGGAGCCATTTAAACCTGGCCCAGTTGGCACAAGTCCCCCTGGTACTGACTGGGCCAGGTTTAAATGGCTCCAGCCATTGACAGAGCAGCAGGAGCCCTCAGAAAGGGGTGGGGAAGGCAGTGCGAACTGCCTACCTGGTAACCCAACCCTTTTCTGAGGGCTCCTGCTGAGATGTCAATGGCTGGAGTCCTTTAAACCTGGCCCAGTCAGCACCAGGGGGTCCCCATCTCAATCAGGTTTAAAGGGCTCCAGCCATTGACAGCTGGGCAGGAGCCCTCTGAAAAGGGTTGGGTAGGCAGTTATGTGGGATAGCGCTCCCTACCCAACCATTTTCTCAGGGCTCCTGCCAAACTGTCAATGGCTGAGCCCCTTTAAACCTGTCTCAGTCAGTACCAGAGGGTCCCCCTGGTACCGACTGGGCCAGGTTTAAAGTGGTCCAGCCACTGACAGCTTGGCAGGAGCCTGAAAACGATGGAACCAAATTTTATGGCACAACGAGAACCCTGCACGGTGCTCAGGCAGAGAAACAAAGGCCCCCATCCCACATCCCTTTAAATGCAGATTAAATTTGTAGATAAACCATGTCCAAAAATGCCATCCCCACAGCCACCGGGCTTTTTGAAAAAAGAAAAGAAAACCCCCTTAAGCGAGGTTTCCCAGACTTATCGGAGAGGTAGGTAATTTTTTGCTTCGCTTAAAAAAACCCACCTTTTAATGAGGTAGATGTTGTGTAGGTGATCCAGTTTTCTCTCCCCCCCATAGCGTGACCTGGGGCCAATTTAATTTTTTTCTAATTTCCCCCCACCCTCCAAGCACCAGGAAGCTGGATCGGGTGCTGTTGTTTTTTTAACTTCCCCTGCCAGCCAGCTGGTCCTTTTTAAAAAAAAAACCCTAGTGCCATCTGCTAGCCATGGGGCTGAACTACGCTTAAAAAATAATAGCTTTCTATGTGGGAACTGCTATCCCACATCTTCAGTCATGTGATGGGAGGAAGAGGAAAAGCCAGACCTTCAGAAGATCAGGTTTTTCCCCAGGTGAGATAGCAGCCAAAGCCACCAGGTGAGTTCCAGGTGGTCCAGAGCCTATATTCCCCAAACCTCAGTCCAGAGCATTAAACAATAAAACAACAGAGCACTGATGGTCATGGATAATAAATGTAGACTTTGTTTCTTGCACAGTCAATCTGAATCCATTCTCTGAATCACCAATGTCATGTAGTCAAAGAGATTTAAGAAAAAGAGGAAGCAATTTAAATACAGGCCCAATTTGTTTGAAAATGTAGAATTACCTTTCTTTGCATTAGTTCCTGTAATACTAGAGTTGCATCTCAACATGATAATGGCCACCAACGATAGAGCAGATTGCATATTAAAAATGCACTATCAAAATGACTAATAGCTACTATAATGGCTTTCTTCTGTCCTCGCAAAAAGAGGAAAGCTCTGCTTAATAAGGGCGTTCTTTAGTGATACTTCATTAATAAATCAAATAAAAATGTGGGGTTATTTTAATTGGATTGGTACAATAAAATAACAAAGTTCTGCCTACAGCATGGCACAGTGAGAAGAGGAACGAGGGAGCCCCAAAGGCTAGAAAAACACACAATCTAAAAAAGGGAAAGCCGTGTGCTTTGTTCTATCAACACCTCCAATGAACGGACACTTTAAATGTCTCTCAGATGTACAATGAAAGGTCAAAATATTAAGGCAGGTGACTGTCAGCCACAAGTGAAGAATTATAATCAGTTGCTAAGCTTGCTACTCAGATAAGAAAAACCAAGTGCTTCCAGGGATGACCAATCTTTTTTCTTCCTTTTCTTTTTCTTTTCTACTATTTCCCCTCTCTCTTTTCAAACGTGGTAAATTGTTTTGACCTTCAGCGAACTTCTTTAGGATGCTTGAACTGACCACATGAGTGCTGGAACCTCTGTTCCCCAGACAATTTTGCTCTCGTTTCTGTCGACGATGACCCCAAGCGATACACCTAGCAAAGATCAAGAGGCCCATAAGCCTTTGTTACTCATTAAACCTGCCTACGTTCACACCTCTCTAGCTGAAGCATCTTGGTGCCAACAAAGCGCAAAGAAGGATGGGCTCCACCAAAGGCAGGAGGCAATGTTGTGCATTTCAAAGTGCAGGTATTTCAAAGGGAGGTCCCCCACTGCTAGTGATTCCTGAGATCCATGTCAGATTTTTGCAAGGCATCTATGTTTGATCACAAGGAAGTTCAAAAAGAGGCAAGCCACCACCCAGAGTGCAAGAACATGCCATTAACAGAAAAGTATCCAGGTGACAGATTGTGTCTTTTATAATCAAAAAGCAATTGAACTCCGAGCACCATACTTACAAATAGAAAAGGGCTTCATTTTGCATTCCATGTGGATTCCGAAAGGGAAAGAGGAGAAATTCTTACAAGAAGCAAGACGTGAAATTTGACCACATGGCAGGTGCACCAAATTCTCACTCGTAATTCACGTAATCTTAGTTTGATTCTCAGCCAGTGTTATTTCATCACAAATCAACTACAGTACTCCCCCATTTATTGTGGGAGTTTGGTGCTTAATCAACCCGCAGTAAAGGAAAATCCCCGAAATGCAGATGCCTGAGTAAACTGACCTTGGGCTGCTCCTGCCAGCTGCGTTTCCAAAGAGAGGTTTTAACCCCCTCCTGACACCTTGCTGCCTTGCTGCCAGGAGCTCAATGACCTTGCTGCCAGGAGCTCAATGTCTGTCTACTGAGGTGTCGGGAGGGGGTTAAAAATTTCTCTTTGAAACAGCAGCCCAGCACCCAAGGTCAGCTTGATGAGGTGTTAGGGGTTGGTTAAAAACTTCTGTTTGCAAAGGCAGCCAGCAGAAGCATCCCCATCTCTGTTTGCTGAGGTGTCAGGAGGGGGTTAAAAGCCTCTCTTTGGAAGTGAAATGCAGACGCCTCAGCAAGGGCTGTTTGCAAAGAGAGGTTTTAACCCCTTCCTGACACCTCAGCAGACCTTGCTGCCAGGAGCTCAAGGTCTGTCTGCTGAGGTGTTAGGAGGGGGTTAAAACCTTCTGTTTGGAAGTGAAATGCAGATGCCCAGCAAGGGCTGCTCCTGCCTGCTCCTTCAAAGAGAAGTTTTTAACTCGCTCCTGACACTTCAGCAGACCTTGCTGCTAGGAGGTCAAGGTCTGTCTGCTGAGGTGTCAGAAGGGGTTTAAAAAACCTCTCTTTGCAAGAGCAGCCAGCAGGAGCAGCCCCAGGTCTGTTTGCTGAGGTGCCAGGAGGGGGTTAGAATCTCTCTTTGGAAGCCTGCTTCTCTCAAGAAAAAAACCATGATCTACTGAGACCATGATATATGAACCACGTTGTGGCAGGGGACTACTGTATCTGATTGTTCCCCATTTTCCACACAACGTGATGGATTTCCCCTGATGAATCTATGAATCCATTGCTTGATTTGTTTTCCCTTTAAAACCACATGAAATGGACCTCAAGCACCTAAAGATACCAAAATCACAGAGCAGTCTTCCCTGACTCACCTCAACAAACTCTACAAGTCGGATGAAGTTTGGGATTTGGGTATCTGGGTTGTACACCCACAAGGAGGACGCCCCTCCCAGGAAGGTTTCCACCAGGCAACTAGAGATACAAAAATGGCAGAGAAGTTTTCCCTGACTCTCCTCTACAACACCTCCAAGTTTGGTGAAGATTGAATTTTCCCAAAGCCTGCTGCTAAAGAACATCTTCCAGGGGGACCCACTTTGAGGGTGTATAACTTGGATGTCATAAACCTAATCCTCGCCAAAGTTTGAGGGATGGTAGAGCAGAGCTGGTGAAAGTTTTCTCTAAAACGTTGGTGTCTCTAGGTGCCTGGGGGGATTTTATAGCCCAACAAATTGATGAATCAAAAATTGCTAAAATTTGTTGATTTGAATTCGTTGGGAGCATTGATTTGGGTGAATACAAATTGATGAATTGTCAACTTCTGATGAATTTTGCTATTCATTTTTTAAAAAAATGTGCCCGTCTCTAGTGGTGAAGCTTTGGGTTTTAGTTCAAAGTTTGGAGAAGTGGTACATAGTTCCACACATGGTTTGGGAAGATTGTTCAGCATCTTGGTCACCTCATGCCAAAACCTAGTACAGAGTGACCATTGAACCAATAGGTTTTTTTTTTTTAAATCTGGTTGGGAACCACCAGTTGGATTGCCACCAATGAAGACAAATGTGAAATGCTTCTTTTAAAAAATAACTTCTCTCTGACTGTTGAATTTTCTAGGAATAGAGAAGCTATGGAAAGCAGGGTGAGGGATGGGGGAGAAAAAGACTTAGTGATGAGATGGAGAGAGAGAGAGAGAAGGGACACATAGCATTTTTCAGTGTCTTTAAATGTTAATCACCAGGAAACAAAAAATAAATGAGCTATGGGCATTGCATAATTGTAGGACATTTTGAGAAATGAGTTGTGTCCAGAGGAATCCAATTAAGCTTAATAATCTTGCACAGTGGGGCAAAAAGAAATACAGTGCATTGTTGGAAACTCACTTTCTGAAAGTGTGTGTGTGTGTGTGTGTGTTAACTAAATTAATCAGGCACTTAATGATACTTTCAGCTACTTTTCTACTTTTTTAACAGATTGCCCTAATTATATGGCATGGGACTAGCGGTGCTTTGCTAGCGGGTTATCAAACAAGTAACCAAACTTCCTAAATGGTAAATCCCCAAAAGTTTTTCAAAAGTTTTTCTCAGCTTGTATAATAGGGTAAATGTGCTGTCCCCTCATTATGACACAGCACACAGCCATGGATGTCTAAACTGCTGGCAACAAAAGTGAGTACACCCCCAAGTGACAATGTCCAAATTGGGCACAAAAGTGTCAATATTTTGCATGGCCAGCGTTATTTTCCAGCATTTCCTTAACCCTCGTGGGCATAGCATTCACCAGAGCTTCACAGGTTGCCACTGGAGTCCTCTTCCACTCCTCCATGACATCATCATCACAGAGCTGGTGGATGTTAGAGACAGTGCACAACTCTACCTTCCATTTCAGGATGCCCCACAGATGCTCAATAGGTCTGGAGACACCTTGACCCTCAGCTTCTTTAACAAGGCAGTGGTCATTTAGGAGGTGTGTTTTGGGGTACTTATGTTGGAATACTGCCTTGTGGCCCAGTCTCTGAAGGGAGGGGATCATGCTCTACTTCAGTATGTCACAGTACATGTTGGCATTCATGGCTCCCTCCATGAACTGTAGCTCCCCAGTGCCGACAGCATTCATGCAGCCCCAGACCATGACACTCTCACCACCATGCTTGCCTAAATAAGTTTATTTTGGTCTCACGAGTAGAGATGGGCATGAATAAAAAAAATGGCATTTTGTTTGTCGTTTGTCGTTTGGAGGGTCCGTTTCGGTTCATTTCCGTTTTTTGTGAATTTTTGCAAAAAAATTCATTTTCGTTTTCATTCGTTTCGTTACCATTTGATTTCATTACCATTTATTTCATTTTTTGTTATTTTTTTTAGGATTTTAAGCAATTCACTCATATTGCAGTAACGGAAACGAAACACACGACAAAATTTCCGGTGTTTCTGTTCGTTTCGTTTCATTTTAGGGACAAAATTCGTTTGTCGTTTCGTTACGTAAACGGAAACGAAAAATTGTTCGTTTTGTGCCCATCTCTACTTACGAGATGACAGGAAATGGTTCCAGAAACCCATGTCCGCTTGTCTGCCGCAAACTGTATGCGGGCTTTCTTGTGCAGCATCTTTAGAAGAGGCTTCCTTCTGGGATGACACCCCTGCAGACCAATTTGATGTAGTGTGCAGCGTATGATCTGAGCACCAACAGGCCCCACCCCTTCAACCTCTGCAGCAATGCTGGCAGCAGTCATACATCTATATCTCAATGCCAACCTCTGGATATGATGTTGAGCACAGGCACTCAACTTTTTTGGTCAACCATGGTGAGGCCTGTTCTGAGTGGAACCTGTCCTGTTAAATGTCTGTGAAGATTCTCAGTCATCCAGGTGAGTTTATCTGGAAGTTGAGTCATGGCTACTGGACTT
>JAHTLZ010000054.1:8458235-8476051 GCA_023846285.1 Phrynocephalus versicolor
ATAATAATAATAATAATAATAATAATAATAATAATAATAATAATAATGACCAGTCTGCATGAAAAAATAGCCCAACAATTTAATGAAATGTTGAGGACAGGTTATATTGAGTGGTTAACAACTGGCAAAACCTATTTGATTCAGAAGGATCCAACAAAAGGAGCAATACCTGAAAATTACAGGCCAATAACATGTTTACGAACTATGTATATGTATAAACTGCTAACAGGCATCATAGCTGATAGAGTCCAGGATTATTTGGAAGCAAATAACATCATGCCAGTAGAGCAGAAAGGGAACAAATGGGGAAGTAGAGGCACAAAAGATCAGTTACTCATTGATAAAATGATCGTAGAAAATTGTAAAGCCCAGAAAACTAATTTATATATGACTTGGATTGACTATAAAAAAAGCCTTTGACTCAGTACCACATAGTTGGATTATTAAGTGCCTGAATGCCATTGGAATATGTAAAAGTATTATTGCCCTAATTGAAAATGCGATGAAGAACTGGAAAACAGAATTGTTTGTCAGGGACGAAAGCTATGGATTGGTTAACATTAAACGAGGGAGAAGGTGCTAAAGCAAAAGTGTTCTGCTTATATACTGCCCCATACCATTTCACGTAGTCTCTGGGTGGGTTACAGTTTTTAATAACAGTATGCAGGCTACACATTGCCCTGACCTCATTTTACCGACCTCGGAAGGATGGAAGGCGGAGTCAACCATGAGCCTGCTACCTGGGCTTGAACCCCAGGTTGTCAGCACAGTTTTACCCGCAGTACAGGCATTTAACCACTGCACCACAAGGTTCCTCCTGCTGCTATTGCTGCAGAGGGCTTTTTGTTTGTATATGTGTTTTTTTGAAAACAATCTGGCTGCTACTCTAGGACCACCAGATCTGTGGGATCAGCACCCCTGGTGTCAGATATCTGCCACCTGAAAATAACAAAAAAAAACAAAACAAAAAAACAAAACAAAAAAAAACTCAGAAAAAATGTGTTTCCAATGTTTTCATCCTGAGTAGTCTTTGCGCTAATGGGGTGGAATATAAATCAGATAGATAGATAGATAGATAGATAGATAGATAGATAGATAGATAGATAGATAGATAGATAGATAGATAGATAGATAGATAGATAGATAGATAGATGGTTCTCCAGTCATATTATTATCTCTATTTCCCCTTTCAAGTCCTCTAGCCCAGCCTCTTTCTTTTTCAGATGTATATTCCAATAAATATCCATAGAAATATTGGTTGTTGCAAGGGAGAAAGACTGTCTCTTGGAAATTACAAGGCCCTTGGCTGGCATGGCACGTTGTCATGGTGATGGCAGCTCCTGGATGTGCTCCAGACCTTCCTCTCTGATGGTGAAGAGTTTTGTATGTTTATGTCTCTTTCAGAGTACTGTATTATGATGGGAGGATTTGTGGCTGTGGATTTGCTTAAATATTTATTTCCCGTGGCAGAGTGCCAAACCACATAGCAAGGAAGGTACGATGGCATCCTTCCTTGAAATCAAGTTCATATCTTGAAACCCACTATTTATCTTTTATACTTTAAAAAAAAAGTATTTATTTATTTATTTATTTATTTTAATACTTATATATAGGTGAATGTACATGTATACCAGTTTCAAAATCTGGTTCTGTGGAGGAGGTGGAGCTGAAACCAGGAGCAAAAAGTCTACGTTTTGTGCTTTTTTTAAAAAAAAATTAGGGTTATTTTGGAGAAAATCAACAAGGTGACCACTCTTTTGAATGGACCACCTACACAGTTATGGGGGAAGATGAGAGAGGGCCTCCTCTGTGGATGCTTCAAGGGGCAGAGCTCCATTCCAAGAGAAGCTAGAGTGACCCTTCCCTTGTCACCATTTGGTTGCCTTTCAGAATTTGGTCTCCACAGCTGCCAGGCCTGGCTCTGTTGCCTGCAGCCATTTCCCTCGGTTTATTTGGCAAATGCAAAAAAGATGGCAGTATTAAACTTAGAAACCACAAGACTAGAGATGGGCACGACTCAGAAAAATTTTTTCGTTTTCGTTTTCGTTTTCGGCTAGGGTCCGTTTCGTTTCATTTCCATTTTTGTGAGCTAATTTCAAAATTTTTTGTTTTCGTTTCGTTACGTAACGAAAATGAAAAAACGAAAACAAAAATGAAAATTTTTTCGTTTCTCCCCATTTAGCTCCATTATGTGTTTTTCCAGTAACGAAAAATGAAAATTGGCTCAAAATTAGTCGTTTCGTTTCCGTTTTCGGTCCATTTTGAACCGTCCATTAGAAGCGTCCATTTTGAACCGTCCATTTTGAACCGTCCATTTCGGTCCATTTTTTCGTTACATAACGAAACGAAAATGAAAAATTTTCGTTTCGTTATGTAACGAAAACGAAAAAACGAAAACGAAAACGAAAATACCGCTAAGTCGTGCCCATCTCTACACAAGACTCCTTTTGAGTCCAGGATTCTCTCTCTCTCTCTCTCTCTCTCTCTAATCTGTCTGCCTGTTTGTCTGTTTCTCTGTCTTTCTGTCTCTCTGTTTGTCAGTTTGTTTGTTTGTTTGATTGATTGATATACCACTTCTATTATTTTTGTACTTGTTCTTACTGGTGTTTAAAAAAAAAAACACCACACCAATAAAATTATTTTAAAGGACTTTAATGGGCCCACGCTCCCTTTTTATGTACACCTTTTATGCCGCTTTAAATTCAATACAGTGTTTCCACTTAATTGCTCGTGGTTGCTCTACCCTGTTATACAGACGGAGAAGTAAACTGGTTTAAGATTGCCTTTACCTTTGTGTTTCATAAACTATTGAAGTGGATGGAAATGAAAGCAGAGAAATACAAGGGCACTTAAAGGACCCCATTCAATGCTTAAAGTACTTCCCCCAGTCTTCGGTTTGCCTTTCTCTAGCAGACCAATAGCCTTGGAAATAACTATCTTCAAGCACTCTATTCTTCTCCTCCATCTCATCTCCTACATGTATATTTTATTGCGATGTGGAATGTGGCCGCCTGTCATGAAAATCGGTGGATGAATCCTGTGAGTTTCCATCTGTTTTTATCCCCCCCCCTTCCCCACAGTTCTAAAGGTTTGTTTGCAGGATAAGAATCGTGTAATTGGAAAACTTTTGAGGGGTGGCAGGTTTGGGCCTTCGGGGAGCAGCGGCAAAGAAAACAGAGACATCAGCAAAAGAGAGTTATTTTAACCTTGAAGAGCCCTCCTTGTCTCTGAACTAGGAGCTGTGGTGGGAATATTCCACAGAGCTCAGTTCAGCGTAGAGGAAACAATGTGTGTTACTTGAATAATGACGATGGATTATCCATAGATATAAAATTCACAATCTCTCCTCTTCAGCTCCCCATAAAACACACTGCCATCTGGAACCTGAGGAACAATTCCTGGCTTTGTCAAGAAGCTTTTTCTTATTATTGTCATTATTGCTACCAACCTGGCAGCATTGAGACTTTATTTACGGAGCTGCAATTCAGCATTATCTCCGGAGATGCTAGAGTGTACTTTAAACATCTTAAAGGCAGTCGCCTTCAAAGCAAGATCTTTTGCTTGGAAGAGCGACAGGCATTTGAGAACTTTCAGATTGCCTGTGGGGTTCCTGGGGGTCAATACATGAAAGATGCCATTAAAAATAATCACAGTCTATTTCTCTCCATTAAAAGAAGACGACGACAGATATGACTGAGAAACCGGAGCTTCAGTCGGGTTCTAAAATTGGAATAAACTTCATTCTCATTGGCGGGTATAGAAAACGGCAACCAGAGGTGGGGAGTTCCCCCCACCACCACCACTCCGGGTGTCCTTGAAGTTCAGTTCTTCACTTCCTGCTCGAGAAATGAGTTGCCATTGGTTCAGTCTTTTGCTACCTGCCATAACAGGAAATAGCTGCCACTGGCTCCTTCAAGGATGATGTGTCAGCAATGGGACCCCGTTATAGAATCAGAGAATCATAGAGTTGGAAGAGACCTCAAGGGTCATCCAGTCCAACTCCTTGCCATGCAGGAACCCTCATCACAGGACTCCCAACAAGTAGCCATCCAGCCTCTGCTTAAAAGCCTCCAAAGAAGGAGACTCTACCACCCTTGTGGCAGCATATTCCACTGCCGAACAGCTTTAACTGTCATGAAGTTCTTCCTAATGTTCAAATGGAATCTCTTTTCCTGTATTTGAAACCATTGCCCCGATTTCTAGTCTCTGAAGCTGTGGAAAACAAACCTGTTCCCTCTTCAATATGACATCCTTTCATATATTTAAACATAGCTATCATATCCCCTCCCAACCTTCTTTTTGTAAAACTAAACATTCTCAGAGCTGCTCCTCATAAGACATGTGTTCCAGACCCTTATCCATCCTGGTTACCCTCCTCTGGACCCGCTTGAGGTTGTCAACATTCTTTTAAAATTGAGGTGTGCAAATTTGAACCCAGTACTCCAGGTGGGGTCTGACCAGAGCAGAATAGAGTGGTACTATCACTTCCTTTGATCTAGACACAATGCTTCTGTTGATGCAACCAAGAATCACACTAGCTTTCTTGGCTGCCGCATTACACTGCTGACTTGTGTTCAATTTGTGGTCCACCAAGACCCCCAGATGCCTTTCACAGGTACTATTCTCCAGCCAGGTGTCTCCCTGCCCAGGTGTCAATGAACTAAACAAAAGCAGTGGCTCCCCATGGTACCATTGCAGATGGAAAGAGATTGCTGCCAAATTTGGGTGGGAATAATTTTTAAGGACCTCACTACTGGCCGAAGCATCTTTCTGTTGGCTCCTGATCTTCTCATCGCAGACCATGCTTCTCGAGATTGGCACACCAAGGTAGGACAGGAAGAAATCTACCTGCCCCCCCCCAACTAGGAGTATTTAAAAGCCATTTAAAAACATGGCTTTCCAAACAAACTTTCCCAGAGTTTCTTTTTATTATTGAGACTCCTATAACACCATGTGTGTCCCCTTAGCTTCTAATTTCCATTTTTATTGGTTTATAGTTTATGTTACTATTAACGTATTATTGTTGTATAACTAATTGAAGCCAAGCAAGTTGAGGAGCCGTGTAGCCACCACAAAAACCAAATACAAAAGTGGAACAGGTGATATCTTTAGGCTACTTCGATGGCAAAACCCTCTTCCTCAGAGTAGTACCAATACATTATAACATGACAATCTTAGCTCTAAGAATTTACACTGCTACCTCTGCCTTGTCTGACTATCCTATGATTGTCCTGTCTTGTTTTTATTTCATCCATTTTCAATGCATTCCTATGGGAAAATTGTACAAAGGAAAATTTTCTTAACAAATTAATTCCTTTATACAAGTACCACTGTATATGTATATGTACTGCCTTGAGATTTGCAATTGTAAATGGGGGGGCTTCAGAAGTAAAAAGAGGTGGTGAAAGCGAGGGTTATAAGTATTTATTTATTTATTTATTTATTTATTTATTTATTTATTTATTTATTTATTTAGAATATTTTAGCCTCACCTTTCTGCTTGGAAAAAGACCCAAGGTAGAAGAGGTGATCTGACTGAAGTTTATAAAATCATTCACGGTGTGGACAAAGTAGATAAGGAAAAGCTGTTTTCCCTATCACACAACACTAGAACTAGGGGGCACCCCATGAAACTTTTGGGTGCCAGATCTCAAACAAATAAGAGAAAGTACTTTTTCACCCAGAGGATCACTGGTCTATGGAACTCCCTACCAGAAGAAGTGGTGACAGCTGTCCGCCTTGACAGCTTTAAGAAAGGATTAGACAAGTTCCTGGTGAACAAGGGTATCTATGGCTATCATTATGGATGCCCCCTGTTCCCCACCTACCCCGGGGGGGGGGGGGATGGTTATTTTTGTCTTTATTCTAGTCTCCGGAATGGATTAATCCATTCCCAATGCATTCCTATGGGAAACCGAATTTTGTAAGACAAAATATTTATAAAATAAAGCAACCCATAGCATCCAGAACGGATTAATTCATTTTCAATGCATTCCTGTGGGAAATCATATTTCATAAGACAGAATTTTCTTAAAACAGATTGACCTTAAATTTTCTTAAAACAAATTGAGCAACATCTTAGGGAACTGGAAATGTTTAGTCTTTCAAAAAGAAGGCTGAGGGGGGATATGATAGCTATGTTTAAATATTTGAAAGGGTGTCATTTTGAAGAGGGAACAGGCTCAGGGCAATGGTTTCAAACTACAGATTCCATTTGATCATTAGGAAGAACTTCCTGATGGTTAGAGCTCTCCGGCAATGGAAGATGCTGCCACAAAGGAGGATGGTGGAGTCTCCTCCCTTGGAGGTTTTTAAGCAGAGGCTGGATGGCCATCTGTCGGAAATATTGTGATGGGGTTCCTGCATGGCAGGGGGTTGGACAGGATGGCCCTTGAGGTCTCTTCCAACTCTGTGATTCTATGATTCTAAGAGCATTCAAGCTACAATTGCACCTAGAGGGCACCCTTGAGTTACAGATACATGAATTCCTTTACAGCATCCTTTTTCACACACACACACACACACACACACAGAGGCAGGTTCCTTGTAGTTTCATGGTACCACATGGTGAGGTGTGGATAGAAGCAAACATAAATATGAATGTTCAAATATTACCTCTCTAGGCTTCTTAATCTCATTTATAGGCTGTTTATTTAGGCCCTGTGTTGATGTAATCTAAAAATAATGTAGTTATGATTAGCTGGTGAAATGTGTATCCATTGAGTTATGAGCTACATAAGCATTTTGGCATTCAATCTATATTTTGTGCATCCGAATTAACGCACGGAACTATTGAAATGTCAGACAGAAATTAGGGGCTAGTTGAGAAGGTTCACCCCTGCATGTTTTCTGATATTATTGGCACAATTTCTTCGGAGTTAAGTATTCACAGCATTCCCGCATGGTTGTTGTTTAGAAAAGAAGTGTGGGTGATAATATGACAGCTCATACAGTCCTCGCAGGTATACAATTTGCACTAGAGATAGGGATGGATCACCAAAATGGTAGTTTCTCTTGGTCCGTGGTTCGCCAGCCACGAAGCATGCATTTCTCCACCCTGGACCCAGGATCTGAGGAATCAGTTCATTGGCTTGTCACGTTCCCCCCCACCCAGACAGCCCTTGGCACTGTCAAAAACAGCAACTCATATATACCAACTCTACCCTCACCCTCATAGTCTGCTCTGCCATCCCCTTGCCACTGCCCTGTCACCCTCCTACTTCTGTGACATTGCTGCCCTTTAATTTTTTTTCTTTACCCAGCCTGTTGGCCAGCTTGGGATCATCTACACATGTTCCCGGGCCAGCCCTTTACCAGCAAAGCAAAAAAAAAAAAAAAAGAGAGAGTTCCATCCATCTATCCATCCATCCATCCATCCACCCACCCACCCATCCACCCATCCACCCATCCACCCATCCACCCATCCACCCATCCACCCATCCATCCATCCATCCATCCATCCATCCATCCATCCATCCATCCATTTTTACTTTGCTGGGCTGGGGCATTCTTTTGAAGGGACAAATAAAAGCGGTTTATAGTCATTGCTTCATATTCGTCAGGGCCTCCAGACTTAATGAATGTTAGATGAATCTGTGATTTTTGACAATTATCACAATTGATTTTTTAAATGCATCCCGACCTCTAGTTTGCACATTTGGTTGGCATTCAACATAGTTATTGGATACAGGCAGTTAGTCTGCAGAGAGAGGTCTAACTCGATAATGTCATGTTGGTGAATAATGTTCCTCACCAGTGAACTTTGGAAGGTGAACTTATAAAGTGAACATGGGCATAATTTGTTGATCTGATTGCTGATCTCTCTTAATCCAAGGCCACCATGCCCATTAGCAGCCAGCTAGTGAGAGGTGACTCAACCCCATGTAGGTGTGAGTAACATTTGTCCCTTCACCTGTTGTTGCATTTGGTGTAGGCTGCCTAATGATTTCTACCTTCTGGTGAACCTATGAGTTATTACCTCCCAAAGGCCTTGTCTGCTCTAGCTTAAAGAACTAAAGGCTGCGGCTGCCTTTATTAAGTCAATCCCTCTTGTGTCGATGCTTCTTCTCTTCCCTCCTCCTTTCCTGCTTTTCAATTTTCTTATCTTTATTGGATAGAATCCTGGTCAATATTCATGCATGTGGAATGCCAACAGTGGAAACTGCCAAGGCATTCACACAAAGTGCCATTCGTGAGACTGGTCAGGTGCTGGCAACACCTCGACAAATCATCACAGCCAATTCTGCAGATTCCGCTTTACGGAGATATACTAGTCATTGATTCTCCCAATGAATCTGTTGTCCAAGATGTGATGGCCTCGATTGAATCATCTTAGTTTCTAATGCCACTTCAGGCTTGGCTCCATCTAAAACTCATGCAAACTGCAAACGTCAACATGGTCATGTTATATGTCACAGCAGCTCCACTGGCTGCCAATCCATTTGCAGGCACTTTTCAAAGAGCTGGTACTAACCTATACAGTAGAGATGGCCACGAAATGAACAATTTTTTGTTTCTGTTTCTGTTTTTTCATTTCGTTATGCAACAAAATGACAAACAAATTTTGTCTCTAAAATGAAACGAAACGAACAGAAACACCAGAAATGTTGTCGTCCGTTTTGTTTTCATTACGGCGATACATTGAATTGCTTTAAAAGCTAAAAAAAATCACAAAAAATTGAAATAAATGGTAACAAAATCGTAACGAAATGAATGAAAATGAAAACGATTTTTTTGCAAAAATTTGTGAAAAAACGGAAACAAACTGAAACGGACCCCCTAAATGACAAATGACAAACGAAACACCATTTGTTTTTATTCGTGCCCATCTCTACTATACAGTCCTACAAAGCTTAGGTACAAGCTATCTCAAGAACTGGGTTTCCCATTATAAGCCTGCCCATACATTCAGATTGCCAGGGGAAGCCTTTCTCTGAATTCCACCACCCTCACAGATGTGCTGGTGGTCTCACAAGAGAGGTCCTTCCCTGTGGCTGCTCCCAGACTCTGGAACTCACTCCCCCTCAAACCAATCTTTCTAATTAAAGGTTCTTGGCTATTTCACATCAGTGGGTTTTCTATATATTGGTGTTTTATTCTAATGAAGAGACAGTGGTTGGTTGGTTGGTTGTTTTGTTGTTTGGTTGATTGGTTGGAGCTTCCCTGAATGTGCATTGCTGGCCTGACCCAGCCTATGGCTAAAGAAAAAAAAAAGGAAAAGGCACAGAAAGGTGCCAGACCTGGCACGTGAATTTTTGATAACATTCAGATGAGAAATGGGCACAAAACAAAAAAATGACATGCTATTTTGTCATTTCGCAACATTACAAAATGATTCGTAATGTTACAAAATGGCAGACTGTGTGTCGTTTTTTCCGTTCAGAAACCTTACTGGGGAGCTGCCAGATCTGGCTTCAGGCAAGGGGCTGCAGCCAAGATCACAACTGTTGCCACCCCTCTTGTGCCCAGGTCTCTGTGGGTGAAGGAGGGTTGGCCGTGTAGGAAGGGTGGTAGTAGCTCCGATCCTGGCTCAGAACGGGAGAGTGAAGCAGGCTTTTGAATTTCACGCTGCACCAACATCCTCGATGGAGCACCGCAAAATTGAAAAGCCTCCTCCACTCTCCGATTCTGAGTCAGGATCAAAGTTGTACCACCCCTCCTTCACCCACAGAGGCCGAGGCAGAGGGGTGCTTCGATTTTGGCTTTCCAGATTGAGCTAGCTGGCTGGCTTGTCCCTAGGCCAGGGAGGGGCCCCGCTAGTTCTCCCACCATCTGCTCTCTCACTGGAGCCACCACAAGTGGCACCCAGCCGGTATTTTTTGACAGGTTGGGCTATGGGGAGGGGGTCGCCCCCTCCCCACAGCTCAACCTGTCAAAAAACCAAGCTGGGTACCAGTGGCAGCAACAGGAGAGCCAAGCAGGAGGCACCAAATTTAACTCTGCTCTGCTCTCCCGTTCCCGCCAACACCACCCAGCTGGTTTTGACAGCTTAGTCTATGGGGAGGGCCCCTGCAGCTTTACTCCTAAAGCTGTGGACCCCTCTCCCCACAGCCCGAGCTGTCAAAACCAGCTGGGTAGCAGCAACTTCCGTTTTGTTCCTCATTTCATTTTGTTACAAATATTTTTTAAAACAAATGTTAATTATGAAATGAAAAGAAATGCATTTCTAATTCAGACCCAATCTTTGGGTGGGTTTGTGATTGTGAAAGTAGGTTTCTGAATCTCCCAGGCTAGGTTCTTCTGGGTAGCTACCCTGAGGTAGGCCCTTAAGTCATCTACAAGACATTAGGCCTTCTCTGTGATGGCACAAACATTGTCAAACCAGCACTTGGTGGAGTTAAGCCTGGACTCCACTTTACTTGCATTTTTTTGTCCTGCCGTCTCATTGAGAACCAGCCAGTTGTTCCATGTGTTTTTCTTTGTTCAATATTTTTTTACCCTTTTGGCATGTGGTAGTTTAATAGTATGTTTTATTTATTATTGTTGTAAAGCATGTGGGATAGTGCATTGCACTAATGAGATGGTATTTAAATTGAATGAGTGAATGAATGAATGAATGAATGAGGCATATTAATTAGAATGAGATGAGACTTGAATTGTGTGTGTGGCTTACTGTATTTCCATTGGCCAGTGAGAGAGACTAGGACCCGGGGCAATGGTCTCAAACTACAGGAAAAGAGATTCCATTTGAACATTAGGAAGAACTTCATGACAGTTAGAGCTGTTTGGCAGTGGAATATGCTGCCACAAAGGGTGGTGGAATCTCCTTCTGTGGAGGTTTTCTAAGCACAGGCTGGATGGCCATCTGTCGGAAATATTGTGATGGGGTTTCTACGTGGCTGGGGGTTGGACTGGATGGCCCTTGAGGTCTCTTCCAGCTCTATGATTCTATGATTCTAAGAGCATTCAAGCTACAATTGCACCTAGAGGGCACCCTTGAGTTACAGATATATGATTTCCTTAACAGCATCCTTTTTTACACACACACACACACACACACACACACACACACACACACACACAGAGAGAGAGAGAGAGAGAGAGAGAGAGAGAGAGAGAGAGAGAGGGAGGGAGAGAGAGGCAGGTTCCTTGTAGTTTCATGGTACTACATTTTGAATTCCCCAGCGTGTTTCAGAAAGCAAACAATACTGTTCATAATAGAAGTGGCATATTAATCCTATATCTTGAGAGAGAAAAGGGAGAGAGAGAGAGAGAGAGAGAGAGAGAGAGAGAGAGAGAGAGAGAATATGACAGCACTGTTCTAGCAAATTACTGTAGCATTTTGCCTCCACGGATCAATACTAGTGCAGAGCTGTCCTGCAGCATTTTGTCTGCTAGGGAAAAAAAATAACAACATGAAATTGGGCACAATGCAGAAAATGGCTAGAAATTTGTAATGGACACTGGAGCAGAATTCCCAAAAGTTTCTTGATGTAAAATCCTTTTCTGGGAACCCAACGAATAACCAAAAGAGGCCAAGCACTTTTACAAATATCGTCACGGCTTCTGTGAGTGAACTGGACAGTAGGATGAAGGCAAGTTCCACTGTGAAAAACAAAGCCTCTGAGTGTAGCTGTCTGAAATGTGGAAGGGTTATTCTTTATTCTTTCCATTCTATGGCAGTGGTTCCCAAACCTGTCTCCCCAGATGTTCTTGGATGACAACTCTCAGCACTACTAGTAGTAAAGGTTTCATGGGAGTTTCGTCCAAGAACATCTGGGGACCCACAGCTGCGAGCCATTGATCTATGGTACCTGTACAGTCCAGAGGCATCAATGCTGAAACAGAGCTTTGCAAATGCTGTGGACTGCCAGAAACACAGACAAGTGGGTCCTAGAGTACCGTAAATCAAGCCTGAGCTATTTCTAGAGGCAAAGATGTTGAACCTGAGTTTGTCCACTTTTAGGCACCTCGTGATAGACAGGATTCTTAAGAAAAGATAACAATGCTTGGAAAGGCGACAAGGAAAGAGGGAGTCTACAGTATGATTTGGACTAACTCCCTAAAGCAGGCATGTCCAAACTTCGGCCCTCCAGATGTTTTCGACTGCAACTCCCACAGTCCTTTGCCATTGGCAATCTAAGCTTAGAATTTTGGAAGTTGTGGTCCAAAACATCAGGAGGGTCGAAGTTTGGACATGCCAGCCCTAAAGGAAGCCAGAGGCTTGACCTTTCAAAACCTAAGAAGGGCTGTTCAGAACAGGATGTTTTGGAGCTTGCTCGTCTGTAGGGCTACTGTAGGTCAGAAGCGACACGATGGCAAACAGCAACAGCAGCAACAATACAAGTCGATTGAAGACATGCAGAATTAGGAGAATCTGGGGCCCAGGTCCAACTGCAGGGGACACAAATCACTCTGAACTTTCTTGAGGTCTATTGGAAACCCCCACCTGGCCTCCAAATCCAACCCACATGGACATCTAAAGTTGATAGTAATGAGCCGTTTCTGTTATGGAAGGAAAGCTAAAGATGCTTCAGATCATGAATTAAACTCCTCTCTAAATGGAACCTTACTTTACAATTCATAGAATCATAGAATCATAGAGTTGGAAGAGACCTCAAGGGCCATCTAGTCCAACCCCCTGCCATGCAGGAACCCCCATCACTGTATTTCTGACAGATGGCCATCCAGCCTTTGCTGAAAAACCTCCAAAGAAGGAGACTCCACCACCCTCCATGACAGCATATCCCACTGCCGACAGCTCTAACTGTCATGAAGTTCTTCCTAATATTCCTATGGAATCTCTTTTCTTGTAGTTTGAAACCATTGCCCTGAGTCCTAGTCTCTGAAGCCATGGAAAACAAACCTGTTCCCTCTTCAATATGACATCCTTTCAAATATATAAACATAGCTATCATATCCTCTCTCAGCTAAACATTCCCAGCTCCCTAAGCCGTTCCATGATTTGATACAGACATAGTATAACATTTTAACAATGCACCAAACTGGGGTCGATGCCCACTTTTGGAGGATCAGGTTTTGGCACTCCAGCTCATTTAAAATCCTGGCACAGATCTTTCTCTCCCCCCTTCTTGTGTCCCCCCCCACCATCCCAAGGGCATGGAGCAGAGGTACAAACCTTTGGGACATGTGCCAGGCTGTCATTTAATCTCCCTGAGGCCTGAGCAAGATTGGATTTCATCAGCATATTTAAATATAGACTTGTTGTCTTACTTTCTGGGTGAGACCCAAGCCTTGGTGATAAATCAAGAATGTCATTTATTATTTCCAGCTTATTTTCTGCAGACGTATACATAAAAAAAATCTGTGGTCAAAGTGGTTGTATTTGTGAAAGGTGTATGGGGGGGAATATCGCTCTTCGGTCCTCTTTTACTTGTTTCTTTTCTTTATTATCCAAAGGAACAAAAATCTTGAGCCTTGCTTTGGATGGAGATCAAAAAGAAGAATACAGAGATCAAAAAGAAGTAAAGAAGTATAGAACAAGCGGTTTGTTTAACAGAAAATCCACTTAAAGGGAAAAAAATTCTAGAGATAGGGGGAAATTGCTTAACAGAATTGCCTATGAGGCGAATCTGTACAACAACAACAACAACAGCAACAAAATGGTTGCAATTTGGGATTAATCCATTTTCAATGCATTCCTATGGGAAATTTGTACAAAGGAAAATTTGCTGAACAGAATTTCATTTGGAATGAATTAATTCCTTTATAAAAGGTACCACTGTATATATTTTTATCAAGAGGGAACATTTAAAGTCACCCCCCGCAGTCACATTTAATGGTGGAATTGACACAGAATCAGACTTACAATGCCGCCTTTCTAAGACTTTTTTGTCTGGAGTGTAACAAATGAGGTCCCTCAGCTTCACTCACTGCCTTAGAGAAGATGTACAAGGTTATATGTATATGAGGCAGGTAATGCAGCATGGGAAATCTCAGGAATATGACATACAGGGTTAGCTTAAGGTAAATAAAGTAAAATCTGCTGGATAGGTCAGTAGTTTAGGTGAGTGTCTGAAGAGCGCCAAGGGTTGGTTCAAGTTACAGAGTATTAAGAGTACTTATTAATAATACTCGAACATTAAGAGTATTATTAAGAAAGCACAACAAAGAATTTTTTTTTCTGAATCAACTTAGGAAGTTCAGACTGCCAAAAGAACTGTTGATTCAATTTTATAGAGGTGTTATTGAATCTATCATCTGTTCCTCTATAACTGTCTGGCTTATTTCTGCGACTAAGCAGGACAAATATAGACTTCAACGAATAATTTGAACTGCGGAAAAGATTATTGCTACTAATTTGCCATCTATTGTGGAATTGTATACCACACGAGCTAAAAAGAGGGCGATGAAAATATATACAGATTCCACACATCCTGGACATAATCTGTTTCAACTGTTACCCTCAGGATGACGTTTTAGGGCACTGCATACTAGGACAAATAGATATAAAGATAGCTTCTTTCCAAGTGGTATCAAACTGCTGAATAATTATTTTTTCCTTCTTTTCTTCTTCTTTTAATAAAAGGCTATATGGTGTTGTTGTACTGTGTTTTTATTGTTGAAGATATGATTCTTATATTTCCTTCATGAATAAGGAGAGCATTTTTTACCAAAACAAATTCCGGGTGTGTCCAACCACACTTGGCCAATAAAAGGATTCTGATACTGATTCTGATTCTGATTCAGAGAGCCAGACTTTGGCAGAATATCAGGAAAGGGTTCTTGACTGTTAGAGCGGTACAACAATGGACCCAATGGTCTCGGAAGGTGGTGAGTGCTCCAACGCAGGAGGCATTCAAGAGAAAAATTGGAAAAACATTAGTAAGACCTGCTTTATTTATTATTTATTTATTTGTTAGACTTATATCCCACCCATCTTCCCAGAAGGGAACTCTGGGCGGCTTACAGTAAAAGCAGTAAAACGAACAAAACAATAACAGAACACGAAAGGTGGCATAATCCAAACAGAGATGGCAACGGGCAAAAAAAAAAAAACTAAGTGGAAAGGTCGCCAAATGCCTCCCTGAACAGGTGGGTCTTCAGGGCCTTTTTAGAGGCGGGCAGGGACTCTACTAGGCGCAGCTCATTGGGGAGATGGTTCCAAAGCATGGGGCCCACCACAGAGAAGGCGCGGTCATGCGTACGTGATTTCCGCGCCTCTCTGGGTGTGGCCACCCTCAGTGAGCGCGCCTGCGCCAATCTCGTGGGTCTGGTCGCAGTTGATCTCTGAGAGATACGCTCCTCCAGATACTCAGGTCCCAGGCTGTGGAGGGCTTTGAAAGTCAAAACAAGGACCTTGAACCTAATCCGGAGGATTGGGATTCCTCCTTGGAGCAGGAGGTTGGACTTGATGGTCTTGTAGCCCCCTTCTAATGCAACTAGGCTGTGATTGTATGATTGTATTTATTTCGCTGATCACAAACGTTCATTGGAATTGTTGGCATGCACCTTTATGTAATCCAGGCATTTCTGTAGGTTCGATAAGGTTAAAGCCATGGTATCTGGTGTGTGTGTTTAAATGATTGCTTCATTTCAGAACTCCTATTTGAAAAACGGCTTATGTGTTACGTTGGCAAACTTGCAGAGATGAGCTGATTAATAGAGGACCACATTCAAACTGTAGGCTATACAGAAAGTGATTCTGTACTGGGGTTAGGACAAATATTGGCCATTTTTTGCTGGAATTTTGTTTTATAATGTGTTCCAGTAATGCAAGTTCCAGCTAAGAAATGTGACACCTTAAGATTTGACATGACTTGGAGTATGACAGGAAATGCCACCCTCCTAACATGTCCCTATGGCCTCCTTCTCCTCCCCCACTGCTGCCATCTTGAGAGACAATAGCCTGGCTTCCCATCCAGGGGCTGGGCCAGATGTCTTTGGGCATCCACCCTCTTATTATCTGATCTGGGCAATCAGTGAGGTTTGGGATGCTTGCACACAGGTAGTATCTGGGCTCCCAGGAGGATGTCCTGTCAAAATGCCACTACTGCCGTCATTGTGGTTGCACCAGTGGAGACCAGGTGCTGTCTTTTGCGCATGTGGCAGTGACACAACACTACTAGGCATGAAATGAAAGCTGAACAGGCCTGTGGCTTAATTTTTTTCTTTGCTTCATGGTGGTTCGTGGTTCGTGGATGACCACAGATCATCACGAACCACAATTTTTTTCAGCTTCATGCCTATCTCTACACCCAGTGCTTTGCAATACGGTAATACCTTGGTTTACGAGCATAATTTGTTTTGGAAACATTCTTGCAAACCAAAGCACTCTTCTATCAATGCAAATTTCTTCCTAAGAAAGAATGGAAATTCAGATGATTCATTCTGGTGACCCATAGACCACATACTGTACACATGAAATGTCAAAACCCACAAAAGGAGTTGGCCATAAGTCCATGTCCACACCATGGTTTAGGTACCTGTTTGCGGGATTTGCTGTGCTTGGGATTAACAGCTTGATTTTACTCTGTGTTTTTAATATAATAGTAAAATGCAATTTATAGCCCTATACACACTTGACTAGCTGCCCCATGCCTAGAAATGGTTTGAAAAATAAGAAAATATGTTGAAAACAAAGTAAATAAAAGCATAAATAGAAAGAAAAAAAAGGCTTTGGACTCCACTTGCCTTTGAAAATGTTTGTGGCTGGTGCAAGGGAAACCTGCCTTCCTCTCTTATCCCCCTGCTTTTGAGGCTTGCCTGAGATGGAACATTCCAGATGATCACCTTCAATCCAGTGGGGTGGGATGAGAGAGAGAGAGAGAGAGAGAGAGAGAGAGAGCATTGGCTCACTTGTGATCATGTGACCTGCTCCAGTGCTTGTCTTGCAAGACATTGCTTGTTGATCAAGGCAAAATTTAGAAGAAATGTTTGCTTGTCTTGCAAAATGCTCTTAAACTAAGGTACACTTAAACCATGGTATTACTATACTAGGGAAACCAAAAGAAAGACACAGTGGATGAAATCCTGCAGCACTCTTACGCAACAGGAATAATTTTTGAGGCAAACAGCTGTCAGTTAAACAAACTCCATTGCCATAATCTGCTGCGTACCAAACTTGGGGTGAAACAGAATACCAATGAAGATTTTGCTGTTTGTGGCGCTTTGTCTCCCATTTGGCATAGAAGTGGAACAGGATTACACCCTCTCAGAGCAGCCAGTGCCAGAAGGAGATGCCGGGAGAAATCATCCCAATGAGAAGTGCTTAAAGTTTGAAGACGATGATTAAAAATGGCCCTGTTGATTGGCATGCTCACGTATTGCAATCATTGGATCTGCACCATTGCCTAGGAGAAATGTGCAGAATTATTGGGGATATCGGAGAAGTGGCGAATGCTGACTTGATCCTCAGTGCCAGTGTTATTTTATCCACTTCCCTAGGGCTCTTTTGTCCTCTGTTGTTAACATCTGCCAGGCTATACATCAGAGTCTTGGTTTAAATTAAGACCCATAGTTCTTGGGCAACATGAATTATCTGTTTAAGTTATACAGTGCACATGTCCTTCAGCCAAGCTTGAGCCTTTGGTCTTTGGGTGCAAGCCAGCGCCCGTATTTCATGCTATAAAGAGGTGCACATCCCAGCTTTGCAGCCTGCCACAAAGAGTGCATTTTGGGGAATGAATGTATTCGTCTTGCAGTCTGGGAGACTCCAGGGTCAAAACAGCTTGCCTCGTAAAATCTATTTTGGCAGCGTACAAATGCTTTAAGGCTGTGCGGTGAATAACTACTGAGGCAAGGAGCCCTGCCAAAGAAAGAACGAAAAATAAATAAATAAATAAATAGTCCACTCTTTCTCTCTGTGGGTCTGTCTCAAAAGCACTTTCAGGTGTCCCTTCTCACATTACATATAG
>JAHTLZ010000054.1:8476061-8496151 GCA_023846285.1 Phrynocephalus versicolor
GGCTACCAGGGAAAAGAAGAAAAAGGAAGCAATAGCAGGGATGAGGAAGACAGATTTGGGTGGATTAAGACTGGGTGGGTGGGTGACAATATATGGTTTGCTCCATACCACAGTCACACTCGAGTTGCACAAATACCTTGATCTAATCTGGTTTTACACAGTGCATAGCCTTGGCTACATTTATTTATTTATTTATTCATATCCTGCCTTTCTCCCAGAAAGGACCCAATCACACTCAATTACCCCTTCAAGCACGGGCAGGCAAAATAATGTATTAAATACTAATATAGCATCCCCCCAGTCGATCCACACATCTACATAAATTTGTGAATTGTCTTGCAAATCACCATATTTCCCTAAATTGCTTCTCCCGCTTAGAATGAGCCTGAGTGGCTCAGTGCTCTGGAACTGATTGCCCGTAAAACCTGACCAGGAAAAAAAAAAGAAAGAACATTGGAGAATTCACCAAACTTGCCCTTTGCAACTAGTAACGTCTAAACCAGGGGTGTCCAAACTTTTTGCAAGGAGGGCCAGATTTGGTGAGGGGAAAATGTGTGGGGACCAACGATTCAGCCTGGAGGGGGGGGGAGAGAAAGGGTGTGGTCTGTGCGCATCGGCAACAGCCACAAATGCTCCGGTTTCAAGGCACACAAGGGCCCGGCGGCTGTTGCACCGCCTGGAAATTGGCTCACATGCTCCCAAGATGCACTGCTGCTCACATATGCTGCCCTCCCTCAAAAGGAGGTGGGGAAGATGCTGCAGCAATGGAGCCAGGAGCAGGTAGGCAGGGCGGGTGGCTGAGGGGATGGACGGAGGCAGGGAGGCCAGGCAAACCATAAAACTGCAAGCTGACATCTCTAGCCAGCACAGGGAAGGGCTGGCTGGTGAGGATGAGTGGCAGGTTGAGCCAGCGGGGGGGGGGAGAAGTTGAGGGCCACTCAAAATTTTAAATCAGGCCGCATTTGGCCCCCGGGCCAGACTTTGGACATGCTTGGTCTAAACTATGGTTAAAAGCTACAAAATTCTCCTCCTCACATTCCTTTTCATTATCATTTCAGATGATCTTTTTTGAATGTATTAATGGAAGAAACAGTGGCTGACTTTAAGTGGGGGTTGGGAGAAAAACCAGGAAACTTCTTAATAACTTAAGGGAAAGTCGAGATATATTGTATCAGGAAGTGGTGAAGTATCAATAACACTTAATGAGCCATTCCTCCAGCTGCTCGCTGGGCGAATAAATCATCTGTCACTGCTAGCAAAGTTTGCTAGAAGTTCAGGAAAAGGCAAGGAATAGGGAAAAAATTAGAAATGAGCCCTTGAATTGCTAATAAAGAACTGTTAGTGTAGTCGGAGGGGAAAGCTGCATTGAAACTCACTAATAAAATATTTATCCCCTCACTGGTGCTTTGGTTTGATCAAAGGGGGAGAATCTATTAGGGGAAATATGGCAATTTGCAAGATGATTGCCAAATTTATGCAGATGTATGGATGGGTTCCAGGCATTATATTAGTAATTAGCAAACGAAGTACAGGCAGGTTTCTCATTGTGCCGGCTTGGATAACGAGGCCAAACTTCCTCAAATCAATTGGGGAGTTATGCAGATGAACAGGATTTGAGCTTGGAGTGCTTAGAAATCCTCTGGAATAATTGGGATTAATTTATTAATGATACTTGACACCAAGTGAAAGCATGCTTAGTCAAAAAGGCAACAATTTTTGAATTGATCCTGGGTAAAACCCAATTAGAAAACAAGTCCAGTTCCCCTGGGACAGTCGGGTGGCATATAAATGGAAACAATAAATAAACAATAAAATAAGTCCATCAAGAAAGAGACGGAATTCTATTCATGGTGTTCTTAGATATGTTTCAAATCTGTACCCAGCCTTTTCTTGAGTGTAAAAGACAGTGGACCTAACAGCTCCTACTTCTGAGTGGAGATGTTGAAGCTTGTATCATAACAGGCAGCTTGTATTCAGCAGACAAGGCAATAAAACCTTTCCTGAAGACATTCAACATCAAGTAGGGGAAATGTTTGAATTTTCCCTGTGGGAAAGTCTTTTTGTTAGTGGAGTTTTTTTCTACAGGAAGGAAAACCCATACAAACCCTCCACCTATAGCCTAAAAAGAGCTTCCAGAACAGAAAATAAAAGCAAAAGCAGTGTTCTGCTTTTATACTGCCCCATAGAGTTTAAAGCAGCCTTGTGGCACAGTGGTTAAATGCCTGTACTGCAGGTGAAACTGTGCTCACGACCTGGGGTTCATTTCCAGGTAGCAGGTTCATGACTGACTCAGCCTTCCATCCTTCCAAGGTCGGTAAAATGAATACTCACTAGAGATGGGCACGACTCAAAAAAAAAATGGTGTTTCGTTTGTCGTTTGGTCATTTAAGGGTCAGTTTCAGTTCGTTTTCATTTTCGTGAGTTTTTTTGCAAAAAAATTCATTTTCGTTTCGTTAGAAAATGAAACGAAAAAATGAAAACAAAAACGAAAAATTGCTGTTTCGTTAGCATTCTTTTCAGTTCAATGCATTTGCTGCAACGAAAACGAAAACACGGCAAAATTGGTCGGTTTCATTTTCGTTTTCGTTTCCGTTTTGAAATTTTTTTTTCATTTCATTTTCGTTGCGTAATGAAATGAAAAAATGAAAATGAAAACGAAAAATCGCTCGTTTCGTGCCCATCTCTAGTACTCACCTTTCTGGGGGTGGGGGGGAGGCAATGTGTAGCCCGCATAGTCTGTAATTAAAACTGTAAACCGCCCAGAGACTACTTGAAGTGGTATGGGATGGTATATAAGCAGAACACCTTTTTTTGCTTTATTTATGCAGGGTGCACATTGTCCCTCTAGTGAGGTGGTTACTCACTGAGTACTCAGAAGGATGGAGTGAACCTTGAGCTTGCTACCTGGGACTGAACCCCAGGTCATGAGCACAGCTATAGCCTCAGTACAGCCTTTTAAGCACTGCGCCACGAGGCTCTGTGAAGAATATAAAATGAAATACATTGATTCTGATGAACACGCAGGGGTAATTTTGAATAAACCTGCATGGAAATAGGCAGTGCTTAGTGTGTGTGAAGGCAGTTTCACTGAGGTTTATTTCTCAGAAGGAATGCATAGAGACTACTTACCCCCTTTTTTCCAGCTGACGAGGGGGGAAATGTCCCAATTGATAAGAGTGATGTCGAGATCCCATTCACTTTGCATTGAGTTCTTCCATTCTGGCCATGATTCTGATGAAGAGTGAAGTCCTACTCTCATTTTACACACACACACACACACTCTCTCTCTCTCACTCACACACACACAGAGAGAGAGAGAGGGGGGGGAGAGAGAGAGCGAGAGCTTCAACATGTCTGTTCCTGTTGACCACGGGGAACAAAGGGGGCCATTGTATGACTCTGATGGAGCATTAGACTTTCAAATCTTTAACCCCTTCTGAAGCTCATTGGGTTGCCTTGGATTTAAACTTGGCAGGTGAACAAACATGCCTAGGCCATAAAATGAGCCACCTCCACTTATAGACCGTTTTCACTCCAACACGGACAAGGTATCAACGCAACTTGGCAACCCTAGTCGTGATAATATCACCCTGTGATATTGATGAAAGGGACTGCATGCAACTCAGCTGATATTTTAAAAGATGCATGGCTTTGCACAGTGAAGAGTTGGCAGAGGGAGAGAGGGACGGGGCTTCCTCAAGGTTCCTAGACTATAGATTGCTTGCTCTCACTTGTGTTGACGTTCCTTTGATTTCAGAATGCCATTGTTAGAGTGGCTGATTCCACCTCTTTTGTTCTGACACCATTATCTTGATCTTCTATAGCAGAAGAATTCAACCTTGGGTGTCCAGATGTCCTTGGATTACAAAGCCCAGACATCCCGGCTAGCATGGGTAGTGGTGAAGGCTTCTGGGAGATTTAGTCCAAGAACATCTGGGGACCCATGGTTCAGAACCCTTGCTCTAAGGAGAAGACACCTAACTCCTGTTTTCTGGAGACAAACGGAGCAGACCTGGGTCTTGAGATGTCATCATTAGTTAGTAAGAATTAGAACTTTTTCCCATCACAAGAATATTCTTCTAACAAATTAGAACCTACTTATTTTCTAAGGAAGAAATGTGGACATGATTCCTTTACAAAGGGAGGGAGTGCAAAGGGCCAAATCAGCAAGTTAGGATTGCTCTTGGACCACTCTCTAAGGTGGAGAATAAAGAAATGACTCTGTGCCATGAGCTAAGCTGGTGATGCATCTAATCTAGGTTTGTTGACCTTGACCAGGAATGGCTTTACATCGTATCAGACAAACTTTTATAGACCAAACCTGGGATCTTCTCCTTGCAGTGTGTGTGTGTGTGTGTGTGTGTGGCATCATTACAGTCATGGCCGACTCTTTGTGACTCCATGTCCATGGAGTTTTCTTGGCAGGAATACTGGAGTAGTTTGCCAGTTCCTACTCCAGGCGCCTACAGCACCTGGTATTCCCTGGTGGTCGCCCATCCAAGTACTAACCAAGGCCCACCCTGCTGAGCTTCCGAAATCAGGCAAGATCATTGTGCTCATGGCATCTAGGCAGCTACTTCCCCACTAAGCTATATTGAATGGATCCCACAGAGAAGGGTGTCCATATGAATTGGAGGCACAAGGAACTACCAAGAATCTCCTGCTTCTGCCACCATTTTAGGCTTTTCAGTGCAACTGCTCACTGGTCCTCCGCTCACCTTTGCTCTTTGATGCAAGTTCTAATTGCGCTTCCAGCTTCCCATTGATGGATTGCATTCTAAAGAGTCAATCCTAGCTTTACGGCAAGACTTTTAAGGGGTTTTCTAGGTCTATGGTTCTCAGAGGTGGTTTGCCAGTTCTAGACGTCTTATTTCCAGCCAGGAAACCTCCTTTGCATTGGAGATTTTGTTTGTTTTCCACCGGCTCCAGCAGACAAATGACATTCTCGACATGATGCAAGCTTTCCAGCCCTGTCGTCTGCTCTTTCCTCACTCCTCATCTTGACAGCAGAGCTGGTGAGATGGGGAAGCCCACATGGCATCGCAGCAGGAGGTTGTTCTCCCACTGAGCAAATTTGGAGGTTGGCATGCACTGAAGGCAGGGTTGCCTTCTCTAACTGCAATGTATTCATTTTCTCAACTGCCTTATTATGGTCATTCTGGAAAGTGGATTTGAACTGGAGAGGGGAGGTTAATTCACCCACATTGCCTGGCTGTTTCCCTCTCTTTGCGCACCGTCTGCTGCAAATGTTTATACGAGATCATGGAAAATGTTCAGTCTAGGAGGCATGCTGGTGGCTGGCTGGCTGGCTGTGGGTTGGTTGTATTTCTAGACCAAACAAAGTGGTGTGGTCCTTAGGATGACTCAAATGTCGGGGCGGGTGATGGAATCCAACAAATTACAAGCCTCTACAGAGAAGATCCCCCTTCATCAAACTAAGTGCCAGCAAGTCATGGATAGTGCAGAAAAATTGTAAACCATAACTATGCCCTAGATATGGAGGGTGTGAGTGTAAGGATGACCGTCCATGAGTGCCATCCCATGAGTTTACGAACACAGAAGATGCAGACTGTGACCCAAGGGGAGTTATACCTAGGGCATGTGACTGGCTGTTTTAGATGTCCTGAAAATGAATATTTGTCTGGCCAGACAAGGGTTGACCCAGTCCGAATTGTCAGAGATCTGGTCATGCTGCAGCGAGAGCGAAAAGTGAACTTACAGAGGCTTTTTTCTCGACAGCACAGCCTCCTGGCTGCGAAGCAAGCCATGAGGGTTTTTTTTCCTAATATCTCCAGAACCAAATGGTCTTTTGGATTGGGCTTCTTGCATTCTGCTTATGATAGTGTAGGGCGATCATTGGTGGCCTTGGGGAGCCCCGGAACCAGTCCAATTTTATAATTCTATGTTTTTCATTTCCATTGTGACTCATCACTAGTCCTCACATATGGCATGGGTGTGCTTTTCAGGTTCTCTTTTTCTTAGAAAAGAAGGAGAAGGCTGAGGAGAACTACCTGTTATATGATTCTCAAACCTTGTAGAGAATATCTTGACTCTCCTGTTCAAGGGTATTGACCACCTCCCCTCATTCTTTTCTGCAGCTCCATCTTCACGTCAGGATGTCCCAGTGGTTATGAACATCCCCCAGTCTACCTGGCTGAACAGATAAATACTGCTTGGGAGGGACTTCTTACTTGGCCTCTTGGTGGAGGTCATTAATTGCTATTAGTTTCAATTCATTGAACTAGCAGCCTTTATTTACCTGTACCTGACAACAAGAGTCAATGACTTCCCTTAGAACTGGAAGATGCCCCAACCCTCCATGAGATCTTTTGATTCCCTCCCCTTCAGATGTAGCTCTCCTTTTTCTTTGTTCCATTTGATCTCTTTAGCGATAGAAATACTTGTGAGCGATTGTGACATGATGATGGAGAAGCCTTCTAATTGAAGGTCATTGTTTGCTTCTGAGACAGAAAAACAATAGTGGAAAAGCAAAGAGAGAGAGAGAGAGAGAGAGAGAGAGACAGAGACAGAGAGAGATTCAAAAGAGAATGCTCTGTCAAAAGCTATAACTCTGTATTAAGTGTGTGTTTGGAGGGGGTAGGCTGAGAATTATAAAATAATTGAATAATGCAAGTTGGAAGGGACCTGTACTGTACATGTCTTTTGATGCCAATCCTGTGTCTGGCAGTTTGAGGTACTCTCCTTTTAAGCCTTGAAAGAACATGGATCTCCATCATGGCTTAACATAAGAACCTAAGAAAAGCCCTGCTGGATCAGGTCAACAGCCCATTTAGTCCAGCTCCCTGTATCTCACCATGACACCACCAGGTACCTCTTGGAGCACATGAGACAACTAGATCCCTGTCTCCTGATGCCAACCCCCTCTGTCTGGCACTAGGCTTTTAAGCCTAGAGATAACACAGATCCTCATCACAGCTTGTCACCTGCAATGGACTTTTCCTCCTGAAATCAGCCCAATCGCCTTTCAAAGGCATCTAGGCCAGATGCCATCGGCACCTCCTACAGCAAGGAGTTCCATAGACTAACAACAAGCTGGGCAAAAAAATCATCATCATCATCATCATCATCATCATCATCATCATCATCATCATCATCATCATCTGCAGAGCCGAAAGGGACCCTATGGATCCTTAAGCCCAGCTAAGGAAGCAAACGAGGGGAATTGAACTCCAACCTCTGGCTCCACATCCAATAACTGGTTCCCGGCCTTGGGTCCCCAGATGTTTTGGACTTAAACTCCCAGAAGCCTTCACCACTCACTGTGCAGACCAGGATTTCTGGAAGTTGTACACATCTGGGGAGTCAAGACTGGGAACCACCGGTTTAGAGAAAAGGACCTGAATGGAATCAAATTATAAAAGGAAGAGATTTTAGTCAAATATTTCCAGCTATGGACAACTGAGGTGTGATGATAATCTGTTAGGAATGGTTTAATGGTTTAAGCTGTGGATTTCCTTTGTCAGCAGCAGGGTCAGACTAGATGACCTCCGAAGACTGATCCACATCACCCCAGTTCTGGCTTGCCTGCATTGGCTACCCGTTGCATCCCGATTTAGTTTCAAGGTCCTGGTTTTAGTTTATAAAACCCTCCATGGTCTAGGACCTGACTACCTGGCAGAGCGGATCACCCAGTGGTCAACTTTGACCTGTCCAACGAGGATGTCGCGGGTGCATTCACTTTGGGTGGCCACGCCCAGAGAGGCCCGGAAAACCTCAACCCGGAACTGGGCCTTCTCTGTGGCTGGCCCTACCTTGTGAAACCACCTACCCAGCGAAGTGCGCCTTGCACGGTCCCTGCCGGCCTTTTGGAGGGCTTTAAAGACCCTGCTCTTCCTTGAGGCGTTTGGTGACTTAATTTAATTTAATTCCCCCCCCCACACACACACACCATCTGCTTAGTTTTATTTCTCAGTTTTCGCCAGGGTTGTATATTCTTCTCTTTTAAATTGTTTGTTAATTGTAGTTACCTTGTTATTTGTGTGTTTGTTGAGCTGGCTGAATTATTGATTCAGTTTATTGTGAACCGCCCGGAGTTCCTTCGGGAAGACAGGCAGTATACAAGCCTCATAATAAATAAATAAATAAATAAATAAATGATGATCCTGTGAAGACCCAGAGAGTGGAAGAGAGTGGTTCAGGGTCAGTCTGTCAGGTTCACAGGAGAGATGGGCTCAAACTGCCCATTCAGCGGTTTGCACTGCTGTATTTATTGTCCGAATTAGAGATGGGCATGAAATGAACAATTTTTCATTTCCATTTTCATTTTTTCATTTTGTAACATAACGCACCGACAAACGAATTTTGTCTCTAAAATGAAACAAAATGAACAGAAACACCAGAAATTTTGTCGTGCGTTTCGTTTCCGTTACTGCAACATGAGTGAATTGCTTAAAATCCTTTAAAAAAATCACAAAAAATGAAATAAATGGTAACGAAATGGTAATGAAACGAATGAAAACGAAAACGATTTTTTTGCAAAAATTCACGAAAAATGGAAATGAACTGAAATGGACCCTCCAAACGACAAACGACAAACGAAATGCCATTTTTTTGATTCGTGCCCATCTCTAGTCCAAATGTTTTTCAGTGCTTCAAAGCTGCACCTCCTCTAATCAGCACGCATTTAGAGGCAGTGCCCAGATAAAGCAGGGCAGGGAAGCTGGAGGCCCACCTCTAAATGGGCTCCTCCTTGTCAGAGGAGGCGGGGCTGGGAAGTGTTGAATTCCTGTTTTGCTGGGGAGGGGGGAAATGAACTCACACGAACCACCAAACTGGGGACAGGAAACCACACTCCTAACAGCCACAATGCATTGGCTAATTGTAGTTGGGCTCTTTCTGATTATCTCCAAATATCCTTTTGGGGCAATCTTGGAGAGCAGAGGTGCCTGCTAAAAACTTGAGAACTTGAGCTTGGAATTTCGGGTCTTCCTTTGGCCCCTGCTTTTCTTGTTGCATCATACCTATTTAAATAAATTGTGAACCAAAATTGAAGGCAGGGGAAGCCTTGTCTTTTTAATCAATTTGACTATTTTCAGATATTTTGAGACTATTTTTAAGCCCACCAGCATG
Source organism: Phrynocephalus versicolor (assembly GCA_023846285.1). NCBI lineage: Eukaryota > Metazoa > Chordata > Lepidosauria > Squamata > Agamidae > Phrynocephalus > Phrynocephalus versicolor. The sequence continues at coordinate 8,485,152 of JAHTLZ010000054.1, forward strand.
GAAGGTAATTTTAGGGGTTTCTGAAGGGAATTTTATTGGGGCTTTCTCTCTTCTTTTTGCACTATTCACCGAAAAGTTTCCCCTCATGCAATCCATGGATGATCTAATACAGGTTTCTAGTTTCCTGTTATTTCTGTTTTAAAACCATAAACTGAAAACCACCCAGCAGCCCTCTCATGGGATAAACACCGCAGGCAGGCAGTTGATGAATAAATTGAGTATCCATCAGTCAGACTGTCGATTGATCAATGACTCAAGTGTAAATAATCAGGAATTCCACCCACCTTTCCTATTGGTATTGCAGATCTATTACAGCAAATTTTAAAAAAAAACATTCAAATTATTGGGAATGGACCGCTACCTTTTCAACGCCTTCTGCGCAAAGCCATAATCTCCTGCCGTAGCTGGGAGACTGAAAACTTTATTTAAAAGCCTCGATCAAACAACATCCCTCCACCAACCTGAAGCGCAGCAAGGAATTAATCTCACGGAGCTGCCAAGATGGAGCTGGCTGTACTGCCAAGGAGGGTTGAGGCGAAGCGAACATGGTCCCTTTGAGAGAGCAGATAAATTCTATTCAATCTCCCCCTGGACTCGTTCGATTGTGTGGCTTTTATCGCTTGGGACAATTGGCTTTTTTTTTAAAAAGTGTCGGAAAGACTCTAAAACCTGCTGAATAGAGAGATTTCCCTTCATCCGTGCAGCAGTTCTACACGGGGCCCTTTGGAAAGCTTTGTGTGCTGTTAAAAAAAAAATCCTTCCTCAAAGGGATTTTCTTTGCAATGGCTTTAGGGCAGGGGTGCCCAAACTTTTTGTAAGGAGGGCCAGATTTGGTGGCTGAGAATGTGTCAGGGGCCGGTTGCTCCCCAACCCTGCCACCCCACTGCAAGCCCGACCCACTGACCCCTTGCAACCCGACCTGCAGAAAGGAAGGCGGGGACCAAGGGAGGGAGGGAGGGAGGGAGGTGGAAACCAAGAGAGGAAGGAAGGGAGGTGGGGAACAAGGAAGGGAGGGAGGGAGGGAGGTGGGGACCAAGGGAGGGAGGAAAGAAGGAAGGTGGGGACCAAAGGAAGCACAGGGAGCCGTGGCCACAGGTCGCCCCTTGGAAGAGGTGATCTGTGCGACCTTGCACCCCCCAAGCTCTCCAGCGGTGGCGAGAGCTTGCCCACCAGCCCACCCCAAAGCTCCTTGGCAGTGGCAGAGGTCCGCTGGCCTGCCCACCCCCCACACTTTCCCCTGCGGTGCCGATGGCGGCAGACCGCCCATCTGCCCAAGCTTCCCAGCGGTTTCAACATTGGCAGAAGATTTTTTAAAAAAAACATGGGGTGAAGGAGGGGGAGGGAGGGGCGGGCCAGCCAGCCGCAGGCCACTCAGCATGGCCTGACAGGCCGGATTTGGCCCCTGGGCCAGACTTTGGGCAGGCCTGCTTTAGGGGAACAGAAAGGGGGGGGGCTTCTACCAGGGCTACACATGACGGATATGGACCAGGAGCACTGGATTTCATGAGACAACTTCCTCTCTTGTCTTGCAATGTAGGACAACAGGAAAGGTACAGAAAATGTCAAGGGGTGTATGCTTCCTAATGATGGGATTTTTGTATTCTTTGAATTACAGTTGGTTTGCCATATCCACGGTATCACTGCTATGCAATCCTGCATTCATCTAAACCAGTGGTTCTCCACCTGTGGGTCCCCAGATGTTCCTGGACTGCAACTCCCAGAAATCCTAGCCAGCTCAGCTAGTGATGAAGACTTCTGGGAGTTGCAGTCCAGGAACATATGGGGACCCACAGGTGGAGAACCACTGACCTAAACTGTCCCCTCATTACGCCTTCCATCATGGCAACCAAGCCCTGGACCACTGGGATCTCCTACTCTGATTGCCAGTCTTCTGGGAAATAGACCACCTGATCCATGATGCCCCCTTGTTCTCGGCCCACTCCAAGGGAAGTCTCTAGTGCCAAATCGTGGAGTGCCCTTTGGTAGTCCAGCTGGTAGAAAGTGGTGCTCCGTTCAGAAGGCTTTTGACAAGGTCCCACATCAAAGGCTCTTGAATAAACCTGCCAGTCATGGGATCATAGAATCATAGAATCATAGAGTTGGAAGAGACCTCAAGGCCCATCTAGTCCAACCCCCTGCCCTGCAGGAACCCCCTTCACAATATTCACAATATTTCTGATAGATGGCCATCCAGCCTCTGCTTAAAAACCTCCAAAGAAGGAGACTCCACCACCCTTTGTGGCAGCATATCCTACTGCTGCAGCTCCCAGAAGCTCCCACCACTCGCTGTGCTGAAAGGGATTTCTGGGAGTTGTAGTCCAGGAACATCTGGGGACCTACAGGTTGAGAACCACTACTTTAGCAGGTGTCCAATGCACTAGAGTCTTGGGGATCTGGTGTACGGGGTGTGTGTATGTTGAAGTATATGCCCAGCAAGGTGCATCTGGCATTTGGTCATGATTTCATCCAATTTTTGGATGCTTCTCCACTGCAACACATCCTCATTTGTAATGTGGTCCCTGTAGGAGGAACCTGTACCAGAAAAGGCCAAAGAATGATGTGGGGACCTGTTGTGATTGATGAGCAGCTGGCCTCTTGCACTCGGATGAGAAGCTGTGGGTTGGCTCGGGGGAGGACTCAGCACCACTCCCAGACTGAGGGATGACCGATTCCAGTGATGTAAACTTGGGGCCAAGAAGAGACCGGGCTCAGAGAGAAACTACAGAGGTGTAGCAAGGGCTTGGAGCACCTGGGGACAAAGTTCGTTATTGTGACCCATGCATTGCACCAACCCAGAAATGTGGGCCCAATCCTGCAATCCTGCGGGCGTGGGGGTGCGTGTGTGCAGGCGTGGGCAGGGAGGTGGATTGTGTGTGTGTGTGTGTGTGTGTGTGTGCGTGCGCCCGTGTGTGTGTGTGTGTGTGTGTGTGTGTGTGCATGAATGCAGTAGTACGCGTGCACCTTACACCTCTCCCACAGTGGCCCAAAGCAAGGTGAGGAAGAGGAGGAGGAGGAGGAGGAGGAGGAGGAGGAGGGTGCTGTGGCCACCACACTCCCTGCATGTTTTCCTGCCTGCTTCACTGCTTTCCCAGCGTGCGGTGGTGGAGGCGGCAGAGGGGGTATCCTCTGCAAGCCTTCTGCAAGCCTTAGCCGGGGGAAAGGAGGACGGCTGGTGGGAGGGGGCACGGCTTCCTCCTCCTGATCCCCCTCCAGGTTCCCCCAGATTGCTGCACCCTGGGGCAAATGCACGCATCTGCCCCGCTCCCCAGATACACCCTTGGGAAACTAGTGATGGAAAGTTTCCCCATGGACCATAGGAATGTGGCATGACCGGCCTGTGTCAATATTTTGTACCCCATTGCCCTACTTTAATAAAAATCAGCTTCAAGCAGTTCTGACAGGCTGGAGCTCCTGGAGAGCACGAACTACCAGTGCCACCGTTCCAAGTAGAGGCACTGCCACTGTTCAAAGTCACCCCAAAGAGCCAGAGGCCTCAGGATTTTCCCTCTTGGACCTCCCTTGCAACATCCTTTGTACATCCTTGGGGCCAAAGAGAGAAAAGCTGAGTGCCCTTCACCGGGAGGCGCCTTTCTTCCTGAGATGTAGACTACATCCACCATCTCCGGATAAATGTAAAACAAGCATATCTATTTTCATCTGACAAAGACCAGAAGGGTCTGCGCTTCAGGACCAATTTCTGACGAACGGACAACGATTAAGCGCCGGGAGGACGTTTATTAAGAAAAGACGGCATTGTGTCTGTCAAAGAGGGACAGGAGAAAGCACGGAAGGAACGGCAGTCACTTATTATTTCTCCCGCCGCCACTGGGCCGCGTCGACAACGTTCGGGAAAAGACTGGAATTAATTGTACGCGGTGCTGTGTTCAAGGTGCTTTCTCGCTTTCTATTCCGTCCCCTTTGGAACAATTTGTCGGAGACAGCCTTTGAACTCCCGATACAAAGCCTGGGAAACGGGGACTGCCTCTCCGGCGGTGTCATTCTTCATTTTAATGAGGCAAAAGTGTCACATCCAGCAGTGGGAGTTTGAAATATTATAATACGCTTCAGTTTTATGTCACAGTAAGTCTGTTTCTTTAAAAGGCCCCGATGATTCTAAATTCTAAATCTTGTTGACAAGACATCTGTTTGCTTGGCTTGTAATTTTTCCTCCCCCCTGCCCTGCCTATAAGCTCATTATCATATATATTAAAAGTAACCCATTGAAGTATTTTGCATTATGCTAAAAGGGCCATTAAAAATACAGGGGGAGGGGGGGGCTACACATTTACATTGTTATGCAAAGCAGAATGCCTAAAAGAGGCACTAAACCCGCAACCCTTTTCATTCTGATGATTCCTCTTAAACTGTTTCTTAACATACATGCAACTTGTGTGATTTGTTCCTCTCTCCTTTCAAGTAAAATCTCTTTTAAAGAGTGCATTGGATGTAAATAATAACAATGAGGGGACACACAAGAAATCACCATGTGGCTCCTCCCTGCCACAACTAGGAACAGATGCAGGAGCTGGTATTCTTCCGCAGTCAGATATCTTAAATGATCTTTAACAGGGGGAAAAAACACCACTTTTTTCTAATGTATTTGGTCAGTTTTTTTCAAACTTCACCCATCTGGAGTTTTCTGGAGTTACTTGTTAACTCTTCAAGATCTTTGAGGACTTTCCCCAACCCCCGCCCCCGCTCCCCAGGCACAAAGCTACAAAAGTGTGGTTAAGAACATAAGAACATAAAAACATAAGAAGAGCCCTGCTGGATCAGGCTAAAGGCCCATCTAATCCAGCTTTTTGTATCTAACAGTGGCCCCACCAGATGCATCTGGGAGTGCACAAGACTAGATATCGTTGTCTCCTGATACCTCTCCCCTGCATCTGCCCCTTGAAGTACCCCAGTCTTAAGCCTGGAGATTACACATGTCCACCATGGTTTGTAACCTGTGGTGGACTTTTCCTCCAGGAATCTATTCAATCCTCTTTTGAAGGCATCCAGGCCAAATGCTGTCACCACATCCTGTGGCAGGGAGTTGCACAGTAGGTTTTTGGCCAATGAGTTCTTCTGAAAAATGCTCCCTTATGAGAGCTGGGTTGATTCTGTGTCTTGACACTCCATGGCAAATTTAGAACTGACTGCATACCTGAGCACCTCTCACGCTCTCAGGCTTTATTTGCTGGTGGAAAACAGCATAACTGCACCATTCTTTTACCTCCATCTGCATGTCGGAATAGAGCACTCGACCATGCTGTAAATTATCTGAAATGCAGGAAGGGAAAGCAAATAACTTTTTTGTGGGCTCCCCCCAACCCCCAGGTCTACATGTAGTTTGATAAACTTCCTTTGTGTTCTGGATGTTGAGTCATGGCAACTAGACTTCTTTCCTTGAGAGATTGAAATATTTTGCTACTCACCCAAGCAGCTCCACCAGTCTGAGGAAAGTCAGTGGTCTGAAAAGGCTCATAAATTGGACAATGGCCTGAATAGGTTCATTGTCATTAGGTGGACAATCCCTGAATAGGTTCATAGGAGGACAATGGTCTGAATAGGTTCGTATATTGAAAACCCCTCTCTCAACAGAGGTGGGGGACTCAGACACAATGGGTCTGCGACTTATCAAGTGGCTCTTTCATCAATCCCCAGACAAATCAGAAGCACTTCACAGCTCCACCAACAAGGCCATAGCCAATGACCCATACTTAATGGGGGTTGGGAAAGGATGCATAGGTGGGAATTTCATGCACCCTAGGCCATTGTACACCTAACAAGCCTATTTAGGTCACTGTACACCTACAAATCTATTTAGGACATTGTCCACCTAACGAGCCTATGTAGACCACTGCCCACTTACAAACCTATTCAGGCCATTGTCTACCTAATGAGCCTATTCAGACCATGGTCCACCTACAAACCTATTCGGGCCATTGCCCACCTAATGAGCCTATTTAGACCAGAGTGATGTGAAATCAAGGTGAACTTTGAATTGGAGGATTCACCACTAACTTTCTTCAGACTGATGAAGCTACTTGGATGAGGTGTGAAACGTTTCTATCTCACAAGTTAAGGAGACCTGTTACCATGACTCAACTTCCGACCATCCTTGAAACAGTTGAACAAACTGTGTCCACAGAAACCAGTCTTAGGGACTTCTGGAGGACAGTTGAGAAATCATTTTCTGTTTCTGTAAGGATTTCTCGAAGCAATGAACATAGGAATTCTAGGCATAAACAATTGCCCCTTTTCAGAGCAGGTACTCCTTTTTAAATAGTCATCAGCTCAGCTGTAGCCATCTGTTCTTAGCCAGTATCTATTCTTCCAGTCCTTCTTCTCTTCCTTCGCCTTCTCTCTTTTCCTTTCCTGGCCTGACTTCAGCAGCACATCTATTGACTCAGCTGACATTTGAAGGATAAAGGCCGGTTGTTTGCTTGAGCATTTGGTGAACGGCAGCGGGGAGGAAGGGAGCAGCTGGGATGTTTTCTAAAGGTTCAGCTTGGTGCCGGAAAAAAATAGGATCTCTCAAAAAATCTGGAGAGTTAAGAAAGACACTCCAGTGGATTGTGTCAAGAGTTAACTTTATATCCCAGCTCGGCGGTGAAACAGCTGGGAGCGGGGATGCAGGAGGAACAAAATGGTGTTGGCTCAGATGGCCAGCAAGACCAAGAAAGAGTATAATTTCATCCTCTAATCTGGACTTGGACAGATGAAATTCTTGGCCGTGTTCAGCTTCTGTTCAGCCTCTATGCAGCAGATGATGAGAGGCTGGGTGTGCCTTTTTTTGTTGACCCCAGCATGTAGGGAATGGTTGAGCCAGCTTCAGATTGGTGGTCTCACTTTGCCCTCCAAGTGCCGGAAATAAAGAGGTGAGACAACTTCGGTTTTGGGATAAATCGGGCCACAATTTTATTGATAACATATTTAACTTATATCAGCTAACATGCCTATAACCTGTTAAGAGGACCTGAAATGTAGTGCAAGCAGGTAATGGCTGGGAAATAATTCCTACCAGCCCAATATGTATTCAGGGAGATTAACCCCTGGAAAGATGCTGCCCAGCTGTTCAGCATCGTGCCAACTTGGGTGAATCTGCTAGCCCATCACAGCCCTCGGTTCAGCCTAATATGAACTTACTGACTTTATTTAACTCCTAAAATTACCAATGATGTTTAACTTTATTCAAGGGCTGTCTAGGGCAACTTACTTGGGTATAACTGAATACCATTACCTCTTGCACTACCCGGCTACCAAGACTGTGACCATTAGAAAAGAACAACATCCATCCCATGCACAAAAGAGAATGGGATGGGCAAAAATGTGTGGTTAATCACAGCCAATCAGAGTAGCCACCAAAAATTCCCATCCGGTCCTGTAGCAACCAGCTAATCTCATTCTCCATTTGTTAGGGTTGGAGGGTGGGGGTGCCTTGATCATCATGAAGAAGGTGGGACAGGCAGGGAGCCACCTTATATTGGCTCCCATCCCCGGGCAGCAGAGACCCAGCGCCAGAAGTCCGGGGCAAGTGGGCAAACACACCCCACTACCGAAATCCGTTGGGCTCGGAACTGCCCTTTAAATATATGTTTCTATTAGCAGCCTGAAAAACTGGTGTGAACAACGTACTTAGTGCTGGAAGCCTGTGGATTAGAGTTCCCAGTTGAGTAGACCTATTTGAACCAATGGGACTTATGGAGCCGGTGACCAAATGCAAAGTGACAAAATGGAGGTTACTTGGCTCCTTCTCAAATTGGGAGGAGGTAACAAGGGGGCACCCCAGGGATGAGTCCTGAACCCCATGCTCTTCAACATTTTAGTTAATGGCCTCGATCAGAGGGGGGCAGGGAATGCTAATCAGATTGGTGTATGACACCATATTGGGTGGAACAGCTAATACCCTGGAAGACACAGTCAAAATGCAAAAGGATCTAGATAGGCATGAAAACAACAGAATGAAATTCAACAGGGATAAATGCAGAATTCTGTACCTAGGGAAAACACCCAACACAAAGATACAAGAAGGGGGAAGACTTGGCTCAGTAATACTGGGAGAAGGAAACTGGAAAGGTTGTACATCATAAATTGAATATAAGCCAACTGTGTAATGGGGCTTCAAAAAGGGCAAATAGGATACCTTAACAGAAATATAGTATCCAAACAAATACCATGAGGTTCTAGCCCCCCTCTATTCAGCACTGGCGAGACCTCATTTAGAATATTATCTCTAGCTCCAGACACCACACTTTAAGAAGGATACAAGCAACCTGAAACAAGTTCAGAAGAAGGCAACCAGGATGATCAGGGGACTGGAAGCCAAGCTCTCTAAGAAAAGACTGGAAGACATGGGTGTATTTAGCCTGGAGAAAAGAAGACAGAGAGAAGATAGGAGAGCACTTTGCAAATACTTGGAAGGCAGTCATAGAGGGGAGGGGCACTATCTAGTTTTAATAATTGGAGTGCAGGACTCATAATAATGGGCTCAAGTTAAGAGAACCCAAGTGTAGGCTAAACATCTTAACTGTCAGAGCAGTACAACCATGCAATCACTTACCTTGAGAAGTGATGAACACTCTGATGATGGAGTCCCTTGAAGAGGAAAAGGGAGGGCCATCTTTCAGACCCATTTCATTTTGTATTCCTTTTGCTTTGTATTCCTGCCTTGGTAACTCAATGATTCTATAACTCAGGACATCCCTGCTGATTTGATGGGCCTACTTTCGTGCACCTTACCACAGGGTTTCAGACATAGAATTAAAGAACCCTGAAGGCAAACGTATGCATCTATTTCAGCTCACTGAACGGAGCTCACAGATCTCCCATACAAATATCCACTCTTGGTTTCCTCAATCATACTTGAGACAGCAGCTCTCAGCAATGGGAAGAGTTCCTTTGTTTGGACGATAGCTCCCAGAATGCTATAGACAGCATGGGCTTTGTTCTAGAAAGGAACTTTTCAAAATGCTGGTGTTTATAACTGTTGGTGACAGTGCTGCCTGTTGTTTTGTTTTGTTTTTTTGTTTTTTTGTGTGGTTTCTCTTTTGTTACTCATTCAGATTGGGTCCCACACTCTGGATCACATAGAGAGAACAGAGGGGATTATGAAAACAACCCATTTGGGGGTCAGCCCCCAATGAGACCCCAATGAAGCTTTCATCCAGAAATCAGTTAAAAACCTGTTCTGAAACCAGCTTGTCTTCGTTTGTGATCGTCCCCCCATGCTGTGCGAATCTTCCAAAAAGCCTTTGCATTCCCATGAAAACCAGTCATTATCTTCATGGCCTGGGAATGCACAGGACCTAGGTGCAATTTGTTGGCCTCTAAAGCTGTAAGCAAGCAGAATTCACACCCCACTACAGACAGGATGAATGCGATTCAAATTCCCAGCTGGGAGTTTACACATGCTGTTTCCAAGGAGCAGCAGGAGATGTTTACTTTCCCCTTTCAAATGCTTCCCTCTCTACCAAAATGGTGGGAGCAGCCAAAGATGCACAGAATACATTTTGCCGCATGACAGAGGGGTGGAAAGGTTGTTTCATGGGGCTGTGATTCCCACAGTCTTTTGGACAACAAAAGTGTTCTGCTTATATAACGCCCCATAGCACTTCAAGTAGTCTCTGGGTGGTTTACAGTTTAATTACAGTATGGAGGCTACATGTATGCAAGCTGGGTACCCATTTTACCAACCTCGGAAGGATGGAAGGCTGAGTCAACCCTGAGCCTGCTACCTGGGATTGAACCCCAGGTTGTGAGCACAGTTTTAGCTGCAGTGCAGGCAGTTAACCACTGCGCCACAGGGCTAGTTCATCCTGGCTGGGGGTTTCTAAAGCTACATTCCCAAGGAAGTGACTCCAGATTGCAAGCTGGATTGCTTGAGAGGTAGTCTGGTACACAATCTTTGGAGGGCATCATATGACAGATGGGCAAATGCCCTCCGGACCACCACAAAGTTGGACCTGTTCTGTGGGGATCCTTCATTCCTGGGCCAGAATGAAGCAATTCCCTGGCAGATAGATGGATCACTTTAAGGGTGATTTGCTTGCGCTGAAGTGACTCTTTCAGGTGTGATCAGCTACAGACATACGGCGCCATCTGATTGCATCCACTTCTCTCTGCTTTGAGTTTGTTTCTGCCTGCTACCACCTGCCATTTTGTTTTTGGAACCGGACACACAGGCGCGCACACAAGGGGCAACTTTGATTCCCTCTGCCCTCCACACACAGAAACACACAGAGAGAGAGACACACACACACAGACACACACAGAGACAGACAGAAACACAAACACAGTTGGACAGACAGACAGACAGGCAGGCAGGCAGGCAGGCAGGCAGGCAGGCAGACAGGCAGGCAGACAGACAGACACATTCTTCTGGAGACCCTACATAAATCGATCAGCCTCTCCCATTTCAGGGGCTCCTTTCCACTGAATGAAAGTGGAAAAGAAGGCAGGAGGACTCTTGTGCCTTTCATGTTGGCATCTTTCAGCCTTTGCAATGACCAAATAAGCCTTCAGTCTGTCAGCACCCTGACCACGCCAAGTATACCAGCTTTGCCTCCATGTAGAACAATACAGACCGTTGTTGTAAAAATCTGGTCCTTTTTCAGAGGCCAAGATGACAGAGCAATTCCCAAGCCACCACTTTAGCTGCGACAAGAAAGAGGCTTATAGAACAGAGGTCACCAGTGGTAAAAACAGCCACCTCCCAAATATTTATTAGAATGAACTTATCACAAATTCTTTGGTAACTGAACAGTCCTACTGATAGAAGTCCTTGTTAGAGACAATGGAGTGGAAGGAACTTGGCAAGAATGCTGAGGAGATATATGATAGGCTTTACAAATGAAAGGTAGTTATACAGAGGAGGGTTAGGATCTGTAGGAAGGAAGGAAGGAAGAAAGAAAGAAAGAAGAGGGAGGAAGAAAGGAAGAAAGGAAGGAAAAAGAGGAAGGAAGGAAGAGAAAGAAAGAAAGAAAGAAAGAAAGAAAGAAAGAAAGAAAGAAAGA
>JAHTLZ010000054.1:8496161-8529728 GCA_023846285.1 Phrynocephalus versicolor
AAAGAAAGAAAGAAAGAAAGAAAGAAAGAAAGAAAGAAAGAAAGAAAATAAGTAAGTAAGTCTACCCTTTAAGGAGTGGGGGAAAATTATGCTTAGCAAGATTACTTCAGCTCATACCCTGCCCCAGCTGGGATATCCTTAAATCTAAAAAGTGTATAAATAAACTAGCCTTTGTTTTGAAGATGAACAGAAACGTCAGTGCTTTTGGTCGAGGCTCAGAAAAGAAAGGCAGTGGGAAATAGCGAGGGAGTATCATTTGCACATAAAACAGAGAGAGGGGCTGTGTACTGTGTGAAAGGAGGCAAGAAGGACTTTTGTGCATCGTAGCTGAATGGTGGGCGAAAGCTGAAGGTCATTTTCAAAGCAGACCTCCTTCTGAAAAGTGTTTCCCTGCAAGTGTGACTGGGCCTTGACTCCCGTTGTCTGTAAGTTCTGCACCAGCTTCTGCTCTTTAATTTGGAGAGATCCTCTTCATCTTTTTCATGGTGGTAGTTTAATGGCCACTGCCTGGGTGACACAAGTGGGCAGCCAGTACTTGAATGCCTTTTGATTCAACGAACAAGAGGTGGTGGTGTGGGCTCCTCTGGACTGCTTTGTGCAAACCAAAGACACCTCTAATCCACTGACCTGGGTTGTCAGCGGGATGGCGCTGTGAAGGCAGGCCATAAAGGTCTTCTATTGATTGCTCTCAGCTCCTGTCATTCAGAGTCATATACAGAGCATTTACACTGAGCCCTTGTAGCTGGTAGACCTTGATATTCCCCATTTGTTTGGCTAATCCTTTTAAAAAACATCTGGTCGGTCCTGGCTTGAGCTCCGGGGAAAGCTACCTGTAGCAGAGACACATTCAACTTGATCTGAGCCAGAAATGAGAAGCAAACATTCAGCACCATGGACAGAGCCCTGCAGATAGTGCTGGCTGGCATGTCATTCCCAGAAGGAGAGGTGTTGTCATAACAAAATGCAGAAGCCTTCTGGGGCCTTGGAAACCCAACTGGTTAGGTCTACATTCCCTGAAAGAGATGCCTGAGGCTTTTAAGGGCCATTACCACAATATGAACCACTGGATAACTCAGTGTCTTAGGTCTCTGGCCATGGAGCTGGAGGTTGCAAATTCAATTTATTTATTTATTTATTTATTGGATTTTTATACCGCCCATCTGGCAGCGAGGTCACTCTGGGCGGTTTACAACAATTAACAAACTCAAACAATTCATACAATAAAAACATAAAATACAGTAATACAATTCTCCACTGCGGCTCGTTGACAAGAGCAGCACTTATTGATCCATTTTATTCTCCCCCTCCTTTTCATCTTCTCCCCACTCCCTTTCATCTCCTACAACAGCCCTGCCCTTTTCACATCCTAACCCCCCCCCAAACCTAGTCATTTCACTAGCCTGTACATCAAACACATCCTGTTGCATTTATACGCCGGCATCATGCAATGGAAGTCAATTTCAGTGGCAGATTGGCATGGATAAGGAGATCACCCTTGGCACAGGGTGTTGTGAAGCAAGCCAGGCAAGTTGATGGGGGATGCCTACCCTGACTTTTTAACCCTTGGGACAATTCCATGCCAAGATGAACACTGAGTTATGGTGGTGGGTGCCAACCAACCCTGTAGGGTATCAGCTCAGGAAAACCCAGAAGTCTTGTTGGACCTTTGAAGCTCCGGAGTTTCCATTCTCCCATTCAAGCATCCTAGCTGTTTCCATCATGGACTCTGCCAGTCCTCTCTCCAGCTGTGCCCATCAGCCGCAGTGACTGAATTAATGTTCAGAACTCATGTGGCTGAACGAAGGCCAGAGGTCTTTTCCCGTTTCGTGCCTTCCCAATTATGTCTATCTATATCGCCAAAGCCAAGACGGCTGAAAAGTTATCATCCACCCAGCTAAATTATTCAGAACCAATTTCCCTCTGAAAAGCTCTCTCTCTCTCTCTCTCTCTCTCATGTAACATTCAAAAATAGCACACATTTAAATAAGACAGAAAGCTTGTTCCCCACTTATCAGGGGAGCAGGGCTTCTGTTCCTAAAGAGATGGTTTTGAATTTCTGCAGAGGAAGCTTGACCAAAGCTCCTGTGCAGACCTTTGTCTCAAAGTCTCCCCGTTTCTCAAAAGGTAATCTGACGTTCCGGGCCATCAACTTAAGATCCCTTCCTTGTGCAAAGAGGAAGAAGAAGATGGGGACAAGGCTTTTGAGAAGGACCTGGCTTCAAATCTCTATGCCATTGACACATTATTCCCCCACTTGATGAATGTGAGCTTTCTTTTAAGACAGGCAAGCCTCTGATGATGTGTAAGAAATCTTCATGCTTCAAATATGTTACAAAGAAGCATTAGAAGTGTTTCATCTCTCTGATGCTGAAAGAAATGCCGGGCCCCCAAAATGATCTATCCACTTGCCTATATTTTTAAAGATTATCCCTAAGAACAGCTGGATAGCTCAGTGGTTTAGGGCTCTGGATGACCACTCCCGTAAACCCTGGCCAGTGCAGCTAGTGGTGAAGGTTTCTGGGAGTGATAATCGAAGAGCATCTTACAGGCATGTCCAAACTTCAGCCCTCCAGATGTTTTGGACCACAACCCCCACAGTCCTTTGTCACTGGCAGTCTAAGCTTAGAATTCTGGGAGTTGTGGTCCAAAACATCAGGAGGGCTGAAGTTTGGAGATGCCTGAACCTAAGATGTTGTGGATCACTGTCCCAGAAGATGTGGCCTTGGTGATGTCCCTCCTCCCAGAAACCTTCCCAATCTCTCCTCCTAGGCACTAGAGATGATGATACACCACTGATGGCTGGCTCATTAGGGAAAGGGGGTTGCTGCCCCACCTCAAGTTCCGACACTGGAGGCAACAAAGAGAAAACTGTAGATATGGGCATTTTGTTTAGGAATGAATCCAGTTCCAAAATGAAGAATAGCAGCACAAGTGCTGTTTGGAACTTGGACCTACCCTCCGAAATGAAATCACCCATTGGCTTACCTTGGTTTACCTCCTGCGGGGCGACACTCCAGCCAGGAAGTAGCCTCTGACACATCATTGTCCCTTCTTCCTGGTGCTGGCCAATCAGACAGGGAGGTGGGATGATGCATGTCATTGCCAGCTCCTGATTGGCCAGTGCCAGGGAGAAGGAATGATGACACGCCAGAGGCTACTTCCTGGTTGGAGTATCGTCCTGTATGAGGTAAACCAAGATAAGTCAATGGGCGATTTCATTTCGGAGGGTGGGTCCAAGTTACGAACAGCACCTGCACTGCTGTGGTTCATTTCGGAACCAGACCCATTCCGAAATGAAAGGCCAATGCCTAGAAAACTGGACTGCCATCTTTCAGATCTTTGATTTGGACTCCTGCCTTAAGCAGTTGTGATGCAGTTGGTGGCCTTAGAGACCTCTCCCAATTGTTCTTTGATCAAATAAGTTCAGGATGTTTACTGCCCAACCTGGCCCTCCTGCCTCCAATACCAAAGGCAGAGCGTCCCAACACTGTTGCCCTCCTGCCAAACTTAAAGATTTGCACTTTTTCTGAATGTGTGAGAGTGCGATGGAGGAGAATGGGATGGAGTGTGGAGGAAGAAAAGGGAATAAGCTGAAACAAACATATCTAACTTGGATTGTAGCATGAAAGGATGCATTTGAATAAGCACCTGCCTGCCTGCTTATGCCTATTGTGTGTACATATGCGTAAATCCTGACACCTCTCTCTCTCTCTCTCTCTCTCTCCCTCCCCCTCTCTGTAATTGCTTCCACTTACATCAGGCCACCTTCTTACCCTAGATCCACTCACCATTGGCTTCTCCTGCCCATTAACCACAGTGGCCCCTGACACGTGTATAATCTCTGCACACATAGCGGTCTAACTCTTCTCATGTTATCCTGGAGACACGACTGAGCTGGAAGAGGTGAGCAAACCTGGCAGTTCATACGATTCAGCAGGGTGCAAATCAAGCTTTTCTGAAGTTTGCTTCTTATTTCAAATGGGAAAGGCAAGGCAAGAGGCGGCGGGGGGGATGCTATCGGTGCCCTATCCACCCACCCAGTCAGATTAGGATTCAGAGCACGGATTCTAATGTTTTCACGAACCGTCTCAGTGGTGCCAAGTGCGATGAGCCCTTTGAACCTCCGATCAAGAATTTATCCTAGCGGTGTTGCTGTGGACTAATTAAATACATAGGAGAGACCCACAACAACTTGACTCTCATTGTCTGTGAGTATGTGGAAAGCAGATTCCCCCCCCCCCCGAGTCTCTGAAAGCTGGTTTTAAGACTCGTCAGAAGGAACGGTTGGTAGGGGTTTTGTGCGTGCATGCATGCGTTTCGCTTACTTGTGTTGCTTGCCCCACCCACAGCAGCAGGAATCACTGCTCTGCATGCCTTATGTTAAATGCTTCCTTTTTATTTAAATGAACGCATTTATTGCCATAAAATATCAATGATGTTTTAATTAAGACCTTTAATTTTTGATACGGTACAGCATAAATATTTATAAAGGAGCTCGGTGGGGGTGGCATATTAAAACAGGTGTTTTAGGGGGCACTTTAAAAGAAAACAGCTAACATTAAGCTCTGGAAACTAAATTATTTAGCATGCAAACTTGCTTTTCTTGTTTTAATCTCTCTTTACAAGGTAGCTGATTAGCAGGGGAGGTGCAGGCCCTGCTTCATTGCAGAAGTTGGTTCCTCCTGAGCAAATTTGGGCTGCCTCTGTGTGAGTTGCGTCCTCCAATCACCTACATGGGCAGACTGGCATAACTTACAAATGAGCCTAGAAAATGTACTCTTCTTGCGCTACTTTTCAAGAAAATCCATCTGCAAAATCATTGGCCAGAATCCTGTTCAGCTGGTACATCCGTATATCCCATTGTGTATAATAAGGCAATAAAAGCATATTAATTCATGACTTACAGCTCACATTCCTGGTCACATACCAAGTTGCGTGACTGGCATGTGACATCCAGAGTTTGGAAAATAATCCATCTTCTTCCAGAAAAGAACCAAAAAGCTGAAATCAATGAGAATCGAAAGGACCATGAGCATATGCAGGAGTGTAAAAAGAGAAGAAATAATGCCAATTAGGATAACAATAATAAAATTATGTGATGCATAAAACGTGAAACAATAATAACTTCTTTCTCTTACCTTCTCCACAATCACAATATCCGGGGTATTGTGCTCCAGGGTATCATCATCATCATCATCATCTTCTTCTTCTTCCTCTTCTTCTTCTTCTTCTTCTTCTTCTTCTTCTTCTTCTTCTTCTTCTGTGATTCTGAAAGTGTGAACCAGCTAGAGTAATAGCTGGATTGTTTAAAAATAAAGGAGATTCAAGGGAACTAAAAGAAGATGCTGAAAAAAATTGGCAGTGTTTATATGAGTTTTCTGAGGAATATTTAACATGGATCTCCATGCCTGAACTGATAGTTTCAAGATGAGAGACTGAAGAAACGCAACAATGAATGATGATAAGAGATGGAGTTCTAGACTTCAGCAATATTGTGTTGGATTGTGTCTATTTGAAAGTCCACAAAGAACTTAAATTTTGAACTTGTAACTCTTCTAACAACATCATACCTTCAATTGTCACCTCTAGTACCAGCTTTGGGATCAGATGATTGCCATCGGGATTGTTTTCTTACAAAACGGGGATCCAGAGAGGAAAACTGGATGATAATGTTATTGGGAGTGAAATGAAGCAGAGTTTTGATAAAGAAAAGCATTACTGAACACAGAGAATGGGATATCAAAAAACCTGCAGGCATTGTTTGAATGCAACTTCAACGATGCTCAAAGTCTCATCATTGGTGTGCAATGAAGGATGTAAGAAGCAACTTCTTCATATTATGTATTGTCAAGTTGTCTCTGGCTGCTGAAAACCCTAATAGGTGTTTCAAGTCACGTGAGATATTTAAGGAGTGCTGGCCGTGAAGATTCTCAGTCCTCCAGTTGAGGTTATCCAGAAGTTGAGAGAGCAAAATATTTCACTACTCATCCAAATAGCTTCATCAGTCTAAGGAAAGTTGGTGCAAGGCTTCCAATTTATAGCTTTCCTTGGATTCACACCCCTCTGATCTGAATAGGCTCAATGGCCTGAATAGGTTTGTTTGTTTCAATCAGTGTGACCAACCAAATTAATTTCCTAAATCAACGCCCAGCATTAGCATGGGATAGGTGAAAAATCCCCTCTCTCAACCAGTCAATCATGAGGGTGGGTCAAAAATTCCTCTCCGCCCCCCTGAGGCAGCCATTTAGACCAGGCATGTCCAAACTTTGGCCCTCCAGATGTTTTGGACCACAACTCCCACAGTCTGTTTGTGAAGATTCTCAGTCATCCAGGTGAGTTTATCTGGAAGTTGAGTCATGGCTACTGGACGTCTTTTTTTTTTGAGAGATAGAAATGTTTCGCTGTTTATCCAAACAGCTTCATCGGTCTCTCTCTCAAAAAAAAGAAGTCCAGTAGCCATGACTCAACTTCCAGATAAACTCCCACAGTCCTTTGTCATTGGTAATCTAAGCTTAGAATTCTGGGAGTTGTGGTCCAAAACACCAGGAATGCCAAAGTTTGGACATACCTGAGTTAGACTCACACTAGTACTCCTAATAGTGGTGGGCAGGTGAATCATAGAATCATAGAGTTGGAAGAGACCTCAAGGGCCATCCAGTCCAACCCCCTGCCATGCAGGAACCCCATCACGGGACGCCTGACAGATGCCCATCCAGCCTCTGCTTAAAAACCTCCAAAGAAGGAGATTCCACCACCTCCTTTGGGGCAGCATATTCCACTGTCGAACAGATCTAACTGTCATGAAGCTCTTCCTAATGCTCAAATGGAATCTCTTTTCCTGTAGTTTCAAACCATTGCTCGAGTCCTAGTCTCTGAAGCCATGGAAAACAAACCTGTTCCCGTTTCAATATGACATCCTTTCACATATTTAAACATAGCTATCATATCCCCTCCCAGCCATCTTTTTGAAAGGCCAAACATTCCCAGTTCCCTAAGCCGTTCCTCGTAAGACATCTCTTTCAGACCTTCAGCCATCCTCTTTACCTGCTTGAGGTTGTCAACATCCTTTTAAAATTGAGGCGCACAGAACTGGACACAGGTGGGGAAACGCTCGCTGGAAAAACAGCCCTCATCAGGGGAGGAGTCCCCTTATATAGGGGTCTCCTTCCCCTCCCTTACTGGACACGCTTCTCGCATCTGCCCTCTCGGTCACCCACGCGAGAGGTCAAACCAGCCCCTCCCACTGGAAAAGCTCAGCTGCAGAGCTGCCCTTTGATGTGGATTGGAACGGGTTCCATCTTGTCGTCGCTGTTGACTGCTTGCAGCAAACAGGAAAGCAGTGGTCTCCTGGAGTGGCTGGTTAACTGATTGATTGGTTCAGAAAGGGGGACCCCCAGCCACCAGCTCATGGCCAGCAGCAGAAGGATGGTGACAACACAGCATCACTGTTCAGGCCTTCTGTTTGGTTCTTTCCATCACTAAAGCAAGCTGCCTAGATGTCCTAAGCACATCTGATCTTGCCTGATTTCGGAAGCTAAGCAGGGTCGGCCTGGTTAGTACTTGGATGGGAGACCACCAAGGAATACCAGGTGCTGTAGGTGCCTGGAGTAGGAACTGGCAAACCACTCCAGTATTCCTGCCAAGAAAACTCCATGGATATGGAGTCACGAAGAGTCGGTCACGACTGTAACGACACAACACACACACACATCACTAAAGCAACATGTCCTATTTTTTTCCACCAGTGAGGAGAACAACACATTTGGGTAATGGTGGAACATCGGATGCGCCGGGGCGGGGATGGACTTTGTTCTGCGGTTAATTCTATTTTGCCCAAAGGTTGTTCAAAAGGCCCATCAGATGGGAATATCTGGGAACACAAAGGCTGCGCACGTGTTTATTAATAAGAAGCCAAATCTGAATGAGTCAGACTGACAAGTCAAAACCTTTGCTTCGGGGTGTTTCTGTGGGAGAAGAGAGAGCCTAATGAAAAGCCAAGTACACTTCATCAAAACAGCCCCGTCTTTGATTAGGAATAAAATATTGTATAATTTCACCTGAAGTGTTCCCTGTGGCTACTTTTAACTATTCAATTCATTGCTCTAATTAAAAACAGCCAGAAAACTAATGTGGGAAAGTCATACTCCAGTTCAGATTCATTTATCCCATGGATAACATGACCAAAGCTCCCTCAGGAAGGCATTAACCTTTATATTGATTCAATCAAAAGAACCCTGTGTGTTATTTCTCCAGCTGCTGCGCGCTGAATGGGAAACACATGCAACCAAAGGAGGTATGTTTTCAAATCAGTCCATTAAAATAATTTGGAGAGGTGGGGGGCGTTACAAAAGGAGGACAGGTGCCCCGATAGTTTTAATAGGCTTCTAATTTCATATCATGGGATCAAGATTTTGCAATGGTGAAGAGAAGTGAAACATTTAGAGGCATAAATTGGTTTAGAAGTACTCTACCCATGTTGAGTGCAAATATCTTCTCTTGAGATCATGAGAAGATATTTGAGGGGGAAATGAAATCCAGAAAGCAGATATGATGAAAAGGGATGACTGATTGAGGGAGGAAATGTCGCAGGCAATGATGGCAAACCCTTGGGTGTGCCTCATGATTTCCCTTCTGTCAGTGGACAAAGTTGTGTACCCCACATAATTCATCCTGACCCCCTTCAGCTACCCTATTGCATTACTACTGAAGATGACACTGCCCCATGGCTTATGATGAAGTAAGCATCAACAGCCAGTCTTGTTTGCATCTCTGTGTGGACTGGATCGAGAGATGCCATCTTGACCTTCTGTTCAGATATCCAAAACTGCTAAGAAATAGTCTTCTCCTAAGACATCATTAGAGCCTCTAAGGAGAAGGACGGACCCAAGAGCATCCCGAAGCTGTGCAATATGTCCTTTGAAGGTACAGGTAAGTGACAACCACCCATATGAGCCTCATGGCACAGTGGTTAAACCGTTGTATAGAGATGGGCACGAAACAAACAATTTTTTGTTTTCGTTTTCGTTTTTTGTTTTGTTATGTAACGAAAACGAAAATGAAAAATTTGCAAAAAACCAACGAAAAATGAAAACGAACCGAAACGGACCCCCTAAACGACAAACAACAAACGAAACACCATTTTTTTGAGTCGTGCCCATCTCTACTGCTGTACTGCTGATACACATCTTAATTGTCTACATAATCATTGTGGGCTTTAAGGTACTTCAATGTTTGTGTATCTTTGTTGTTGTTGTTGTTATTCTGTGTTGGGGGTTGTATGAGTTCTTCAGAACATTGTTTACTCCTGTTGGAAGAGACCTCAATGGTCATCCAGTCCAACCCCCTGCCATGCAGGAACCCCATCACAGTATTTCCGACAGGTGGCTATCCAGCCTCTGCTTAAAAACCTCCAAAGAAGGAGACTCCACCACCCTCCTTTGTGCCCACATATTCCACTGCCGAACAGCTCTAACCATCAGGAAGTTCTTCCTGATGTTCAAATGGAATCTCTTTTCCTGTAGTTTGAGACCATTGCCCCGAGTCCTAGTCTCTGAAGCCATGGAAAACAAACCTGTTCCCGCTTCAATAGGACATCCTTTCAAATAGTTAAACATAGCTATCATATCCTCCCCTCAGCCTTCTTTTTGAAAAGCTAAACATTCCCAGTTCCCTAAGCCGTTCCTTGTAAGACATTTCTTCCAGACATTCAACCATCCTGGTCGCCCTCCTCTGCACCCACTCGAGGTTGACAACATCCTTTTTAAATCAAGGCAAACAGAATTGGACACAGTACTCCAGGTGGGGTCTGACCAGAGCAGAATAGAGTGGTACTGAATGTTCCTAAAACTTATACAGAAGCAAGCTTAATTTCCCCTTACACACATGTACACACACACACACACACACACACACAAATGCATGAAAGAAAAAAGAAAACCATGTGGATTTCTTCAGAGCAACATACGGAAGGTACTAAGTTCCTTATTCTCCAATCTCAACTATGAATGCATATGAATTGGTTGGTATTTCAGCTATTTCCCATGCAGGCCCAAAATGACAGGCTGAAAGTTTTGAACCATAAGAAGTTGGGAGAATGAGAACAAACAAAATATTTTTTTTTACCCAGTGTGTTGTTAGTCTGTGGAACTCCCTGCCACAGGTTGTGGTGATGGCATCTAGCCTGGATGCTTTCAAAAGGGGATTGGACAGATTCCTAGAGGAAAAAGTCCATCACAGGTTACAAACCATGATGGGGATGTATAATTTCCAGGCTTAAAACCAGGGTACTTCAAGGGCCAGATGAAAGGGAGTGGTAGCAGGAGACAGATATCTAGTCTCGTGCACTCCCAGAGGCATTTGGTGGGGCCACTGTGAGATCCAGGAAGCTGGACTAGATGGGCCTTTGGCCTGATCCAGCATGGCTCTTCTTATGTTCTTATGTTTACAGGATGTTTATCAGGGCCTTTTTCATTGTTTCTGTTCTTGTCACTATAAAAGGTGTTGAGTTCCCTTCCATATTCAGGGCATGGGGTGTTCTCATCCAAGAAATAGGCCATCACTTGCAACTGGTTTAATGCCAATTTCATACAGCAGCCAGTTCTGAAATACTCCATACCAACTTGGCATTATGATATTCATTACATGACCCCTAACTGGCTGGGATGCATTTTCTTTGGAAGACATTAGCAGAAATATGTCTTGTTTTGAAGAGGCTCCAAAGGATTGACAAGCATGGAAAACGGACCACATCTGAACAAACAAGGTCATGTGAGACAATATTTTGAATTTCATTCCAACCATGCCTCAAGGATGAATGTTCAGGGCATTTGTGGTGGATGGGTGACTCCTATCCTTTGTCATAGTCCTTCAACCCAACTATGTGTAGTAGAGATGGGCACGAATTAAAAAAAATGGTTTTTCATTTCATTTCATTTTGTTTCAGGCTTTGGTTCGTTTCATTTCATTTTTAAAGAATTTTTTTTCAAAAGAATTCATTTCATTGATTTGTTAATTCGTTATTCATTTTTACCTGCTTTGCGCGATTTAAGGCATTTGACTGTGCACGGGCGTCCCAACACCCCAGACCAGATGGAAAACATTAAAAAAATTAATTTTTGCTTGGTTTTTAAGTATATTCAGGATGCAAAAATGCAATTCTGCACAGGTTTGCTGCCATTAACAAAAGTATGTGGCAGCCATTTTGTCCCCTTTAAAAAATGATCTCTTTAAAAACACATTTTTAGATGTTTTAAATCACTGGCATCAACCTAATAGCTATAATCAGGCATAAAAAATTACGATATTTTTAAAAGTGTTTCTCATCCGTTTAAAGCATTTAGAAACAGCTCATTTCTTCGTGCTCAGCTATTAACGAAACGAAATGGAACAAACCAATTTTTCCTGGTTCGTTTCATTTTGTTTGAATTTTATTCCTAGGTTCGTTATTCATTTCATTACATAATGAAATGAATAACGAATAACAAAATGAATAAAAAAATTGTTTCATGCCCATGTCTAATGTGTAGCTATGACTCCCCTGTTCAAAAGTTGTAATTCTGTAATTCTGATACTGGAGACCATGCAGTTTAAAAGCTTCAGTCTGAAAAATGGGACCCCATCTGTGAATCTTTCTCTGCCTTTCTGTTGGGAGGTATGGTCCACCCTATGCTCTCATGATCCATAGAACTGTATCCTTAAAAGTGATGAAGTTAAAAAACAACAACATGGTAGAAGACTCAGTATGTGGGTCAAACTCTTGCTTATTAGACAAACTTTGAGCAGCTGAATTGGGCAATAAAGGCTTTTTTAATTTTCAGAGGCTGCACATTATTATTTGATTACTGTTCATATGCTTGTCTTAAGATGTTTTTAATGTGTTTTCTAACTACTAAACTGATGGTTCTGACTGAGATGATGATATGTTTAATTGTTTTTTAATGTAAAAACTTACAGTATTTTGAGTTTGCTTGTTTTTAAGTAATTGATGAGCTGTCCTGGATCTTTCATGGGAGAAAAGCAGCATAAAAGTGCAATGAACCAACCAACAAATAATAGCTGAACACCACCAGGATAGTGTGCATGTGGATACCCAGTGTGGTGTACTGGATACAGTGATGGGCTGGGGCTGTGGAAACCCCGGTTTGTATGCCCACTCACCCATGAAAACTCAGTGGGGTTACGGAGCTGGTATAGCTACTCCTTAAACACCCTACATAACTTGAAAGCCCTATTAACGTACTACAAGTTGGTTCTGACTTGATGGCACATAAAAGCACAACCACAAGGATATTTCTGAGCACCAGTTATCTCTCAAAAATCATTGAGAGACCACCTCTGTCACACAAATGCAAGGGAGGGTGATCCCTCTATCCCATCTGCTTTCAGAGTTCCCTGGAATCATCTCATTGGTTCACTGTTTGACATCAAATGTTTCTGAGTGACTTATTGAGACTGCAAGTGCCAGTTGATGACAGAAAAAAGAGAGACTGGTCTACTGTGGGGAACTCGAATGTCTCCACTGGGAATCCCTGCATTTCTGTCATGCAGCTAGAGGAATTTAACCAAAAAATACAGCACAGAGTGGTCCTCATTTCATCTGATTAGGGAAGCTAAGCAGGGTGGGGCCTGGTTGGTGCTTAGATGGCAAACCAAAAAGGGTCATGAATTACCAGGGGACTCCAGGTAGAAAATAATCCAGTTGGAAGCACTGGAGAGTCATTAACAGTGTATTCTTAGATGGATCAAGGGTCTGATCAAGTAGAAGACAATTCTCTACCTCACCTGCAGTAAACAAGGTGCTGACAATTCCCTACCTCACCTGCAGTAAACTGGTAAGAGGAATCCACTCTGGTGGGCTTTTAATGCAAATTTCTACCAAGCCCAGAGTTTGGCAAACGTTTTTGGGACAATATCTACCCGGACCCCCAACCAGCCTGGCCCATAAATTCTCTGCAGCTTCTCCAGATGCAGGTGACATTTTATCTTCTGGAATCCCGGTGTTATCAGATGGCTGCAGACATGGGCTGTAAAACAAGCACACCTGAAATGTAGGCACATAAAAACAAACAAAATGCACATTAAAATGCAGCTCAAGGGGGCTTTCCCTTGGAGGGAGGAGCAAAGTGTGTCAGCGTTGTGTACCAGGTGGAAAAATGAAGAATAAACCCACAAGGGATAGACCAACTTTATCCTGCCTTTAAAACACACACACACACACAGAGAGAGAGAGAGAGAGAAACCAAGGAGTGACATGAGAAGAGACTAAACAGACACTGGGATGGGAGATGCAGGCTGGATAGATAAGATGAATATTCTGTCTGATCCAACTGGATCTCCCAATGTTATTGAGATTCTGGTTTTGTGCACTGGAGACAGAAAGGTTAAGAACGAGGATGAGAGGTTTTTTTTTTTTTAACAAGGCCAAATTGGAGGGCTCAGCAAAACAGGACATCCCTGCGGTTTTCATAGCAATGCAATCTCCATAGGCAAAGTGCAGACAATGACAATTCTCTCATATTTTTCCTGAGATTTACCACCCCTACCAGCTCGGCAAGAAGTCACCCTGTGTGCCGTGGCCTTTAAGAGTTTAACAAATGAAGCTATCAGTCACTCTCTTTCTCTCTCCGCCTCCCTAGAAAGGGGAAGGGCTGCAAGCCAATTAAAGAAGGGGCAACCCCCGCGAATGGTGACATTTAATTAGTTGATCCAGCCTAACGAAATGTGCAAATGACTCAAGCCTTCCATCGGTCTTCTCTTCCCCAGCTTTGGGACGGCGGGAGGAAGGAAGATCATAAAAGCAGAGTCGCGTTTGCTAAAAGGTTAGCCTTCCTTATTAGGAGGAAAAGGGTAGAATCATAGAATTCTTAGAATCACAACATTGGAAGAGCCATCAAATCCAACCCCCTGCTTTATGCCAGAATACAAATCATAGGATGTCTGCCAGGGGGGTGTCTCCATTTCTTTTGAAATCTTTTAGACCACTCGCCCACCTCCTGAGGTAATTGGTTCCATTGTTGTACTTCTTTAAGAGGAAATCTTCTGGATAATCAAAACTTGGTTTCTTGTCAATTGAACCCATTTTGCCAGTCTTCCCCTGCGGGGTGATTGAGAACAGACCTCGCCCCTCTGTATGACAACCTTCCAAGTATATGAAAAGCACTATCCTATCTCTCCTCAATCTCCTTTTCTCAGGGCTAAACATAAGAACACAAGAACACAAGAACATAAGAACAGCCTTGCTGGAACA
The DNA here is from genome assembly GCA_023846285.1 of Phrynocephalus versicolor. NCBI lineage: Eukaryota > Metazoa > Chordata > Lepidosauria > Squamata > Agamidae > Phrynocephalus > Phrynocephalus versicolor. Next base: position 8,510,407 of record JAHTLZ010000054.1, read on the forward strand.
GGCCACAGCCCATCCAGTCCAGCATTCTGTCTCTCACAGTGGCTCACCATTTGCTTCAGGGTATTCCCAGACAGACATCTTCACCTGCTTAAGATTCCCTGCAAATGCTATTGGGAGATATCCTGCCTATCTCTCCAACCCAGAGGTTGTCCTTAGGCATCCATCATGATAGCCATGGATACCCTTGTTCTCTGTGAACTTGTCTAATACTTTCTTAAAGCTGTCAAGGCTGACAGCTGTCACCACTTCTTCTTATAGGGAGTTCCACAGACCAGTGATCCTCTAGGTGAAAAAGTACTTTCTCTTATTTTTTTAACATCTAGCACCCAAAAGTTTCATGGAAGGTTCCCCTAGTCCTATTGTTGTGCAATAGGGAAAACAGTTTATTGCCAGTGTTGGCGCCTTCAACTCAGCAAAGAAACCCAGCCCTGCAGTTCTAACCTGCAGGATCAAGGAGACTAGTGGGCACAATGGTTACACTGCAGTACCACAGTCTAATCCTCCGCTCACAACCTGAGTGCGAACCTGGCAGCATCAGGTAGCCAGCGCAAGGTGGACGCCTCAACCTTCCATCTAGAGATGGGCACAAAACGAGCAATTTTTCATTTTCGTTTCCGTTTTATTCATTTCGTTACGTAACGAAACGAAAAATGATTTTTCTCTCCAAAATGAAACGAAACGAACCAAAACACCAGAAATTTTTTTGTGCGTTTCGTTTTCATTGCGGCAAATACATTGAACTGTAATGAATGCTAACGAAACAGCAATTTTTCATTTTGTTTTCGTTTTTCATTTTGTTACATAACGAAACAAAAACGATTTTTTTGCAAAAATTCACAAAAAACGAAAAACGAACCGAAACGGACTCCCTAAACGACAAACCACAAACGTGCCCATCTCTACTTCCATTCTTACAGTCTTGGTAAACTGAGTTTCCAACTCACTGTGGAGCAAGGTGGAGCTTGAGTAATTGACCTGTATCCTGCACTGAGAGTGCTTTAAACACAATGGGGCAATATATAACCAGCACATAATGCTTTGATGATGAGGTCCTTATCAAACGTAGTAACTGTTGTTATCCACCGTATCGGAACTTTATGTGTGTGTGTGTGTGTGTGTGTGTGTGTGTGCTCTTCTACCCAGATTCATCTCTCTTCAAACAACCACGCCTGCTGTTAACTGTTATCTGGAGAAGTTAGTCCCCCAAAATGGGCTCATTAATAATCTCCCCAACTGGCGATATTTACTTACCAAAATAATTCAACAATTATTCAACAAGGCACCTTTACTTAAATGATGAGTATAAGCTTTTATTTAACTGATGAGGTTTCCAAGAAATATTCACGTACTGGAAAATAAAAACCACGATTTCCCTTCCTGACATAAAGAAATCTAAAGCAAACTTCATAGGCAGAAGACTCACTAATTCCCCCTTTAAAACTACATTATTAAGCTTTAGCCCATTAATCCATATGCAGAAAGCATTCAGGAAAAAATCCCTCTCTCTGTCTCTCTCCATCTCTCTTCACAGCAAGGGAAAACCAGTCACATGTCTTCTTAGACCAATCAGGGTTCACTTGCCTCTTAGATGGAATGCATCTTCAGGTTTTGCTTACATTCCTTTATCATTGCAGATCTACAGCAGGTTAGGCATTGCACATTAATATTAGCAATGTTTACATTTGGCCTTAAAGACAGGGTCCTTCACTCTTAATTTACGTTACATCCCCTGTTTATTCCCCTTCACAACCACTAGTCATATCTTTTCAGAAAAAGGCTCAGAGAGATCAAGTTTGCCACATCACCCACGTTACAGCGTGTTGTTCCTTCGGTTGTTTCATTCAATCCTACTACTGTTTGCAGAGCCAGCCAGGCTTCAAAAGAACTGGATAATAAATAGAGATGTGATAATAAACCTTTGGATGAAATGCATCCCAGTTGCACTCTCTCTTAGGGCCTTATTCTAAACCATATGTCTGAAAAAGGTGAACCATGTTTATTTTTATTTATCCTTTTTATTCATTGCATTTATACCCCTGCCTGCCTAGCTCCAAAGCACTCCTCTGGGCAGTTTTTAAACTCCAGCTTACCCCCCCCCCCCCCCCCCCCACTTAAAAGGCATCAGTCAGATCACGGCAGGGATTGGAGCCTTCCTTTTCAGTGGGGAAAGTCTTGGGGGATTGAGCAGCCCATTGAGAAGTGCCTTTCCACGCTGAAAAGACAGCTCTGATCCCTGCAGAAAGCAAAGTTCAGAGGCATCTTCAGGACACAGAGAGTAAACAAGGGCTGCTAGAAAGGAAGGGAAACAGCAAGGTCAGTTAAGGTTTATTTCTGTGTATATAACACCCATTAATTTTTAGTGCCACCTATTTTCTGAATGACAGAAGGAGGGGTCTGGTGGCTATCTGCAGGAAGTGCATTCCAGACTCTTCCTGGTGACAGTTTTCCGGGTCTCTGCACATGCCAAAGTAAAACCTGTCAGGCTCACTCTTAGGGAAAGACGCTCCATCAGAGAAGGATGTTCCATGAGAGCTTATATTAAAAGATAGCTGTTAGTCTTCAAAGTGCCACAGCGTCTTCGTTTCATTTGTTTTTGCTGCAAAAGATTTCTTGTCAAAATGTTTGCACAGAGTAACACAGCTACGACTCCAGAAACTCAAATGCTACAGAAACGTTCCGGGGTATTGATGGTGGGAAACAAGAGGCTGGACACCAGTTGATCTTGGGGCCCTTTGAGTTCTCCTTTTCCTTGTCTCTCCCCCCTCCCTTTCAAAAGCTTCAGAAGCTCAGCGATTCAGACAGATGCTCCCTCAGCACAGCATAGCAGGAAAGCTGGAGTCTGTGGCTTGTTTGAAGGGAAAGAACTACTAAGCTTCTCAATTGATTTGTTTGCTTGTGCGTGTGTGTGCTGTTGATGAGGATGGAGGGGCAGGATTAAAATTTTACCTGCTCTAGGGGACAGCAAAACCTGCTAAATATTTGGTGACTGTCTTGGATGCTAATTATGCAAAAAGGGAGAGGGGTCAAAAAGCCTCACACACTCCTACACCTGGCTGACAAAAAAAGGTTGCTGGAACAGCTGGAGAAGGAGGCAATTGTATCCAGCTGCTGGGAAATGGAAGGGGAATTGATTCAGTACAGTGGATTGTGTCCCTGTGGCCTAGAGCTTCATGTGACAGATGTGCTGGTTGTGATTCTGTGACTGAGCCCTGGCCTTGCAGATGGAACAACCAGCTTGGTTTAAAGCAGTGGTTCTCAACCTGGGGGTCGGGACCCCTTTGGGGGCAGTTGAACGACCATTTCACTGGGGGTCGCCATGAGCCAGTGAAGAAAAAGGCACAAACGGCTTGGGTCTGGAGGAGGAGGGGGAGGAAGGGGGAAAGAGTGTGTTACAGCTTGATAGGTTGGAGGGGATGTCAGTCAATGGCACCAGAGGCTGCGACTGGCTGAGGTTGCCTGTAGAGGGAAGTTCTCTATGGCCCCTGCGGCAGTGACCTTCCAAAGGGGGCTTGTGGCCTCTTCCAAGCACCACAACATGAGGAACTGCATTAAAGGGTTGCAGCATTAGGAAGCTTGGGAACCCCTGGTAAAGGATCTGGGGAAGGAGATTGTGTCAGAAAACAGCCTTATCCAATCCAAGCCACTCCTCTTGACTGCTGCAAGGGGTGGTGGGGTGGTTTTGTGATTCTCCTTCCATGAGCCTGTAGGTGTCTTGGAGCCAAGTGGCCCCTCTCTCTCCCTCTGAGCCATCATGTTTGGAGTGTTGGAATCTTTTGCAACCCTGCATGCTGGTAGGGAATAATTCAGTGAGAAGCAATAGAGAGGCACTGACAGTGTGGTCTTAGATGGATCAAGGGTCTGGTCCAGTAGAAGACAGTTCCCTACCACACTTTCTCCATCACTGGTCCTCCATATTCTTCTCCCCATTTTCAGATGTCACCTTTGAAGTCCAAAATGAGAAAATCTCTCAGCAGAAGACAGGATGGCCCCACAGATCTCCTAGAATGTTCCCTACTCAGGTGGTTACTTTGTGTCCGTTTTGTCTCTGTAGTTGTTGCACTTAGGAGCAGTACCAAAAATGTTACTTCACATCCGTCACACAACTACTGAAATTTGTCTCAACCATGCCCCCGGAACGGGTGCTAAGCGGGACAATCCTGTACCTGGTGCTGGGGTAGCATTTTCCCTTGTTACTCTTTGTTCCCACTTTCTGTTCTTCTGAGACAAGACACCATGTAGTAACAACTGCCACGCGACAAAACATTTCTCTCAGAAAACGGTGTCTGTTTTTATTTTATTTTGACTTTTCAGTAGCAAAATATTGAAAAAGAATTTTACCCCCCCCAAAAAAAAAGGAAAAAAGAAGCAAGACAAATTCAGTGTTTGTCACAGTACAAGACCGTGAGGTAACACTTGTCACGAGACAAGTTATCATGACCATGGGAACACTGAAACAGGGACAAAACCACGTGATTGCGGCCAACGCTGTCACGGTACAAAACTAGTTGCGGAACAAAGAAGGACATGAAGTAATCTCCTTAGCCTACAATGATTTACAATTCATCAGATTTCCTACTAGGACAACCTTATGAAAGGTGTTTGTACCTGGGAAGGTAAGCAGGGAGATCCTTAAGGGATGCTTTACTTAGACTATGGGCGCTTTTACACGACCCCTAAGATCCGCTGGCCACTTAAATTCGGACCAGAGATCTTAGGGGCTTGTCGCTCTTCCTGTGTCCCCACCCCTCCGCACTTCCTTGCTTCTGTCTGTGTGAGGGGAGGGAGAAAAAAAAGGAAGAAAAGAACGTGGCTCACCTTCGTTCTGCCTCTCGCTCTTGCCGTGGCAACATTCCAGTCTCTTAAGTAGCTCTTAAAGGGACGGGAGCCAAAAAAACAACAAACAGAAGCGAGGAGAGCCCCGCATCAAGGAATTTCCACCTCCAGAGAGCAGGTACTTGAAAGGTGCGCTGGGACGCGCTAAAGGGCGTGGTCACACTTAATTTCCTGTAAACTCCGGAGCTGGTGGGGAAACATTTTTAAGCTCCGGAGCTGGGAGCCATTTGCAGAATGCAATCTGTGTACAACAATCAGCTATGGTATTAAAACCACCTACTTGGTGTCATGCAGGTCCACACTGGCTAGGGGTCAGCATGCAAAAATGTTAAGCTCCCCCCTCCCCAGTCTGAAATTGGTATGTCTGACCTTATTGGGAACGTGAAGATATTCATGAAGGGAAAAGGGTCCAGAACAAGCTATGCTAAGGTTAAATTCAGATTTGCCTCTAGTGTTGTGGCCATCATAATGAGTTGGAAAGAAGGAGACACGGGGTGGCGCTTAATCAATGGTTTAAAAGACATTAGAACCAGTGGCTTCTCCCTCCTTTGGCTTTGGTTTTCTCCTTTCCCCACCTTTCCTAGGAAGGAAAGAGGGAGCTGCAGCTTGGCTCAGACTCCTAAGCACGTAGCCCCTTTGTGTATTCACCTGCTAAACTGTTTAGCCTCCTGGTGTTCCGTTGTGACTCTCTATTAAAATTCATGTTGTCGTGTAACAGCAGCTTGCCTATTTCTCCACCACCCCCAACCCCCGAAAAAGCGAAGAAGAAGAAATAAGTAAACAACACGACATCCCAGCACACAGTCAATGGAAATAAAACGACGATTCTATTATCATTGTATTATGGCGCAGGGCGGTAAACCTTCTTTGAGTGTTTCCCGAGGAGAGAATGCAAATAGCAGAAGAGGAAATAGACGGTGGTATGTGTGTGTGTGTGTGTGGAGATACAGAGTGAGAGTGAGACAGACAGAGAGGGAAGCAAATAAAGCCTGTTGAAAATGCATGAGGTTTGTCATTTGTACAAGCATTAATATTTAATTTCGGCTTTCCACAGTCTATTACCTCTCGGATTTGCAAGACGTCAAGATTCTCCACATCTGGAGGAAGGCTGGGTGGGATTCTGCAGCCCTGAGAGGCCCTCAGATCCTGTGGAGTTCCTTTGCTCCAGGTTTGAAGCTGAACTTGAGAGTACAGGAGTCAAGGTGTTGGACCTAATGTAGAGGGTAGAGATCAGCACTTGGACAGCTCCTCTGCAGTTTGACTGTGGGATGCCTTCAGAACCAACCTGGATGATACACCTGTTCAGAACGTGTGGGGTATCAGGAGATATGGGGACATTTGAGTCCGAGAGGGTTCTTTCGTGACTTCCAAACTGAGCTGGGAAGTAGGATTGGCTGAAGATGGAGGTTCTCGTCCTTGAGTAGACTAGGTATTCTTGGGGTGGAACACTCAGAAGCTGGAGATTTTGGGAGTTGCACTCCAAGGACAAGACAGTGTCCCATCACTGGGGTCAAAATGTGAGACCATAAGGACAGATCCATTTATTTATTTATTTATTTATTTATTTATTTATTTATTTATTTATTTATTTATACCACTTACATGCCGCCCACTACCCCAAGGTCTCATGTGATGTATGATGGAGGTACTTGTGATGTCAAAGGAGCAAGATCAGAGGGGACTACCATATTGTAGGAGCAGCGAGTCCAGGTCTTACTGTGAATTTTACAGAAGTTCCCCAAAGGACTGAGTTCTCTAGCTCTTGTAAAGTTCAGAATAAAAACAGGAGCAGATTCACTGCCTCCCCCCGCACCACACTCAGAGTGACCAGTGGGGTGGACTTTTATGTAATGTGCAAAAACAATGTGCACAGGTGTGTAGGAGGCCCGGAAACTTGTGCGGATTTCTACTCTGTCTCCTAAATATAATAGATGTGTTGTATGCATACAAACATGTGCAAATGGCTTCTGAAAGAGATGGGCACCTAAGAATTAAAGCCTGCATATGCAATAAAACCAAACTTCCTTCTCCTCCATCATTGCTTCTTCTGGAATTTTTCTCCCTGTGTGTAGACTAAAGGAAGCATCACAATGCTCCAAAAATTCAGCCAGTGTCCTGAATCACCACAGTCTTAAGACAGACCCTCTTCTAATGCTTTATCATTTGCCTCTTGATTCCCATGCCTCAGCATCTACCCACATCCCCATAGCCCATGACAGGCAAGATAATGCAGCTGTGATCATTTAGATCCTCAACCAAATCAGTGGATGAAATCCTGTTGGTTAGCAGAAGTAGAAGTAGACCCATTGACTCATTGGGAATATGACATAGCTAGAGTAGACCCATTTGAATCAATGGAGCATACAGAAGAGTTGACTCATCTTTCACCATGCCATTCAGGGATGAAAAATAACTATTCGGCTGCTCAGTCCAGTGGTTGGAGACAAAAGAGATTTTGGTGGTTCTCAACCTGTGGGTCCCCAGATGTTCCTGAACTGCAACTCCCAGAAACCCCTTCCAGCACAGCAAGTAGTGGAGGCTTCTGGGAGTTACAGTCCAGGAACATCTGGAGACCCACAGGTTGAGAACCACTGGTCTAAGCCTTTTCCAGGACTTACCTATTGGAGTTTCCAGGAGCGAATTTGGGGGTGCATAATTCAGACGGATAGAACCCAAATATCACCAACCTTGCAAAGCATGTAGAGGCAAGTCAAGGGAAGTTTTCCTGAAAGTCTGGTATCTCAAGATGCTTTGAAGGACATTTATAGGGTTTTAAATGAAAATTGAATTTACAAATAGATTCATCAATTCATCAGGGGGGAAATCGCTAATTCGGGTTTTTTTTGTGATTTGCTGACCTTGATGAATCAAAATAAATCACATTTTTTCTGATTCATACCCAATACCCATCTCTAAACTAGATTAGAGTAGTCATTCCCAACCTTGGTTCCCCAGATGTGTTGGAACTGCTGAAGAACTCAGTGGTTGAGGAGGCAGCTGGCTGTGGAACCAGAGTTTGGGAGTTAGTACCCCATGGCGCTTCCTTGAAAGGATGCTGGACTCCATGATCCTTAGGGAGCCTTACAGATTGGCAGTTCTACAAATGATCAAGATGATTGAAACTCCAGGAAACCTTTAGCATTAGTTGTGTTGGCCAGGATTTCTGGGAGTTCTATGCCAAAAACATCCCGGGACCCAACGTGGGGAAACATTGGGTTGGAACATGGCAGGGGGCTGTGTTGAACCACAACTCTCTATCTGATTTAAACCCATTTCTTTGAAGCAGATGATCATTCCCTGTTAGAGGTGATGTCTGGTGCCACTCCGACATATTTCAGAGAGGAACCGAGCAAAGAATTAGATTCGCTCTTGTCAACAGTCCTCAACCTCTCAAAGGAGAAGGCCAATTTGCAGTGTGTGATATGCTAAACTCGCTCTATGTGCAATTGCTCTGTGAGAGACAGAATTGATTTCCCTAATGGCTGACCTCTTCAATGGGCAAAGTCAGTATCTGACACCTCACAGAAGACTCTCACATCCCTTTCTTTGTATGGAGACAAAGAGGCAGAGAAGAAGGGGAAAAAAGAGGCAACAATTAGATTAATTCCAGAGCTTGGAAACACCCAGTTACAAGAAGTTGGGTAATAAGTCAAATGGCAGGGTGGTTTCCCAGAATGATTAGTGGAACAAAGACTGGCAACAGAGATTAGGAACAGCTTTACCCAGTCCTTTTCAAAGTGTACATGAGAAAGAGAGAGAGAGGCTCAACCTGTATAAAAATCTTGTTGAAGATTTGGGCTGTTGCCTTCTTCAGGAGTGAGCTTTTTGATGTTTATCTTCTCATTCAGTCATCATTGTCGGATCTGACACAGTTTGAATGAAAAGCTAAAAGTCTAAAAGCTGAAGAGGTGTAATGAGCAAGTGAGCAAGTTCCTTTTAAAATGCAACCCCCTGAATTGTGTTTAATTACGTTCCTCTCTGCTGCTTTTGAGCTGTAGCTTGAGTAATATCTACTCAATGCCATGACCTTTGGGTTAAGGGGAAGGGTCAATCCAGGCCCTCTCCTGCACCAAACCGACACCTTCTAAACCAGCTTCCTCCTGTCCCCTCCTCCCTCTCCATCTGTTGGGTTGTTTTCTGCTCTAGCTCTGATTTAAAGGCAACTGTTTTGATGGATGGGGAAAGAGAGATGTGGGGGAGAAATCTCCCTAGAAGCCAATGTTCACATTTTATGGGGTTCTGTGGAGGAGGTGGCTGCCACACTGAGATAAGGATTCTAATTTTGTAATTGGGTACACTCTGAAAAGACAATTAAGCAACTAATGTGATAAGTGATTGCAGAGGAGCACTCTGATGCATAGGTCTTCATAAAGGTGGTGATGCGTTTGAAGGGAGTTTTCCTTACTTCTTTTCCCTGGATGTACATTCTATTTATTAAATGATAACCGCTCTGTATTTGGTAGTTTCTGATGGAAGAATAGAAATAACTTCCATGCACATACAGCAGGGATGTAAATCTTTACTTATTTTATTCTCACTAGGAAGAGTGAAATTTTTTAAATGTTTTCTCCTTACTGGACAACATTCTCTCTCTCTCTCTCTCTCTCTCTCTCTCTCTCTGCGTGTGTGTGTGTGTGTGTGTGTTTGTGTTTGTGTGTGTGTGCTGCATTTTTGTACACAAAAATGCATTGTTTTCACTAATTATTTTTTACACAGATAGATTATATCAACAGGTTTTCCAGGTATTTGTCTTGTGTTGTGTTACTGCTACCAACAACAGACAAGCAAATAAATGAAACCCCAAACTCCAAAATGCATGCTTGTGTTTGGGGAAAAAAAACCCTCTGGTGAACTTTCTAAAGAATGATCTGATAACGAAGAGTTTCAGGTTGCAGAGTCGCTGAAGAGCACAGTGCCTCAACTTGGTGCTCAAACTTGCACAGCTCATACGAACATAAGAGGAGCCCTGCTGGATCAGGCTCAGAGCCAATGTAGTCCAGTTTCCTATATTTATTTATTTGTTTGTTTGTTATATTTCTATACCGCCCATCTTCTGGACGGAACTCTGGGCAGTTTACAATTAAAACAAGACCACATCTCACAGTGTTCCCACCAGATGCCTCTGGGGGCATGTGAGACAACCAGATGCCTGCCTCCTGATGCCACTCCCTTGCATCTGCCATTTTGAGGCACCCTCCTTTTAAGCCTGGAGATAACACATCTCTCCATCAGTGTTTGTCACCTGCATCCTGCAGCAAGAGTTCCATAGGAACTTATAATGCTTGAACTGAGTGTAGGTGAAGATGCTACCACTGGTTACCTTCTTCTTCTTCAAGCACTATGTCCTTGTAAAACATTGGCAATCAGTAGCACAATCTGGTTTGTACTGTAAAGCTATTCGAAATAGAGAAGCTGTACTTATGGCAAACCACCGGCTTAAATTCTTAAACCAGAATGTTCTTCTGTGCCCTGGGCCATGCTTCCCATTTATTTTTCTTTGAATGATAACCTGCAGCAGATGGTATTCGTTATTGCACATTATGTGACTGAAATATTGCAATTTTCTTCTCTTTATGATATTGATAATTTTTAGCTTTTTATTCATATACTATAATACAGACACATTAGTGACTCTGTCCATGATATCTTCAGAATTCATCTATATGTCCCGATAGCAAATGCTTCCAGCCTTCTATATAATGCGTCTGTAAAGGTCCAAATTTGCCTGCTTGTTTCCAACCCCTGCCCAATAATGCCATATTTTTCATGTCTTTCTGGAAAAAGGCCAAGACCTTTCTCTTCAGGCAATGTGTCTTTTATCTGAATCTACTGTACATGGTCAAATAGACTTTGTGTTTATAACCACTTATAACCTTGTGTGACTGCACTGACACTATGTTTTTAATGTTAGTTTCCATCACTCATAACTTTTACATAGATTTTTACTCTCTTTTTAATTTTTCGCCTTCTCTTGTAGCTTTAATGTTGTCCCTCAATTCCCTGTTCTCAAATCTGAATATGTCTTAATGGTACTGGACTATATTTATTTATTATTTATTTATTTGTTATACTTATATCCCGCCCATCTTCCAGAGCGGAACTCTGGGTGGCTAACAAATTTCAAACTACATTAAGAAAACTACACTATATATTAGGCAGGGTAAAAAAAAACTCTAAATAAATAAATACAATAAATATTTCAGTGTCAGGAAATGAAAGAAAATCCCACACCCTGTAACTGGCCCAAAATTTAGTGAGTCACATAACTCAATCTAACACTCTAACCACTATGCCAGATTGGCTTTCACTGGTACCTCATCAGACCCTCTAACTGGACTATGTTTATTTTTGCGCTACTAACGGAACCCATATATAACACCTCACAAATGGTTCCCACCCATCTCTGGGGGTGGCAGAACGGAATGCAACTAGAGATGGTCACGAATCGAAAAAATGGTGTTTCGTTTCATTAAGGAGTTTGGTTCATTTCATTTCATTTTTTTGCTAAGTTTTGTGAAAAAAATTGTTTTGTTGTTTTGTTAATTTGTTATTTGTTTTTACTCGCTTTTTCCCCAGCACCCACTGCATGGCCCCTGGGGGGGGGGATGCCTAAGCACAGCCTCCTTATCTCCCCTCCCGATTGGCCCTGCATTAACAGGCCGCGATAGGGAGGCGCAAGGGGGCGGCTTTGAAGCCGCGCTGTTCTGGCTGCCTAAACGCAGCCTCCTTATTTCCCCTCCCAATTGGCTCCGTGATAATGGGCCACGGGAGGGAGGTGCAAGGGGGTGGCTTTGAAGCCGCGCTGCTCTGGCTACCTAAGTGCGGCCTCCTTATCTCCCCTCCTGGGGCTGGGCTGAGGCTCGAGCCTGCCGTGTCCCTCGATGGCACCGACGAGGTGTGTGCTCCCTCCGTGCAGCTCAGCACGAAAGGACCTCCGGACCAGCACCAGGTAGGAGACATCTCCACCCCCCATTAACGAAATGAACCTAACCAAACCAATTTTTCTTGTTTCGTTTCTGTTTTGTGTTAAATTTGCCCCTAGGTTCGTTATTCATTTAATTATGTAATGAAATGAATAACAAATAACAAAATGAAAAAAAAAATCATTTTGTGCCCATCTCTAAATGCAACATCTTGGAAAGGGACAGCCGGGCAGACTGGAACTCAAAACAGGGTGATTCCATACTGGTTCTGTTTGCTTTTACATTGCCATGCATCTGCCACATGATGGCATGTGTCACTTGCTCTCTGATCGATCACACAACTGCCTTCTCCTTGTGGCTACCAAAGATGCTCGAAAGCTTGCAAGGCTGAGCTGCCAGCAGTCAGCTGGCCCTCTTTCGCCCTGGGACATCAATCTTTCAAATGATCGCCTGCAGGCATCAAGGCAGATGATACCCCTTTGAAGTCAATGGAAGGCGGTCACTGGGAATTGCATTATGCATCAGGCGATGTGCCGCTTCTGAAGCTGGTCTCATGGAACATGGCTTAGCGTCCTCTAGAAACTGTGCCACATGTCTTTGGGTTGAGGAAAACCCTTGATGGCAGGTGTAGAAAAATGCCTCCTCCTCCTCCTCCTCCTCCTCAATAGAACATAGGAAACCTCATGCTCCAGTTCTTGGTGATTTCCAGAGACCCACTGTGCTTAGACCTTCTCCCAGTAATATTTTCAAAAGTGAAACACCCCTCTTATTTTTCCTATTTGCATATACTGTACACTAAACCCCCACCTATTGCAGGGGTAAGGGACCTGACCCGACCCGCAATAATTGAAAATCCGCAATATGCAGATGCTGGGTCAGGTCGGGACTGGGCAGGGTCTCCGGGGGCTCTTGTACTTACCCCAGGCCTGGCACTGCCCCAAACGGGCCTGCAAGGGGCTTTCCAGCCCCCCAGAGGCCCCAAAAGTGCTTTCTAGTGATCTGGAGGTCACTTCTGGTTTACCGGAAGTCACTTCCAGTTTGTGGGGAAGCACTTTTGGGGCCTCCGACGGGTCTGCGAAGGCCTTTCCTGCTTACCCCAGGACCACAGTATATGAACCGCGAAAGGGCGGGGGACAACTGTATACATTATGTACTTGGGGCCTGTTGTGTAGCAGAGTTTTGAGACACCATGGTTAGCTTTCCTCAGCTGTGCAGCAAAAGAAACAGCAGCTCACAAGGCACAATAGTTCCTAGTTCTCAGATAGTCCACCCCCTCTCATTAACTAGCACTTACAGTCTCAATGACTCAATCGTAGGGAGAATCTCCACAGACTCCTAGCATGAAGAGCAAAAATGTTCCGTTTACATACAAATGTGCATATATTGACAAAAATCTAACAACACGACTGCTTCAATATTCTTCTACCAACCAGCCCCAATGAACATTAACGAAATTTCCAAGGGAAAGATTCTCTCAGCAGAGAAGCAGGGCTCTCTTAGAATTCCGACACACAGGAGCAAACTATCGGCCAACGCTGGACAGGCCAGTCCTACAAACTTAGAACGAAGCACGCGAGCTCACAAGCTCCGACGTGTTGTACACAGGAGACTGCTACTTCTGCGGAACTTCATCCACTTTCTAATGAACCCTGCACAGGAAAGATGATGTTTTACACAGGAATTGCAATATGTCGATGTCTGAGGTGGCCGACACTCTGATTTTCGAACTGGCATTTCATTATGGGGTTTGGCACAGCTTGACCATACATCAATATCCCCATATCATTTTATTCACAGGTTCATGGGAGGTTAATTAAACACACACACACACACACAGATAGAGAGAGAGAGAGAGAGAGAGAGAGAAGAGAGAGATGTCCAGCTAGCCCTAAAATTAAAAGTTAGTCTTCTGACTCTCCTGTTAGTCCTCCTGACATCTAGTATGTGTGTGCTTTTCAGGTTTTCGTTCTCTTAGAAAAGAAGGAGAAGGCTAATGACAACTACCTGTTAAATGATTCTCAAAGCTTGTAGAGAATATCTTGACTCTTCAGGTCAAGGGTATAACTTGATGACCTCCCCTCATTCTTTTCTGCAGCTCCATCTTCACATCAGGATGTCCCAGTGATTATGAACCTCCCCCAGTCTACCTGGCTGAACAGACAAATACTGCTTGTGACTTCTTACTTTGCTTCTTGGTGGAGAGCATTAATTGCTGTTAGTTTCAGTTCATTGAACTAGCAGCTTTTATTTGCCTGCACCTGACAACAAGAGTCAATGACTTTCCTTAGAACTGGAAGACACCCCACCACCACCACCCTCTATGAGATCTTTTGATCTGCCCCCTCCCCCCTTCAGATGTAGTTCTACTTTGACTGAGATGGCTCAGTCATGGGCTAGAGTTGCAAGTCCCAAATGTAGCATCTTGCAACTGTTTGGTTCAAGAAGATGAACAGAAAACTCTGTCCAGAAATTATGCCGAATCAGCTTCATGCCGGAGTCCTTGATTCCTAGCAGTGAGAGGTCTCTCTGTTTATGGAATTTCCTTGTTTATTAGACAATAAATGTGATGTTCTCCCCCCCCCCGAACATGCTAATGTCTACTGAGATATTTTCACTCCCTCCTACTACATTTGTCATTGCCAGCAAGGATTTCTCTGCCCCCCACCCCTTTTAAAAAAATCAGCAATACAGGATGCAATGTTGAGATTGTGGATATTTGAAGGCGTAGCGAGAATGTGGCATGTGTGCGCATGCCCTGCTCTCCTCATTTCTCTTCCCAATCGATTCTTCGGCCAATAGAGGTGGCCTAATTAGGATGAAAACTTGTATTTGTCGATCTGTAAAAAAACCAAATTGCCGCTGCAACAAGCCCAAAGCAACTGGGGATATCTGGAAGCCGTAGTCCTGAGGACCAGCATTACCCATCCCTGCTTCTCACCTTCACACCTGGTAAAGAAAAAGGCACGGCATGTGAAAGAAGATTGTTTGGAGAGGAATCATAGAATCCTAGATTTGGAAGAGTCCTCAAGGGCCATCCAGTCCAAGCCCTTGCCATGCAGGAACCCCATTGCGGTATTTCCAATAGATGGCCATCCAGCCTCTGCTTAAAAGCCTCCCAACCCTATCCTGCTGTTTGTCTGAAGGTATTTGTACACGACCCCTAAACTCCGCCACAAATGGCTCCCAGCTCCGGAGCTTAAAATTGTTTCCCCACCAGCTCTGGAGTTTACAGAAAATTAAGTGCGGCCACGCCCACCTAAGCCCGTCCCAGCGCACTTTTCAGGTACCTGCTCTTGGAGGGTGAAAAATCCCAGATCCGGATGTAAAGGAGTGAGTGCCCGGCTCTCCTCACTTCTGTTTGTTGTTGTTTTTAGCCTCCCGCCCCTTTAAGAGAAGGAATCAGGACGACGGGGAGGCTTGGACCGGCAAACGGAGGTGAGCCTGCATTCTTTTGTCCCCTTTTTTCTCCCTCCTCTCACGCATACAGGGTCAAGGAAGTGCGGAGGGGTGGGGACGCAGGAAGAGCAACGAACCCCCAAGATCTCTGGTCCGAATTTAAGTGGCCAGTGGATCTTAGGGGTCGTGTGAAAAGGCCCTAAGTCATTTTAACCGTGGGCAAGCCACCGTGGGGATTAGGGATGGGGATGCACTGAAAAACAAACTACATTTTCTGCTGAGTTTAGCCAAGTCCTTAAAAATCTGCCAATTCGCATTCGTCACGACTAATGTCCTCTGACAAATACGAAATGATAAATTTTGGCGATTTTTAATTGACCCATTAATAATTGGCCTATAAAATGGCTCCAAGGCACCCAACTGTGGAGGGAAACACCCCTTCACTCTTCCCTACCATCACTCCAAGTTTGGCGAGGATTGGGGTTCCCCAACTCAATTGCTAAAGGGCACTTCCCGGGGTGGGGGGTAGAGAGGCACGTTGTGGGTGTATAACTCATATATGTCTGAAACCCAATCTTTACCAAACTTGGGAGAACCTTCTCGACAAGTTTGGTGTTTCTAGGTCCCTCCCTCCCTCCCCTTCCCTTCCCCCCCTCTCTGTGCGTGTGCGTGTCTATGCACGCATGGTTGTGCTAAGGAACGGTGGCAGCAGGGGAATGTTCTTTTGCATTCCTAGTCATAACAGGTTTTTCAATGACCTCAGCTTCTTATTCTGCCGCCTGCCAGGCACAATCAGATAAGAACACCTGGCTACCGCCAACTTGGAGGCATCCGTGCTATCGCCTCGGTGTTCCTTGTGTGGGGCTTTCTTCTTGGGCAAAATAAATTAATTTGGGAAGCTGTCATGATCCCTCTGCGCACAAGCCAAGGAACATGATCGGGGGGGAGGGGTCTGGTTAGCAAGCTGTTTATGAAAATCAATGGTAGACATGACAGGTGAATCTTCAAAACCATTCCCCCTTCATTTTCCTTTTCTTTTTAATCAATTGTCTGGTTTCTGGGCTTCCTCCCTTCTCCTTCCTTTAAATTTCACAGCTGCCAGGTGTGTACAGAATCAAAGCATTTTGGATATCCAGAATTCGGAAATCTTTGCTGCTTGTCTGCTTTTAAATTAAATCTGGAAAAGGGCATCGCTCTTTATCACCACTTGACTTTTCGTACACAGCAAGTCAGCGTGGCTTCATATTTACTTGTGAGATGCACAGATTCTTTGTGCACATTCCTTTGGGTGCACTGATTTACCACAAGCCCGAGGCACATTAAAACATTGCTGGGGTTGAGCTGGCAAAATCATGGTAGAAATGGGTAAGGGTGAGTGGCCAGTTTTTGTCCTGTAGTCTGGCTCTCCCTGACATATGTTTCCTTGCCTGGAGAAACAGAACTCATAGCAATTCGTTGAGTTTGAACCATACCTTCAAAGCTGAAAACCTCCCTCACTCAGCACTGACCTGAATGTTGCAGAAAGTATTGGGCTTGTTTTGTGAGGATTATTGGGCCAGGATGTTGAGCCTCCCAGGGTGCCCCCATAAGAACGCAACTGGGCGCCACTCCAGAGTAATCTAAACTAGGGATAGGCATTTTGTTTCAGAACCAGTAGGTTACAAAACAAACCACACAAGCCCAGCTGGTCCTTGGAACCAGCTGATACATGCAGATCCAATTGCTTTACCTTTCTCTGTCTCGCACAGGCTTAAAATCCAAAGAGGAAGCCCACTGTGATGTCATCTTTCCTGCTTCGTGCTGCTGGCCAGTCAGAGAGGGAGGCGGGATGATGCCTGTCCCTGCACAGCTCCTGATTGGCCAGCATCACAGTTCTAGCATAAATGACATTGCAGCATGCTTCCTCATTGGATTTTAACCCCGTGCAATTCAAGTTATTTTTGTTGTTGTTGTTGTTCAAGGCATTCACAATTCAAGGCATCACTGTATTCTGGTCTCCATTCACTCAACTAAACATTGAGGGTTGTCTTCCAGATGGAAGCAAGCCAAAGAGAGAACCCTTTGGTTGTTAAATGGTCCACACCTTGTCTCAGCAAACAGTCATGGGAGGGTCTTATACCCGGGGAAAATACGGCAGTGATTTATAATGATCATTCCAAGGCTTCCTTTCTTTTTTAAAAATTAGCCTTTCACTCTCTTTCCCTTTCTCCCATCATTTCATGTGCTACGTTTGTATAATTTTGAGAACACAGAGACAAACACATGGATAATGACACACACACGGAGAGAGAAAGAGAGAGAGAGAGAGAGAGAGAGAGAGAGAGAGAGAGAGTTAAAGCTGGGTAACACTCCCTCGAGGCTGGGATAATGTTTCAGGCCCTTCTCCCTGTCTCCTGAGATATCTCATATGCCTAGGCAGCGCAGCTAAATGGGGGTGCCGATGTGGATGGCATGTCTGGAATCCCTAATGTTTTGCACCCAAGAGGAGGCTTAATTAGCTCAAACGAGGCTCCGGAGCCACCGGAGAGGCAGCTGTGGAAAGGAGTGGGAAATATTGGAGTGAACCAAAGGGAGTGCGGCTTCATTGGAACAAGAGGGGGGGATGGTCCCTGTAGTGAAACTCAGGGGTAGGAGCATCTCTGGCTGAGAACTACCTGAGTTCCTGTGGGCTCTTTTAAAGAAAACCAATGGCCTGAGAGCATCAATTTAACGAAATCCCTTTATTCACTATTCTAAGTTACAAAAATGAAAAAAACAACTCATAAAAATCAACGGAAATCAGTGGAAAATATAAAAATGCTTATCAGATACAATCGTATAATATTGCCTGAATAATAATAAAGCCTATGATATTCTCACTATCTTAGATACTATGGAAATTACAATGCCTAGGATGGCTAGGTCTAAATCTACTAGACTACATCTTGAAGCCGATTCTAAGCAAGCCTCTCTCTCATAGACTTAAGTATAAACTTCTCTTTTCCCAGCTCCAAGAAGTTTCCAGAGGTCACATGAAACAATTGTCCAATGGTAGCTGTCCAATTTCCTCTAACTGGCTTATTATGGCTAGACTGTTGCATTCCTTAGATAAGCGTTTGGCGAAAACTGAAAACATGCAGTTAATAAATCACACTATGTCCCATCATGCCAATTTCCTTTCATGCTGTGTCCCATCATCCTAATTCCATTACAGTCCCCTTTGCTGGATTCCAGCTTTAGAGTCTAAGAGGGATTCAACACATTCACCTCTTTTTTGGATCACAACTGCTGGCCAGTAGATGCTGGAAGGTGGAACCAGTACAACAGCAGCAGCAGCAGCAGCAGCAGCAGCAGCAGCAGCAGCAGCAGCAACAACAGCAACAGTAACAACCATTACAATTGCCCATGCTCTGTCGTTACCAGCTCCAAAGATTTGCTATTTGGCTCCAGATCACTAGCTCTGCCTTTGAGACCCCAGCAAACACCCTCTCAATCCCTCCCCCAGCTTTGAAACTGCATCTCCCATGAGAATGCTGCTGTTCTAACTGCCCAAGATACATCATCATCATCAGACTGGACTAGGCACCCATCAAGATCTGCTCATGTTCCTTGCGCCCCCCCCCAACCATGTTGCGGGTGGCTGCGACGAGGTTAAACTGCAGCACTGCAGTCAAGACTCTGCTCAAAGCTGAGTTTGATTCCGGGCTCAGGTAGCTGGCTTAAGGTTGACTTAGCCTTCCATCCTTCTGAGGCCACTAGGCCAGTAAAGAACGAGCTCACTGGAGGGGCAATGTGTAGCCTGCATAATTAAATAGAGCTTTTAGCGCTATGGGGTAGGACATGAAAGTGTGCTGATTAGATACACTCCCATAGCGCTTAAAGCACTCTCTGGGTGGTTTACAGGCTACACATTGCCACCAACCCACTCACCCGAGTGAGCACACTTTGTCTTTTGCTAGCTACCATCTCTCTGTCTGTTTGATCTTCACAAGCTTTCATCAGGACCTGGACTTTGATAGATAAGCAGAAGAGAATAACCAGTACATTGAATGACAAAAATTGCCCCACCTGGAATCAGAATAATTTTTGCTGCTTGTCTTTCACTACTTTTCCAAAGGATTTAATATGAGGGAAATGAAAATAGCTTTCTTTCTTTCTTTCTTTCTTTCTTTCTTTCTTTCTTTCTTTCTT
>JAHTLZ010000054.1:8529738-8541905 GCA_023846285.1 Phrynocephalus versicolor
CTTTCTTTCTTTCTTTCTTTCTTTCTTTCTTTCTTTCTTTCTTTCTTTCTTCCTTCCTTCCTTCCTTCCTTCCTTCCTTCCTTCCTTCCTTCCTTCCTCCCCAGATGTCCATTCAGACATAAATCACTCCAGGCACCTCTGGTATTATAGTTCTTTAAGTATTCAAATGGGGAAGACTTATAGCACAGGTCTAATTCATAGCGACAGCCCTAGCTCTGTCTGTCACCAGTTGTAATGGACCATCAGTCTGGAATAGGGGCCTGTTGTAGTCAGATAAAGAAATATATTTGGCCTAAATTGTGCAGTGGCTGTTGATAAGCAGAGGTGTTTGGCTCTTATGGAAGAGGTTATTTCACCATTCTTTCCTGCCTACCCATAGGAACATCCAGAGGAAGGAAAGAAAGAAAGAAAGAAAGAAAGAAAGAAAGAAAGAAAGAGGGGTGGAGGAAGAAAGGAAAGTATCTCTTAATAACAGGTAGAGATGGGCACAACTCAGAAAAATTGTTCGTTTTCGTTTTCGTTTTCGGCTAGGGGTCCGTTTCGGCTCGTTTCCGTTTTCGTGAGCTAATTTCAAAATTTTTCGTTTTCGTTTCGTTACGTAACGAAAACGAAAAACGAAAATTTTTTCGTTTCTTCCCATTTAGCTCCATTATGTGCTTTTCCAGTAACGAAAAATGAAAATTGGCTCAAAATTAGTCGTTTCGTTTCCGTTTCCGTTCCAGTTCTGAGCCGTTTTTCGTTTCGTTACGTAACGGAAACGAAAAACAAAAACGAAAATGAAAATACCGCTAAGTCGTGCCCATCTCTAATAACAGGAAATTTGAGATGGTCACAAAATGAAAAACAACCTGCTGTTTTGTCATTTCGTAAGATTATGAAATGTTATGAAACAAAACAAAACACAAGCAAGCATTCTGTCAAGTAACAAAATGAAACACCATTTTCTGTTTCAGAAATGAAATGTTTTGTCTCCCTGTGTCAGAAAATACCAATCCCATCCTAGGGAGTCAGGACAGCAGCCTGGAATTGGCAATGTTTGCGCAGAGAGGTGGGACCTAGGAATGGATGATGTACTGGTAAAATATACACTGGACCCTTGTATAACAAATTGTTTGTATAACATAAAATCAGTACAACATAAAACATTCCAGAGATAGGGGAAATTTGCTTAACACAATAGTCTATGGGCAAATCTCTACAACATAAAAATGGTCATTATTAGGGATTACTCTTTTTTCAATGCATTCCTATGGGAAATTTGTATAAAGTAAAATTTGCTGAACATAATTTCATTTGGAACGAATTAATTCCCTTATACAAGGTACCACTGTAGTGGTCTGTCAGGGAAGAGATGGGTTGTCAGATATATCAGTGGGGAGGATGGTTTTATGGTGATTGGGGAAGATCCTATACAAAAATCATATGAAATCAAGAAGATATGGTAAGATCCAGCTTCTTTTACCGATAAACCTCTTTTATTTAAATTTAAAGAGAAAAGATTGGGTGGTGGCTACGCACTGTCGGGAGCATAGCCACCAGCCAATCCTCTCTCTTTCAATTTAAATAAAAGAGGTTTATCCGTTAGAGATGGGCACAAAACGAACAATTTTTTGTTTCCGTTTTTGTTTTTTAGTTTCGTTATGCAACAAAACAACAAATGAATTTTGTCTCTAAAATGAAATGAAACGAACAGAAACACCAGAAGTTTTGTCGTGCATTTCGTTTCCGTTACTGTAATATGAGTGAATTGCTTAAAATCCTAAAAAAATTAACAAAAAATTGAAATAAATGGTAACGAAATGGTAACAAAATGAACGAAAATGAAAATGATTTTTTTTGCAAAAGTTCACAAAAAATGGAAACGAACCAAAACAGACCCTCCAAACGACAAACGACAAACGAAATGCCATTTTTTCGTTTCGTGCCCATCTCTATTATCCGTAAAAGAAGCCGGATCTTACCTTATCCTCTTGATTTCATATGATTTTTGCAGAGGATTTTTCCCAATCGCCATAAAATCAACCTCCCCACTGATATATCTGACAGCTCATCTCTTCCGAGATGCATCACTCTATCTTACTGGTACATCATCAATTCCTAGGTCCCACCTCTCTGCTCACAGATTGTTCTTTCTAACCTGTTGTCCCAACTCTTGAGCTACTCACAAAATCAAATACCTCTAGGACCCAGGGAAGCAGACCCATATAGTATAATGAATCCTTTTTTATTGTTTTGACTTGTAATGATTTTTTTTTAAAAAAAATGTTAATAATGAAATGAAACAACAAGGGAAACAAAACAAAATGCTCCCCCCCCCCCCCGGGTTGGGGGCGGGTTTACAGGAAACTAATTAAGCAAGCCAGGAGATAATCTGGGGATAAATTATAATTTATTCAAGGAATTTTGCTCCCTTTTATCTATCCATGGACTGTTTGCAAACAGATGGTGACTTTGGGGGCTTCATTCATTATTAACCATTGCTTGACCTCTTAATTTCTGTGGATGATTATAGGTCAGTGGATCATCAGCACACCGATGCCATTGTGCGGGTTTTCCTTTCTTCAACAAAATGGCATCGTAACCCACCGCAGGACATTCCGTTGGTTTCGCCGTTCAGGTCAATTCTCAGGCGTTCTTCCTGGATCGTCCAATTTCCCTCCCAGTCTTTATATCAATAGAATTACTTTGGGAAGTCCTGGAGAACTTTGCTCCTCAACCTTCTCCAGTGTGTCCCACTGGGTGCCACAGAGACACTAGACGTGATCAGAGTTCTCCCCCAAATGACCGCTGCTTGAGCTGCTTTTTTAAAGGACCACTCGCTATGGTTGGTTCTCCAATGAGCTCCTCTCAAAAACCTATCATGGCCAAACACTTGATCAGCCACAAGGCGAATCTTCTTTAAACAGCCCTCTGGATTCCAGCTGAGCCTTAACTGAAACAACGACTGTGTCATATAAAGGACCATTTTTAGACCAAGAAGGAAACCATGGTCACCTGTGTATGAGAGATCTTGGGGTAAAATCCCAGAGGAGCCCCTCTGTAATACACCCCTCAAAGAAAGGTTCCCATCTCTCAGGCCATGAGGAGAGTCTTGATTGAAGTACTGCTATTTAACCAATGCACCACAAATGTTAAGTTCTGAGGCTGAAGATTTTTCCTTTGTTTTCTGTCTAAAATCGAGCTCCCATGGAGAGATATTTCAAATCACTGCCTCTAGTAGTTTCTTTCCATCCCTGGGTCTTCATATGTTTTTGGACTGCAACTTCCAGAAATCCTGGCCAACACAAGGAGTACGTAGTGAAGGCTTCAGAGAGTTTCAATCTCTGAACATCTGGGGACCCAAAGTTGAAAATACTTCTCTTAGACTCTCTGTCTGTCTGTCTGTCTGTCTGCCTGCCTGCCTGCCTGTCTGTCTGCCTGCCTGCCCGCCTGCCTGTCTACCTGTCTGCCTGCCTGTCTTTTCAGCTGATAACCTCTAGTCACATCTCTAAAACGATCTGAGAAGGAATTGTACATTGTGCGTTATGTTTCCTTACGCCTCTGCTCCCCTTCTAGATTATGCCAAGCTCCTTTTGCTACTGTTCTGAAAGATTACCGCTTGGTCCTTCAGCGACCCAAAAGTGAGTTTCATCAAGGAGACAAGTCCTCAGTTTTGGGTACTTTCAAAGCTGTGCTGATGACAACAAGGATGAGTATGTTCTTGCATCTGTAGTCAGCTCATAGGAACCGGGGAACATTTTGTAACAGTGTTTTCACTCACACAGGCCCGAGGGTCCCATCAGACAAAGCCATGTGTCTGCAACAATAGAGAAAGCCAAGAGTTTTCTTTAGTTATTCATAATTTCTTTCTTTCTTTCTTTCTTTCTTTCTTTCTTTCTTTCTTTCTTTCTTTCTTTCTTTCTTTCTTTCTTTCTATCTATCTATCTATCTATCTATCTATCTATCTATCTATCTATCTATCTATCTATCTGTCTGTCTGTCTGTCTGTCTGTCTGTCTGTCTGTCTGTCTGTCTGTCTGTCTGTCTGTGCCTCCGGCCATCTGTCCGTCTGGCTGTCCATCTGTCTTGAACTTCCTTGGCATGGATCATGTGTCTGCCATTTGCTTGATTTCCTCCTTTTGTGACTCTCCCTTTTTTACCTCCTTGATTTCGTTGCTACAGCTGTCAGAGGTGCCCTTGGAGAGAGTTGCTTGAGACAGGATTTGACACACACACCCCGCCGCCGCCCTCACCAGACCAACACATGGCCCTCTGACGTGGGTATTCAGTATCCCCTGACTGACGAGAGAAATGGAACAGCATAACCTGCTTTGACCCTTTTGGAAATGCCACATCGGATACACATCAGGGAAATAAAAAATGACCCACTAGATAGCTCCAGGGGTGGGGGGGGTGGAGGAGGAGGACTTGAGCCAACGGTTCCTCTCACCCTCTCCGCTGTCCTCTCTCCTCCTGCTTTTGCTTCTCGGATCAGTACTATGTACTTGTGGGTCAGGATGGAAAAACCATTCCTGGATGTTCCCATGCCCCCGTGAAAACATCCTTTTTGTGCCTGCAAGACTTACAAAGCAGGTATTCTGTTACCACACTGCCCATTTCCAAGGCTTGTGATAAATTTTGGCAAGCCCGCAATGTAGATCTCTAACGATACCCTGGACTACCCAAAAGACAAACAAGTGGATCCTACGTCAAATCAAGCCTGAACTTTCTGTGGAGGCCAAAATGTTGAACTGAGGCTATCCACACAACATGAGAAGTCAGGCTACCGTGGAAGAGACCACAGTGATCACAAGGACCACAATGCTGAGACAGGTAGAAAGCAGCAAGAAAAGAGAAAGACCAAATACAAGATGGATTGACTCGCTAGAGATGGGCACGAATCAAAAAAATGGCATTTCGTTTGTTGTTTGTCGTTTGGAGGGTCCGTTTCGGTTCGTTTCCATTTTTCGTGAATTTTTGCAAAAAACTCATTTTCATTTTTGTTCGTTTCATTATCATTTTGTTACCATTTATTTCAATTTGTTGTGATTTTTTTAGGATTTTAAGCAATTGACTCATATTGCAGTAATGGAAACGAAACGCACGACAAAATTTCCGGTGTTTCTGTTCGTTTTGTTTCATTTTAGAGACAAAATTCATTTGCCATTTCGTTATGTAACGAAACAAAAAACAAAAACGGAAACAAAAAATTGTTCGTTTTGTGCCTATCTCTATGACTCACTAAAGAGCTGAGCAGGGGATCTGAGTACAGGGTATTGCTGAGTAGGGTCATTGTAAGTTGGATGGGACTTGACCTTCAGGGCTCGACATCCCAAATCTGCCTTTGACTCAGGAAATCTGCCTATTGCCATTAAAATAGCTTTCCTTGGTCTTCGGTTTAGCTCTGAAAGCAGCCACAAGAAAAGAAGACCCAACAGCCCGAACTGTATTTGCTTACACCGTTCCTTAGTGGTGCAGTCACTAATTTCCCTGCCTCCAGCAGGCTGTCTTTATATCCCATATTGCACCGGTTGTGAGGTCAGTTGTGTGTCTGACAATACTGCTGATTTTGGTCTAGCGAACTCTCTTTTCTGCATGTCTTTGTTCTTGAGTTGGAATTTGCCTGTTGAGTCAATGGGACTTGCATAAGAGGTGACTCATTGTTCTCCTATGGGTCTACTCTAGTCAAAATTGCCAAGTGGGTTTAGGCTGCGGTGTGGGTTTGAAAAATGTGCCCCTAAAATGCTTTACTCAACAGGATCCGTGTATAAAATGCACACATTATGGAAATGCCCCAATCTTAATGAGGGAAAAGTTGGATTCCATCTAGTACTGGAATGGAACTAGGACAGAACAATAATGCATCTGAGCTACAGAGCTTGAAAAAAAATAATATCTCCACTAATGCATCAAACTAAACCAAAGCTTTGTTCATTAAGTAGGGCTACAATACGGGTGACAATTATAAAACTAGTTCATTGCATTAAATGTTAATGACATATTACTAAAACATTAGTTTGATTGTTAAAAAAAACAATTACAATAATGAAAAACGGGCAACAATTCCTCCCAAGTCCCAAATTAGGTCTGAAAAGTATCTAAGCAAAATAGTGTGAAACATTAATAGTCACCCAAGCCTTTAATACAATTGTCATTTAACAATTTAAAGAATGGGTTTTTAAATCATTGTTGAAAATGTTAATTAAGTACAGACCTTGGGCTAATTTTCACCAATTATTTCCAAGCTCTTAATTCTGAGAAATGCAATAAAAATGTAGCAGATAAGCGTCAGCACTGGGAAGGGGGATAGACATGAGATTTCAGCCTCTGCATCTCTTTCCAATTGGTTCCTCGTTGGACTGAACACAAAACAATGGCTTTCACATTCCAGGAGTGAGAAGATCTTCTGATGGGTACCTAGTGAAGACTATTGTCAAACTTTGGATATTATTTGGAGTCAAGACATGGCCACCGGACTTCTTTTCTTGTGGGTTCAAAATGTTTTGCTATTCATCCAAGTAGCTTTGGAGTGTTTAATTCGGACATGAGATTAGAAATGGGGAGTCATGTTGTTTCAGCGACAGACATAGGCTGTTTCAATATTATGACAGGCGCAGCAACTTGGGCTAATGAGGTTCAACACAGGCCTGTCGATTTATGCTCCTGACAGGCAGTAAAGTAGGCCTTCCAGTGATCAGAGGCTGGGTTTCCCGTGGAGGAAAGGGCCAAAAGCAGACATTTTGCTGCCTGGTGTGAAAAACACATAGAACAAAATGGTGGCATGTCGCCATCTGGGTTATGACGGTGGGAACCCTGGCCATGGGATAGAGTCCTCCATCTTAGCAAGCAAGCATGAGGAAATCAGAGGAAATAGCCCAATGTACATTTCTCTCTATCTCTTTTCTCTCTCTGATACCATGCCTTTGTCTCTCTATTAGAGATGGGCACGAATCAAAAAAATGGCATTTCGTTTGTCGTTTGGAGGGTCCGTTTTGGTTCGTTTCCATTTTTCGTGATTTTTTGCAAAAAAAATCGTTTTCATTTTCGTTCATTTTGTAACCATTTCGTTACCATTTATTTCAATTTTTTTGTGATTATTTTAGGATTTTAAGCAATTCACTCATATTGCAGTAACGGAAACGAAATGCACGACAAAATTTCCGGTGTTTCTGTTCGTTTTGTTTCATTGTAGAGACAAAATCCATTTGTCGTTTCGTTACGTAACAAAATGAAAAAACAAAAACAGAAACGAAAAATTGTTCATTTCATGCCCATCTCTACTCTATATTTGTGGATTGAGACAACTGCTTCATTATTCTTGCTAGCAGGACAACCTCTAGTGGGGGACATTTATTTATTTATTTATTTATTTATTTATTTATTTCCATTCTACACTATTTTTTCTTCCCCAGCTTGAACTCCAGGTGACTCACAAGACTTAACATAGTTACAGACAGAAGCACATAAAATATATTATTTTAGAATGCAATGTTTCCAATTCCTTCTGTTGGGGTGACCAAAGGGTGAATGATACCACCTGAGATGCTTTGCCCTGCTGCCTAATCCCAGAGCCCCTCAATCACTGTCAAAAAATAAAAATTAAAACAATTAAAAATAAAATGTGGATTTGGACAAAAAATGGTGACTCCTTTTCCTGAAAGCCTCCCAAAATAAGTGCTTTGGCTTCAGCTTCAACGCTGACGGGGCTGGCAAGCGCACTGTTATTCTCTGCAGGCTGGGAAATGCCACACTTCCTGAATTTTACAGGGTGCGATAGGTGAGAACTGCACTCCATGCATTTTTGCTAAGAACGCTCTGACATTCGCAAATTTCCTCATTAATATGACAAAACGTAGGTGAGATGAAAGCCATTTCACAGGCTAGGAAAGATGCAGCGGAGGATATGCGCAGATGGACAGGTTGCCTTGCTCCTGTTTGAGGAAAAAAATGAGCCTCAGTATTTATTTATTTATTTATTTATTTATTTATTTATTTATTTATTTATTTATTTATTTATTTATCTATTTAATTCTCCTCCGCCCCACAACCTTCTATTTAAAAATCCCACCCAGCCATCCATTGAGTAGGGCTTTATGAGAATCAACACCTTGAATCCAGCCTGGAATTTTAAAAATTGAACACTGTATCATGGTTTATAGTGGCTACATCCAAAGTCAAGACCTCTGCGATGATGTGCAACCTCCAGTCGGAAAGGATCAAGAGGCAATCAAAAACAGCCGGGATCCTATGCAATATTTAAGCTGGTTTTCCTCCAGTTCCAGCATCTGTCACAGGGATCTGAGAAGGTGCGGGTCATGTGCAGGCATGTGCTTGCTCAAATGCCTTCATCAAGCCTCAAAAAGGCAATTGCATGCGACCGGCAGCCCATCAAGTGGCTCTAACAGCTTCCGCAGCTGGAACTCCATACACATAAATATTGCACACGATGCTGACCTGTCGGCTTTCCCCTTATAGTTTCAGGACATCTTGACTGCTTCCCCCAGCCAGCTCTATTAAGAATTAATGATGATCTATTGACCCATAACAAATGAGAAACCAAGCCTGATCAAGCACAGACGGTCTTGACCAAGGGACCTCTAAGTGCGATGCAGATCTCCGCAGATCGGGACAGCTGGCCAACAGACCTGGCATGATTCTACCAAGTGTGCATTTCTGCAAAAGAATGAGAGCCCCCTATAATTTGACCAGCTGCATAAGCTCTTTTGCTCCGTGGAGTAAATAAAAGAACTACACATAGAAAGTGTTTCCAGACCTCACCAATGGCTTTAATTAGTCCCACCACACCTGAGAGCACATTTCTCTTCCAACCCACTGAAACATTTTCCACCTCCTTGTTGTCACAGAGAAACTCTGCAGATGTCTTGTCCAGCCACATGGCTCTTGGAACTTTTTACTGAATGGGATGTGTTCAGTGGGAATGTGTCATTGTCCTTCTACAGGTCCTTAGATGGTTACTTCACATCCATTCTCATCCCGGGAGGAAGTTCTTTGCATGTTGATGTCGGTCGCGGTCACATGGTCTTCTTCCAGTTCTGTCCCTTTTCCCATGTACGCACGGGCGTGATGGATGATACTGGCATGACTGTTACCGCACATCCTCGTTCTGTGCGGAGATGTGAAATTCCATGCCTTTGTTCTCCGTTTTTTTTTCCTGGCCTGACCTTCTGTTTTTTGATGTATCGATTCGCCAAAGCCTTGCATTATGGACCTACGTTTGAGGCATTTGTCTTTTAATGTCTCTGCACTGTGTTGCTGACTCCATAGGGAATGTACTGGCGAATGGCACTTCACACTCCTGCCACTAGATGGAGAATGGCACATTGCGTGACAAGCCTTACCTCATGGTAAATCACAGTTCAGGGGGTGTGGTCGGAACAAACTCCCCTCGTCCCGCAATGGACGTGCGGTTAGATTACTTTATACCGGTCCCAAGCAGGACCACAAACAGCAACGAGATGGACTTGAAGTATCAGCCTTAGTTAAACACAGTGGACTCCCCACTTGTAGAACTGAAGAACTACAGACTTTTTAAGTTGAAAGGAGTCTTGGGGGGAGCATTTGTTCCAGTTCCTGGATTTGTGTTGTGCAGGAACTGGCAGATTTAGAATCCCTAACAGATAATCCTCCAGCTTCTACAGGAGATGGTAGAGAAGCCACCACCTCTAGAGAGAGACTGTTCCAAGGTCAAAGAGGAAACAGTATCTTCTCTTTTGTCCCCAGAGAAATCTACTATTCTCTCTCTTTTTAAACAGCATCTACCCATTGGTTCTACTAGCTCTTGAAGAAGCTCCAGAGGACATTCCTGCTGGTACGTCTGTGGAGATTCTCAGTTATCCAGGTGAGTTTATCTGGAAGTTGAGTCATGCCAACTGGACTTCTTATTTTGTGAGATTGAAACATTTCTCTAATCATCCAAGTAGCTTCATCACTGACCTCACAAGAAAAGAAGTCTGGTTGCCACGATTCAACTTCTAGATCCCTGCCAGTACTTCCACAAACATTCATGTCACAACGTCTTCCATGGCTTTTGGAACAGGAAGTACTCTGAGTCCTATTTAGGTACTATGCATGTCAATGCTATGAATGCACATAGCTCCGGCCCCTTCCTTTACAGCTGTTTTCACAACGTCCATGTGGGGCGTCTACACATGAGCGACAGCCCAGATTTTCCAGGATTCTTGATGGCATTTGTCTATACCTGCAATCAGGAAGGTCTTCCTCAGGCCCAGGACTGAAGCTACAGTGCATGTGAAAACAGAGGGGGTGAAGTTAAATGCCTTCTAATTGTTTTCATGCTGCCAACAGCTGACCTATCTTCTTTGAGGCAGTTGGAATGCTCCATCAGGACATTTCAGAAGTGTCAAGTGTCCCATCAAAACTTGCAGAAGCTGGTGACGTCCACAGCAAGCCTATGCCACATCTATGCAGGCCCTGTGTTTTGTTCTTGTTTTTAAACAATGGCATATTGTAGGTAGAGGTGGGTTTTCTGTAATTCTGGGGCTACCCATCCCATATGTCCCTTAGAATCCTCTAGACAGGCTTCCGAGAACCAGAGAGGAGAAACCAAGCCAAAGAGATGTCTTTCTTCCACTCTCACCTGCTTCCCTGCAGGTGGCTGGAAAGAAGAAAGGCATAATGTCACAGTCAGTTGGTTTGCTTCTTCGGTGTCACCTGCCAGCTTTATGAGAAAGTGGTCCAGCGAAAGGCTCCCCCTATAGAGTCTAATGGAAAGGCAGGAT
Source organism: Phrynocephalus versicolor (assembly GCA_023846285.1). Classification (NCBI taxonomy): domain Eukaryota; kingdom Metazoa; phylum Chordata; class Lepidosauria; order Squamata; family Agamidae; genus Phrynocephalus; species Phrynocephalus versicolor. The sequence continues at coordinate 8,540,478 of JAHTLZ010000054.1, forward strand.
AGGATACTGATACAACACTGGGGGGGGGGGCCGCCTCCCAGGTCACAGCGCAATTCAAGAGACATTCCTTTCTTCTTCCCAGTAGAACCATGTGAAGCGAAGCAGACGAAGAGGTCAAAACGACATCTCTTCTGCCTTCTGGGTTTCTCCTTTCCCAGTCTCAGAAGTCAGCCTGAGGGATTCTAGTCAGTATCTGGGACTAGAAGTCCTGAAATGGCAAAAAAAAAAAAAAAAAAAAATCCCACTGCCTGTTGTGTAGGTCAACCACTGTGCCCTATTTGTCAACAGCTACTTGTACTCTCAGTGTTGAATTCTGCCTCGGAACAGAGAGTTTCATTAAGTCGGCCATATATTGCAGTGGACACTTTCCTGCTTTATATTCATTCGTTCAAAAGAGCAACATGAGAATTTATTGATATCTATATATGCCCACTTCTCATGCGTGTACATTTTTATCACCCACACTTCTTTTTGGCATGTTTTCTGCTTCTTTGGGAATTAACTCACAAGCTCTGGAAGGTGTGGATTTCTGAGTGTCTGGTGCATTCGAATCTGCCTTTGGGTTCCAAAGCTGGGAAGATGGTAATCTCACATTAAAATGTGGCACTGCCCCCACAACCTTGTTCTCTTGCTTCCTGGCTCAAAACTTCCATGCAGTTGGCTGGCCACTGCCCCATGGAATGGTGCATTCATTAAGCAAGCATGATGTTAAAAATGTTTTCACTCTAGGATTTCATCTGTCATAGCACATCTGCACAATATGGTTCCAGACCAGGTTCTAGGTGCTTCTACTAAGAATGAAAGCCCTTAACAGTTTAGGGCCTTGCTACCTATTTGAGTGCCTCTCCCTTGGAATGTCCACCCATCTCACCCAGACTGGGATGCTGTGGGTGGTGACCCCGAGGGAGGCCTGGAAATCTGTGCCCTCAAACCAGCCCTTCTCTGTGGTCACCACATCACATTGGCAGTCTCTTCCACCTGAGGTGCCTTCAGCCCCATCCCACCTTGGTTTCAGGGGACAAGTACAATCCTGGCTATATTCACATGCCTTTTTAAGGTCTTATCCCAGAGTAATCTTGACTGAACTTTTCTTTTTGGGTTGTTTTGTCCCCACCACCTAATGTTACTGCACTTGGTGTTTATAATAATTTTATCCTTCTATGATTTTATTTTATCATGTAGTCAGTTTATTATTAGAGATTCTGACTCTCCCTTGTTGTTGATGTGGATCTTTTGGTGGGTCTGTTGTGTATGTTGTGCTACCATGATTTGTTTGCTGCCCAGAGTAGTGGTCTTGCCAGTAGCTGGAAAGAATTAAAAATATAAATAAATACACAAATAAATACACAAGTAAGTAAGTAAGTAAGCAAGCAAGCAAGCAAGTTAGTTAGTTAGTTAGTTAGTTAGTTAGTTAGTTAGTTAGTTAGT
>JAHTLZ010000054.1:8543208-8563389 GCA_023846285.1 Phrynocephalus versicolor
ATGATGATGATGATGATGATGATGATGATGATGATGATGATGATGATCACCACCACAACCACCACCATCTTAGTTTGTCTCTCTCCTGGGCTCAGGGCAAAGGCTCCCCAAAGCCTCCAATATTACTTTTTCAGATGTTGGATCACGAGCTGAACGTCATACTCTTTTCTCCTTCTGCCCCCCCTCCCCGCCCGGAGAAAAGAGGCCAAGACACAAAATTTGGGTAAATCGGGTCACACTTTATTAACTCAGCAATCAACAACTCAGAAGAAACTAGGGACCACCTGTAGGGCAGAAGGCTGATCCGTCTAAGGCTGGCCCAGCCCCACATGGACCCAGACAGGAGCCGCAATTACAGTAGACCGTCATATAACGGAGGGTTTGTACAACGAAAAAGCCATACAACGAAAAAAAAATCCGCCCCCCTCCCCCCCGCGGCCACCTCTGTCCACCACCTGCGGCTGCCCGGGAAGAGGACGGGGGGCGGTCGGGGAAAGAGGGGAGGGGAGGCAGGCATGGAGGGGGGCGAGCCAGGGAGGGGTGCCCTTACCTGGCACCTGCGCAGGAGTCCTCCGCTTGCCGCCGCCGCCGGTGCGCCCTCCTGCCTGCCTTCGGAGCTCGGCAAGAGGTTCGCGGGGGGGGAATTCCCGCCCACCCCCCCTTGCCCAAAAAAACCTAGCACCATTGGAATGCATTGGAACGGATTAAATCCAGTTTCAATGCATTCCTATGGGAAATTAGAATTTGTATAACGGAAAACTTGTATAACGTAATTTGATTTGGAACGAATTAATTACGTTATACAAGGTACCACTTATGGGCAACCCAGCAGGTCCAACTACCTGAGGCTCCTGGCTCTGGGTAATTGCCACCCGTGGGACCCAGCCTCTTATCCCCCCCTCCTGGCGTTGAGTCCTCAGGGCCTTCAGCGCCAAAGGGTGGGACGGCTAACACCCATATCAGGTGTCCATTGACTCCTAACCTTACCTGCCTTCTGACCCTACCCACCTGTGTGACCAAATCTAGCGAAACCACGCCAGACCCAGTAAATAACATTAAGAGTGGGATGGGCGAAAACATACCTGCTCCTTGTCCGGCCAATCAGGGGCAGGTCAAAAATTCCCATCCGGCCCCGTAGCGACCAGTATAGCAGGATGGGTGGGTGGGACACCACTTGCTGCTGAGGAAGAAGCCAGCTAACCATTGGGAGCCCCCTTTTAAGGAAGGCTCCTGGTTGGCTCTCACAAGCCACTGTCGGTCTCTTATGTCTTTGCCTCCCCCGGGCTGGGTGGGGTGGGGTGGGGCAAATTAGCTCCCGCAGCTCATAGCAACGGTGGTGGAGCCTTCCACTGGTCTTATTTAAAGTGTAAACCAAACTGCAAAGCATCTTGCATGGCATTTATTGCCATCTCCCTCCTCAAACAAAACATTATCACAGCAGTTATCAACCTGATTTTACCCGGGCGGGTGCAAATGAAACCAGCTGGTACAAAGAGATGCTAAATTTTTATTTCCTGCTATATTAGTAAGCCCTTGAGCACATACAGAGGAACCGAATTTACAAGCCTCTGCAGATAGACTTGTAAAGCAGGTGGTAGCCATTATGACAAGAACTTCTCTGCAGGGAAATTTAGGTATAGAACACTTTATGGATTATTGACTAGGCTTACAAAGGATTGACTATTTACTAGTAATGAGCGGTGCAATCTCACTGCACTGGTGCAATTTCTCTATATTGGATGGAGAAATAAGAATTAGAGAAAGAAAGAAGGCATTATACTAGAAGCAGTAAATAATCTGAAAAGATACAGGGCAGTGATGGCAAAACTTTTAGAGACCGAGTGCTCAAACTGCAATTCAAAACCCACTAATTTTTCACAAAATGCCAATACAGCAATTTAACCTGAATACAGGTGGCTGTGAAGGGGCGATGTTGGGTGCCCACAGAAAGGGCTCTGAGTGCCACCTTTGGCACCTGTGCTATAGGTTCAACCAACACTGGTCTATAACATACAGGATAGAAACAGAGGTTTTCAGCACTCGGGGACAAAGTCAGGTTTCGTGCCCCCCTCTGGCCCCCTCATGACACGGAGTGAGCCATAAGGTCAGAGGTCAAACTCCAGCTCCCCTCACCACACCTTTGATGATGGTTCTTTATTACAGTCAAAGACCAAAAATACCAAACAATCCGCAATAATACATACAATTCGAAATTTGAAATAAGTACCAAATAATACAGTCTTCCATTAAAATGTTAATAAATAAACCCTTACTTATAGATTCATAAATTACATACTCTACCAAGCTGTCTATATCCTTAAAATAAGATAAAACCATGGCCAGGTTTATGGTATAGAGGTATTATTATCTATCTTGGTCGCCGCAACCCAAACATCTGTTTGCGAGTTACTATTGCTGCCGCACAGAATTTAGCTGCATTTCTTATGATATCATGAGTATCATCAGAAAGTAGCAGTTGGACATAAAATTTATTTATTTATTTATTTATTTATTTATTTAGCTTGTATGCCGCCCACTACCCAAAGGTCTCTGGGCGGCTCACAATCAGAATGAATAGTTAAAACATCAAAATACAATAAAATTAGAACAATAAAACATGTAAATCCCTCTGTTTTTCCAGGAAATTTGCAGATAATAGGAGATAAGAGCTCCATGCAGATATCCTGATAGTAAGAACAATATAGGAGCACATGTTCAACTGTTTCAATTTGGTCATTATTGCATGGGCAAATGCAGTCTGTATCCAATCTCACCTGATTTCAGAAGCTAAGCAGGGTCGGCCCTGGTTAGTACTTGGATGGGAGACCACCAGGGAATACCAAGTGCTGTAGGCGCCTGGAGTAGGAACTGGCAAACCACTCCAGTATTCCTGCCAAGAAAACTCCATGGACATGGAGTCATGAAGAGTCAGTTGGTTACAACTATAATGACACAACACACACACACAAATGCAGTCTGATGGAAGCAAACCTTGAAACCTTCCTTCCAAAAGCTTAGAACCTCACCACATCTTTGCCTCTCCCCTGTCTTGGGAGAGAGGCGCCATTTCGCTCTGGCCTCATCAAAGAGCCACTGCACCACTCCGCCCATGACCTCACCATCCTGGGGGAGAGCCTGGCCTCTCTACGGACCCATCATCCAGGGAGCGGCAATCCTGAGGGGGCCAAATGGGGCTGGACCTCAGCAGCCTTGTCCTCTCCTCCTCCTCTCATGGTGGCCAATGTCCTTCGGACAAGCGCCACTGGGTACTCTTGCATGCAGGGAGCCTGGGCGCACTGGAGTTGATCAGGAACCCAGAATGGCCCCTCCTGCTGGAGAGCAGCACTCACATCGGGCAGCAGCAGGTGACACTACTGCTAGGCTGAGAGTGGCACGCCAATCACACATGCCTCTTTCAGACTAGCTGCACCCTCCGGGAAGGGGGCGGGAGGAGCACTGCCTCCTCTGCTTGGTGCCTGCACCCACCGCCACCTCTCCCTCTCCTGCAAGAATATTTGGCGCCCCCAAATGCTGTGTCTAAGAGTATATGTCCCCACTATGCCATTGGATACAAATACAAGGGTGTAGAGATGGGCACAAAACAAAGGTTTAAGTCATTTTGTTATTCGTTATTCGTTTTGTTAGCTAATGAAACGAATAATGATCCAACCCATCAAAGGAAAAGGAAATGAAATGAAATGGAAATTTCTGTTTTGTTTCGTTTCATTTTTCACCCCCCATCTCCTACCTTGTCACTGCCTCCTCGCCCGGAACTTCGGCAGCACTGGGGACTTTTAAAAATAAAAAAAAAAAGTTTTTTTTAAAAAATTAAAAAATTGAAAAGTCCCTTTGGCCCATGGGCCAACTGGTCTGGCCTGCAAGTCAGTGGGACAGGAGAAAAAAATAAAATAAAAAATAAAACCGATAGGCAGGGAAGCTAGCACCTCTAACTGTGTGTGTGTGTGTGGGGGGGGAAGCCTCCGAGGTCGGCGACTTTTTTTTAAAAAAACTTTTTTTTTGAAAAATGAAAAAAATGAAATAAACGAAACAAAAAAGTGATGCCCCAGCCCCTGGGGCTGCGTGGTCAGCGCTGGTAAAATAAAATAAAGCATAACAAGAGAAAAACATTTGAAGAAGCCAGACCTTGTTCTGCATTTCGGTGGCACTACAAACAGCTCCGATTTCATAAGGCCAGTGACAGCTTTGTCACAACACAAGAGCGATACACATTTATAACCTGGGGCTGTTTGCCCAGCTGCAAACCGCAACCAAAAGAACTGACAGGGCATTGCTGTCAGCTTGTGATCTGGAAATGATCTTTCCTGACCACAAAAAAAAAAAAAAAAAAAAAAGGATCTTGAGTCATCGCCTTGGACATGCTACTTGGGAGTTTGCTGCTCAGGAGAAAAAGACTATGGCTCTTCACCTCTTGTTCATATAGCTTTGAAGTTTCAACCTTGAATATAGATGCTACTCTTCTCTGCCTTGGGCTTTAGAACTGCAGAAGTCTGTACATGTGTACATGGCTATCGTCCAGTGGTAGCCAAGTAGCCCATAATATATTTGCATAAAAAGGCATTTCCAGTGGGGTAATTGTTCTCCCCCTCAAACGGTTTGTTTCTCTCTCTCTCTCTCTCTCTCTCTCTCTCTCTCTGTCACTCACTCAGACACACACACACATACACACTTGCTCTGAGATGCCACAGAAAAATATTTTAAAAAACTATAACACAAAATAAGATGGCCACAACCCCACCCACCCATGCCCATCCACTCATCCACACACAAGCACACACGCACACACATGCACACTTGTGGTACCTTTGGGGTCACAGCGTTGGGAAGCACGGCTTTTAAATGTTGTTAAGTACACCCTTGTCAATGCCTTGTCAATGTCAATGCAACTTCCCAGTGCTGTGCACCCTACACATGTAGACCTGCCATGACACACAACATGGTGTTCCGTTGCTTTCCACCATGAGCTGCTTTTAGGGCACTTGACATTGCTTTAAAGGCACAGAAGGTGATTTTCATCTTTTGGACGCTCTCTCAACGGATGACTCAGAGGCCATAGGAATACTGTATGACTAATACCAAAAGAGACAATGATATGGCAGGATCAGTACTCATCAACAGCACACAAGAGAAGTTCAGCCAAGGTCTTGATATCCAAGCATCAAACTAAAATTCAGTGTGCCTGTTACCATTCAGGGGTTTGCCACTTGATCAGCTTGTATGGAAAAAGAGGACATTTCAGAATGTTTATATGTTTTTAGACTAGTTAGATAGCTCAGTGGTTTAGGACTCAGTGATGGCTGTGGTACCCGGGTTAGGAATTCAATTCCCCACTCTGTTTCCTGTTCTTGTTCTTGTTCTTGTTCTTGTTGTTGTTCTTGTTGTTGTTGTTGTTGTTGTTGTTGTTGTTGCTGCTGCTGCTGCTGCTGCTGCTGCTGCTGCTGCTGCTGCTGCTGCTGCTATCACGCAACAGACAACTACACTGGATTTTGTATTACCAAGTGTTTAGGACTACATGCTGTATTGGCAAATTATGAGAACAGATCCCAGTAAGGCGGCTTTCTGCAGCTGACTGAGAGTGACTTTGTCAACTCCAATTTCTTCTAGAAAGAGACAAAAAGAAAAACTAAAGGAATTTTGGACTCTATATCTGCATAAGAACATAAGAACATAAGAACAGCCTTGCTGGAACAGGCCACAGCCCATCCGGTCCAGTATTCAGTCTCACACAGTGGCTCACCATTTGCTTCAGGGTATTCCCAAGCAGATGTCTTTACCGGCTTATGATTCCCTGCAAATGGCATTGAGAGATATCCTGCCTATCTCTCCAACCTGGAGGTTGTCCTTAGGCACCTATCATGGTAGCCATTGGTACCCTTGTTCTCCAGGAACTTGTCCAAATTCTTAAAGCTGTCAAGGCTGACAGCCGTCACCACTTCTTCTGGCAGGGAGTTCCACAGACCACTGATCCTCTGGGTGAAAAAGCCCTTCCTCTGATTTGTTTGAGATCTAGCACCCAAAAGTTTCATGGAGTGCTCCCTAGTTCTAGTGTTGTGCGATAGGGAAAACAGTTTTTCCTTATCTACTTTGTCCACACCATGTATGATTTTATAGACTTCAATCAGGTCACCTCTTAGGTATCGTCATCCAAGAGTGTCTTCTACTTCTACTGGATCAGCTGCTATGAACACCGGCATTATGATCCAACACTTAGAGAAGATCTTTTAAAGACAGTGGGATTTCTCATTCCTTCACTCAATCTAGATCTTTAATTCCTGACCAGACCATTGCAGTATGTGGATATTGTGTATGCATTTATTTATTTTCAAAAGTTCAAGAACTACCTATATAGCGCATATGTTTCTTCAGCTGGTGGGTCTCTTTACCGAATGGACTGTAAGGTAACTCTGTACAGTAGGACCCCCGTATCCACTGATTTATTATCCACTGATTCAGTTATCCACGGTTGGCAGAGGAAAAAATTTAAATAATTCGGCAGCCACAAAGCAAGCTGTAAAGCAAGCTGTTGTCACAAACAGCAGGTGTAAAGCAAGCTATTGTCACAAATAGCATCTGTAAAGCAAGCTACTGTCACAAACAGCGGCCATAAAGCAAGCTACTGTCTCAAAACAGTAATCATAAAGCAAGCTACTGTCAGCAAACAGCACTTTGGGGTGGGTGGGCAGGCGATCTCTCTTATCCATGGTTTTCATTATCCATCGGAAGGCCTGGAATCAATCCCCAGCAGATACTGGGGTCCTACTGTAGTTTAGGTCCCCCCCCAATATGGACGTACCCAGCTACTCAAGGATCACGTGGCAAGCAAGAGGAGGCTGCAATGCGCTCTTACAAATCAGATGTGACGGTGTGATGAGACCAGTGACAGCCAGTGAAGACAATAGAGGCTGATGCCCATACTAATTTTTGTCATGTTCATATCACGAGACAAAGAGTGTCACCTCGAGGTGCAGGGAATGCGATTTGGCTGAGCAATGGCATCAGCAAGGGGCAAAGTCAACAAACCACTGAACATAAGAAGCTGCCTTGGATTAAATAAGTCGTTGACCTATTAAACCCAATATAGTCAACTCTGACCTTCAACAACACTCTTGGATGTCAGACTCAATTCTTTCCAAGCCATGCCTAGAGATAGGGGAGATTGTATTGAGACATTGCTGTTCTCTTCTTCAGAGTATTGTATCCAGTACACATTGGTGTTGTGGATATAATAGTTGGGGACTGGACAGATTCCTGGAGGAAAAGTCCATCACAGGTTACAAACCATGATGGAGATATGTAATCTCCAGGCTTAAAACCGGGGTACTTCAAGGGCAAGATGCAGGGGAGTGGTATCAGGAGACAGATATCTAGTCTCGTGAGCTCCCAGACGCATCTGGTGGGGCCACTGTGAGATACAGGAAGCTGGACTAGACAGGCCTTTGACCTGATCCAGCATTGCTCTTCTTATGTCTGGATGTTCTTCTGATACGTGGCTCAGTAATATTTTAAACAAGGACCTTGGAATTGTCATAGATTGAAAGCTGGATATGAGCCAACAGTGTGACATGTCTGCAAACAACAAGAAACAAGAAACAAAACAAAACAGCAGCAACAAAAACATCACCAATGCTATTTTAGGATGCATTAACAGAAGTATAGTCTCCAAAAATGATGAGGTACCAGTTATCCTTTAGTCAACACTGGCTAGGCCTAATTTTGAGTGTTTTGTGAAGTTCTGGACACCACACTTTAATAAAGATGCCAACAAACTGGAGCAAGTTGGGGGGGGGGAGGTATCAAGGATGATCAGGTGACTGGAAACCAAGTCTTATGGGGAAAAACGGAAAGACCTGGGCATGTTTAGCTTTAAAAGAAGACGACTGATGGGAGAAATGATGGCACTTTTCAAATATTTGAAAGGCAGTCCTGCAAACGTAGGGCAGGATCTGTTTTCAAGCATCCTCGAAAGCAGAGCATAACACAAGGTAAGAGAAACACACTTTGGGCTGCGTATCAGGAAAAAACTTCCTAACTAGAGATGGGCACGACTTAGCGGTATTTTCGTTTTCGTTTTCGTTTTTCGTTTCTGTTACGTAATGAAACGAAAAACGAAAAACGGCTCAGAACTGGAACGAAAATGGAAACGAAATGACTAATTTCGAGCCAATTTTCGTTTTTCGTTACTGGAAAAACACATAATGGAGCTAAATGGGAAGAAACGAAAAATTTTTCGTTTTTGTTTTCGTTTTTTTGTTTTCATTACGTAACGAAACGAAAATGAAAAAATTTGAAATTAGCTCACGAAAACGGAAACGAGCTGAAACGGACCCCTAGCCGAAAACGAAAACAAAAACGAAATTTTTTTCTGAGTCGTGCCCATCTCTATTCCTAACTGCAGTACGGCAGTGGAACCAATGACCTCAGGAGGTGGTGAGTGCTCCAACACTTGGAGGCCTTCAAGAGGAATTTAGAAAGCCACCTGGCAGGTATCCTTTGGTTTCTATTCCTGCATGGAACAGGGGGTGGGACTTGATGGATGTATAGGCCCCTTCTAGCTTCATAATTCTATGATTCTTTATAGCCCCTTTTGGACTCCATTATTCTCTGATTCTATGATGTTTGGGCTGTATGGGTGGCACCTCTCAGATGCTTCCTGTGTAGAGATGGGCATGAATAAAAAAAATGGCGTTTTGTTTGTCGTTTGTCGTTTAGGGGGTCTGTTTCGGTTCGTTTCCGTTTTTCGTGAATTATTGAAAAAAAATTCGTTTTCGTTTTTGTTCGTTTCATTACCACTTCATTACCATTTATTTCAAATTTTTGTGATTTTTTAAGCATTTAAAGCAGATCACTTGTATTGCCGTAACGCAAACGAAATGCACAACAACATTTCCGGTGTTTCTGTTCGTTTCATTTCATTTGAGAGACAAAATTTGCTTGTCATTTCATTGCATAATGAAATGAAAAAACAAAAATGGAAACAAAAAATTGTTCATTTCGTGCCCATCTCTATTCCTGTGTGTTTATCGTTCCCACTGGTCTAGCCTGACTTTGGTTTGTTTGGGAACTGTGGCTCTCCTACCTGTTAGGACCCTGTTTGCTTGGCCTCGGCTTTGTCTCTCCATCCTGATCCTGGATTCTACTGGTTGGATCTGTCAACTGCTATGCTTGTTACACCTTCCTGTGAGAACTCGCCTGCCTCAGAGCAGCACAGAGTAAGAGTTAAAGTCAATGATTAATTGGCCCTCCTTGGAAGACTGTACTTGAGGGGTGGGGGAGGCTGAGTAGGAACATCCATTAAAACAAAATCTGTTAACAAGTATGGCGTAGTCTCCACTGCCATGCTCTCTCTCTCTCTCTCTCTCTCTCTCTCTCTCTCTCTGACACTGTATGCAAGAGCATTGATGAAGTCTTCCAAAAGGAATCTGTGTATACTGGTGGACAGAGAATTAATGAGTAATGAAGCAACACTGCTGTGCTGGCACTGAGGAATTATCTCAAAATATTATTCCCAGCTAGACAATAGCTTGCTTTGTTTTTGAACCATGACGGCATCATTAAAGAGAAACAGTAACAACACTGATTAATTCATTCTTCTCAGTTCAAAGGAATTAGTCACACACCTATTGTTGCATTCTAATGCTGCGTTTATGCCTTCTCATCTGCTGATATTTCTATTTGTATGCCCTGTGTAAAGAATCACCTGCTCCCAAGCCCTAGTGTTTGGGACAGTAGAAAAACAACTTCTGGACAACAGGGCTACTGTGGTGTAGTGGTTAGAGCCTAGCCCATGAAAAGAGAGAAGGAGAATTCAACCCCAAATTTAGACCCACAGGCACCTGCACCGTGGCTGGCCTGGGATTTTGATGGCCACAGTTCCAGGCAACGATAGACCATAGAAGTCACTGAGGAACCTTGGCAGGTAATTTTGTCAGCTTGACCTACTTCACAAGGCTCCAAAACTGCAGCTCTGCGGTTCGAATCCTGGGTGCCAGGCAGCTCAGCGAGCTCCTGCTGATAACCCCAGCTCCTGCCAACCTAGCAGTTTGAAAGCATGTAAATGCAAGTAGATAAATAGGTACCACCATTAAAAAAACCCAGGAAGGTAAAACAGTGTTTCCTTGCAGCCATGCCAGCCACGTGGCCATGGACTTGCACAACACTGGCTTTTTGGGTTGAATATGGAGATGAGCACTGCCCCTTAGAGTCAGACACAACTAGCACGCATGTGCGGGGGGGGGGCACCTTTACCTTTTACCTTTTAAAAGGGTGTGGGTGGGTGTCCCAGGGCAGTTATCTTGAGACTACCTGCTCTGCACTGCTTGTGAATCTATCTCTGTCTTTCCCATCACTGTATTTTTGACCCAGGAGGCACTGAATTTTTGACTGACTCTGAGAACTCAACAATTCCTTGGGGCTTTGGCTGCTGGCTTCCCTATGTCCCAGTTCAGCTTGGCTTTGGGCATTCCCCTCAGGCGTTGATCAAAATAATCGGAGAATCATAGAATAGAGGTGGGCACAAATCAAAAAAATGGCATTTCGTTTGTTGTTTGTTGTTTGGAGGGTTCGTTTCGGTTCGTTTCCATTTTTGTGAATTTTTGCAAAAATTTGTTTTTGTTTTCATTCGTTTGTTACCATTTCGTTACCATTTATTTCAATTTTTTGTGATTTTTTAAGGATTTTAAGCAATTCACTTGTATTGCAGTAACAGAAACAAAACGCACGACAAAATTTCCAGTGTTTCTATTCGTTTTGTTTCATTTTAGAGACAAAATTTGTTTGTCATTTCGTTGCGTAATGAAATGAAAAAATGAAAACGGAAATGAAAAATTGTTCGTTTCGTGCCCATCTCTATCACAGAATAATGGAGTTGGAAGGGGGATATAAGACCATGGACTCCAACCCCTCTGCTCAAGGCAGGAATCTGACAGATGGTTGTCCAATTTCCTCTTGAATGCCTCCAGCGGTGCACCCCTCACCACCTGCTGAAGCCATTAGTTCCATTGTTGTACTGCTCTAACGGTTAAGGCATTTTCCTTGATCTTCAGCCTGAATCTGGCTTCTTGGGCTTTGAGCCAATTATGGCATGTCCTGCACTCTGGAATGTTGAAGGACAAATCCCACCCTTCCTCTGTATTCCTTTCAAGTATTTGGTAAGTGCTGTCATATATCCCCTCACTCTATTTTTCTTAAGGCCAAACATGCCCAGTAATGTTGGTACTCCTGGATTACATGTACAGTGGACCCTCGTATGGCAAATGGTTTGTATAACATAAAATCTGTACAAGATAAAAAATTCTGGAGATAGGGGAAACTTGCTTAACATAATCATCTATGTGGTGAATACGTACGACATAAAAATGGTTGTGATTAGGGATTACTCTGTTTTCAATGCATTCCTATGGGAAATTTGTATAAAGAAAAATTTGCTTAACATAATTTCATTTGGAACGAATTAATTCCTTTATACAAGGTACCACTGTACTTCTTGCAGACAAAAATTTGACAACCTCCCCCTTGTATCAGTCCATCTTCGAACTTCATTGGTAACAGGGACCATTGAGCGATGGTCTCCTTGAATTGTTCCCCTTGAGGGCTTATGTCAGCCCTGCTACTTACCACTAGCACATAGAAAGCATACACACCACACACCAGAAAGTTGGTTTGACTTCCCACCTCACAGTGCGCCTGGCCAGACCTGGGACTGATGCGCAATCTGGATTCTGAGCTGTTGACAGCTACGGACACCTCTCCTCCCACTCCTCACTCACTGGGTCCCTGAGGTAAAAATATGGGGTTGAGCAATCCTATTTTTCTCTGAGTCCTTCTGTGTGTGTTTGTGTGTGGGGTAATTAGCACTAGATATATATTTAGTAGAGATGGGCACGAAACGAGCGATTTTTTTTGTTTTTGTTTTTTCGTTTCGTTACGTAACAAAATGAAAAATGAATTTTGACTCCAAAATGAAACGAAACGACCCGAAACACGAAAAAGTTTGTTGACCGCTTTGTTTTCAAATACATTGAATTGTGCTAAATGGTAATGAAACAGCAATTTTTTTGTTTTCATTTTCGGTTTTTTGTTTTGTTATGTAACAAAACAAAAATGATTTTTTTGCAAAAAAACTCATGAAAATGAAAATGAACTGAAACGGACCCCTAAACGACCAAACGACAAACGAAACACCATTTTTTTGAGTCGTGCCCATCTCTAATATTTAGCGAACAAAATCCCCAGTATGCCAGAATTTGCCCACTTAGCAGGTGCCATGTCTCTGCCCGCAAATGTATACCAAGCTTACGGGTCAGCAGAGAAATCAACACCGATCTGTGTTCCTTTTGCCAATGGAGCGGAAACGAGACCCTTCTCTGATTGCATACCTTTTCCCCTGGATGAACCCAAATTGGTCCTGTATTAGATACTCTCTATGCTAATTACAGACTGAAAAAAAAGATACCCTGATAGGCCCATAAATAAGAGAAATAGATATAGGGGGGAAAGACAACTTTGCTAATGACCTCTATTCAGCAGAGAAACTTGACAAAATCAATGCATCGCTGACTTCCGGAGCAGAATGTGATGGCATTGATTCAGGATTATATTAAATTGTAGGCATTTAGACTGCTTTGGGCGCCTTCAACTTTCCCTGCTGTTCGTTGCACAATTCAGAAGAGAGGTTGCTTCTCCAAGGCTGGCACATCTTATTTTCACCAGTTCTTCAAAACCAAGACAGGGCAATATTGGCTCTCTGGATGTACGCTGGACTGCAAATGCCACCAGACCAAGCTGGTGGAGTTAATTGGGGGGATGATGGGAGCCTCAGGAGAAGAACATCAGGAGGGCCCCAAGTTTTTCCTCACTTTTTCTGAGGGGAGGGAGCTCAGAGTTGGAATGGTTGGCCGGGATGTCTGGTTGATTCGCTGGATTTTTGTCGTTGAAATGTTGTTGCATGGTATGCGCACAATTGTCTCCACAATGTTGTTGCATTGTCTCCTCAATGTCCTGTCATGAATGCTTCTGCACAGCTTTTGGAAATGGAAGGCCATGGCTCCCTTTACTGAGTTGATCCATCTCTTCTTTGGTCTTCCTCTCTTCCTGCGGCCTTCAACTTGACCCAACATTATTGTCTTTCCCAGCGAATCTCGTCTTCTCAAAGCATGGCAGCCTCAGTTCCATCATTTCTGCTTCTAGAGAAAGGTCGCTAATAGAAGGGCTTTTAGAAAAAGAACTGTATCCCAGAAGATGACGGACAGTGACTGTGAGCATTGGGGCCATCACTGAATAGGGTGACCAGGTATAACATGCCACAGAAAAGCACCATGTGCTATTTAATTGTTTATTGCTGCATTTTTCCTGCCAGGTAACAGTCTTTGTGGGATTTTCTGTTTCATGCAAATTCCGGAAAACATACATGTAGTGACTTCATGTTGAATAAAAAGGAAATACAGTGGTATCTTAGATAACGATGGTAATTCGTTCTCTGAGGTTACTCGTTATGCAAATCTCGTCGTTATCCAAATTGCGGTTTCCCATAGGAATGAATGGGAAAGCATTTGATCCATTCCGGAGCCTAGGAAAAAGGCACAGACACCTGTTTTTTTGCTCAAAACTCTTTATAAAGTGCACTTTAAAGGTACAAATGCAGTGCCATCCGGGATAACTCTTTTTTACTGATGTATGCTGGAAATTCGTTATCTGAGGCAGTCCATAGGGAAAATTCATTTTCCAAGGCAGCCCATAGAGAAACTTCATTATCCAAGGCAGACCTATACCTAGAATTGCGATTCGTTATCCGAGGCTGCCCATAGGGAAAATTCGTTATCAAAGGCAGTCCTATACCTGGAAATTTGCGGCCGTTATCTGAAAAATTCGTTATCCGGGGCAGTCGTTATCTGAGGTACCACTGTGTATTCAGAAACTAGATTAACAGAGAAGGCCCTCTACCATGTCCCCACCACAATGCCTATGAAGGTGGTCCAACTGAGGGGAAGGGCTCTCTTGATGATCTGACAAGGCAAATGCTATTTTAGGATGCATGAAGAGAAGTATAATTTCCAAATCCCTTGAAGCGTTTGTCCCCCTGTATTCAGCACCGTCGAGGCCTCATCTCGAGTACTGTGTCCAGTTCGGGACCTCAGATTTGCAGATGCAGACAAATGAGAACAGGTTCATGGGAGGGTGACAAGGATGAGCAGCGGGCTGGAAACCAACTCTTACAAAGAAAGACCAAAAGAACCTGGCATGTTTAACCTTAAAAGAAGAAGACTGGGGGGAGATATGACAGCTTTTTCCAAATATTCGAAAGGCTGTCATACAGAGGAGGAGCAGGGTCTGTTCTCAATCAACCCAGAATGTAAGGGCCTTTTCACACGACCCCTAAGATCCGCTGGCCACTTAAATTCGGACCAGAGATCTTGGGGGTTCGTTGCTCTTCCTGCATCCCCACCCCGCCGCACTTCCTTGCTCCTGTCTGCGTGAGGGGAGGGAGAAAAAAAGAGAGGAAAAATGCAGGCTCACCTCCGAAGCCACCCGGAGCCCCATCGTCATCCTGATTCCTTCTCTTAAAGGGGCGGGAGGCAAAAAAACAAAACAAAAAAAAACAGAAGCGAGGAGAGCCCGGCACTCACCAGATTACATCTGGATCTGGGATTTTTCACCCTCCAAGAGCAGGTACATGAAAAGTGCGCTGGGACGCGTTTAAGTGGGCGTGGTTGCACTTAATTTCCTGCAAACTCCGGAGCTGGTGGGGAAACAATTGTAAGCTCCGGGGCTGGCAGCCATTTGCTGCGGAGTTTAGGGGTCGTGTACAAATACCCTAAGACGCGCAACAACAGGCTTAATATACGAGAACCCAGCTTTCAGCTGAATGTCATGAAAAACTTCCTAACTGTTTTTCTGGAAGTTGAGTCATGGCAACTGGACTTCTTTTTCTTGGGAGATTGAAACGTTTTGCTGCTACTGTTCGAGTAGTATGACAGTGGAATGAATTATCCCAAGAGGTGTGGTGCGTGCTCCAACCTTGGAGGCATTCAAGAGAAATTTAGGCAACCACCTGGGAGAGATCCTATGATCTGTATTCCTGCCTTGACCTGGGGGTTGGAATTGACGGCTTTGTAACTGACTCCCACCTTCATGATTCTATGATAAAGGGATAGGCCAGTGGTGGCAAACCTTTGGCACTCCAGATGTTGTAGACCACAACTCCCACAGTCCTCTGTCATTGGCAATACAGGCTTGGAATTCTGGGAGTTGTGGTCTAAAACATCAGGAGTGCTGAAGGTTCCCCACCACTGGGATAGACAGCCTTTTAGAGATCACTCAGACCCAAGTCATTGAGGGCTTTTATCAGGTAAAACCAGAAATTTGTATTGTGCCTGAATCTGGATTGGCAGCCAGTGGAGCTGCTGTAACTAGGGAGTCTTCCCCGTAAACTAGCCCATTAACCATCTGTCTGAAGCATTTGGAGAACATTTGTCTAAGGCAGCCCCATGTAGAGCATGTTGCAGTAATCCAACTGAGACTTCTTGAAAAATGGGAGTCACTCGGGATAAACTTAAATGGTGGAGGTGTAGAAGGAGCAGTTAAGAAACACTGCACCTGGTGAGTCCTCCTGCAACCTGGAAATTAATAGTCTTTGAAAAATTGTACTTATGTTAACAGCAGGGTGAGCTGAAGGGTTCCACCAGCCGTTCAAAATGACTTCCAGAGGGGTGATTGGGAAACCTGAGAGACTGCACACCTTAAGTTGCACGCAATACAAAGCTATGCATGTCAACTGGCATTCAGGGGCAGACGTGCACACTGAGACACTTAAGCACCCACGAGGGAAAACATTCTTTAAATGGAAAGTGCCAATGAACTGGCAGAAGTGTAAAGTTTTTGCAACTCTGTGCTTTTTCACGGGTGTAAAGACTTGAGGGAAATGAGCTCAGGATACATATTCCAAATTAAGTATGTTTCCTCAGCTCCCTAATGCATAACTGCTCTCTCTGTCAGAGACTGGAACAGAATTCCAGGGTTCCTCTGGTTGCATAAATAGCTACAGATATTTAAAAGACAGATTAAAACAGGTGGAAGTTGGTTTGAACATCCTGTAGTTAGAAAATGCCTTTAGGTCAATGGTTTCCCATCCTTGGTGTTCTTCGACTAAAACCTCCAGAAGCCTTCAACACTTGTAGTGCTGGCCAAGATTTCTGGGACTTGTAGTCTAAGAACATCTAGAACATAAGAGCACAAGAAGAACCATGCTGGATTAGGCCAACGGCCCATCTAGTCCAGCTTCCTGTATCTCACAGTGGCCCCACCAAATACATCCGGGACTGTATAAGATTCGATATCTGTCTCCTGATACTACTCCCCTGCATCTGGCCCTTGAAGTACCATGGTTTTAAGCCTGGAGATTACACATCTCCATCATGGTTTGTAACCTGGGATGGACTTTTCCTCCAGGAATCTGTCCAATCCCCCTATGAATGCATCCTGGCCAGGTGCCATCACCACATCCTGTGGCAACCTGGGGACCCAATGTTGGGAACAACTGGTCTAAACCCCGCTGCTCGCTCCTGATGGGGTGTGTCACAGAGCCAGGGTTCAAAGGATGAAAACCCCAGGACTTTTTTGAATGGACTGGTATCATCCTCTCCCTCTTCAGTTTCCCTTCTTTGTTTAACTCCAATCTTGACTAGAGATGGGCATGAACCACCAGATGGGCGATTCGTTCCGATTCAGCTGATGGCTACACAGTTCTATTTGGTACTCCGCCCCCTTCAGTGGGTGCCCTCTCAAAGGCAGCACTCTGCCCTCCTTGCCCCACCTACACTGGGTGCTACTTCTGAGTGCATGGCCACAGGGTGGAAGTGTCACTCAACTACAGAACAGCTGTGTGGCCATTGGCTCAACAGGCATGAACCACTGAACCAGTGGTTCGTGCCCACCTCTAATCCTTGCAGTAGCTGAGACTGACTTCCAATCACTGAGCTATAAGGGAGATACTCCACTATTAGAGGGGAAAGGTACAGGTTTTAAAGGAGGGGACAAACTCTATGCTGATTCTTACTCAGATTCAGATTGCATATTTAGTGGGAAAAATAATCTGAATCTGCCCATCTGAATCCTACAGTATTTTCTGTATTAATTGTTAATGTCAGAGTAATCAGGACAATCAGCAACCATTAAATACTCCTTGTGGCTTTTTCCACATCTGCTACTAAAAGCAAATGAATGGAAAGCTGCTAGAAAGAATTAAATATATCACACCAATGACACCATATAAACCATCTGAGATCCCTCCCAGATCTAGGAAGTAACTAATATTATATCTGTGATTGTCGTCCTGAGTCATCATCAGTCCCACTTATCCTCTCTGATGGTCTATTTACGTGGCACTACCTTGTTTGTTTTAAGGACCTACTATCTTGTTTTAGGGTCCAGAATCAGTCTGGAACTATTTGGACCAATCCAGATTCTATTAGTACCCTCCTGGGACTACTCCAATTTGCTTCTTCCAGATGAGTCCAATCATTGCTTTTCAGTTGTCATAAAAAGGTAAAGGTAAAGGTTCCCCTGCACATGCATGCTACTCATGTCCAACTCTAGGGGTGGTGCTCATCTCCGTATTCAAGGCGAAGAGCCAGTATTGTGCCAGTCCATGGCCACGTGGGCAGCATGGCTGCAAGGAAACACTGAACTTCCCGCTTTCTATGGCAGTGCCTATTTATCTACTTGCCCTTGCATGCTTTCAAACTGTTTGGTTGGCAGGAGCTGGGGTTATCAGCGGGTGCTCGCTCCGCTGCATGGCACCGGGGATTGTCATAAGGAAGAGTAAAAAGAATTATTTTTCAGAAGTATCTGTCTTGGCTCAGCTCAAAGGAATCCTGAAGCAGGTTTGATCCAGGTCTGACACAATCACGTTAAAATTCTGCTAGGCAGCTGCACCTCATGATCACCCAAAGGGCCCTTGTCCATCAATGTCCTTCCACTCTTGGCTGCCCTCATTCAGGACTTATCAAAGTGCACGGCTGAGCGTCTTCCAATTCAGTTATGCCAATCTTGGGCCCTTTGTGCATTAAACGGATGCCTCCCACCAAATAATGCGTAATTCCTGTTTGGTCCTTGTGCTTGGCTGCTATGTGAGGTTAAAAGGAAGCATCCCAAAGGGGAGAGTAAGCCAGGAACAACTGTGGAGAGCTTCTCTCCCTCACCCAGAAAGTGATGATGAAGCTGCTCCATTGCTTTTAAGAGAGAACTCACCAAGAACTGTCTGGCATCACCGGTAAGGAAGTAAATAAGTGGGAGCTGACTTCACCGAGGAAGTAAATCTTCACTGGAGTCTCAGCCTGAAACTTAAGCATGTTACCTGAAGTCCCAGATCTCTGTTGGGGACAAGGTTTCATTGCCTGGTGCAATACTGGTGAAGGCGGGACTGAATTCCAGAGTCGATTGACTCCAGACCCTTCAGCGTCATAGGTCTAACTCCATCAAAATCCCTGCTTATCTCACCTCTGTGGATAAAGATGAGGAATAGCGACAGTCTCCCATTTGCCTGCAAAGACAGGCTGCAGATTCCCGGAGCTGCTGAATCATTGCCACTGCAAACTGATGGCAGAAAACTAGGTGGGCTATGTGTTAGAAATAGGATGGTCTGACAGTTTTGAGCCCTAAATGGAGTTAGTTGCATTTTTCATTAAGTCGTCTGGTCCTTCGACGCCTCTTGCGTCTCCATGCTTTCTTTTTCAAGAAGAAAGGATTCGGCACAAAGTGTGTACACTTTAAATTGTACATCTGAGAATCACAGAACTGCACAGAAGAGATGGGCACAAAGCAAAAACCAAAACACTGTTTCGTCGTTATGTTATGCAATGAAATGTTATGAAACGGAACAAAATGCAAACAAGCATTTCACCCCGCCCTGACCCAACCCCCTTTTTTGGGGGGGGGGGGATCTGAACCAGGGAGCCACCGCTGGATCTCGCTTTAAGCAAAGGGTACAGTCCAAGCTGTCAAAACTAACTTGGATGCAGAATATACATGGCAAACCCCAAAGGGTGGCTTGGTTTTCTTCCATGTTTTCTTTGCAGCATCTGCAGTTCCTGCTGAACACAAAGACTCCCCTTCCACCACCACCACTACCCATCTCTCTCGCTCTTTTTGAAATTTCTGTTTTCAGGCTGCAGCTGCAGAAAACTCATTTAAACTCTGAAACTTCTTTGGCACGGATCCTTCCTATTGATGGAACGGAGCTGACGTCCTCTGGAGAACCAGAATGTTATTAAAGCACTTAACCTAGCATGGTTGTGGCTATCAATTATACCCTTCATTTACACTATACAAGGCTGACGGCTTACTTGAAGTTCAAGAGGTTTTTTTTTAATGAGATGTTAATTGAGTACACCTGCAGTTGGCTGAAAATTTTCATGGACAATTAAGTGCAATCGGATCACTCCCCCAAAATCTTAGTTGGATAAGCTTCTTTGGCAGGTTCCTTCAGGACTTCTGTGGGAGGGGGCGTTGGTCTGGAGCCAGCACGGATTGGAGAAGGACACCCAGGATCTTCTCGCAGTCTTCGCACGTATCAAAACTAGATTTAAAAATTGGTTCCAGTGTAGTGTTCATAGTGAAATACATGTGTTCTCCTTGTGCCCAGCATCAGAACTGCCCACACATTATTCAGTGATAGTTGTTATGCGGTGTCAAGTAGGAACCAATTTATAGTGACCCTAATAAGGTTTTTCAAGGGCAATGAGATATTTCATCATTGTCGCCTATGGAACTCCGTGCCAGAAGAAGGGGTGACAGCTGTCAGCCTCAACAGCTTTAAGAAAGGATTGGACAAGTTCATGGAGAACAAGGGTATCAGTGGCTATCATTATGGATGCCTAAGGACAACCTCCGGGTTGGAGAGATAGGCAGGATATCGCTCAATGCCATTTGCAGGGAATTGTAAGCAAGTGAAGACATCTGCTTGGGAATGCCCTGAAGCAAATGGTGAACTGCTGTGTGAGACAGAATGCTGGACTGGATGAGTTGGGGCCTGTTCCAGCAAGGCTGTTCTTATGTTCTTATGTCATCATTGTCATCGCTGTTGTCGCCGTTGTTGCCCTTGTTGTCACCGTCATCGCCACCATTGTTGTTGTTGTTGTTGTTGTTGTTGTTGTTGTTGTTGTTGTTGTT
>JAHTLZ010000054.1:8563399-8581067 GCA_023846285.1 Phrynocephalus versicolor
TTGTTGTTGTTGTTGTTGTTGTTGTTGTTGTTGTTGTTGTTGTTGTTGTTGTTGTTGTTGTCGTCGTCGTCGTCGTCGTCGTCGTCATTGTCATTGTCATTGTCATTGTCATCATGTGTCACCATGTCAATTTTGACATATAGGGACACTTTCCATGGTTTCCTACGATTAGAGTCTGCAGGAGTGATTTCCCATTCGTTTCTTCTCAGGGTTCCCTGGGATTGTGCAGCTTGCCCAAGGACACCCAGGCTGGCTCTTCAGGAGACACACACTGCAGGTATCAAACTCCCAAGATACCAGAAATACCTCACACCTGAGATATTTAAGGCAATTGTGAGATATTTAAGGAATCCAAACCCCCTACATCTACTACACCTTCCTTCCTTCCTTCCTTCCTTCTTTTTTTTGCTCTAGTCATTGTACTATGGTTATTGACTGGAAGTCCACCACTCTCTTGTTAATTGGCATTTAAGGTCTGAATAAATCTGACACATCTTTATGAGAAGGAATAAAATGTCTTTCAATGTGTACAACTGTTATCAAATCAACAGCAAAGTCATAAACAGCCTCTGCCTCCAGGAGCGTAAAGAAAGGAAGGCAGGTTTTCTTTTAATTCAGAGAGCAGGAATGATTGGTGAGTGCTGGATAGATTGACAGTCACCCAGCCCAGAAAGGCCCCTCCCCACCACACCTAACTAGAAGCTGCATGCAAGGTTGCAAAAACTCAAACACCCTTACGACAGAGTGGGTGGGAGACAGTGCCACTTGCTCCAGGGACTAGGATTGCTAGTTACAGCTCTAACACTGAATTCCTCTCCCAATTGAAAAAAGTATAACAAAAGCTGCATTTCAAATGTAATGCAACCAGTAGCACACACTGTTCCCAGACACTGCAGTGTTCCATTTTCCTCCATGTCCTCTAGCACTTTCAAAGTAACGAGATACTTTTGGAAAGTACGTTTCAAAAAAGAACACGTGCTCTGTTCAGTCGTGTCCTAGTTACTGCCAGGTTGGATTCTTAGGAAGTGGTCTGATTTGAGCCATCTTTCAAGATGCTTTGAAAACTTTAGTTGGCCCCAAAAGCAGTAACTTGATTCGGTAAGAGACAGGAAGGCAGAAGTTATGCCTCTAATCTCTCCTCCACTTGGTTTGCAGGGTCAGTTCAAAGGAACTCCACAGGACTGGAAAAGCAGGTTATTTCAGGATCTCCTGCGTCCTCCATTCCAGTGATTAGAGGTGAACTCAGAAAACCAAGGGGAACGTCAAAGAGCAGAGTGCAAAAACCCTTCTTAGAATGCAAGGAGAACCTCTTGTTGAGCAAATGCCAACAAGAAAAGGGAGCCTTTTCTACCCCCAGAGGATCTGGGAAGACTTCCATTTTGGAGAGTCTATGGAGATAAACCTATGTAGACCTGCCCTACCCTACGTGCTGTGGCATCTCTACATGCTTACTCACTCAGGGACATTTCCCAGGAGTGCTGTTGGGTTTGCTGCCAGTCAAACTGAGCAAGTTTGGCAGCTCACAAGAAAAGCTGGTGCCTCGTGGCTTTGCAGCAATCAGATGCTCCTGCCCCTGGACATCCATCCTTTTGTTGTAGAGCCAAAGTGCAGGGCCTTACAGGGCAAAATTAGCTTCAGATAGCCCCACAGTAGATTAGCCATTTTCTGTCATCAACTGGCACTTACAGCCTCAAATAATTCACCTGGAGGTATTGGTAAGAGAAAGAGTAAAAGGTTTCATTTTCTCCCAGTTGAACTGATCAAAAGCTTCATGCTGGACAAACAACAGCTGAAGGCAGCAGGCATCAACAGGCTCATAGCCAACTTCCAGCAGGCTCCTGCTGATGCTATTCTAACTGTATTTATTTATTTATTTATTTATTTATTTATTTATTTATTTATTTATTTATTTATTTAATTAATTTATTAGTAGATTTATACCCCACCCATCTTCCCAAGGGGAACTCTGGGCGGCTTACAAAGCTGAGACAAGTCAGCACTTCAATACAAGTTAAGTAAGACAAACAAACAAACAGAACAAAGCACACATGTAATTTAAAAAATCAGCAGCTTGAAGCACCCTTGTTATAATAAAAACCTCGCTGCTAGCTGCATAACTGCTAGCTGCATAACACCGAACAAATGGAAGAGAGAGGGGAAATGACTAAGAGCAAAGAGCTCTCGTTGAAATCAGAGGCAGAGAAGGAACAAGTGGTTACCAATGGATTGATTGCTTGACAGTCACTCTAGCCTGAAAAGGTCCCTCCCAGCAAAAAAAAAAAAACAAAAAAAAAAAAAAAAAAACCCTCCAATAGTTTTTGGGTCAGACAGTTCATCCTACATTGTGGATGTTGGTGTTTTAGATTATAGAAGCTGAAAACTGCGGCCACCAAAAGTAACCTTTCTTTCCTTGTTGGTTGAGGAAGTCCAGATTTGCCTTTTTAATTTAAAAAATATGTTCATTTGCTGTGCTTTCATAAAATCATGAAGTTGGAAGGGGCCTACAAGACTATCGAGTCTAACCCTTTTCTCAAGGCAGGAATAAAAATTAAAGATGGGCACGAAGTGAAAATACAGCGTTTCATTTCGTTTTGTTTCTTTAGTAGTTTCATTTTGTTTCATTTGTAATGATTTCTAAAAGAATTTTCAGAATGAAACAAAATGAAATGATTCGTTAATGGATCCCCTGGGTCCTAGAGGCACCAAATTGGCAGGGTAGCTTATTTGAACTCTTCTCTGTAAGCCCCCCCCCCCCCAATTTGGAGAGGTTTGAGGTTCAGGGGACTGAGTTATTAAACTCCAAATGAGGACCCTCAGGAGAAAACCATTTCTAATTGATTTGGGAAGCCGCTATTAGCCCCACTGCAGGGAGGAGCTTCCTCAAGTGCTTCCGTTAATTACAAATGATTTTCTCCTGGGGAGACCCCCTTTGGAGTTTAATAACTCAGCCCCCTGAGCCCTAAACATCTCCAAATTTGGGGGGCTTGCAGGAAGAAGTCTGAAGAAGCTACACAGTGATTTCCATGCTACTACATGCCTGCAACCTCTATTTTCAAATACTGAAAATAATAGATTTGGTGTATCAGCACCAAAATCACAGCTTCTTTGGACTCTTCCCTGTAAGCCCCCCAAATTTGGAGAGGTTTGGGGTTCAGGGGGCTGAGTTATTCAACTGCTAATTGCAAAATTGCTGTACGGTACACACTGGCAATATGGGGATTAAGCAAGAGGAAGTAATACATTGGCCTATTGCTGGAGCTGTGTGTGCACACACTTTTCCAACTCCTGCTTGGGCGGACCCTTTTTTGCAGTTGAATAACTCAGCCTCCTGAACCCCAAATCTCTCCAAATATGGGGGGCTTACCGGGAAGAGCTTGAGGAAACTTTGAACCAAAAAAGCTTCCCAAACAAAAAAAAGGTGGTTCATTTTGTTTCATAATGAAACAATTCATTACATAACGAAATGGCAAAACAGCATTTTGTTTTTCACTTGGTGCCCATCTCTAATACAAATCATAGGATATCTGCCAGGTGGTTTTCTAGATTTCTCTTGAATGCCAGCAGTGTTGGCACACTCACCGCTTCTCAAAGCAATTAGTTCCATTGCCATACTATTCTAACAGTTAGGAAGTTTTTCTTGATGTTCATCTGGAACCTGGCTTCCTGTCACTTGACTCCACTGTTGTGTGTCCTACATTCTGAGTGGATGGAGATCCTGCCCCTTCTTTGTCTGACAGCCTTTCAAGTATTTGAAGAGTGTGGTCATATCTGGCCTTATCCTCCTTTTTTCAAGGCTACAGTTCCCATTTGGAAAATCTGGCAATATGTAAATATAAAATTAAAATAAATAAATAAAGGATGAATGTGCATTTAGGAATGCAGCTTAAATCAAGTTTGGGGACCATGTGTTTCCCAGGTCTTGGTAGACTCCAACTTTTATCATTCTCTGCTACCAAAATCAGTGATCATTGAAGGCAGAAGTTGGAACTGAGCAGCACAGGGAGGGCCATCACTTTCCCAGCTGAAGTTTAAACATGTAAAAGCAGCCCTGATGAAACATGCTCAGTGCATGCAGTCCAGTAACCTGGTTCTTATGACGGCCAGTAACTGTTGGTGAAGCCAATAGTACAGGTGGACTGTGATCTGATCAAGGAGAGCACTTCATCCTGAACTTTTGAGATGAGCCCACCTCACTTCAAATCAATAGCTTGTGCCCAGCCAGGGCCGGCGCTTCCATTAGGGAGAACTAGGAAGTTGCCTAGGGTGCCAAAATTGAGAGAGGGTGCTGGCCAGCCTGCCCCGCCGCCCCCTGCCACTAGCCACCACCGTCCGTCCCCCCCGCCTGCCAGCCGCCAGTCACCGTTCGCCCATCGCTGCCTGCCACTG
This sequence comes from Phrynocephalus versicolor, assembly GCA_023846285.1. Lineage (NCBI taxonomy): Eukaryota > Metazoa > Chordata > Lepidosauria > Squamata > Agamidae > Phrynocephalus > Phrynocephalus versicolor. The sequence continues at coordinate 8,567,786 of JAHTLZ010000054.1, forward strand.
CCCCCACCGCCCCCTGCACCCATCACTGTCCCCAGCCATCTGCCGCTGCCCTGCCCCCTGCCACTACCCCGCTACCCCACCGCCCGCCCACCACCACCCTGCCCACCCACCGCCCCCTGCCCCACCCCTGCCCTGTGTCATCTATTTATTTCAAGGGCTGGGGCTGCAAAGAGCCATGCCTCTCTGTTCTGTCTCTTTTCCCATTTCTTTTTTAAAAGTCTGCTGGCAGTCAGTAGTTAATGCAACTACAACTATCAGCTATGTAATAGTTTACCCAGTTGGATTAAATGACATGTGTTGTCCCTTTCCTTCCCATTGTTCCTTTCCCGGACCTAGTTTTCCTGGCATTTAGCAAACGGTAGCATGATTCAGGGGGGACGTTTCAAGCAAGGAGAGGGAAGCATCCTTCTTTTAAAAGAATGTTATTGGCAGACCTCCCAATCTGTTATTCTGCAATTCTTCACATTTGATGATCTCAGCTGTGAAGTTAAAACAAAAATAAAAATAAAATAGCGGACAGCCAGAACCGCAAGGGACAAGACATAAAATGAAATGACCACTTGAGTCTATAAAGAAAAGTTAGCGATGCGCAGGCACAAGACATTTACAAGCCAGCCAAAGTAAACACATTGTCTCGAAGCCGCCAAGTGCTTTGTGTAAAAGAAATTTAAAGAGGCTCACACAGGCTCTGGAAAATTTCCCTCTCGATAGGAAAGTAGGGACGACGCTGGAGTGACCGCGATTAGGCAGGGAAAATTGTCTCCACAACCCTGAGCAAATCTAAATCCCATTTTCCCCCTGGCATGTTCATAATATTGATCCTGCCTTGTAGAAAATCAGGCAAAGGTTACATTTGGCAGGATCGTGCCCAGAGCATGGAGAGACTGTACAGTGCAGTTTTGAACTGAGTATGTGATTTAGAGCACGGCTACTCCCCTTTCCCCCCCTTTTGAATCATAAATAAAAACACTCTTTGGAAATGTTGTCATAGAATGGAGACCGGGAGCAGGTGAGCCGTGTTCAAATTCTGAAAAGGATCAGACTGGGAAATTACATTTCCTTTTAGTGGTTAGTCTTCAATAGTCACAAACTACCAGCAAAGGCAAGGGTAAAGTGTAGCTCTTGAACAGCAGTGTGGAACACTGGTTAAAGTAGTCAGCCAGCACTGCATAGACCAGGCATGTCCAAACTTTGGCCCTCCAGATGTTTTGGACCACAACTCCCACAGTCCTTTGCCATTCTAAGCCTAGAATTCTGGGAGTTGCAGTCCAAACATCAGGAGGGCTGAAGTTTGGACATGCCTGGCATAGACTATGTTGTCAGGAAAGGAGGAGATCTGTAGTTATCCTCAAGGGTAACCAGGTTGAAGAAGTCCAGTGTTGATGTAAGGAAGTCCCACGATCCATAGACTAAAAGAAGGTGTATATATGTTTGTACAAGCCCAAGATATATTAGAGCAGAGTGGAAATGCTGTAACGTGCTGACCCGTTAACACAAGCATGTCCAAATTCAGGCCCAGGGGGCATATGTGGCTCATTTTCAAATTTTGAGCGGCCCATGGCCTCTTCTCCCCACCAGCTCAGCCTGTCACGCATCCCTGCCAGCTGCCCCCTCCCCATACCGGATGGAGATGTCAGCTTGCAGATTTACAGTTTGCCTGCCCTCTCTGGCTCTGTCCATCCCCCCCAGCCATCTGCCCAGCCTACCCACCCCTGGCTCCATTGCTGCAGCATCCTCCCCACCTCCTAGCATGCTTTAGAGGCTTTTCCAAAGTCTGCCCCAGGAGCCAAATGCAGCTGAATGGTCAGCCCCCACCTATTTTCACCTCCCCAAATGTGGCCCTTCTTGCAAAAAGTTTGGACACCCCTGCATTAACAGGTCATGAAATGCAAAGGAGAATGGATATAAACCCCGGTGAGGTTTTTTAATACCTGGATGAAATACCCACTTGCTTTCTGTGAGGTAGGTATCTGCCTCTGAAGCCAGAGATTGGGAGTTCGATTCCTTATTAGGCCTCCTGGAAGTAGAGCCAGCCTGGGTGGCCTTGGGCAAGCTGCACCGCCCCAGGGCACCCTCCAAGAAGAAGGGAATGGGAAAACATTTCTGAGTACTCTGTGCCTGGAAACCCATAACTTTACAAACGGTGGTGACATTCGCTCCTCTTTGCCCCCTTGTCTCCCACGTATTTGGACACCAACTTTTGCAGCAAGCCTGAAGTTCTTCCAGAAGGAGTTCAGCACCTACCCTCTCATTTCAGTGATGCCTCTCAGCAGTCTGGATACACTTTAAAGCTTGCCAGGATGGGGAATAAAAAAGAAGCAGCAAGTCTCTTACGCCCAGGCAAGGCATTTCTGCTCACAAACTGATGGGAGGCTTTGAAAAGCCTCCAACAGGACAGGTGTTTGGATTAAATCCCATTAAATATTTGCAGCGTTTGCGCCTCGACAACTGCTTAACTTTGACAGTTTGCAGTAGATAAACACCAGCCTGGCTGCTGGGCTGTTGGCTGGAGAATTCTGACTGCAGAAAGAGAGGACAGGGGAGGAACCGGATCTACTCTTTCCAGGTGGAACAAACAGACTCATTGTCCTCAAGCAAGAATATTGATTAGAAAGCCCCGCGTGGGAGATGAAAGTGGCAAATGTAAGCAGAGATCTGCCTGTCTCCTAGGAATCAGACTGTGCTGTCCTCTGTCTATTCAGTCAAGGAACAGCATGGATTATAATTACCACATTTTTCCGTCTATAAGACGGCCAAATGTATAAGACACCCCTCAATTTTCCAGCACAAAATAACAGTTTCTCTACTTTCTGTTTCTCTCATTGGCTAACTTTTGTATATAAGACAACCCTACATATTTGGTCTAACAATGCTACAGCGACTTGCTGACTCATCTTTCTTAGGCTAAGAGCCCAGGACTGGTGCAAGCTCATTATTACTTCACTAGCATTTTATTGATCAGCCAGGAATCAACTCATCACATATCTAGAGGACCTGATATGTTGCCTGAGGATGGTGGAAGTTGTAGTTCAACATGTTGGGTGGTTTTGGGTTTGGGAGAGGTTGATCTACACCAGGTAGCTTGTGTGGAGCAGCTTGATATGCGGATTCCTTGCTCTCAACTGTTTTTTTTTTCTTTCGAACAGCTGGAACAGATTATTATGAGGGTTAATACATTCTTTTCAGTTTCCAGACTAGCCCAGGGGAGGTTGGTGGTTCCAGTAAAAACTCTGTAGGAGCTATCCATGGTGCTGAACTAGATTCCCTTAAGACACAGAACTCAAGAAGAGTTATCATCAGCCTTTCTGGTATCCATACTATCCCATGGTATCCATACTATCCCATCATCATCATCATCATCAGCAGCAGCAGCAGCAGCAGCAGCATGTTTATATACCACCACTTAGTACTTAAAACACTTTCTGGGTGGTTTACAAGTAATTATGCAGGCTATACATTGACACCCAAGCAAGCTGGCTACTTATTTGAGTGAGCTTTGAGCTGCCAACCTGGGATTTAAACCTAGGTCATGAGCACAATTTGGGCTGCAGTCCAACAGTTTAACCACTGTACCACACGGAAGTATCTGGCACTCTAATTTGAATTGTTCTTAGTTCCCTCTGGTAGCCAGTTCTGAAAGCACTGTGGAGGGTACAGAATCCTCTCTAGGATTTACTCTGAATTTAAATGATCCATCTAAGGTGCTGAACACCTTGGAGGGCAGGTTACTGCCATCCCCTTTTCCTTTTGCCTTCAATCTTTCCTAACATCATGGACTTTTCCAAGGAATCCTTTCTCATTAGGTGGCCAAAGTATTGGAGCTTCAATTTCAAAATCTGTCCTTACAGTGAACATTCAGGGTTGATTCCTTCCAAGATATATAGGTTTGATCTCCTTGCAGTCCAGGAGACTCTTAAACTATCAAAAAGGCACAAGCAAAGCAAAGGCACCTCAAATCAAGGCACAAGATAAATGACACTTTTTGTGGACTTCTAACCCATTTGGTGCCTTCTAGAAGGCCTGTATGAGCCAGAGATTATGGGGATTATAGTTCAATAATATCTGAAGATGGTGGACCCTAGGGATGCCAATTTGGTGAACCTCCTTCTGGGTTTGGGCTGAACCCATTCTGCAATATGCTCAAGATACTCTTGAGATAACATTGAGCTCCTCCAAGGCTCCTACAGATTTCAGACTCCAGAGCAGATACATCAGCACCTCTGCAACATTCAAGTCACCTGCTTTCATCAACCAAAGGACAACAAATTATACTTGTTTTACTTTAGAAATGGGTGTGCAATATGCATTCATTTCACTGTGAGTGTCTTCAGAAATCCTACTTATTTTCCTCCAAGCCAAACTGTTTTACAAGCACTCATTACAATAGAAAAAAAAATTCCCAGTGCCTCCACAGAGACGTACACCATGTCTGCCAAAGGAAATGACCATCCTTTGCTCTCTCGGAAACTTCCAGAACCTGCCTGACAGCCGAATTCCATAGCTTGAACTATTAAAAATGTATCTCTCTCTTTCTTTATTTCGTTGCATGGCAACAGATGATCCCTTTGTTCTAATTTGACAAAGCAGCTGCTGAGAGCACGGTCTTGTCATTATAACTGAGAGCAATGCCCTCAGGGTTTTCTTCATAAAGGAGATACAATGCAATTTGAAGTACTACCAGGTAATGAGAGAGTTCAGTCCTTTCTCTCTTTCTCCTTCAGGGCAAAGTTTGAACTTCTTGAAGTAATAAAACTCCAAAAGGAGGCTGGTTCTCACCTTCCATCAAACAGGACCCATAGATTCAATCTCTCCAGACCAGAGCTTCCAGGGTCACCCAGCCAACATGGTCAGAGGCCATCTTGACTCTGAAAATTTTAGTTTATAAAGTGTCTTTTGCAAGTTCAGATCAAAGCCTACCCAGACTGGTTGGACTGGACTTCCACTGATCACCATCGGGAGACCTCCCCTTTTCAGATGCTGTCCTCATTCAAGAACTTTTGTTTCATAGAAGAAGAAAACTAACAGGGCGAAATGTATTTATTTGACATGTGGCACTGGAGGGGAGCTCTGTAGATACCATGGTCTACCAGAAAGATGAACACATGGGTCCTAGAGCCAAGAAGCCTGAACTCTCCCTGTAGGGCAAAAATGTAGAAACTGAGGCTGACCTACTTTGAGCATATCATGAGAAGACAGGATTCTGGAAAGAATAATAATGTTGGGAAAGGTGAAAAGGAGCAGGAAAAGAGGAAGACCAAATATGAGATTGACTGACTCCCTCAGGGAAGCCACAAGTAAGAGCTAAGTGAGGCAGTCGAGAGCAGGGCATTTCATTGATTGGGTTGCCATAGATCTTAGCACATAACCACCACCACCACCCATTACAAATCACAATTTGGAAAAGTTACATTTTGAGTTTGCAACTGCAAGAATACCAAGCCGGTGTGTGTGTGTGTGGGGGGGGGGGGTAATAGGGCAGTGGTGGTGAACTTTCGGCACTCCAGATATTTTGGACCACAACTCCCACAGTCCTTTGTCATTCGCAATGCAGGCTTGGAATTCTGGCAGTTGTGGTCCAAAACATCTGAAGTGGAGAAGGCTCGCCACCACAGGAAAATCAGGTGATAATAAATAAATAAATAAATAAATAAATAAATAAATAAATAAATAAATAAATATTGCAAATCTCGTGGCACAGTTTTTAAACTGTGGTACTGAATCCAAAACTGTGCTCACGACCAGGGGCTGAATCCAAGGTAGCAGACTCAAAGTTCACTCAGCTTTCCATCCTTCTGAGGTTGGTAAAATGAATACCCAGCTTGGGTGGCTGGGCAAATATAACTTTTTTTTTGTACTCGAAAATAGTGATCACAGGCATTTAGCAGCATGGAAATTACAGTGCAGCTTCCTCGGACTCTTCTCTGTAAGCCCCCCAAATTTGGAGGGATTTGGGGTTCAGGGGGCTGAGTTATTCAACTCCAACATGGGACCCTACAGGAAAAAAATCTTCTGTAATTAAGGGAACCGCTTGAGGATCCCCCCCCCCCCCACGGGGGAGCTATTAAGCGCTTCCCTCAATTAGAAATGATTTTTTCCTGGGGAACCCAATTTAGAGTTGAGTAACTCAGCCCCCTGAACCCCAAACATCTCCAGATTTGGAGATTTTACAGGGAAGAGTCCAAGAAAGCTATCCACCAAATTTGGTGCCTCTAGGACCCCAGGAAGCCATTTTATAGAGTAATGAATTGTTTTGTTTTGGTTCATTTCATTTCAGTAATTCTTTTAAAAATTCATTAATAACAAAAAGAAATGAAATAAAACCAAAAATGAAATGAAATGAAACACTATATTTTCATTTTGTGTTCATCTCTGCTCCTCATCTCATCTCTCTGAGACCCACTTCAGGACATGTCATGATGAAGAACTTCTGTCTCGTATATGTTGGCCAAAACCCTCTTTTGATGATATTGCACACACACAGGACAGATTGCACAGGTAGGTTCTGCAGTGCTTTCACCCACTGTTGAGCACTCGGGCACACAATGAAATGCGCATCTCATCACAGAACCGACAGTGCAAATCTGCACGGCGCTTGCAACCTTTCTGGTGTGCACGGTTTCAATCTTTCAAAAAGAAGGCTGAGGGGGATATGATAGTTATGTTTAAATATTTGAAAGGATATCCTATTGAAGAGGGAACAGGTTTGTTCTCCATGGCTTCAGAGACTAGGACTCAGGGCAATGGTCTCAAACTACAGGAAAAAGAGATTCCATTTGAACATTAGGAAGAACTTTATGATGGTTAGAGCTGTTGAGCAGTGGAATATGCTGCCGCAAAGGAGGGTGGTGGAGTCTCCTTCTTTGGAGGTCTCTAAGCAGAGGCTGGATGGCCATCTGTTGGGAGTCCTGTGATGGGGGTTCCTGCAGGGCAGGGGGTTGGACTGGATGGCCCTTGAGGTCTCTTCCAACTCAATGATTCTATGATTCTATGATTCTAGCCATAGTTGATTGTGTCTTGATATTTTCTTCTTCTTCTAAAAAAAGTGACAATTTTCAGTTGGACCAATGATGTGGAAATAGAGGAATCCCACATTATCTCACCCTACAGATGATGAACGGCAGGATGGAAGGTGAACATTATGATTCGACTGTAAATCTGGACCCCACCTGCCCCTGTAAGCTTTAATGGGTGTAATCTCCCTACAATGTGACATTTTATGCCTGGAGATAAGCATAAAGCATGAGCGACAGGAAGGAAAATGGACCTGATCCTTATCTCCCTTACGCCAAAGCAAGAGTGTGAATTGTGGTAGAGCTGCAACAGATTTACACCACTGTAGGAAAGATGCCATTCCCTCACCACAGCGATATAACAACTGCCTGGCAGAAAAATTGTGGCAAGTAAAGACAGCTGCAGAGTCAGTGTGGACTGCTGATAAGGGGTGAGGAGATCGTAAATGGTGTAAAGGTAGTGGAGAGCGGAACTGTGATTCATTTTCCTGAAAACACAGCACACAGAGATGTCCCAGTGGAATGACTGTGTGCCTGATTAAACAAGATGAGCTGTTTTAGTCTCCTGGGGCCAGGTTCTCTTGCAGAATTTTCAGTTCAGACAATTTAATATTGAATTTAACCCTCACGTCCACCATCTTGTGGGATTGTAGTCTAGACCTCTCAGAGACCTCTGGTGTTACAAGTTCGGAGGTGTGGAGTAAATCAGTCTCTTTAGTAGGTCATTCTAATTAGGGATGAACTTTTTTTGGAGGGGGGTAGGGAATACCAGGTGCTGCAGGCGCCTGGAGTGGGAACTGGCAAGCCACTCTAGCATTCCTGCCAAGAAAACTCCATGGACATGGGGTCACCAAGAGTTGCCAATGATACCACCACCACTACAACAACATCCCCTGATTCCACATTGTGGGAGTTCTATCTGACACATGGAAACCTGAGGGAGTCACCTGGGAAGAAAGGTCTCATTCTCACCTGCAAGACAGAGCTTGCCCTAGCTCCACCTAGCCTTCCTGCTCCTGTCCCAGTGCTAGCTGGGAACTTTCTTTCAGAGCACCAAGACAGGTGGAGGTCAACCCAGAGAGCCAAGATAGCAGAGAATGTATTAGAACGTCTAGAACAATGGTGGCGGACCTTCAGCACTCCAGGTGTTTTGGACCACAACTCCCAGAATTCCAAGCCTGTATGGCCAATGACAAAGGGCTGTGGAAGTTGTGGTCTGAAACATCTGGAGTGCCAAAGGTTCACCACCACAGGAGAATGTCCTTTAGGCCTATAATTTTTATGTCACAGGTGTGCTACGTCCCTCTGCAACAACTAGGAGATTTGCAATATCCCTGGACCTTGTTGTGTTTCTCAGGGTTTACTTTAAGTGGCCTTTATTGCCAGATGGGTGGCATAAAAATAAATCTAATAAATAAATAAATAAATGAAGATCATCCTGTTCCTCCATCGTCTTTCCTGCCTCCTTGGAGAAAGCCTGGACTCGGATTCACAAGAACTATGTTGCAGATTTTTTTTGACCGCCGATTTCAACTTCCTTTTGTTTAGCTTCCCGCTCAGATTTCCTAACTCTCCTGCTCTGACTATGTCTAGGGAAATATTCCGCTCTTCATACACACATGCTTGAAAGGTGGTTTCCTCCAACAATGACAGATGCCTCTGGTGTGTGTGTGTGTGTGTGTGTGTGTGTGTGTGTGTGTGTGTGTGTGTTTTGTGTGTGTATTGTTACTGGTGACGGTGAACATGCCGAGATCAAAGAAGGAAGGATTCGAGTCATTTCAGGAAATGAATTTAATTAGCACACTGACTAGGTGCAGACGTTTTGGGTTTGGCTTGTGATATTCTGCAATACCTGGAGTTGTTGTTGTTTTTTTGATGAGCTTATGAATCAGTTTGGGAAAGGAAAAAAAAAAGAAACTCTCTCATTTCCCTCTATGAAATGCCTTTTCTCCTCCTTTTTGAAAAACGTGTCACATTGGCTCTTGAAACAAGCCACTTTAGAGGAAAGATTGATCAGTGGAAAACCTACATTCGCTTTTGGAAATGGCGACGCGTCTCAGACAGCAGCTGTCTCAAGGTAGCGGGGAAGTTTTCATCAAGATGTTCATATTCCGGACAAACAGGACGATCTGTTTCTGTCTGTCTGTCTGCCTATCTCTGCCTTTAGTGGTGGTGGTGGGGAGACTATTGATTCTTTGCAACTGAGAAAAAGGCCATCATATGAAAATACATAGATCTTTATTTTGGCCCCAGGCAATCTGCCCTGGATAATATAGGGCTTAGTAGAAGGATGTTCTCGGGTTGTTTATGTGGAGGGTATTATAGCTGATTGAATGTGATGTGCCTTCTCTCTCTCTCTCTCTCTGCATATATGGAGAAATGGATGATGTGAACAAATAGAGAAGGTTCTGACACAACAGCTTTATCATCATCATCATCATCATCATCATCATCATCATCATCATCATCATCTTCTTCTTCTTCTTCTTCTTCTTCTTCTTCTTCTTCTTCTGGCAGACACAGCTGCCGGGTGTAAAGCTGGAGTTGGCCTTCTCCAATGATCAAGCTCTTTCCAAGGGCCTAGGATGACTGGAGAAATTTTCACAGAATACATGCTGTTCCTAATAACGTCGCCATTTGAAGTTGAGTGATGTTGATCTTGTCAATGCCGAGGGTTTTCAGATGTTGACCCAGGTCTTTTGGGATCGCACCCAAAGCACCTATTATTATTGGCGTTGTTCTTGCTTTCTTATTCCATAGCTTTTCTATTTCTATTAATAAGTCCCAAAATGTGGTTGCCTTTTCTAGCTCTTTATCGCTGACTCTTGCATCTTCTGGTATTGCCACATTAATGGTTCGAAGTTTGTTTTCTTGCTTGTATATTATTATAATCTCTGGAGTATTGTGGGCAAAGTGTCTGTCGCATTGGATTCTGAAATCCCAGGGCACCTTAAGAACAACCTTGCCGGAATAGGCCACAGCCCATCCAGTCCAGCATTCTGTCTCACACAGCGGCTCACCATTTGTTTCCGGGTGTTCCCAAGCAGATGTCTTCACCTGCTTACGATTCCCTCCAAATGGCACTGAGAGATATCCTGCCTCTCTCTCCAACCTGGAGGTTGTCCTTAGGCATCTTAATGATAGCCATTGATACCCTTGTTCTCCATAAACTTGCCCAATCCTTTCTTAAAGCTGTCAAGGCTGACAGCTGTTACCACTTCTTCTGGCAGGGAATTCCACCACTGACCCTCTGGGTGAAAAAGTACTTTCTCTTATTTGTTTGACATCTAGCACCCAAAAGTTTCATAGATTGCCCCCTAATTTTAGCATTGTGCAATAGGGAAAACAGGTTGTCCACACCATGTATGATTTTATAAACTTCGATCAGGTCACCTCTTAGGCACCGTTGTTCAAGAGTGAAGAGGCCCAGCTGTTGCAGCCTCAGATGATAAGGAAGGTGTTCCAGTCCCTAATCATTCTAGTTGCCCCCCTCTGCACTTTTTTCATTTCCACAATATATTTCTGGAGGCATGGTGACCAGAACTGTACAAATTACTCCAGATGGGGCCTCACCATACATTTATCAAGAGGCAAAATGACACTTGCTGACTTATTTTTTATACCCTTCCTAATGATCTCTAGCATTGAGTTTGCTTTTTTCACTGCTGCGGTACACTTGTTGCAGAGAGTTCAGACACCACCAGTTTATAAACGTAATTGAGGTTACTAATGTTGAAGCTCCTTTGCCACTGGTTTGCCTACTCCCCCAGTGTCAAGAGTTCCCTCTGGAGCTCCTCACAATCTCTCGCAGTTTTCACTACCCTGTATAATTTAGTGTTGTTGGCAAATTTGGCTACCTTGCTATTTACTCCTACTTCTAGATCTTTTATGAAGAGGTTGAAAAGCAGGGGTCCCAGTACTGAACCTTGGGGGACCCCACTCTTTACCTCCCTCCATTTGGAGATGTGTCCATTTAGTGCTACCCTCTGTTTCCTGTCTCTTAGCTAGTTGCTGATCCAGGACAAGACCTGTCCCTTAATTCCATGACTGGCAAGTTTATTCAAGAGCCTTTGGTGTGGGACCTTGTCAAAAGCCTTCTGATAGTCCAGATAAGCAATGTCAACTGAATCTGCTTTATCCATATGCTTGCTGACACTCTCAAAAAATTCCAACAGATTAGTGAGGCATTATTTGCCCTTGCAAAAGCCATGCTGGCTCTCCTTCAGCTGTGCCTTCTCTTCTATGTGCCTATTAATTTTATTTTTTAGGATGGTTTCCATCACTTTACCTGGGATACATGTCAAACTGACCCGTCGGTAATTTCCTGGATCACCTCTGTATCATTTTTTGAAGATTGGTGTTACATTTGCTACCTTCCAGTCATCAGGCACAACACCTGATTTAAGGGAAAGATTATATATTTTGGCTAGGCCATCAGCAATTTCATCTTTAAGTTCCTTGAGAACTTGTGGATGGATGCCGTCTGGTCCTGGTGATTTGTTAGCATTTAGTTTAACAAGCCTGCGATAACTGTATTCCATTGGTTATCATTCGTCCACCAGGTTTCAGTGATGTCAATAATATCAATATTTTTTATCTACGGCTCCCTTATTTTGTTACAGAGCCTTCTGGCATTTGCATACAAGCATTTATAGATGCTTTTCTGATACAGCCTTTTGAGTCCAGTTGCATCATTAGCTTGCCTCTTGCATCCTTATGCTGGATGCTGGTGACTAGCTCCTGGCTCTGCTCAGTATTTTTTACATCTTCCTCACTACTCAAGTAGACACTTTCCTGAACCGGATGCTTTCCCAAACCAAATGCTGCCCAGCTCCTGTTGGCTTTTCCCCTTTTATCAGTTTAAAAGCTGCTTTGCAGCCTTTTTGATGTTGAGTGCCAGCAATCTGGTTCCATCATGGTTCAAGTGCAACCCATCCCTCCTGCACAGGTTTGGCTTGTCCCAAAATGTTCTCCAGTTCCTGAAAAATCTGGAGCCCTCCTCTCGACACCATTGCCTCAGCCACACATTGAGGCTTCTAAGCTCTACCTGCCTGATGGATCCTGTACGAGGAACAGGCAGCACTTCTGAAAATGCTATTTTTGGATGTCTGGGACTTCAATGTTATTCCTAACAACTTGAATTTGGCTTCCAGGATTGACCATTGCGCCTTCCCAACACCATTGGTACCAACGTGTACCATGATGACTGGCTCCTTCCCAGTTCTCTCTAACAAACTATCTGGATTTTTCATGATGTCTGCTACCTTTGCACCTGGCAGGCAAGCCACCATATGGTTATCATGGACATCACAGATCCATCCCTCTGTATTTCTAATAATTGAATCCCCTAGCACAGTGATGGCGAACCTTTTAGGGACCGAGTGCCCAAACTGCAATTCAAAACCCACTAATTTTTCGCAAACTGCCAATACTGCAATTTAACCTGAATACAGGTAGCTGTGAAGGGGTGATGTTGGGTGCCCACAGAAAGGGCTCTGAGTGCCACCTTTGGCACCCGTGCCATAGGTTCACCAACACTGCCCTAGCACAAGGAGCCTCTCTCCTGCAGCCAGTTCATCTACATTCACCTGATCAGCTATATTAAGGGAGAGGTCTTTATTTTGTCCCTGTTGTTTGTCTTCATGTATCTCATCAAGTGTGATGAGGGAGAGATCCATAGATGGAACCAATTGTTCCTCTGAGCATTCCTCATGAGGTGTGATGAGGGAAAGAGTCTCAAATTGATTCTGTAATTTGAGACTCTCTGAGTGATCCCTTGGCCTTCTGCTTCTTCAAGTCACATTGCTCCATGCATCTATCTCCTGAATTAGTGAAGTGACTTCTTCCTCAGAAGTGTGCCCTGTCTCTTCTTTTTCCAGGATAGTCTGCTCCGCTCTTTCCAAGAACAGCTCAAGCTCGTTAATTTGTTGCTGGTTAGATATGCAGGACTCCAGCTGCTGAACCTTCTCTTCTAGCAGTGCAACCAGCTTGCACTTGCTGCAAGTGTAGTTCTCCACACGCTTTGGCAAGATGACAAACATGGCACAAGCGTTGCAGGTAACTACAGCTGCTCCCTCCGACTCCATTTTAACCTTGATAATTTCATTTCCGGTAACCTTTTCCGGCTGATATTCCCACCAGTTTTTGCCTGATGGTAGGTTGTAAGTTTTACATATGTTCCAATGGAGCATTGCTGCTATTTTATTATGGCGGGCTAAATAATCGGTTGTTGTTGTTGTTGTTGTTGTTGTTGTTGTTGTTGTTGTTGTTGT
>JAHTLZ010000054.1:8591749-8607481 GCA_023846285.1 Phrynocephalus versicolor
TCTTCTTCTTCTTCTTCTTCTTCTTCTTCTTCTTCTTCTTCTTCTTCACATTTGTCCTACTTGATGGTGGGGTCCATTATTCTTGTTTTGGCCCCTCACATGGCGCAGTCATGGGTTATGTCCAGGTGAACCTGGGGCAACTACATGATGCACAATTTCCCAAGTCCTGGAATAAAAAGTAATAGGAAAGCAGCTATGCTAGTTAATAAGATGAAAGTTGATTATTGTTTAGTGTACATAGACCATGCTCACCACAAGGGTAAGGGAATCCCTAGATTTGTTGAATAAGCCTCAACTGGTTCATCCCATCCCAATAATACTGTCTCCTGGACTCTCTGTATATAAAACCCAGACCTTTGAGATGTTCATCTTCATTTGCTTAAGCCTCTGTTGAGAAGCACTTTTCAGGCAGAATTAATTTTCATTTGCCATTTATTGTGGGTGCTCCGATTTATTGGTGTCTTCACATGCTGCGTGAAGTGAGCGCGAGGCAGAGAGTTCTTCACGTTTAATTTCAATCGTTGGGTGTAATGTCTGTGAAATGCGTATAATGATTGTTTCTATTAAGGAAGCCTCCATCTCAGCTGAAATAATAAATATACCAAGCCATGCATCCATGCCATGCTTCTGATGTATGATACTCCCTTAGTGGGGGCTTATCTTGGAACCGCTGAGACTGTCATGGGAATTATCTTAATCTTTAAGGATGTGCAAGGAAATGTGCAGGGACACACTGCTTTGTTTTGTTTGCTGCTTCTAACCCAAGATACCCCACAAAGTGAAGTAGAAAAAGCTAAAATAAAAATAAAGGCTTTAAAAATGAATGAATGAATGAATGAATGAATGAATGAATGAATGAATGAATGAATGAATGAATGAAACAACTCCTCCCCTTTTAAAAAGCCCAATGAAAATCAAGCACACCTTCTCCCATTAAAGTCCCTTGCCCACCAGTCAGTAGACAAATACTACTGCTTTCTAGCTAAAAAAAGAAAAGAATGGTGGTGCAGATAAAAAGTCCTCTCCTAAAGATATGATGAGTGTTGGAAGCTCATAAGCTTTTCTAGTCTTCTGGCCCCAAATCATAGAAGGTTTTATGGATCATAAACCAACATCTTGAGCTGTGATCAGAAATGCAAGTGGCGTTGAAGGTCATCTTACCAACAGGACTGGTCATGATGGATAGACTTTGTTGTACTGTGCTGCTAAAGCTGAACCAACTTATTGCAACCTTAAGAGCACTTTCAAGATAAGTGAGCTATTTAAGCAGTGGTTTTACCAGTCTCCCTGTGAGTTTCTGTGGTCAAGTGGGGAAGCACACCCAAATCTCCCGAGTCCTCGTCCATGACTTTGTCCACTACATCACACTACATCCTTCATCAATTCACTTCTCTTTTCACATCATTCAAAATGAGTTGCCAGGAAGAATTCTGCCTCGCTCTGTGTGAGAATGTGGGAAGGGTGTGCCAAAAGTACTTATAGCCCAGAAAATAATACCCACACCCCCAGCCACACTTACACACACCTTTAAGAAACCAAACAGAAAACCAAACATGAAATACAATTGTACACTGTCGGACAATGAAATGATGTCACTCCTTGGAAATTCTCTTGCAAGTTGCTTCTATTGACTCTTCCATCTTCTCCCCTTCCCTTCTCTTTTTGAAGACTTTGTTCAGAAATGTGCTAGAATTCTTCCATGGTACAGCCAGTTATTGTGGGAGCAACCACAGCTTTGATCGTCCCATCTAAGAACCTACCTTCTCTGACCCTTGTATCTGTTCTTGGGAGGTCATGATTCCAACCTCGGATCTGTAAGGTTGTTGGACTACAACTTGCTCTTACTGTTGGCTGTGGTGATGTAGAAGTCTGAAAGTTGTACTCTGGCCATTGTAGTCTGTCAATCCAAGGTTAGAAACCATTGTTTTAAAGGCTCTGTGTCAGCTTTCCATAGGGTTGACTACAAGCGCCATTTTGTCTTTAATCTAGGACTTCTTGCCATCCTGTTATATTATCAACTATTGTCAACCTCCTCCAGCACAGGTGACTTTGCCTGGGAGGTAGTGTCACCAGTGCAGTTAGGTGTGTGAAAAACCATCACTCTCTATTTCAATGTGTTTCATCAAGCCTCTGTACTTTCCCTTAAAATCTTTTTTTCATATACAGTGGTACCTTGTATAACAGACAGCTTGTATAACAGAAAATTTGTACAACATAAAAAATTCCGGAGATAGGGGAAATTTGCTTAACATAATTGCCTATGGGGAAAATCCGTACAACATAAAAATGGGATCACTCTGCTTTCAATGCATTCCTATGGGAATTTGTATAAAGGAAAATTTGCTTAACATAATTTCATTTGGAACGAATTAATTCCTTTATACAAGGTACCACTGTAATGTTTCAGCACTTCATTCCCCCCCACATACATGCATGGAAATTCATATGTGTGCACCATGCACATTTATTCCAAATGTTTGCTCTATGAAGTGATTAAAATATGCTAGGATATACCTTTCACTTCTCTGAATTTTCATCTATTTCTATTTTAGGAACTCGCACTTGATTTCTGCATCTTTTAATTCCTCGGAAAATCACCACAGACCTTACCGGCGTGTTCCACCCTGAGAAACAGTAAGCTTTGTCTCACAGCCATTATTGAGAGGTGAAAAATGAATATTTCTGCCTGGAATCTCACTTTCTGTTCAATTCTTTCCCACCTCTAATTGTGGTGGCAGACCCAGCTGCTCACTTACATGGGCTTGTATTCACATACCGCCTCTGCCCCATTGGGTACCCAACTTTCTCTCCTCCCCCCCCCATTGCTACCCAAATTCCCCCAAAATAACTGGGTTTTTTTATGGGTACATGCAGAATGTTTTTTTTTAATCTTATGAAGCATCCCTTAGAGATTTTTTTTTTTTTGTTTGTCAGGGAAAGCATGCCTATTCCAGGAAATGTTTTTCTTCCTACGAGTTTTTTTGTCTTACAAGGCATTTGTCTTAAGAGGTACCACTGTAGTGGTGGTGGTGGTGGTGATAATAATAATAATAATAATAATAATAATAATAATAATAATAATAATAATAATAATAATAAAGAAATAAAGAAATAAAGTGTGAGGTGCTTCATTTAATTCAGGCCAAATGAATGGCATTTGAGGTGTTTCATTTCGCTCAGGCCAAATGGGTTGCACAAACTGAACTACAAACTGAACCACGAACCAGCTTGTTGCTCATCTTGAGTCCCAACGTTAGGGGAGCTGCCTAAGGTTCTGAATCCTATCCCCAAAATATCCCAGCAAGAGAAGAAAGAGAAGCACTTCTCAATTATGCCAGCAAGGAAAACCAAGACACACATTTGACTCCCTTAATTTGCTTTATACTTGTATTCTTTGATTGCACACTGGCTTGAGATAATGAAAACGATGAAGGTAAGCATACACATGTTTTTAAACACATCAACTAGCATTCCTCTGTGTTTTGCAGCCTTTCACATTGGCCCATGATGCTGAGCAGTTTATTTTTTATAAATGAAGGGGCTGTGATTTTGAAAGCGATGAGAGGTATAGATGAGTCCTTTGAAGCTGGGGGCGGGGGGAGATACTATTCATAAATACCTTGATGTCCAAATGTGTATTATGCTTTATTGCAAAAAGAGCAGAGTGTTTTTTAAAAACTGTTCCACGTGACTGTTCCACATGAAAACACAGCTCCTTAGGATCCATATTCGCATCTTCCACATTCTGAGCTGAAATGGTACAATTTTGTATTTTTTAAAAATATCTGCTCCTTTGATGGAATTGGCTGAAAACTGGCTGGACTCAGAAGCCCTTTAGAGCCAATCATTTATGTCACTCCACTTCACAATAGCTAAATTGCTTGAGCATTGAAACATTGCCCTTTGGGAGGAGAAAACAATGCCTGCAGTCCCCCCTCCCCTCCATCATCTTCCTTTTTTTCAAAGCTTGTTGGGCCTCTGACGAAATTACTATTTTTTTAAAAAAACTACATTCTTCCTAGAATGATCTCTACTTTAGATTTGTATTGAAAATAGTGCAGCATTACAAGCAACTTAGCTATGCCCGAAGAGTGAAAATAAGTTGGGAAATGCTAGCTATTTCCCAAGCTGGAAGGTACAATGGAATTGTTCCTGAAGCCAGGAGGAAGTGTGATTGTGTCACTGGAAGATATTTATACATTTTGAGAGCTTGGGGCACAAAGCGTAGAAGTAGAACTGAGCAAAACACAGGGTGGCAATGACTGTAGGAGGCGTAGAAGGGTTGTAGGGAAATGATAGCCAAAAAACCTTGAGTACATTGCATAATGGAGCACCAAGAGAGCTATTTTCTAGGGATGGGCACAAGACAGAAAAATAGAGTTTCATTTTCATTTTGTTTCTACTCGCAGTTCATTTTGTTTTGTTTTTAAATGATTTTTGTAAAAAAAATATTTGCAATGAAACAAAACAATAAGGAATCAATTTGTTACTCTATAAAATTGCTCCCCTGTGTCCTAGAGGGACCAGATTTGGTGGGTAGCTTTTTACCAGTGAGTCATTTTACAGAGTAGCAAAATGTTCTGTTTTCAAAGGGACAAAGAAGAGTTTCATTTTGTTTTGCAACAAAACGCTGTTTTTCATTTTGTTTTGTAATGTTTTGCAAGCTTACAAAATGACAAAACTGTGTGTCGTTTTTCGTAAGGTGCCCATCTCTACTATTTTCACATCAGACAATGGTTCTTCCATTGAACTGCATATCTGTACAGTATTGCCTTGTTTAGTTCCAAGAAAGGAACTCTCAAATCATGCCTTTGGAAGCCTATTCAGTTCCCTCGTTTCATCCATCAGAAGTTGCCTTGTACCAAGTCAAAGCTGTGGTCCCTTGGGCCTGGTATTGCCACCTCCAATTGCCAGCAGAACTCTATGTTTTCAAGATGGATTCCCTTCTTTCTCTACTCTGAGATCCCTGGTTTTTCTTAATGGTCTCCCATCACCATGTTAGCCTGACCTGGCCCTGCTTAGCATTTGGAATCAGGCAACATTGTGTGTCCAGGGTGTTACCACACAAT
This sequence comes from Phrynocephalus versicolor, assembly GCA_023846285.1. Classification (NCBI taxonomy): domain Eukaryota; kingdom Metazoa; phylum Chordata; class Lepidosauria; order Squamata; family Agamidae; genus Phrynocephalus; species Phrynocephalus versicolor. The sequence continues at coordinate 8,596,819 of JAHTLZ010000054.1, forward strand.
GAGTTCCTCAATGCCGAATTCAAAGAAGACTCTTGGATTTTGACTCCCAGAATCTGTGGGGTGCTGCAAATAAGACCTGCTCTCCGAGGTTCTTCCACATACCATCCAAAATTGGCCAGACAGCTACCTATCTCTCTTTACTCAGTTTTCCTCAAAACTGGAGAGCATTTTCCCTTGCCTGATGTAATGACATGCCTTCTGCCTTGTTATGGAGCAGATTCAGAGGAATACCTCTTAATGCAAGATGCTGTTCATGTGAGCAGGGTGCTTTGGAAACCCTAGTGCACATGGTTTTGTACTGCCCACTCCATCATGACCTCCGGTTAATGTATCTTGCTCCCATTTTACAAGCCCTGGAGGGGAAATCAGACCTGGACAAAATTCATTTTATGCTAACTGTAGACAGGACAACCTCTATTAAACCAGTGGAAGAATTTTTCAGCAAAATTGTGAGGGAACGCAGCTTTGTATCTCACTGAAAGTTTTCTACAAATCTCATCATCAATATGTTACTATGTCTGTTTTATATATGCCAATAAATGTTCTTCTTCTTCATCAGCACTAAGGGTGTTCGGAAGCCCCCAGGTAGGCCCCAAATTGAGCAAACAGAGAGATGACCCACTCTTCAATTTTGAGAATATGTCCAAACTGGCTCCATGCCCAGGCCTGCAACATTATCTGGATATTCTAGGATAGGCATGTCCAAACTTCGGACCTCCTGATGTTTTAGACCACAACTCCCAGAATTCTAAACTTAGTTTGCCAATGACAAAGGACTGTGGGAATTGTGGTCCAAAACATCTGGAGGGCCAAAGTTTGGACATGCCTGGTCTGTTTTAGGGAAAACAACCAACAACAGCATTCCCATGAGTGAGCAGTAGGTGGGTACATAGCACATTCATTGTGTGACCCATCTATTCCACAATCTGCCTTCCACAAGGACTTCCACATGCCATTCCCTCTGCTTGTAGTAAGCGCTGGTGTTCTGCTGCATGAAGAGTCCACATGCTGGTTTCCACACTGTTTGTTTACATACTGTGCTTTAAAGATTATGAATCTACTACGGAAGTCTTCTAGCACACTAAAAAGCAGTTTCTTTTAAACTGGGGGGGAAGCATTTCACTGCTCTGAATTACATCACAGAATGTACGGGCGCATAAATGGTGCTGTGTTAACCAAGTGTCCAACTGATGGACTCCTGATCAAGGATGGGGCTGGACTGGATTGATTTCAAGAATCATTCCAGGGCAAAAAGCCTAGGATTTTTATGGGCCTGCCTCTTTTCAAACCTACTCTCCCAAGCTGAGTCATGTGGAGCGGACTTCATTGTCCACATGGCAGCCGATAGAATGCTTGGTCTCCGAAACAAGTTGTGATATAAAACAGGCATCCTCTTAAATTGTTTTTCTTTCTTTTCTCCTACCAGGAAGATCTGGAAAGCAGATCTTACTCTGACCTCTCTTCAAGGCATATTCTCTTGACCTTGAGCTGCAAATGTAAAAACATCTTTTGAGGCAGTTTCATTTCTTTAAAGGCTGCCATATGCTTTATATTAAATAAAATATTCTTTTGCCATCTGTTTGACTGGTGTCTCTGAGTTATAAAGTGGCAAAACAAGGGATGTCTGCAGACTTAAACATACAAGTAAAACAGCTTTTCGGAAAATGCAGTAAGGGAGGCTAAGGCCGCTGTTTATGTTTTAAAGGTGAGAACTTAAAGATCAAGAAGCTAGAATTGTGGGTATATGAGAAGAGGCAGTGTGGGAGGACTAAATAATCCAACAACTAGCTTTCCAGTTTCTTGAAAGAGGAAACGTGTGGCAATTCGCCTTTTTGCTTGCAATCTCTTCCATGGCATCATTGGCTTGACAGAAAGTCCAGGCGTAACCAGTGGTACACATTATTTTCCTAAGTAGCCATTTTAATACATGTGGGAGAGATATCACCACAAGTCAAGTCAAGTCAAGAGACCTTTATTGGCATGAAAACAACAAACAAGCTGACAGCACAGTTCAAAAGGAAAATCGGAAACAAACAGCTAATAGTGCTGATACAAGCAACTAAGACGGTTACTTCATGCCCATTCTCATCCCGGCAGGAAGTTTGTTGCGTGTTGATGTCGGTCACACTCATGTGGTCTTCTTCCAGTTCTGTCCCTGTTCCCTTGTATGTGCAGGCATGATGGAAGATACCGGCATGACTCTTACCGCACGTCCTCGTTCCGTGATGAGATGTGAAATTCCACGCCTTTGTTCTCCGTTTCCCCCCCCCCCGGCCCTGACCTTCCATTTTTTGATGTTTCGATTCTCTGAAGCTTCCCTTCAATGCGTTACAGAGCTAAGTTTGAGGCATTTGTCTTTTAATCTCTCTTCACTCCATAGGGAATGTACTGACGAATGTCACTTCGCACTCCTGCCACTAGATGGAGAATGGCACGTTGTGTGACCAGCCTTAGCTCATGGCCACTCATCTTGGAAGGAGAAGCGTGATGAGCAGCTTCCTGAGGCCAGGGAGGGGAATCTCTCATCCTGCTTAAATCGCAGTTCAGGGGGTGTGGTCGGGATGAACTCCCCTCGTCCTGCAATGGATGTGCAGTTAGATTACTTTGTACCGGTCCCAAGCGGGACCACAAACAGTGATTAGATGGACGTGAAGTATCAGCTTGATAGTGAAAACAGAAGAGGGAGGAGAGGAGAACCCAGGGCCACAAGCTGCTAAAATTCTAGAAGTAGTCGAAAGAAGGTGACATGTGTAGAAAGAAGAAACTTAAGCCTAGTTGAGTCTTACCAACCTTGCATCCTGCCAAGGAGTGAGGATAGATGTTTCTTACAGAGTGTAGTTTTTTTCTATTATCAACACAATTTCTTGGGTGAAATCATTCCCAGTGGCACATAAAGGGGGATCTCCTTCAGACACTTCCACCGCACACTCATTGTCTCTGTCGCATTACACACCCAAGGCGATAGATAAGTCACAGTCATGGAGACATGGAGCGTCGTACACAAAGTGACCCAGTCCCTCAGTCCAGAACCAGCCCGTCTTCCCTGTACAGACAACCAATAATCAGATGAGCAGCGAGACTGCTCATCCTGCCTCCTTGGCAGAGTGGCCGGCTGTACAGGAAAGCAGTAAAGAGTAGGTTGGACCCGTTATGCAACTGGCATGTTGCCACCAGAAATGAGCGACACATGGAAAATGCTGAATGGACTGGCCGTTTCTGGGGGAAGAGAATGGGTCACCTTGGTCCCAAGTTTTATATCTGAATATGAGTACAAAGCTCCCATCTAGTCATAATAATCACATGCTGTCAAGCCAATTTGGACTTATAGTGACTCGATTCTAGGTTTTCCAGGTAGAGAGTATTCCGAAGTAACTTTCCATTCTTTTCTTCTTGGGTGCTCCTGGGACTGTGCAGCTTGCCCAAGGCCACCCAGGATGGCTCACACCTAGAGGCACACTGGAGAATCCATAACCCAACCACTCAGCCTGAGACCTAACTTGATGAGCACTCCAACAGAGAGAAGTCATAAAAATGTCATAAGAACATGAGAAGAGCTCTACTGGGTCAAACCAAAAGTGCATTTATGATTCCGCATCTGATTAGTCACATCGCCTTTTACCGGTAAGCTACACGCTGTTTGTGAAGGGAACACCCTGCTTGTATAGTTGCTCCAAGAAACTGGTGATGGGTGGCAAACAGACTGTGAACATTCCTGTTCCAGAAGTTTTTTAATTAATACAACATGGACTGTGGGTCCTCTGATGGCAATTTTAGTGTAATGATTTTAGTGTAAGGTTTTTTATTATTGTTTTAATAATTTATTGATATTTGATGTTTTAACTGTTTTAATTCTTTATTGTAAGCCGCCCAGAGACCTTTGGGTAGCGGGCGGCATATAAGTTGTAAAAATAATAAATAAATAAATAAATAAATAAATAAATAAATAAATAAATAAATAAATTTTGGTGCTGTAGAACCATCATGGTTACTTAGTCGATGTTGTGGGACCCATCTATGTGCATGCACAAATGTGTCTAGTATGACCCAAGGCTGTCCTGAACCATATAATCTCTATGCTGAAGATTCAAAGAGGGTTTCAGTATATACTACAATGATGATGTTGCAGTCTACACAAGGCTTTGGAGGAATTTATTTATTTATTTATTTATTTATTTATTTATTTATTTATTTAATTAATTTATATTTATAACCCTCCCATCTGGCCCTCTGGCCACTCTGGGCAGCTTACAGCACTATACAAAATACAGTTCGATATAAATAAGACCAAATGAATACAGTAAAAACACAACAACAACAAATTTGTAAACAAAAATGAAACCAGTAAATAAATTAAATGCATCTTTACATAAGATTAAAAGGCAATAAGGTCATTTAACTGTTGAAGATGTGAAACCGAAAAGAGTAAAATTAAGTAAAGATTGAGATGGCAAGACCGTAACTAAGGTGTTATAACTAAGAGCTCAAGAAGACCAAGGCTCTTTTATATTAAACCAGGGAAGGGGCTAGACAGATATTGAGCAGAAGCTCATTCCGCAAGTGAGAGCGATCACCGAAAAGGCATGAGATCTTGTTCTTTCCTTATGTGCCTCTTTAGGGGTGACAGATCTTAGGCATGTGATCTTTATGCACGTGAGGTGTACCCTTTCACCACTGCAAAACTTATGGTCGTCTCCATGCCAAGTTAGATAAATAACAATTAGGTGCTGTCAGTTCAGTTCTGAAAGGGTAGCTTTGAGGTCCAAGCTAAATAAAATACAAACGCAAAAATAGGTGATGCTTGTATAGACCACTAAAAAGCTTCCTTGGCTTATGGAGACCCTTTTGAGGGTTGCCAAGTACAGAATACTTTACTTAACTCTGTAGAAGTCCTGAAGGCTTCTGAAGGTTTTAGTCTAAGATAATCTGGGGACTAAAGGTTGGAAATTACTCCTTTAGATGTTTTAAGATCACTCATTTCACCACATTATTGTCCAGATGTGAAGATTAATCTCCTCTCCGTGCCTTGAAGTCCCCCCCCCCGACAAAATCTTTCACACAACCCCTAAAATCCACTGGCAACTTAAATGCAGATTCAAACCCCCCCCCATGTGGTTTTGGTTCTGCTTCCTGTGTTCCCACCTCCCGCACTCTGATTCTATTGCTTCTGTCTGCGGTGAGGGGGGAGAGAAAAAATGCAGGCTCACTTCCGCCTGCCTGCCATCGGCAACAGCTAATTGTTCCAGCCTGTTAGGATTCCTGTCTGTTAAAAGTGGGGGGGGGAGCCCAACAAAACCCAACAAAAAGCAGAGGAGGGCCAGGCATGCAATGCTTTAAAACAGCAACAAGGAACAGCAACAAGGATTTTACCTGCTCCAACCAGGTACTTGTAAGATGCGCTGGGGTGCGCTTAAGTGGGCGTGGTTGTACTTTTTTTTTTAAAAAAAAGTCCGCTGCTGGTGGGAAAACAATTTTATGCTCCACATCTGTGAGCATTTTGCAGCGGATTTTAGGAGTCGTGTGAAAGCAGCCTAAATTGTTTAGTTCCATGGAGAAAGAGGTACCACACACTGCACCTCCCTTTCCGACACTAAGGAAAACAACCCAACAGACTTCTTGAACTCTTCCTATCTGTACTGCTGTTGCAACGGATATAGGCAGAGTTGCAAGCGGTATGCATAGCGTTCATTCGTTTCCAATTTCTAGTTGTTCAGACTTATCTTTTCTCCCAGCAAACAGTATTTATTGCAAGTTCTTTGAAAGCTGTAAAGTCATTTGTACTTGAGACAGAACGAGGAAGGCAGAGAAGAGAGTTATAGGAAGCTGTCCAGTTCTATAAACAAAGCTGCTTTCTCCATTCCTTTGCTTTTCATTCTTTAATTTTAACACTCTCTTTGCCCATTTCAGGGTGAGCTGTTATTAAAAGTTATCCGGAAAGCATTTGGATTGCAATTCCAAATTAATATGTGTACTTCAACTGTCTTATTCCCTGTTGGGATACACTCTACTCTGAATTTCATTTTCTCCCCAATTAATATGCAAACCACAGTCTCCTTGTCCTCAGAACTTAGAAAAGTTACTTTTCTCAAAGTAACCAGAGTTCCATTAATGGCATACCCAGCACAGCCCTTGGTTGTATTGGATGGGCATTATGGAAGCTGTAGGAAGAGATATTTATAGAGGGGAGCCAGTGTTTTCAGGCTGGATGGAGAAAGAATAAATTTTTCAGCATGTTGTGTTTTGTCTTCTCACCTGTTGGCCAGGGCAGGAAGAAAAATATTGACAGACTGGGCCTTTGGATATGACCCAGTTGGGCTATCTACTTATCTATGATCTTCCAAGTTCCAGTTTCAGGATTCTAGTAGCATTGCAGAATCACATTGCAGAATTTGTGGAGGGTAGATCACTCCAGACCCTAGAGACTGGTGATGCCCCTTTCATAAAGGTGCAAAACCCGCCCTGGCTTTGAGCCACAAATTTCACAAGAGCAACCCAAGACATGGGACATATCTTGGAGGGAGGGCTCGCCACTGTGAATCACTCCTCCAAAGTTCAGAGTGAAAACCAGAGTGGATTCACCTCCCTTCTGTGAAAGCAGAGTCACCAGCCTCGATGAACGAAGGACATCTCACAATTCCGCTCACTTGGTTATGCCTCCTTTAAAGCAAAAATTTGCTCAAACACTAATCTGCTCATCCCTGATTAGACAAGACTCCCTTGTGCACGACTAAAGTTCACCAAGGAAGACAAGAATGATGGGCTTCAAGGGGAGGGCAGAATACTGTGAGCAGCTAGAAACAGAGTTTATGTGAATGATTGCATGTCAAAGCTGCCCGGGGCAACATAGTGCTGACTAGCGAGAGCCCATTTCATCTGCATATCTCATAGCAGAGGAATTATGCACTAGAGAAGAGATGAAGCTCGTGATGAATGAGGTGGTTGTTGGGAAGAGCCAGTATGAAGCAGTGCACATTTCTTTTCCTCTCTTCCCATTTTACTGCACACCCATTGAAGCAGGGACAGCCCTATATCACGTATGACATTTCTCTTTTTCCATGTCAGCCATAAGAGGAAGAATGGAATATAAAACCGAATTCCCACTGGGGTATCCTGATCAAACACCTATGTAAAGAAGCGGGAATGACAAACCAGAATGGCCCTGGACAGAAAGATAGGGGAAATCACAAATGTACAGTCTTGAGCTGAATGTTTCCCAACACGATTTTTGCTTGGATGCAAGTAATTTAGAGGGGCATTCTTTTATTTTTGCCTCTTTGGAGCTATTTTTTTTGAAAAAATATAGTGATGTATATTATTTATTTATTTATTTTATAGCTATATACAGGATAAGGATATGGTAAATGGGAAGCGGGGAAAAGGAACAAGGAGAGGGTTGACACAAAAAGACATTCCTATTATAATAATCAGTTGACTGTTCTTCTACCCTAGATATGCTTACTGTTGCTTTTCCATGTTTCGGTTCATTTCCATTTGTCGTGAATTTTTGGAAAAATTTTGTTACCGTTTTTCATTTTTTCGTTTGTGGTTTCTACCCACTTTTTGTGCAATTTTTAAAGCATTTCCGTGCGCAGGCATCCCCCAATGCCCCAGACCAGAGGGAAAACACTAAAAAAATGGATGCTGGCAGAGACACGGTATAGACTAGGTATGCAGGGAGGCTGCAAAGGCAGCGGCGGGCATTGCCCAGGGTGCAGCAAGGCAGCCGCAGAGTGACTGCACTGCGGGGCAGAGGAGGGTACTCACTGAGAGGTACGCAGCATGCACGCACACAGGGAGGCTGCAGGACTGAAGCTAGAGTCGCAGTGACAGCAATCCCACCCTAACTCCCACCAGAGACTGCAAGGAGGACGGGGGCTGCCAGAGCTTTTTATGCCCTCTGTGGCTGCCATACCTGCCCGCCCAGTCTGCAACCTGGGCATACTATTGGTTGAACATGATCCCATCACATGGCTTGCCTCCATTTTGTGGCTGGTGGTGACATCCATTTTAAAGGGAAAAGAAAAATACATCGCGATGGGAGAAGACAAAAACAAATGTTTTAAGGACCCCAACCCCCCTGGTAGGTATTATCAGACATTATAAATAATTATCGCTGTGTTTCTATGGATGTCCAGGGCGTTTTTTAACATTTAAAACAGCTCATTTCATTGCGCGTCGCTATTAATGGATACGAAAGGTAAGAACCACAATTTTCGTGGTTCTGTTTGTTTCGTTTCATTTTCATCACAATTTTCGTTTGTCGTTTCGTTATGTAATGGAAACGACAAACGGTAACGGAAACGAAAAAATGTTCATTCCGTGCCCATCTCTAGTGGCTAGTACTTGGATGGGCAACCACCAGGGAATACCAGGTGCTGTAGGCACCTGGAGTAGGAACTGGCAAACCACTCCAGTATATCTGCCAAGAAAACTCCATGGACATGGGGTCATGAAGAATAGGTCATGACTGTATGATACAACAACAACAACAACAACAACAACAACAACAGGCTGAAATTCAACAGCATAACTTATATTGTGTCTGGCTGGTGGTGCCATGAGGCTTATGTGGAATAAGTTACACTGTTGGATTTCAGCCATCCTTTCTTTGTTATGATTTATTAACGTTTATTGATCCCGTTTCTGCCCACCAAAGCTTTAAAAGTGATTTACAATGAAATAGACAAATCTGCCTGCCAGAGTACTATGGAAAAAAATGTCCACAGTGACGGTTGCCCAGCAGGTTTGTGTCTCCGGTGGGTTGTCCTTCATGTAATCCTTTTTGTGGTTGGTTGCAGGCCTGATTATTCAAAGCGGTCATGGGCAGTCCTTGCAAAGAGAGCTCAATTTGTGTGTGAATGCAAAAATGCCAATCACCAACTTCCTATTAGAACTGCACAGCTGGAAGGGACCCCAGCCCCCATCACGGAGGCACAGCGAGGAATCAAACTCTCAACCTCCTGCTTTGCCGCCAGAGGCCTAAATCACTGTGGTCTCCAGCAGTTCTCATGTAATTCTCTTGTTCCCTGTGCTTCCCTGACAGAATGCTGGCCAATGGCCATCATTTAAAGATATAGTAAAATCAATCCACTTTTTTTTCTAAATGATATAGAATAATGCCCATCTGGCTACTTATGTGGAAGGGGATCAGACATGGCGTTCTGATTTTCTGGTCATAACATTTATTTAGGGATGTGTAGATCACATTGAACTGATCTTGAAGACAAAGTAGAAGCCACTGTGCTCACTTTGGGATAAGCTCTAGATCAAGCATGTCCAAACTTCGGCCCTCCTGATGTTTTAGATCACAACTCCCAGAATTCCAAGCCTGTATTTCCAATGGCAAAGGACTGTGGGAGTTGTGGTCCAAAACATCTGGAGGGCCAAATTTTGGACATGTCTGCCCTAGATGTTCTGAAATATATATACCAGACCAGGGGATGGCTGAGTCATGTTACACAAGCTGATCTTCTGAACAGTTATCAGGACAGTCCCATGTAGGACGTATTACAGTAGTCAAGGCAGAAGATGCCATTTTTGCTATCCTCAGTCCCATTATTCTGTCTAAAGCTCAGCAGAAGAATGCTTGGGCAAGATTCCATGAGGGACATTTTTTTTGGCGGGGGGGAGGGTGTAGGACTCTCCAGATCTCATAGCTCTACCAAGACCAAAACCAATGAGGACTGGAGTGCTTCTATTTTGCAACTGTTAAGTATTTCCACATCTGGAGGGGGGATATTGCCCATAGTAGGTCCTAGAGTTGGGAAATTACCCCACCACACAGAGTGATCTGGACAAATATAATGGGAAAGTGATTAAGGTAGTGATCACTGCAGCCAAATCCACTCTACTTAAGTCTATCAATTTGAGAAATGTTTACTTCTTGATTGGTCTGCTACTCTAACAGGAGAAATCTGGCGTTCAGTCCATTTTAATTAATAAGTGTAGTTACGAATTGTGTTTCTCTTCCTCTCTTTCTCACTCCATCATCATCGTCGCCACCATTTGCTAAACTTCATATCACATGAGGTTCCACTCCTCCTCAAAGCTGCTGGGTGAAATTTCGACTTTCCTTCCTCAGTGGCTAAATGCATTATAGGAATCCTGGAGGAATTCTTAATTATTGTCGAAGACCAAGAGAAGCTATTGCTAAGATGCAAATTAAGAAACTGAAGGCATGCTGTCTCTCCACAAAGTGATACTGATGATCTGAGGACAACACAGAAAGGAGTGAGAAAGCAGGAGAGGCGTGAATGGGTAATTCATCTCACCCATTTTGACCTCCCACATCTGTTCGTGGTTTGAAAGCTATAAATTGAAATGCAAGACAATTACCCACCACAGGCAAGGCATAAAAAGGCAACATTGCTCCAGTCTAAGTAGTTCCTTCAGGACTGGGTGCACCACTTCATCTTTTGCACATAGATCCACCACTCTCCTCCACAAGAACGTCACCTTGGGTCCTTTTAGGAAGAAAGGTGGGATAGAAGTACAGTGGACCCTCGTATAACAAATGGTTTGTATAACATAAAATCTGTACAACATAAAAATTCCAGAGATAGGGGAAATTTGCTTAAAAGAATCGCCTATGGAGCGAATCCATACAACATAAAAATGGTCGTGATTAGGAATTACTCTGTTTTCATTGCATTCCTATGGGAAATTT
>JAHTLZ010000054.1:8627826-8647294 GCA_023846285.1 Phrynocephalus versicolor
AACAAACAAACAAACAAACAAACAAACAAACAAACAAACAAACAAACAAACAAACAAACAAACAAGGGATTATTTGTGAATTTGGCATGGACTGGGTACAGACAGATCATGTAGTCTTAAATGGAGACCAGATGAAATTGACAGCTGTCCATGGTGCCTAAATACTGTTTGGTTTCTTTGCTTTTAAGGTAGTGATTGGAGTGATCTGGGTTGGAAAAAAGAGTGTTATTTTCCCCCAAGATCCTACAAATTATTTCATTTTTAATGACAAAAATGATCTTTTAAGCAGTTGTACAGTCTGCTTCTCTTTCAGTTTCCAGTTGGATGCCTTTTTGGTCAGGTGGAAAATCAGTGAAGGACTGGATCCATGTAACACTCCTTAGATCACATAGACATGGGTCCAGCAAGCTGTGGGGCCCACAACAACACACCAATGCAGCACCAATGGCCCTTTAAAATTGGACCTCAGAGGCAACAAAGGTGATTTTTATGCCGAGTATTCTAGAGTAAGCTGCACATGCAAGATCATGAAGGGAAGATTCGCCTACCAGCACCAATTATCCTCACATAATATGGAGGTTCAGTTTCACACTGTCTCTGACCACCAGCTGCCTGGGAGTAGGAACAGGAGATGGTTGTGGTCTCATAGTATTCTTGTCTTTCACACAAACCTTCTAGTGGAGCAGTGAGAGAAACAGGATACTAGAGCAGATGGATACAGAACTTGAAAAAGTGAGCAAGTCTTTAAGCAGTGAAGCCTAGTGGCTCCAGCATCACTGAGATCTTGTTTTTAGTCTAAGCTTAGCCACCTATGCCTTACATCAGGCATGTCCATACTTCGGCCCTCCAGATGTTTTGGACAGCAACTCCCATAGTCCTTTGCCATTGGCAATCTAAGCTTAGAATTCTGGGAGTTGTGGTCCAAAATATCAGAAGGGCCAAAGTTTGGACATGCCTGCCTTACATGCAGAATGCTGATATTCATCCCTCAAAATAGGTTTTGTACCACAGATAGCTCCTTTGATCTTCAGGCTGCCATCCAGAGGAAATCTGCTGATCCCATGATGTTGGAATCACTCGGCTCCCAAAACTCTGGATTTTGGACTACAGCTCCCAAAATCCACTGGCATGGTTATTGATGTTAGCTGGGCTTTTGGTCTGCACTATTCATGGTAAAGTTGGTCTAGAAAACATCAGTCCATCATCTGCCCTAAATGACAGCCATTAACTCACTTCTCCCAAGTACTGTACCACAATATGTATAAATCTGTAGCAGCCCAAAAGCCAGTGAATTCTAAGCTGCATCATTGTAGTAGAGCAGGGGTGTCCAAACTTTGGCCCTCCAGATGTTTTGGACCACAACTCCCAGAATTCCAAGCCTAGATTGCCAATGACAAAGGACTGTGGGAATTGTGGTCTAAAATTTCTGGAGGGCTAAAGTTTGGACTCCACTGTAGTAGAGTGAGAAAATTCAGGGAAGTCATAGTATTATTCTTCTCTGCTTTGGTCAGACCTCACCTGGAATACTGGGTCCAGTTATGGGGAACATCATTTGAGAAGGATACCAGCATGTCTGAACATGCATGAAGGAGAATGAACAAGAAAGCAAATGGTCCAGAAAAAGAACACCTATAAGCAATCCTTGAGGGAGTTGGGTATGTCTAGCCTTGGGAAGGGAAGACTGAGATGTGACATGACAGTCAGGTTCAGATATCTGAAGGACGTCAAGTGTGCTTCTTGCTGCTTCTCAGGAGATGACCAGAAGCCATGGGCTCAAATGACAGGACAAAACATTCAAAATAGACAGAGAAAAAAAGAGATGATCTTCACAGCAAGGACAGCTTCAGACTGGGATAATTTTGGAAGGTGGTGGGCTCTCTTCCATTTGCCTTTTTTAAAATGCTGCTGGATAGCAACGTGGGAGAGAAGATTTAAGTTGTGTTATTTATTTATTTTATTTATTATGGGGGATGAACTTGAGAACACTGGCTCATCTCTGGTTCTCTGATCCTTATGTTCTTCCATGATCAGAGCCCTATTAAACCTCCACATTCCTGAAGTGGATTCAACTTTGCTACTTTTCTTTTACACCAAAGATGGAGGCAGTTTTCTGAGCTCGAAATTTCATGATTGTCAGCCCAACCCTCATTGCTTCTCAGTTCAAATATCTGGTACGCCAACTTTAAAGCTGCACAAGAAAAGAGGTATTAGCCTTGCATAAAAATGCATAATAAGCATGTTTATTCAAGTCTCCAGGGCTTGATTTCTAATTGCAGAACACATGTTGGCAAATCCCATTTCCATCCAAGTGGGACTATGTACGACAGCAAATTTCGCTGTGATCAGGTCTTTCCGGAATGGGTAAAAATGTGTTATTGGTGTAACTAATCAATGAATTAGCTGAAACAAGATGTTCACCTGCTTATCCAACCAATGGTCTTTCTTTTACTCACAATATTAATTCCAATAATTTCCTTGCCTGTCACCCAAAGAAAGCTGGCTTATACTGTAGTCGTGCACTGTAGATGGCAGATCAATGCATGGAAATGCAGATATATGATGTATTTTGAAAAGTTGGCAAAATTTGTCAGAAAACATGATTTGTTTTCCAGTTTCTCCCTGTCTTTAATTAGAACCAGCAATGGATTGGGATGGATCTATATTAGGGATGGGGCTATTCGTTTTAGAAGCTACCAGTTCTGAAACAACCTGCAGGAGCCCAGCTGGTATTCAGAAGCCTCCAAAACACAATCAGCCAATCCCTTACCTTGCTCTGCACTCACGTAGGGCTGAGCTCCAAGGAGTAAGAAGCCTCCGACAGAATTGTTCCTTCTCCCTGGTGCTGGTCAATCAGACAGGAAGGCGGGACTATGCATTTCCCTGCACAGTTCCTGATTGGCCAGCGCCAGGGAGAAGGAATGATGACTTTGGAGGCTTCTTCCTCATTGGAGCTCAGCCCTGCGTGGGTGCAAAGCAAGGTAAGGGATGGGCTGATTGCATTTCGGAGGCTTCTGAACACCAGCTCAGCTCCTGTGGGTTGTTTTGGAACCAATAGCTTCTGAAACAAACAGCCCATCCCTAATCTATATTCAGGTGACAGCAGTAGGGCTTCCTTGGTGGCCATCTGGGGTAAGGGAGGCCATTATCCCCTGCAGGCTTGGTTGTTCATTGGGCAGCTGGATGGCGGTGACCATGGTGTGCATTGGCTGCAGCACTGATGGATGGAGGGATTCTCTCTCACTGTCCCCTCCATTCTTCGGTCCTGCCACCACAGTGTCATTTCAGCCAGAGACTTTGCACAAACTACAGAAATGCAGGTGGAAGGAACTGTTTGTTGCCAGATCCACAAATTTCAGTTACAGTAGGACCCCGGTATCCACTGGGGATTGGTTCCAGGACTTCCATGGATAATGAAAACTGTGGATAAGAGAGAACACCAAAAATCCCCAAAATTTCTGTTTTGTGACAGTAGCTTGCTTTACAGCTTCTGTTTTGTGTCAGTAGCTTGCTTTACAGCTGCTGTTGGTGACAGTAGCCTGCTTTACGGATGCTGTTTTATGATAGTACTGTAGCTTGATTTACAGATGCTGTTTGTCACAGTAGCTTGCTCTGCAGCTGCTAAATTATCTATTTAATTTTTTCCCTGCCTACTGTGGATAACTGAATCAGTGGATAATGAATCAGTGGATACGGGGGTCCTACTGTACTCCTTTCTTGCTGGGACCCATGAACTCACGGCCGCCTTAACAAAAAAAATAAGTAATTTAGCAATATTTCTTCAGATCTCTGCTAAAATGTGAGGGAGAGACTTGTATTCTCTTCCTGTTCTTATATAGATTGTCAGTTGTTTGAAAGCAGTTGATTCCCCATCAATTTCCATTAGCTAAGGATCCGTCCCAGAAGAGGTGAACAAAATTGAAAGGAAGCTGCTGAGATATTTCTTTTCCCTCCTCTCTGTTGGGTGTTTCCCCCCCCCTCCCCAGTTCGCTTAACATTAGCAACAGCTGCTGTGTGAACTACTTTTACACGACTCTCCTCTGAGTCTCTGCTTTTCAAGCCGTAGCAGCCTTCTGAGCCAAAAGGGTGTCCTCTCGTCAGCCAGGCAGAAAGATATATTTAAAAATCACTAGTCTGTTTGCTAATTACCTCAGGGAGAAGAAGAAAAGTGCAGCTTTTATAGTGTAATCAGCAGAAAAAGTTTAGCATTCTCATGAAATTTTGCTGACATGGAAAAAACACCTCTCTCTTTTCTCCCCCTTATGGCCCTCCCTCCCAAAAGCAAAACACGAAGCGCATTTTGCAGTTTGGATCCCTTGCATTTCCTGACAATAGTAACACATATGCATATATTCCCTCATACATATGCACAAAAAAACCTCCCCGTGACCCCGAATTATACCCCTGAAGCGTCCAAAAATACAGCCACCTGTGCTGATCCAACATCAGCAAATGCGCGCCATCTGTTCCATGCCCACTCAGAGCAGGTCTTTGGTAAACTGAATGGGACAAATGACTACTGTATTTATAAAGCAAGCAAGCCTAAAACATTTTGCAGGGATTGCTCATATCAATTGCTTGTGGCTGGAAAGAGGCATTCTCCCACTCCAAGGTCCTGTTCCGTGGCTGGGTGTCTCCATTTTGCTGAGCGGTTTTGCCCCACCTGGCCGGAAGTCTTGCTGTTAGGAAGGGCAAGGAGCAGGCTTATAAGCCTGCCCCACTCCAGGCATCAGCCTCTTTGTTGGCGCTGACCGGGAAGGGAAGGTGTACTGCAGGCGTGTCCAAACTTTGGCCCTCCAGGTGTTTTGGACCACAACTCCCACAGTCCTTTACCATTGGAATCACAGTCTTGGAATTCTGGGAGTTGTGGTCCAAAACATCTGGAGGGCTGAAGTTTGCACATGCCTGGTGTACTGTAACACCACATGGAACTTTATCTTTCAGGCCACGCGGTCGGCAGTTCCCCAATGGAGACCACACAGTTTGGGGTCAGGGTGGTTGGTGGTGGCCTCAGCCTGATCATTGTGAGCAGGGGGATAGCTGGGAGACCAAGGGAAAGCAGGGAGTGGGTTAGGTAGTAGCATGGGGGCACATCCTGTGGCAGGGAGTTCCACAGACTAACAACACACTGTTCCCAGGCTTGGGCGATGGGAGGCAGCAGTAACCCAGCTGGGGTCTGAGCTGTACCCCTGCAGTCAAAAGGGAGCTGTTGTAGGGCCGGGGGTGCAGGAAAGTTTGAGGTGGGGCTACTGTGAGATACAGGAAGCTGGACTAGATGGGCCTTTGGCCTGATCCAGCCTGGCTCTTCTTATGTTCTTATGATTCCTGCAGTGCTGGGTTGGGAAATATCCAGCCCCTTGTGCCCCGATGCCTGCCTGATAGGCAACAACGATGAAGAAAAGAACAACTAGTTAAAATAATTACAAATAATTTAAAAAATTAGAGCAAAAATAAATATTCACAGCATTTACATTGACAGAAGGGGAAAGTGCAGCTGGCAAGATGGGGCCAGGGAAGGGGCAAGGGCAAAGCAAAGGTAAACAACCAGACAATCATAAACCTAGCCAGGCTCCTCCCCAAGCCCTAACCTCATCATCTTCGGAGTTCGGACGAGTAGGGCTGTCCGGTGTGGGAGCAGCTGAGAGCCACGGTTGAGGTGATGAACAAAGTAGAAGTGGTGGAGATAGGCCACCTGAAACCTCCCGTGGGAATCAAATTTTGGTGCATCAGTGCAGGACATGAAATTAGGCCAGATTGTACGATTTGGCCAGGGACTTAATGACTCGTTTCTCAGCCCTTGAAGGTTCGGAGGATGCTGTGCCGGCAGGGAGATGGCCATCACCTGAGTCACCCAGGATGGCCAAAGGAAGGGAGGGCCAGATCTGTGCGCTCCTGTTGAATGTGGAATACATGGAGACTGGCTCCATAAGGCAGGGCCTACCACTGGCTGATGACAAAATGGAGGGCCCTACAGCAAAGTTGACCTTTGTTGGTATAGAAATAGACACCAGCCAGCAATCATTTCGCTTGACGAACAAGAAGTTCAGCTGGAAGTTGAGTCCTGGCAAGTGGACTTCTTTTCTTGTGAGATCAAAACATTTTGCTAATCATCCAAGCAGCTTTGTTAGTCGTCGTTCATATTGATGAAGGTTGGGTCCAGTGCTCTGGGCTTATGTCATTATTTATTCGATGAGTTTCAATTGTTGCGACCCGAGGATGTGGACAAGGAGTCTGGACCTCAAAGAGGTGAGGAGGAGGGCATGTCAAAACAGGGCCTTCTCAGCTGTTGCCCCCCAAATTTGGAATGCCCTCCCAACAGAGATCTACCTGGTGCTGACGCTTTTCAGTGCCAGGCAAAGGCCTTCCTGTTCAACCAGCATTTTAATTAGTCAGTGATCTTTTTAGCTAGGCTCATAAGCAGTAGGATTTTATTATCCTCGTATAACAAATGGTTTGTATAACATAAAATCTGTACAACATAAAAAATTCCAGAGATAGGGGAAATTTGCTTAACAGAATTGCCTATGGAGGAGAATCCGTACAACATAAAAATGGTCATGATTAGGGATTATTCTGTTTTCAGTGCATTCCTATGGGAAATTTGTATAAAGGAAAATTTGCTTAACAGAATTGCATTTGGAACACATTAATTCCTGTATACAAGGTACCACTGTATTTGTTTTAAATTGTTTGTTATTTTGATAGTTTTTAACATGTTGTTTTATAGTTTTAATATATTGTTGTATGCTCTCCAGAGACCACTTGGTAGTGGGGTGACTAAAAAAATCTATAAACAAACAAACAAACTCACTGAAAATGTGGCTGTTTAAAGCGGCTTACGGCGATTGCTAATGTCTATTTGTGCCCCTTGGGATTCATTTGTTTTCAGCTATTATTTGTTTGTGCTTCTTGCCAAATTCTTTTCCTCTTTTCTTCTTTTGGTATGTTTTTTTAAAAAAATTGTATTGGGTTGTTTTCTTTAATTGTTGTTCGCTTTGTTTTCCTGGAGTTCCCTTGGGAAAATCGGTGCAATATATAAACCTATAAATAAATAAATAAATAAATAAATAACTAAATAAATAACTAAATAAATAAATAAATAAATAAATAAATAAATAAATAAATAATGTGAGGGGATGTGTTTCTCATTCAACCATGGGATTGCTACCTATTAGAGATGGGCACGAAATGAACAATTTTTCATTTCCGTTTTCATTTTTTCGTTTCGTTACATAACAATACGACAAACAAATTTTGTCTCTAAAATGAAACGAAACAAACAGAAACACCGGAAATTTTGCCGTGCGTTTCGTTTCCGTTACTGCAATATGAGTGAATTGCTTAAAATCCTAAAAAAAAAATCACAAAACATTGGAATTAATGGTAACGAAATGGTAACAAAATGAACGAAAACGAAAATGATTTTTTTTTGCAAAAATTCAGGGAAAAAATGGAAACGAACCGAAACGGACCCTCCAAATGACAAACGACAAACGAAATGCCATTTTTTGATTCGTGCCCATCTCTACTACCTATTGTTCCAAGCCTGTTGGGATAGAAAAGCCTCAGAGAAATGAAGGAGAGAGATATTCTTGTGAAGCCAAAGTGGACCCCTTCTTTGAGAGCTAGCTGAGAATCCTCCCCCTGTCCTTCTTGTAAAATGTTTTGAAAGCCCTCTGATGTTAAACCCCTTCTGAAACTCTGATCAATCAGTGCATTGTGTCTTTGACCCCCCGTTTCTCCTCCAGGACACTGCTGCTGGGAAACCTCATTCTCACTCTCCACGTGAGCCTCAATGAGGACTCTGTGAAGAAAGTTCATCTAAGAAAGCCACTGTTTTGAAGATTGCATGGATTTTTTACAATGCAAACCCATCTGAAGTGGAATCCAGTGTGAACCGGTCTAATTTAGGCTGATTCTGTTTGCAAAACTGTGTGTTGTCTAAATCGGGGGGTCAAAATGAGTTCCAATTTATATCTTGTTTTGGAAGAGGTAGCCATGTGAGTCTGTGGCAAGCCTATGATGCGAAATCCAAGCAAAGCAAAAGACAGAAACGTGTGCCACCTTCAAGATTAGTCTATTGTAATGTAAGCTTTCATGGATCAAGTGAACGCGAATATTTTAGACCTGGAAATCCTGAAAAGGGGCACCATTAATTAGAATTGACTTGGCAGTACATGGGTGGTGATGATGATTCGAGTTCCATACAATGGATCTGACTTGATGGCATATAACAACAAAATCAGATTTTAGAGCTTGAGAGGCCCAGATAGGAAGACGTACAGAGAGACTGAGAGAGAGGATTCTTTCTCCACCTTTACTGTGATCCTTAATTAGTTCCAAATCACTGGTGCAGAAGCTCCCTCCCCCGCCCCTCCAGTTCTTCTTGAGCACGGCTTAGTGCGTATTCATTTCTTAATAAAGTTTTGCTCTTCAATGATTCATGATCTCGCTCGTCAACATGATGCTGCCTTACAGGAACTTGGCATCATCTTTGGGACCTTTGCTCCAATTCAGCTTGTCACTCCAGATGGCTGTGAATTCTTTCAGCAGATGAGCTACTGCAGCCACGGCAGCGGAGATGCCTGTATTTACCAATCTGCAAGCTTATCAGCCTGGCTAGGTTCCGATGAATCTCGTGCAAGAGCTTAAAAAACTTCGATGGAATACAAATGGAGAGAGCAAACAGTCAGGCGCAGAGTGGAACCAGATATGGACTCTTTGGTCTAGCAAAGATATCTCCAGTATTTCAAAGCTTGGGTCAGTATGATCTACAAAGCCCTTAATGGTTTAGGACCTTTTAACATGTTGGAATACATCTCTCAGAAAACAGTTGCCTATTTCACAGGCTGCTCACAACCTAGGTTGCTAGAGAGGCCACACCAAGGGGCCAAAAAGGAGATGGTGAGGAATTGGGGTGCAATAGTAGTGGTAGCTAATCTGTGGAACAAGCTCCCAATTAAACCAGGTTCCTTCCTTTCTGACATCCAGGAAATTAGTGAAGAAAGAACCATGCAAAGCTCTCTCTCTCTCTCTCTCTCTCTCTCTCTCTCTCTTTCTTCTTTATAATTTTAAATCTAAGTTGTTGCTACCACATTGGCCTATTACCATCGAAGTCATGAGGGGTTCTAAGTTTTTCATCTATGCACCACCTATAGTAGTATGCAGGTTTGGTATATAAGCAAATAAGTGAATATCTCTTTAGTGGGTGGAATGTAATACTCCATTTACCCAAAACATAAGCTTTCATTACCCTGAATGTTGCCTATGACGTTTGAGGTTGATGGGAGATCTTTGTGTTTGAGGTTGATGGGAGATATTTGCCTGTCAAAACTATTGATGACTGAAAAGTGAATCCAGGATTGCTTTACTTTCAGATCCAAGAAAACTAAGGATAGACACAGGTGTTGTAGATTATCTATGTGTCAAAAATGGAAAATCCACAATGGCTCTTTCTGTGTGAATCTTGCAGCAGGAGTTTATCTTACCTTTTGGGATGTGCAGATTAGCTCTGTCCTGGGCTTGGTGTTTAGGACTTAAGCCTGGGATTCTTTTGCACTAGGATTTCTCAAAACATGACTTCCTCAACCGTGTCTCTCTAACACCAAACTCCCATGTGGAGCATACAGTTACCACTTGGTGGGATGAAACCTGCAGAATGTCTGTTTCTACCCCACAAAGGTCTTGTTGCTAGTAACTGAATTTATTTCCATGGTTACATGGGTAATTAAGAGTCACCTTGTGGAGTTGTTCCATTGTAACCTCCATCTTTCCTCGCTATCACCGGCATTAGTTGGGGTGGATAGAAGTTCAGGATTGCAGTCTTGATTCATCTCCACAATTCCCGCTTGCATTACGTTTCCTTCTAGGGAGAGAAAGCCATTGGCCACACCATTGGCAAAGAAACCTAGTATCTTGTTTTCCCACAGGTTACAAATCATGATGGAGATGTGTAAGTCACAGGTTACAAACCATGATGGAGATGCGTCATCTCTAGGCTTAAAACTGGGATACTTCAAGGGCCAGATGCAGGGGAGTGGTATCAGGAGACAGAGATCTAGCCTTGTATGCTCCCAGAGGCATCTGGTGGGGCCACTGTGAGATACAGGAAGCTAGACTAGATGGGCCTTTGGCCTGATCTTCTGTTCACATACTCTGAAGAAGTGTGAAACGTTTCTCGAAACTTGGGAAAGGTTGTGCAGCAAATGTGGTGCCCATCACAAACTTCCCAGAGCATAAATCTTCAGAGGCTGGAGCTGCACTGCCAAAGACCTCATGCATGAACAAAACACACGGCGAGCCAGCTCCATTTGAAGAAGGGAAAATGTTCCCCTACGGGCCGCAGTCAACAGACTCCTCTTTTTTTGTTTTGGTTTTGCTTTGTGCCTGTAAAATTAAGGATGCTATTCAGAAGCGCTCCACAGCAGGAACGGCTGCACTCTCCTCCCCCAAAGGACATTTTGGGAATCAGCAACTGGGCATGCTGCTCAGTCTTTTGATAGCAGAATGATCTCGTTTAGAATTGCTCTCTGACCAAGCTGGTCACCCTCAAATGGCATCTTTCAAATGTGTGCCTTATTGTTAGCATTCCTCATTTTTTCCCCGAAGCCACGCAATCCCAGGCTGCTAGGATTTATTCGTGCGATGTTAGGTACTGGGTTCAGACACATTCCAGATTCCAAAGATAATACACTCAATGTATTATTTGAGGTGCAATTCAGCATGAAACAGCCAAGGCAAAGAAAATTGCAATGACAGATTGACTCAGTTCTTGGGAACCAACCAGACTGGATGCAGCCCAAACCATTTTAGCCTTTGAAATATATCCAGCTATTGGAAATCAGATCTCAAAGGGAAGAAACGGACATTCTACCTAGCCCATAGTTAGCACAGATGGGGCTACGGTGTCAGAGAGATGTGATGGAGGCAGCCATGTTTTGAGAAATCCCAAGACAAACTCCTGCTGTGAACCTTTTATGGATTTGCCTCTTTGGCACTCAGGTTATCTATAATGCCTGCTTCCCACCCTGCAGTACAGTATGTGTGTACTGCAGGAAGGAGCCTCATGGCACAGTGGTTGAATGCCTGTACTGCAGGTAAAACTGTGCTCACAACCTGAGGTTCATTCCCAGGTAGCCGGCTCATGGTTGACTCAGCCTCCCATCCTGAGGTCAGTAGAATGAGTTCCCAGCTTGCTGAGGCGGGGGCAATGAGTAGCCTGCATACTGTAATTAAACTGTAAACTGTCCAGAGACTACTTGATGTCGTATGTGGGGTGGTATATAGAGATGGGCACGAAACGAACAATTTTTCGTTTCCATTTTTGTTTTTTCATTTTGTTATGTAAAGAAACGACAAACAAATTTTGTCTCTAAAATGAAACAAAACAAACAGAAACACCGGAAATTTTGTCGTGCGTTTCATTTCCGTTACTGCAATATGAGTAAATTGCTTAAAATCCTAAAAAAATCACAAAAAATGAAATAAATGGTAATGAAATGGTAACGAAATGAACGAAAACGAAAATATTTTTTTTACAAAAATTCATGAAAAATGGAAACGAACCAAAACGGAACCCCTAAATGACAAACAACAAACGAAATGCCATTTTTTTGATTCGTGCCCATCTCTAGTGGTATATAAGCAGAACAATTTGAGATCTCTCAGACCTCAGGTGTGTGTTTGTGTTTGTTGGTGGGTATAAATAATAAAGAAAAATCAAAGGTGTTAAGCATGCAACCATCAAACTACTTATCTGAAATTTGACAGGCATACTCCACATTTTATTATGATATATCATTTCACCAAATTTCATCAACATCAGTGTAACCTCCCCTTAGAATTATACTGTAGAATCACAGAGTTGGAAGAAACCTCAAGGACCATCCAGTCCAACCCCTTGCCATGCAGGGACCCCACCACAGTACCCCCGACAGAGGGCCATCCACCCTCTGCATAAAAACCTTTTTTTATTAAAAAAGGATAGCAGCTCTACTTCTCCAATGTATTGATTTTACAGGTAAAGATATCATTTCATCTCTGAGTCCCAATCAATCCAGATGAAACTGGAATACATTTCTGAACCCTGACTTTGTCTCAAAACCATATGAGAAACCATAGTAGAGCCCTCCAAACTACCCGAATGTCTCAACCTTTTGAAAATCCATGGCCCCTTTTGGTCAACTGGAAAACGGCAAAACCTACTCCAGATTGGCTTCCTTTGGTAATTTTATTTGAAAGTGAAGTATGGAGTCCTTGATCCTATGAGGGATGGTAGTGTTGATTGGTGCCATGGGCTCATTCAATCTTGTACTTGCCATGTTTTTCGTTTTCGTTGCGGCAAATACATTGAACTGAAAGAATGCTAATGAGACAGCAATTTTTTGTTTTCATTTTCGTTTTTTCATTTCGTTATGTAATGAAAACGAAAACAAAAAATTTGCAAAAACCCCAACGAAAACGAAAACGAACCGAAACGGATCCCTAAACGACCAAACAACACCATTTTTTTGGGCGTGCCCATCTCTAGTCTCCACCATCAGCTGTTCAAGGACATCGGGACTACCCAAAATTGGGAACCAGGGCTCTAGAACCCTAAAGTTCCCCATTGGTGCCTTAAGCCTGTTTTCTCTTGGCTGTCGATCCTTTCAGATGGGTTAGAGAAATATCTCAGCACAAATCAGCAGTCTTTTCTTCTTCTGTTCTGTGAGGAATCTGTTTTGCTGAATTTTCAGTGCATTCATATCTTCAGGGAAAAGCCTTATTGCAGAAGACATGGACTAAGTCTAAGGCACCTCACTTTTGCAAATTTTCACCATGAGGATGAATATATTGAAATGGGACTACCAAGATCATTGAACTCTCCAACAGCATTGTAATATTTATTTATTTATTTATTTATTTATTTATTTATTTATTTATTTATTTATTTATTTATTTATTGTTGTTGTTGTTGTTTGTTTGTTTGTTTGTTTGTTTGTTTCATTTCTATACCATCCATCTTCCAGCAGGAACTCTGGGCGGTTTACAACAAGTTAAAAATTAGACAAGTTAAAGACCACAATATAAGTAAAAAGAGGGGGGAAACCCTCAGCAAGATGCATCAGGGGGCAGGAATAAAAAGAACAAATTAAATAATAAAATTAAAGGTCTCCATATGCCTCCCGAAAAAGCAAGGTTTTCAAAGCCTTTTTGAAGGTGGGCAGGGACTGTGCAAGGCGCAGCTCACTAGGAAGATGGTTCCACAACAAGTGGCCCACAACAGAGAAGGTGCGGTTGTGTGTAACCGACCTCCGCGCCTCCCGAGGAGTGGCTACCCTGAGTGAGTGCACCTGTGACATTCGAGTGGGCCTGACCTCGGTTGACCTCTGGTAGATACGTTCCGACTGGTATTCAGGACCCAAGCCATGGAGGGTTTTGAAAACCAAAACCAGGATCTTGAACCTTATCCAGAGAGCCACAGGTACCCAATGCAGGCGTGCCAGAACCACCAGTCTGGCCGCCACATTCTGCACCCGTTGGAGTCTCTGGGTAAGGGTCAAGGTCAACCCCATGTAATGGATAAAGAGCCAAAGGTCCTGGGTTCCAACGCTTCCTTTATCATGGACAGTTATTGCAGGCATGGATGGTGCTGCTAAAGCTGCTCTTTAAATATCTCACATACTTGGGAAACTCTTTTAGAATCATCATAACGTTGACTGTGATTTAATTACAACTGTTGGGCACAGAGTGACCTTGCTCTAAAGTTATCCATGGAAACTCAGTGTGCACATGAGTAGGCAGGAAGGAGAAAAGATAGCATAACATCTCTCCACCTTCCTTTCCAAAATTAATCTTGATCTGGGTTTGTCACGTGGGCGTTTTCCCAAAGCGCTTGGAGTGTCAATCAAAGCAGCCAACCATAGATTCACCACTGCACATGTCAACGAATTTCCTGGAGAATCACACGGGATGGAGCCATCATATCCACTTATCTCTTTAATCATGATGCTGAAGTCCATTAACAAAAGGGAGAGGGAAATGCATCCAGAACTCTGAACCTGTACTTCACGCTTTGCAGCTCTTCAGAGATGGCCAGTCCTTATTTGAGCTTGTATGCTTGCAAGTTGAGGATGCTGGGAAATTCCATTTGGTCTGTGTCTCTTTGCCAAATGTTGCAATTGATTCTTTTTCTGGTTTGTGGCATGGATCAGAATGCAGTCATCTTTTGGGTCATACACTTCCCTGCCTCTTGCAATACAGCTTAGGGCTCAACAGGCATAACAACATGGATATCAGAGGAGATAATTCCTACAGTTTAAGCACAGTTTTTGTTGGTTTGGTTTTCTTCTCCCTCTAGTGAAAGGAGGGCAGACTTGTGATTAACCAGATGTAAAGCTAATGCAACTGGGACATAACTTGATCCAATCAACTGTGTTTTCAAGATAGGTTGGAAGATGAAAAGAAAGCTTCAAGGTCTACTAGAAAGCTGAAGGTTGCTTTATCATTTAGTATGATATTGGAAGCTAAGCAGGGTCACCCCTGGTGAGTACTTGGATGGGCGACCACCAGGGAATAATACCAGTGGCTTTAGGTGCCTGGAGTAGGAACTGGCAGGCCACTCCAGTATTCCTACCAGAAAACTCCATGGACATGGGGTCACAAAGAGTCAGTCATGACTGTAATGACACAAAACACACACACACACACACACACACACACACACACACAGTTGCACATCTGGCCTAAATGAAGTTAACTAAAGGTGTTTACTTATAAGCAAGTTGTGGTCTTATAAGTGGTGTAGCCTTGTATGTCAAAGAAGGGATATAATCATATGAATTGGAATATCCAGGTGATTTGGCATCACCATTAGAAACTCTGTGAGTAAGATTATCAGGCCACAAGGATGGTCTAACGGCAGGCATATGCTATCGGCCTCCAACCCATGCCCCTGAGGGAGACTGGCAGTTGGAGAATGTTGTAAAGGAGGCATCCCAGAACGGATGCCTAAGCTTCCCTCTATCGGCAATCCTTGTTTGAAACAGATGTGGGATAGTGCTCTTTGGGGGGTTAGTTAAATATTCAGATGAAATTATACACTTCTGTCACCATTCATAGCTGCCTAGATGCCCTGAGCAGATCGGATCTTGCCTGATCTCGGAAGCTAAGCAGGGTCAGCCCTGGTTAGTACTCGGATGGGAGACCACCAGGGAATACCAGGTGCTGTAGGCACCTGGAGTAGGAACCGGCAAGCCACTCCAGTATTCCTGCCAAGAAAACTCCATGGACATGGGGTCATGAAGGGTTGGTCATGACTGTAATGACACAAACACATGGTTCACACAAAATAATTCTTCCTAAAATTATGTCCACCCAAGATACCTCGTTCTCAGATACCTAGAAAGTTGCTCCATAGTTCACAGTCCATATAACTTGAAAAAGTTCCTTTTCATAGACTACAACAACTCTCAAGTCCTTTCTTTGCTAGGTGATTCTGGGATGCTTAGCAAACTAAGAGAAGCTTTCTCAACCTTCATTAGGTACGAAACAATGTTTAATGTATTCTTGAAGGCGTTCATGGCTGGGATCGGATGGCTGTTGTGGGTTTTTGGGGGCTGTTTGCCATGTTCTGGAAGTTTTTCTTCCAGAATTTTACCAGATTCTGTGGCCAGTATCTTCAGAGGGCAAGGAACTCAGAGAACTAGGCGTTCTCTCTGTGCTCTGGGGTACAGAGTGGGACTGTGGGTTTTTAATAGCTGTGGGAAATGGATAACTTGTCCTATTCAGGAGAATAGGTGTTAATCATTTATTGTGGTGTGGGGTGATTAAGAGTTTCACTGTTTATTTGCCTTAAGATCTCCCACAGCATGTCATTAAAAAGAAATGAAATAAAAATCATGTATATGTTACCAACCAAGGGGATTCTTTGAATGCCAGGTATAAATGCCAGGCAAGAAAGATAGGCCATTACATACACCAGATTGCTAAGGAGATCAGTACTGGAGTAAGATGTCATTTTTATTGCCTATTGAATATAATCCTAATGAACCAAAGAAAAGGGTTCATTTTCTCCATCATTCACTCAAGACATAACATATACAACTCAGCTATCTAGGCAGAATGGTGCAACCATCTTGAGCAGTAGATCCACACAGCCGCATCAGCCTCATTGTTATTCCTTGCAAATAGTCTGGTTGCTCCCCTTTCTTGACAATGATGAGTGACAGCTGTCCTAGGCTGGTCTGCAGCACACTGTTTGACTATAATACTCCCAAATGCTGAAGAATTCTGAGGAAAGAAGTTGCATGTCTCTCTGGGTATTTGTACACGACCCCTAAACTCCACCGCAAATGGCTGCCAGCTCCGGAGCTTACAATTGTTTCCCCACCAGCTCCGGAGTTTGCAGGAAATTAAGTGCAACCACACCCACCTAAACGCGTCCCAGCGCACTTTTCATGTACCTGCTCTTGGAGGGTGAAAATCCCCAGATCCGGATGTGAGTGCCCGGCTCTCCTCGCTTCTGTTTGTTTTTTTGCCTCCCGCCCCTTTAAGAGAAGGACGAGAAGGAATCAGGACGACAACGGGGCTACCGGATGGCTTCGGAGGTGAGCCTGCATTTCTTTCCTTTCTTATTTTTTCTCCCTCCCCTCATGCAGGCAGGAGCAAGGAAGTGAGGAGGGGTGGGGACGCAGGAAGAGCAACAAACCCCCAAGATCTCTGGTCTGAATTTAAGTGGCCAGCGGATCTTAGGGGTCGTGTGAAAAGACCCTCTGTGTGAGAGAGCTTATAATGTGGCACCAGTATGGTGTACTGGATGGATAGTTGAACTAGGATCCATGAGACCTAGGATCACATCTCTGCTCAGCCATGGTATCTCACTGGAGGGTTAGCTATAGTCAACCACCCCTCGAACATTTCAATGACCTTGAGCCTCTGTGGAGGTCACTGTTAAGTGGGAAGCAGCTAAACAACGTAGAAAATCTACATTTTGCATCATGAGTCCTCAAATTTGCCAGGGATTTGGGGGAGGGGATGCCATTGAGTCTGAAAAAGTCCCTTCTGTGCCTGGATTGAAATGGGGACCGAGTTTTGCCCTTCACCTCAAATGACTTTGGCCAGCCTTGATCAAATTTAATTTCCAATATTCCCTTCATTCCTCCTACAAAGGTGATATAGATGTAGCAACTCATCAATAGTGGTCTCGCTGTCTTCTAAAAATCCTGTTACGACTTGCTTCTTTGAAAACACACAGAGAAAACCCTCTGAAAACCCCATTCCATTATTCCATCAGATTAAATGATGAATACCAGGAGGGAGGGGAGGGGGAGCTTCTAATCCAATAACTACTTTAGGACCCTGGATGACTGATGATATAAATGACCTGTGATGATCATGTGCAGGCTTGTTCCTGGAGCAGCGAGTAATTTCCTTCATTTTTTGAGGGTACATCATCCATCAGCATTAAAAGTTATTGTCTAGATCAAAGCTTTTTACAGAAGATGCTGGAGGGGAGGGAGGGACACTCAAAATAAGCCAGTGCTGGATCAGAGGAAGTTCTTCAATCTATTTTTTCTGGTATCATCAAAAACATCTTAGAGACTGGTGGCCTAAATTTAGACCTTTGGGAATTCAGACAGGAGAGGTTTTTGACAATCATAATATTATGTGTAGAGAGTACTCAAAGGCAGTTTACCAGTCCCATTTTCTGGTGGGGTGTCCTGGGAATGTTCAGCTCACAGAAACTATGAAGGCTTGCTCTTTTCTCCAAGAGGCCTAGTAAAGAATCGAACTCCTGACCTTCAGGCTCTCCAGCTAGGTAACCAATCCCCTGAGTACTCCAGCCATCAGTAGTTCCAACAAAATGGCTCCCTCTTTTACCCTATACTACCTGCTGAAATGGCAAAACCATGGTGGATAACCAGAAGTTTCATTTCATACGGTGGGAATTCTGTTCGGATGTTGGTCCTCAGTACAAATTCTTTGGCTCATATTTGCTGTTAGAGATGGGCACGAATTTAAAAAATGGTGTTTCATTTGTCGTTTGTTGTTGAGAAGTCCATTTCATTTCGTTTGTCGTTTGTCGTGAATTTTTGAAAAAAATTCATTCCCGTTTTTTCATTTTTTGTTTGTCGTTTCTACCCACTTTTGTGGGATTTTTAAAGCATTTCCCTAACTCCCACTGGAGACTGCAAGGAGGACGGGGGCTGCCTGAGCTTTTATGCCCTCTGTGGCTGCCAGACCTGCCCAGTCTGTCGCTGCTATTGGTTGAAGTTGTCCAAGAATTTACATGATCCCATCACATGGCTTGCCTCCATGTTGTGGCTGGAGTGTGGCGACATCCATTTTGTCATCCTTAAAGAGAAAATAAAAATACATTGCGATGGGAGAAGACAAAAACAAACGTTTTAAGGACCCCAACCCCCTCTTAGGTAATAATTTCAAATAATTATCACATTATCGCTGCATTTTTATGGATGTCCAGGGCGTTTTAATATCCAAGAAATCAATATTAGGCATCTGGGAGCCATTTTGGGTCAATGTCCCCTAACTCCCCTTAAAGGAAAAAAATACAGCGATCTGAGAAAAGACATAAATGCACCTTTTAAGGACCCCAACCCCCCCGGTAGGTATTATCAGACAGTATAAATGATCATCGCTGCGTTTTTATGGATGTCCAGGGCGTTTTTTAACATTTAAAACAGCTCATTTCATTGTGTGTTGCCAGTAACGGAAACGAAACGTAATGAACACAATTTTCATGGTTCTGTTCATTTTGTTTCATTTTCATCACAACTTTTGTTTGTTGTTTCATTACGTAACGGAAACGAAAAACGGTAACGGAAATGAAAAATTGTTCGTTTCATGCCCATGTCTATTTGCTGTGATGGAAGAGCTGGATTCAGCTGTCAGTGCATTCTAACACAGCCACACTGAATGAATGGGACTTAGAACGTCAACACTTACATGAGTTGTCTGTGAAGATTCTCAGTCATCCAGGTGAGGCTATCTGAAGTTGAGTCATGGCAACTGGACTTTTTTTCTTGACAGATTGAAATGTTTCACTACTCATCCAAGAAGCTTCATCAGTCTGAAGGAAGTTAGTGGTGAGGCCTCCAATTTGGTTTCACATCCCCCTGGTCTGAACAAGCTCATTAAGTGGACAATGCCCTAAATAGGCTCGTTAGATGGGTTAAAGTCCCAGCTATTCAACCCTTCCCAACACCGGTATGGGTCATTACTTGTGGTCTTGCTGGTGGAGGTATGAAGTGCTTCTGATTTGTTTGGGGGTGGTTGAAAGAGCAGCTTCATTCATTCATGTGTGTATTTAAAACCCCTCTCTCAACAGAGTGGGGGACTCAGGCACAATCTGCCTGCTACTTATCAAGGTGCTTGATGGCATATTATTATTATTATTATTATTATTATTATTATTATTATTATTATTATTATTATTATTATTATTATTATTATTATTATTATTATTATTATT
>JAHTLZ010000054.1:8660247-8680385 GCA_023846285.1 Phrynocephalus versicolor
GACCTCTAAAATCCACCTGCAACTTAATTTCGGACCAGAGATCATGGGGTTTTCCCCCTCTTCCTGTGTTCCCACCCTTCCAACCTCCATTGCTCCTCTCTGCAGCGAGGGGAGGGAGGGGAAAAAAAAAGGGAGAAAAGCTCACCTCCGTCTGCCGTCCAAGCAGCCCCAAGCAGCCCGGAGGGATTCCTGTCTCTTAAAGGGGCATTGGGGACAAAACAAACAAACAGAAGGCTCCCAGCCCGGCATCCACGGCTTTACAATCTGCACCGGAAGATTTTTTTTACCTCGGGAGACCAGGTACTTGAAAAGTGCGCTGGCGCAGGCTTAGGTG
Organism: Phrynocephalus versicolor; assembly: GCA_023846285.1. Classification (NCBI taxonomy): domain Eukaryota; kingdom Metazoa; phylum Chordata; class Lepidosauria; order Squamata; family Agamidae; genus Phrynocephalus; species Phrynocephalus versicolor. The sequence continues at coordinate 8,660,582 of JAHTLZ010000054.1, forward strand.
GGCGTGGTCATACTTTATTTTGTTTAAAGTCCGCAGCTGGTGGGAAAACAAATTTAAGCTCCGGATCTGAGAGCCCTTTGCCTCAGATTTTAGCGGTCATGTAAAAGGACCCTATGCTACCAAACAGAAATTGTATGACTCTTGCATTCACTTGACTTCTATGAATTGGAGAAATTCTGATCTAAAGGCCCAGGGATATTTTCATAATTTTCACCAAACGCTAAGAGCTGCACTAAGAGGGAGCAATAAGAAATTAGCAAAGATATCTTTAGATAAATGCGACTTGTTATTTAGATAGTCTCCTGTTTGAATTATCTCGCATGTGGAGTTGAAGTCTAAGCCCCTTGTTGCCTGCAGCTCGAGAAATCTTAATCAACCTCTGATGATCTAAGAGGCAATGGACTGAACCATTCCCAGTATAATTCATTAGGCTGGGAGCTATGAAGAGGAGGCCAAGCGCAGAGATTCATTAAAATAAAGGAATTTATCCTCATTCGGATTCTCATTGGCAGTGTCAACTTGGTGAACCCTTGGGGGGTGGGGGTGGGGGTAAAGCCTCCAGCAGTGTTACCTAATGGGATCACTACAGAGGCTGTCATCCTAAATGTTCTGACATCAGCAGGCCAACTTCTAAGTAATGGGACAAGTCAAGTCAATTGGTCTGTCAATGTCCCAAGCTTATTCAAGAATTGTGACTTAAACAGGGAACAATGCCTCCATTTGGGTACTTGCCTTTCCCGATGGCATTGCCCCAGGATACACACACATATGCTCACATGCAACCCCCCCCCCTATATTTTAATGCAACTGTGTGAATTATGCATGTAGTGGTACCTTGTATAAAGGAATTAATTTGTTCCAAATAAAATTATGTTAATCAAATTTTCCTTTATCTGGAAGTTGAGTCATGGCTACTGGACTTCTTTTTGAGAGATAGAAACGTTTCAGTGCTCATCCAAACAGCTTCATCAGTCTGAATACAGTTAGTGTGAGTCCTCCATCTTATAGTCAGTCAGCTTTGACCTCTTGTCACCCTAATCTGAATTAGGCTCATAAGATGAACAATGGCCTGAATAGGCTCGTTAGGGAGACAATAGTATCCATAGCCTTAAGGTGAACAATGGCCTAAGGTGCTGAAACCTATCAAGAATGGGTCGTTAGCTATGGCCTTGGTGGTGAAGGCTTTTTGATTTGTCTGGGTACTTTGGAAAGCACAGCCTGATAAGTAGCAGATAGACTATGCCTGAGGCCACCACCTCTGTTGAGGGAGGGGTTTTTGATGCTCACATGAATGGTTTCCCTTACTCCTCTCCCAAACCACCTATCTTCTTTGCCTAATATGTGTACATCCTCATCTTTGAAAGAGTGCCCTTTGTCCTTCAAATGGAGGTGTACTGCTGATTCTGGTCCTGAGCTGTTACCCCTCCTATGTTGGGCCATTCTTCTGTTGAATGGCTGTTTAGTTTCTCCAATTTTCCTTTACACAAATTTCCCATAGGAATGCATTGAAAACGGATTAATTCCTAATCGCGAGCATTTTTATGCTGTACGGATTCGCCCCCAAAGCAACTCTTGCTTAACAGATTTGCCTATGAGGCGAATCTGTACAAGAGGAAAATGGTCGTGATTAGGGATTAATCTGTTTTCAATGCATTCCTATGGGAAATGTGTACAAAGGAAAATTTGCTTAACAGAATTTCATTTGGAACAAATTAATTCCATTCTGTCTGAACAATGTAACTTCTGACACTTTCTTTTTTAACATTCAAGTTCATCAAAGACAACAGCATCAAGCCCATGAGAAATGGTGTGTGAAAGGAACGACAAATAAGAGTTCCTTCTTATTCTAAAAAATTTGGAACATCAAACCATATATTTCAAGATATACAGTGGATCCTCGTATAACAAACAGTTTGTATAATATAAAATCTGTACAACATAAAAATTCTGGCGCTAGGGGAAATTTGCTTAACATAATCACCTATGGGGCAAATCTGTACAACATAAAAATGGGATTACTCCGTTTTCAATGCATTCCTATAGGAATTTTTTATAAAGGAAAATTTGCTTGACATAATTTCATTTGGAACGAATTAATTCCTTTATACAAGGTACCACTGTATTAAATATTTCAAGACCTATTAAATGTTAGGGGCCAGGGAATGAATTAGGGCTGAGTGGCTGGTATCACACAGTATTGCTGTGCCAGCACAGAAGGAATAACATCTTCAGTATCTACAGATTGCTGTTAAATAAATAATCCCTGCTTTGATTTGGGGTTGCACATGGCTCACCATCAAAAAGCAAAAAGCAAAGTGTTCTGCTTATATACCGCCCCATACCACTTCAAGTAGTCTCTGGGTGGTTTAATTACAGTATGCAGGCTACACATTCCCCCCCCCTCAGCAAACTGGGTCCTCATATTACCGACCTCGGAAGGATGGAAGGCTGAGTCAACCATGAGCCTTGCCCCCCCATGCCAGAATAACCACGTGAGGCAGGTGTTGGGTATAAACTCCGGGCCACACTTTATTGATAACTCCAACATTAAACACACAACTTCAAACAAGGGGCCTGCTGCAGTGCGGTGTCCAAGTTGTTGCTCCAGGGTCTCCTGGGGACCCCCCAACTGGCAATTCTTCCAGGTGAGTCCAGGCTCCGAGGGTGTCCTGTCCTTGGACAGGTCAGCCTCGGCCAGCCAGTCCCATTTCCCCAGTCGGGATGTTCAGGTCCATCTTTTGTTCCTGCCAGCCCGGTGGGCTCTCCAGGTACATCCCTCCCCCCGGCGTTGTGATCTCAGATCCGCAATGTCATGGGGTTGGATGGTCCTACAGGGAATTGAGATCTTGCTCACCTCCTGCCAATCCGCACTCCGCACAACCGCCCCGTGTGGCCAATAACCAGCCCTAAGCCTAAATACCCACCGCACCGCACCAGTATGGGATAGTCGAAAAATCCTTGGGCACTTGTGCCAATTGTGCGCCCGAGTCAAAAATTCCTATCCGGCCCCGAAGTGACCAGTTAGACTCACACTAGTGCATAAAAGAGGCGGGTGGGCGGGGAAATCCAGCCGACAAAGAGGCCGAGACCCGGATGGCCAGCCCTTATAAGGGCTTGGTCGTCTCAGCCTCTTGCGAGACAGGTAAGCCTCGTGATGGCTCCGGCCGGGGGGGGGGCAAAGAAGCTCTGGCGGGCGCAGCCGTGCCGCGGAGCCAAGCCTTCTACCTGGGATTGAAACCCAGGTTGTGAGCACAGTTTTACCTGCAGTGCCACAGGGCAGAACCATGCATTGCTTGAAAGGATATTTTTAATTGCAATCTGCCCCTGCCAGTAGCATCACTCCCATTCTGCTGGCGGAGCTACGTAACAGGATTTGGGCCCTTTTAAAGTTTAATGCTCAAAGCATTTGGTTCATTGAAGTTTCCAGGATTTCTTTCACTACAGCCCATTTGTTATCACGGTCCTTGAAAATGCTCCTTTCCTCACTTGAAAATTAATTTCCCTTATCTCACCTTTTTCTGTATTTGGTTTTTGGCCAGATGCACCACAGATCCAATATTGCAGTTGTTAGCTGAGGATGATGTGACATAACCTGTCTCAGCCTGGGAGGTCAGGAATAATCTCCAAGCATGAGATCTCGTTCAAACCCGATGGATTTTTTCTCTCCCCACCACCCCCCATTACTAATTTTGAAATATGCTTCATTCAGTCTTCCTCTTTTTAAAATTCATTCTTATTATGGAGAGGTTTAATAGGATACAAGGAAGTTATCTCTGAGGTTTGTTAAGGGATTATATATCAGATTAGGGAGAAGTGGGGTTCTCTCTCTCTCTCTCTCTCTCTCCATTCTTTCTCTCTTGAGCCTGGCGTCGGGTGAAAAGTACAGCTTAGTAAAGAGATAGGGAAGGCTACACAGTTCAAACAAATATGTTATCTGGACTCAAACAGGAGCCTAAAGGAAACCATCTTTAGGAGAAGGATTTCAAACCAAAACACATCCATTTGTAATGCTACGTCAAAGTACAGATAACGTGGGGGGGGGGTTAAAAAAGAAAAGCCCAAGAAAACACTGCTGCTCTGAACCACCAAGGAGAAATCGTAGGGAAATGTTGGGTGTATGGAACCAGCTTTGCATACAGATGTGTTCATGAGGTGGCAGCCTGCTGCCATAAAGTTATGCCAGTGTAAGGCAGAAATTGTGAATTTTAGATTAATTGGAAGCGTCCTCATCCTCTATTTCAGGGGCCAAGGCTCCGTTTTGCCCAGGGATGCCTTGGGTAGCCCTCCGAGTAAGGGGAGACTTGAGTGTCAAATAGAGATGGGCAAAAAACGAGCAATTTTTTGTTTTTGTTTTCATTTTTTCGTTTCATTACGCAACAAAATGAAAAATGAATTTTGACTCCAAAATGAAACGAAATGACCTGAAACACGAAAAATTTTGTCAACCGCTTAGTTTTCGTTACGGCAAATACATTGAATTGTGCTAAATGGTAACGAAACAGCAATTTTTTGTTTTTGTTTTTGTTTTTTCATTTCATTACGTAACGAAACAAAAACAATTTTTTTTTGCAAAAAAACTCACAAAAACGAAAACGAACTGAAACGGACCCCTAAACGACCAAACGACAAACGAAACACCATTTTTTTGAGTTGTGCCCATCTCTAGTGTCAAACATTGGCACCCAATTTATTTATTTATTTATTTATTTATTTATTTATTTATTTATTTTCAAATGTGTATACCGCACCTATTTCCCAAACGAGAACTCAGGGCGGTTTACAGAATTTTTTTTTTTAAGAGAGTTAAAAAACAGTAACAACAACAGTAACATCCAGAGCAGGCAATCAATGGCTGTCAGTAGTCCTTACTGTGGTCAGGCGGGGATTTTTGCTTTCCTCAAATTCTTAGATACAAACAAACAAAAACAAAAACAACAAAACACCTCAGACTTTCTCCATCAGAGAGTGTCAGAATATGGGTCCACAGCAGTGTTGGGACTGTGATCCTCGGGGGGGGGGTTGCAAAGTGTTTTCTGAGGGGGTGTGGTATCCTTATATGTGCTGTAAACAACATGCCCTCTAACTTTTATCTCTTCTGCCTGGGAGCCTCTTCTGCCTGCTATTTACCGAAGCAAAAAGCTACTGTCTTCAACTGCTGAAATGTGCAGTGCCAATAAAGTCCTGTTACAGAGAACATTGGTTATAACTCTTGTTAAATATGATTTCTTCCTTGACCTTTTGGAGCGGGCTATAAAAGTCAGCATAGATATATAGGAAACAGGCCCTTTGTGAGGAGAAAAAAACCCTCCTCACAAGGCTTCTGAGAAGGGATGGGTTTGCCCCATTAAAATGCCTTTTTATACAAACAGGGCAAGCGGGGGGGGGGGGATCAGAGATTGCTGGGCAATTACAAAAGGAGGTCACAACTCAAAATAGGTTGCAATTAGAGATGGGAACCTAATGAAAAACGACACACTGGTTCATCGTTTTGTAAGCTTTCAGACATTACAAAACAAACGAAATGGGAATGTGTTTCATTATGAAACATAACAAAGTGCTTCTTTTCCCCTTTGAAAACATTACTCTGTAAAATGGCTCCCTTATAAAAAGCTACCCACCAAAATTGGTGCCCCTAGGCCCCAGGGGAGCCATTTTATAGGGAAATAAATCTTTTTGGTTTTGTTTCATTTCGTTACGAATTTTTTTTTACAAAAATTCATTTAAAATGAGACAAAACAAACCACCAGTAGAAACAAAATTAAACTCTATTTTTCCGTTTTGTGCCCATCCCTAGTTGCAATGCAGAGAGAGACAAGGAAGGAATTGGAGATTGCAACAGAAAGTAATCAATAACCCTGTGATTCTGCATCTGCTGCCCCCTTTAGGCACCTAGTTGCTAATGCAAGCATAATCAAGTGTGCGCAATTTCTTCTAGTTCAGCGGTTTTCAAGCTTCTTAATGCCGCAACCCTTTAATACAGTTCCTCATGTTATGATGACACCCAAATGTAAAATAATTTTTGTTGCTACTTCATAACTGTAATTTTGTGACTATTATGAATCATAATGTAAATACATGATATGCAAGATGCATTTTAATTGTTACAAATTGAACATAATTAAAGCATAGTGATTAATCACAAAATAATATGTAATTATATGTTGTGAATATTTATATGAATTTCACAATATTGTGAAATATGTTGTTATTCTGTTTCCACAAACCACCTACAGCCGCTTTCCCTCAGGATTAGAGAAACCGGGTGGGGATGACAAGATAAATTGGAGGAGGAAGATAACAGCTAGACGTCTCTTGCCCTTGCACCATCCACCCTGGAAGACGGAAAGGAGGTGGGTCGGGTAACTCTTCTTTCACCGACACACTCTTCTCCAGCCACCCTGCTCAGCTCTCCCTCCAGCCCACTGCATGAAAGAGCTGGTATCCTTGGTGAGAAGAGCTGGCTCATGGTGACCCTTGTGAAAGGTCGTTTGACCCCTAGAGGGGTCGCGACCCCCAGATTGAGAACTACTGTTGTAGTTGATCAATATCCTTCTCTTTTGTGGTACCTTCCAGCAAAACACTTCCTCATGAGCGGCCACTGCTTCGTGGCCCAAAGGAATCAATACACAACTAATGCCAGGGGAGTGTTTTTCTTGATGCTGCTGGAATCTTTATCCTCATCAGCTTCGGACTGCAGAGCTGGAATGGTCCCTCTGGATCACTGAGCTCAGACCCGGTCAAGGAGGCACACTGCGGAATCAAATTCACAAACACACTCAGTCTTCACAGCCAGATGCCTAAACGGCTGAGCTAGCCAGCACGATCCTTTCAAACATCTACTCTCTGCAATATCCATTAAGATATTCGAGTTGTTATTTAGGCTTGCACACTGCACACAAAGCTGATTAGTTCTCTTTAAGCTTGTGGTGGTACTGAGCGTTAATGGGCAGCATCTGAAATGTAATCCTACTGGTATTTGTCAAGGAGAAGAGCACAATAGATGTTTTCTTTCATCTAGAACCTTCAATATTCTGGTTAGCAGCCAAACCCTATTATTACTATTACTATTATTATTATTGAAAGAGACCTTACAAGAATGAGCGCTTTGAGAAGCTAAGAGGTACTTCATCTTCTTTAATTGCAATGCCGGGTTGCCTCTGTTAAAAATCCCCAGCTGGATTTCATGGCAGTAAAGAATCTTTCAAGATTGTCAGTGTGGGCTAGTGTATAGAGCAGGGGTCCTCAAACTTTTCAAACAGGGAGCCGGTTTACTGTCCCTTAGAAACTGTTAGGGGTTGGACTATAGGTACGATTGATGCACATGTGCCTCAAGGCTCCCCCTCAAAGCCGAGGCCATTCCCCCCACTCCAACTCCCTGCTTGTTACAGTAGTTATTAGACATGGGCACTACTTAGCAGAATTCCCGTTTCCATTTCCGTTCCTCGTTTCCGTTACGTAACGGAAAAGGAAACGACAATTACTCCGTCAGAACTCGAACTGGAACTGACGAACGAATAATTGGGTCTGATTTGTCGTTGTCGTTCCTGGCATCGCGGCAATCGCGCGATGCCAAGCAGCACAGAAAAAAAGGTTTTAAAAGTTAAAAAAAAAACGATTCCCGGCCAAAAAAGCAGGCAAAAATATGCCTGCCTCTGAGAGTGCACCTACCAGAGGGGTGGTTTCTGGGGGGGGGGGTCCCCGGCCTCCCCCCTCTCCTCCTGTCCTTCCTGGGCTGCTCTGGTGGTGGCTGGTGGGCAATGGCATCCTCGTCGTCCCGCCAAAGTCACCGCCTCGCCGGCTCGCCGCCATTCAAGCGGCACAGAAAAAAAGTTTTTAAAAGTAAAAAAAACCCTGATTCCCGGCCAAAAAAGCAGGCGAAAATATGCCTGCCTCTGAGAGTGCACCTACCAGAGGAGTGGTTTCTAGGGGGGGGTGTCCCCGGCCTCCCCCCTCTCCTGTCCTGGGCTGCTCTGGTGGGGGGTATCCTCGTCGTCTCGCCAACTCGCCATGCCATGCGGAATCCAAAATGGGGCGACCGCAATTTATTTTGAAATCGTGGTCCAAAAACACACCAAAGCACCCAGAAACATGCGAAAATTGCTGCTGCCTGCTTCTATTTTAAAACTGCCAGAATTTTTACAGTAGCACTAGCAGCAGTGGGTTTTTCTTGCAACAAAATGTCCTCCTCTCCATTGATTTTATTTTATTTTATTTATATTTGTTTACACCTGCGCAATGATGGGCTGGCCATGGGAGTGGACCATGCAAATTTTTGGAGCCATTCTACCAATCGCATGGCCACTTGGCCACTGAGACTTCTGGGATGTGCCAAAAATCCCACTAACCCTGCCCTAGCCCTAACCCTAACCCTAACCTTTACCCATACGCCACAGTACACTGTCCTTCTTAGTGGTTCAGAGAGGCACCCAGAGGTGCACCCCACTACTCACCCTAACCTCACCCGTAACTAGCCTAACCCTAGCCCTTGCGCTAACCCTAACCCTAAGCCAGATCTGTGTACTTGCATTGCACTACACGCAAGTATGCTTCCCTTCTTAGTGAGTCACAGAGTGTGCCATTCTGACTGACTGCTGCAGTGGAGGCACCCCAAAGAGGGGTGCCGCTGCCAGTCCACTGCTGCAATCAAGTCTGCAACTTGTTATGCATATCCATATGGCTATGCATGCCCTTTTGTAGCGGGCGAGGAGAGGAGGCACCCACGAGGTGCCTACAGGAGCCTGCTTTCCCTTCATAGCGGGCCAGAGGAGGCACACACCCCACAGAGGTGACTCCAGGAGCCTGCTACCCCCCCAAACCAGTACTAACGACAGACAAAAAACAAAAAACGAAATGACAAATTTTTGAAAAATTTCACGAAAAACGGAAACGACCTGAAACGGACCCGTCCCGAAAAACGACAACTCGAAAAAAAAATTTTCCTGGTCATGCCCATCTCTGGTAGTTATTCTAGAAGTCAGCCTGCAGGCATACAAGGCCAGCTTCTCAGCTCTGGTCCAAGAGGTCTGGCATCTGCACACTTCCCTCCCATTGCTTTCAGCCTCACCACCACTGCCACCAGTTTGATTGAAGAATGTCCTGAAAAGGGCAAATAGGTTTTGACTTGAAAGGGAAACTAAATTCTAAACTGCCTTACTACTCAGGGAAGTGGAAATTAATTAGCTTAGGTGTCTATCCCAAGACAATAAGGTGTATGCTTTTTTAAAAAATGGTGTTATGATCATTTGTTTGTTCTTTGTGGTCAAGTGTAATATTTAAGGAGTGCTTTTATATGGTGGCTCAGTGGGCTACAGCGCTGAAATGTCAGCTGCAAAGTCAGCAGCTCGGTGGATCAAATCCTGGGTGCCATGCAGCGGAGTGAACTCCTGCTGTTAACCCCAGCTCTTGCCAACCTAGCAGTTTGAAAGCATGTAAATGCAAGTCGATAACTAGGGACCACTGTAAAAAACGGGAAGGTAAACAGTGTTTCATGCACAGAAATGCATTCAGCCATGCAGGTCACATGGCCAGGGACTTGCACAACACTGGTTCTTTGGCTTGGAAATGGAGATGAGCGCCACCCCTAGAGTCAGACACAACTAGCATGCATGTGTATGGGGGTGGGGAACATTTATCTTTACTTTTACCAGTTCTACTGCTCCAGTGACTTTCCATGGCCAAGCAGCGATTTGAGCTCCCTTGCACTAGAGGCCAGGACTGCCCCATCTCTTATGTCTTTCCAGAAACAGGCAAAGACCTTTCTCTTCAGGCAAGCTTTCCCTGAATGATGCACTATCTATTATGTGACTTTTCTATGAATCTATCATACATGAACACATAGACTATTTATTTATTGTTGGATTTATACCCCGCCCATCTTCCCAAGAGAACTCTGGGCGGCTTCCAGCAATCTGACCGGTGCAGAATGGTCAGGGTACAATACAAGATACAATACAAGATACAATAAAAGGTGTCAATACACAATACAATATGACAGACAAACAGGAAATTAAAATAAGCACTGCTAGCACCTGTCTTTATAGACTTTGTGATTGCATTGACACTATGTTCTCAGTGTTAGTTCCCTCACTCATACGTTTACATGGAATTTTACTCTCTTTTTAACTGCTCGTGTTCTCTGGTAGCTTTAATGTAATGTTATCTTTTGATGTTGTAGGATGCTGTGGGCTTCTGCCATTGCCACCACCTCCTTCGGGGAGGGTTTTTTCCCTTCCCGTCTGAAGGAGATGGTGGTAAAGCCCATTCTTAAAAAATCTGGCATGGCATCGGACCAATTGGCTATCGTCTGATCGCCAATGTCCCCTTTATGGGCAAGGTTATTGAGAGGGTGGCCGCGATCCAGATTCAATCCTATTTGGAGGAACAGCACTGCCTTGACCCATGCCAATCCGGGTTCAGGCCTGGCTGGGGGACCGAGACAGCTTTGGTCACACTGCACGATGACCTTATCCGGGCGGCCGACAGGCGTTGCTCTACCCTGTTGGTTCTCCTGGATTTGTCAGCGGCCTTCGATACCGCCGACCAAGGTATCCTACTGGACCGGCTCCTGGAGGTGGGGATCGGGGGCACTGTTCGCAGTTGGCTCCAGTCCTTCTTGGAGGGCCGGCCTCAGTATGTGCAGCATGGAGGGGAGTTGTTGGCCCCGTGGACACTCCCTTGTGGGGTTCCGCAGGGCTTGTCTCCCTCCCCCATGCTGTTCAACATCTATGTGAGGCCGCTGGCTGGGGTCATTAGGAGATTTGGAGTCTGCTGCCATCAGTACGCTGATGACACACAGCTCTATCTCTCCTTTTCCACCTCTGCAGTGGAAGCTGTCCAGACTCTTGACCAGTGTCTGTCTGCGGTTATGGCATGGACCAAGGCCAACAGGCTCAAACTCAACCCCAAGAAGACCGAGGTGATGTTCTTCGGGAGTTCTCTGTCTGGATATGGAGGCCCTCTCCCCAGTCTGGAGGGCGTTTCCCTCCAGCTGGCAGACAGGGTTCGGAATCTGGGCATGGTTCTGGATCCGGCCCTCACCATGGAGGCCCAGGTGGCGGCCGTGACCAGGACTGTGTTTTACCATCTTCGTCAGATTGCCCAGATCCGCCCATATCTAGACGGTGACTCCTTGAGAACAGTAGTGCAAGTGTTGGTGATCTCGAGGTTGGACTACTGCAACACTCTTTACATGGGGTTGCCCTTGACTCTCCTCCGGCAACTGCAGCGGGTCCAAAATGCGGCAGCCAGGCTGGTGGTGGGTGTGCGTCGTTACGACCACATTACCCAAGTCCTGGCCTGCTTGCATTGGCTACCTGTTGTATCCCGGATCAGATTCAAGGTCTTGGTTTTAGTTTATAAAACCCTCCATGGCTTGGGACCGGACTACCTGTCAGAGCGGATCGCCCAGCGACCAACCTCGGCCCGTCCAATTCGGCAGTCGCGAGCGCACTCGCTTCGGGTGGCCACCCCCAGAGAGGCCCAGAAAACATCCACTTGGAACCAGGCCTTCTCGGTGGCCGGCCCATCCCTTTGGAATTGCTTACCTAGCGAAGTGCACTCTGCAGAGTCCCCGTTGGTCTTTCGCAGAGCGTTAAAAACCTGGCTCTTTTGCGAGGCCTATGGTGACCTTGTTTAGACTTTTTTTTTTGTCCCGCCATCTGTTATTCGTTCGGTCAGCTGCGGAGCTAGCTGGGTGCATATGCCAAGGGTGCATATGCTGTTTTAAAATTGCTGTTGGTTTTGTTATATTGTTCTGTTTTGAATTGTGCCTTGCATTGTATTGTACTGCTAGCTGATTGGATCGGCTCACTGTAAGCCGCCCAGAGTTCCCTAGGGAAGATGGGCGGGATAGAAATTCGATAAATAAATCAATAAAATAAATAGTTCTCAATGCTTGAATATGTCTTAATTGTACAGATATGTCTTAATTGTACTGTTTTGCTTCAATTATACTGGAGTGTATATTATCCCTCATTACTGTAAGCTGCCGGGGTAAAAATACCCTATAAATAAATAAATAAATAGAAATCCTTGCAATGGGACAAATGTCATTCACTTCATCATTTCTTTGACTTGCACTCCACTCTCCACCATGAGATTGCAGGGCTGGGCATGACAGAAGCCATTTAAAACAGTTCAAACCAGAAAGCCATTTGAAAGCCATTTGAAAGCCATTTGAAAGCCATTTGAAAGCCATTTGAAACCGCTTCCAAAAGTTCAAAACAGTTTAAAAAGATATGAAACCCTTCAGACCTTCCAGAGCGACTTGTCAATTGTGCTAACTAGAGATGGGCACAAAATGAACTTTTGGTTCAGTTCATTATTCGTTATTCGTTTCGCCGCCGCCGCCCAGTAACGACCCTAAGCAGTTCGGATTGGTTCGGGTTTGTACAATTTTTTTTAAAAAAAATTGTACAAACCAAAACCCGAACCGAACCAAGGGTGGTCCCGAAACAGACGAACCCAAACCATGGGTTTTCTGTTTCGTGCCCACCTCTAGTGCTAACAGCTCACTTCAAAGTGTGGACGCAACAAAAGGCTGAACAGCTTTGCTTCCAGGTTTCCCAGCTTTACAGAGAAATTACAAAGCACCCTAATCGCTTTATAATGTTGGTGGGAAATCCCCACTGTTCAAAGATTTACATTGCCCATTTGCAGAGATGAGAATTTTGCTGCAGCGCTGAGTTAATGCATTTGAGAGTAAATAAACATTACTGATGGTATAAATGTCTTCCTTGAGAATCTTAATGATTGCAACATTTTCTTCATTAAAGACAGATACCTAATTACTAATTGCTCTGTTAAACCATGTTTTGGTAGCTGACGAAATGCAGCTCCTAATTTATTTACCTATTAAAATCTTTATGCGTCTATTACTGACACCGGTCGGCAGCTCCTTGAAAATATAAAGGCAATTATTGATGAGATCCCAGATGCTAACTAGAATTTAATGTAGTTAAATGGGGATATACTGCAGGTTGGCTTGCCTCTGTATATGTCCATAAAAGAATAAGATGGGAAAGCCACTAGCTGCTGCAAAAATATGGGCTGTGTTTTCTGAGTGACACCTGGGCAGGACAATGCAATAAGCTATGCAGTAGGATTGTCCAAGTTGCTTCTTCCCATCTGGAAAGAGAGAACCAAGACATGGAACCAGCATACTATTTTTTCATTTTTTCATTTTTTTCCTTACCATATATTTTTTTTTAAATTCATGATTCCTTTATGTCAGATTGACACTTTTAAGATCATTCCCTTCCTCCTACTTCTCTAGAAATGAGTTATTGCACACAGGAGAACAAAGTCAGTTGCTGTTCTTTGTCAGGGTGACATACCTAGACATAGGATTTCCAAAACAAGTAGAAGTAAACCCGTGCCCATGTTAACCCGCTCTGAGAGTTTGGGTTTCGGTCCCCCTGCACTATCCCTGAATGGATACGCTTGCATCCTCTCCGATAGCCATAAGCTCAGGACTAAGCCGCTGCACTCTATCAGTTGAAAACCTTGCTGTGGAACAAAATGCCCTTCTGAAATATGCCTGCTTGTGAAACACGTGGCCCAGTTTGGAGGAATAAAGCCCAACAAAATCTGCATTAGCATTTTGAAAAATACGAACTACAAAAAAGTGCCTGCCTGCTAGAGAACAGAAGCCACACATGAAACAGATGAGAACATGGGCACAGAAATATGCCCATTAAAATGCATACAAAATTGTCATTTCTTTAAATAATGCTGGGGAAAATGCATATGTTCCCTCAAGGGAAACAAAATAACCCAGTGTGGACTAAGGATTGTCAGAAAATCATCATCATCATCATCAACATCATCATCATCATGTGCCACCAAGTCAGTTCTGACTTATGGTGGCTATTTCCAAAGTTTTCTTGGTAGTTTGCTATTCTCTTCTTCCTGGGTTGCCCTGGGACTGTGTAGCTTGCCCAAGGCCACGCAGGCTGGCATTTCTCCTTGGAGGCCCAAGCAGGGAATTGAACTCCCAATCCCTGACCCTGCAGTCAGAAACTAAACCCACTGAGCTCTGCAGCAACTTTGGAGCCCTAAATGAGACTTAATTTCAGAAACTGAGGTGGAGGAAGGAAAAAATGTATTTGTTGGCTTATTCTTTCACAGACGAATGGGCTCTACAATTGTCTTTTGCTTGACTCTGGGGAAAGGACAGATGTAGAGCAACAGTAGAACTATGAGTTCCTCAAGGTCCTCTGTAAGTAGGGAGAATATGTAGCTGGAGCTTAGGTTTTGATTTGATTTGTTTTTAAACATTCTTTTTAAAAAAAATCAGAATGAAATGAAACAACAACAGAATGATTCATTACTCTATAAAATGACTCCCCTGAGTCCTAGAGGCACCAAATTGGATGTGTAGTTTTTTTTACAAGGGAGCCATTTTACAGAGGAATGAACTGTTCCATTTTCAAAGGGGAAAAGAAGTGTTTTGTTTTGTTTCATAACAAAATGCTGTTTCTCATTTTCTCCTTGCGTTTTGTTTCATTTCGTTTTTAACTGATTTTTTTAAAAAAAAACTTCAGAATGAAATGAAACAATAATGAAATGATTCGTTACTCTATAAAATGGCTCCCCTGGGTCCTAGAGGCACCAAATTGGACAGGTAGTTTTTTTTACAAGGGAGCCATTTTACAGAGGAATGAAACATTTCATTTTCAAAGGGGAAAAGAAGTGTTTTGTTTTGTTTCATAACAAAACACTGTTTCCCATTTTGTTTCTTATCTTTTTTAAGCTTATAAAATGACAAAACAGGGTGCCATTTTAAAAACTTATTTTTGGGGGGTAAGGTGCCCATCTCTAGTTGCTATATATGCTATATAAAACAGGTTGGCAATCAAAACAGGATCTGAAAGGTTCTCATCTTATAAGTCCCTTTCCACTTGTGTCCACTCATGTACTTGTTTTTGTGTGTTGGGCAAAAGGTATTTTGTCCTGTATTTGTTGCATTTTGAGCAAAATGTGGGAGAAAGCACAGCACTCGCTGGTTATTCCAGTTTTGTGCTAGCAGCGAGAACCGTCACAAGCCTTGAAAAATCTTTTGTAGCTTGTTTTTGACCTGAAATGGCACACAGGCAATATTTCTTAACTTGTCCTGTACTTCCATAAAGGCCATTTTGTGGACAGAAGAGGACTATCGGCATGCCATTATATCAAATATGCCAATTGATAAGTTTAGGTGATTTCCAGAAATATTACTCATTGTCATACCCTATCTGGAGTATTGTGTACAGTTCAGGTCACCATACCTCCAGAAGGATATTATGGAAATGGAAAAAGTGCAGAGGAGGGCAACCAGACTCCTTAGGGGAATGGAACACCTTCCTTGCCATCTGAGGCTGCAATGGCTGGGCCTCTTCACTCTTGAATGACGGTGCCTAGGAGGTGATCTGATCAAAGTTTATAAAATCATACATGGTGTGGACAAAGTAGATAAGGAAAAGCTGTTTTCCCTATCACACAACACTAGAATCTGGGGGTACTCCATGATACTTTTGGGTGCTAGATCTCAAATAAATAAGAAAAAGTACTTTTTCACCCAGAGGATCAGTGGTCTGCGGAACTCCCTGCCAGAAAAAGTGGTGATGGCTGTCAGCCTTGATAGCTTTTAGAAAGGATTGGGCAAGTTTATGGAGAGCAAGGGTATCAATGGCTATCATGATGGATGCCTAAAGACAACCTCTAGGTTGAAGAGATAAGCAGGATATCTCTCAATGCCATTGTCATGGAATCCTAAGCAGGTGAAGACATCTGCTTGGAAATATCATGAAGCAAATGGCGAGCCACTGTGTGAGATAGAGTGCTGGACTGGATGGGCTGTGGCCTGTTCCAGCAAGGCTGTTCTTATGTTCTTATGCTCTTATGTATTAATCAGTATATTTTTGCACTAATGTATCATTAAATCAAAGAGTGTTGGTTTGGTACATAAAGCCTGCATGTCAGCTTGACATTTCTAACTTCTTCTTTCTTACAGAAACACAGGCGTGTCTGTAACTTCCGCAATTCTACTTAAGACACACGGAGTGTAAACTTTCAGAGGGTTTCCTCTTATAGAGCTACAAGAACATATGTTGGGTAACATGCTGCAGAAAGCTGAACCACAAATATGTACAAGCTACAAAGTATGTCCAGAGGCTATGAGTTCATGAGTTCATGTCAGGTACATAAAAAAGAAGTGTCATTGCCAAGTAGTGGACAACAGCAAACTGTGAATTTGACCTGTGCTTGACCTGTACCAATACAAAGAGGAACCTCAGATAGAAGGATCTGGAAAGCTGGGTGTGCCTCTTAGAAAGTATACAAGGAACCAACACACATTATTTGAGGTCCAGAATCCCCGTAACCACGATTAGTGTTGCTGTGATTCTAGTCGCTAAATGTATTTCTGTTGTCTGGTTCTGTGTTGAGTTCTCTTTGTATTTTATAATACAGCTTGCTTTTAACCCTCAGACTGAGGTGTGGCAGCACAATTTTACACCAAAATTTCAGTCTTGACAGAAATGAATGGAGCTTGCTACTTCTCTTGCAATTGTCCAGTATTTCATAAACAAAGGCAGGATGGCCATCAGTTGGGAGTCCCGTGATGGGGGTTCCTGCATGGCAGGGGGTTGGACTAGATGGCCCTTGAGGTCTTCCAACTCTATGATTCTATCATTCTATGATTCTATCTGGTTTTTCTTGCCACTTTGGCACAAAAATAAACCACTAAGATTAAAACCTCACATTTACAAGCACATCTGTGCAAGTCGGTGTTTCTATTCTCTTGCCCTAACCAAACTGGGATCCATTTAAGAAGCAATATAATGAAATAATGTCCTATAAAAGCGGCAAGCTGTTGTCAGCATTGAGGAGTGGGGAAATAACCAACTGAGGCTGATGTTCCAGAGGGAACCCATGACATAATTTCATTTTAACTGCTTTGCATCCTTTGGGGAAGAAATCCACCCTTGCACGAAGAATCCAGAGATACAGCTCCTCCCCCCCCCCCCCACACACAGCTTTTTCACTGTTAGTGGTCTTGGATGCCAGGATGAGATCTTTCTGCCAATTGAAAGAACTGAAAAGGACAAAGCGGTGAAGAGTGGCTCCAAGTTCCTGGGCGCTGTGAATCTTCTCCAGGTTTTCAAATTACCTCTGTAAGGCGATGATTAGGGATGGGCACAAAATGAAAAAATTACATTTCATTTCGTTTCCTTTTCTTTCCCCACATTTTTTGGTTTAGTTTCATATGAATTTTTCAAAAAAAATTCGTACGAAATGAACCACTAACAAAGTGGTTCATGGGGGGGCCTGGCAGGCTTTTCCTCCCCACCCCAGCACCAATCAGCTAGCAGGTGGGGCTTGGGGGGGATAATTGTTTTTTAAAAATCCTGGAGTTTTTTTTTTTAAAAAAACCTTTTCCTCCCCCAAGCAGCTTATAGATGGAACGAAATTGTTTGTTTCAACAACAACAACAAAACCCCACCATTTCGTTTTGTCCGTAACAAAATGCTGCTTCCTTGTGTCATTTCATTTCATTTCGTTTCGTTACTTAACGACACAACGAAACAGCATTTCATTTTTCATTTTGTGCCCATCCCTAGTGATGATGCTTCCACTCTAAATAGGAGACAGGGATGCCTCTGGTGCCCCTAGTGGACAGCCTATAGCCTCCTGGTTACCCCAGTAGAAACACTGGCACTTGGACCCCAGAAAAAGAGTTGAAGGTTCCAGAGGTTGGAGAGAGGAGCTAGGGACCAATAAGACACAGGCAGAAGTCTGGTTCAACCAGCAGGAGCCATGGAAGAGGAGGGGGAGGAGGGGGAGGGGGAGGCTGTAATGATCTCCTTGTCTTCTTCTAAATCTGAGGGAGAATAACGGTTTGAAGCTGAGGAGGAGATGGATTTGGTCTTCTTGGCCAAGAGGATTGCATAGAGATCTAGAACCCCTGGACAGCCATCTGAGTCGAGTTCCCTATGGCCAAGAAGAGAAGACATGGCAATGAAGCCCCAGTCTTCAGCCCAAGTGTCTCTCCAATGCTTGCTCTGATCCTGTGAAGACCACAGTAACTGGTGGGGGACCTCGACCTAATGGAGGCTAAACAGACAGGGAAGCCATTTTATATCCCTTCCTGCCCAACTACAACCTTGGTGGGCGCAGTCAGCTGTCCAAGGAGATGCTTTGCTCATAAAATCATAGAATCATAGAGTTGGAAGAGACCTCACAGGCCATCCAGTCCAACCTCCTGCCATGCAGAAACCCCCATCACATTATTTCCGAGAGATGGCCATCCAGCCTCTGCTTAAAAATGTCCAAAGAAGGAGACTCCACCACCCTCTGTGGCAGCATATTCCACTGCCAAACAGCTCTAACTGTAATCTCTAGTAAAACATAGCTGCTATTCATTCACAATTTTCAGGGTTGGGGTGGGGTGGGAATTAACTTTATGCCCTGTTGCTTGACTATTGGCCTTGTGTCTATTTTTATTTTAAACACACACGTTAGCACCATTCGCATAAATACTATCCAAACTTTGGGGGAAGGTGGGTTCAGGGGATGTACAGCCAGACTTTCTTCCTTAGATGTTTATTCTTTTTTTCAGTTCCAGCTTCCTTAGATGCTTATTCTTTTTTCAGTTCCAGATGGAGGGAAAGGCAATAGCTATCCATGGCAAATTTAGCATGAAATAAAAAAGAATGGCATGACCCGATGGGAGCATTTTGTAATTCTCCCCCCGCCCCTCCTCAGGAACTGCACGGAGATGTGAATGAAATGGATTCAAGTTTCTTGGACTGCTTAGCACATCTATATTCTACCTACAGAGAGACTTTCCCTGCCTTTCTGTCTCTCTAGCTATTTATAGAATATAGGTGGAAAGGATTTTATTTACATACAAATTATCCATGAAGTTTTGAGGGGAGAGAGAGAGGTTGTTTGGATGTTTCCGGAGATAATCAAAAGCTCGCTCTCATCCGCTCACAATAGCTTGCCAACAATGGGTGGGGGGAACTCCCCCTACGCTTCAAAGGCGTTTTGTCCAGGAAATCACATCTTTCCAATTTTCCAGATGACAAGTTGCATTGCGGGCCCGTCATACCACATTACTCGGGCGATGTGCCGTAATGCAACATTGCTGATGCCATCCCTTTCGATGCGTCTAAACGCGAGACATCCCTGGGAATATTTGAAGTGACTCTTGCTTCACTCCCTTCCAACAACACCATGCCAAAAAGATGAGCTTTTTTGAAAACAAAAAACAATTGATAAAAGCAGAAGAGTCTTTTCTCACGGGCAGCTTGAAAGGTGTAATGGGTCCCAGAAATCAAGGGTTGGTGCTTTGTTACTCAACTGCAGAAATGGAACACAAGCCAACTTTTAATCTACGGTAAGGGATAGAGTGACAGATTAGATGGGGAAGACCCGGATTCTAATCTTCGCTTGAACAGGGAAACTCACTCAGTAGGTGGTAAAATGACACCTTGTAAATCCTGACACACAGTTAGGGTTATCATAAGTTGTATGTGATTTGGGGCAAATAGCAACAACCTGAGAAAAAGGGAGGTCATCTCCTCCATGCTCTCCACACAGAAAGTCAATAAGATTTTCTTCCAGAAGAATCCTAATTAACAGTGACTAGGGACTAATTAATTAATAATTAACTAGGGACGCACATATATTGTCAGAGCATCTCTCTCTAAGATTACCACCTGTGCAACCTACTCCCTTGCCTAAGGCTTCATTATTATGGGTGGCCACCTTATTTATTTATTTATTTATTTATTTATTTATTTATTTATTTATTTATTTA
>JAHTLZ010000054.1:8680395-8699533 GCA_023846285.1 Phrynocephalus versicolor
GGTGGGCAAAGTGAATATGTTTGCGCTCTTCTTATGTTTTCACACAGTACAGAAGCCAACTGCCTGAACCAGTTTCTTGAGTTCCTATTGGACTGCCTTGAACCATATAAACATACTAGCTTCACCAGGCTAGTAAAGATCGACAGCGGCCAGCAGGATGTCTGGCAGTAAAACTCTGGAGCTCAGATGTCCAACCTCCATCATTATTATAGTGAGTTAGTGCTCCTGAAATAAAGGCAGTGAACGAGACTTGAACTATTTTTGACTGCAAAAAAGAAACCTTGGGCAGCTCTAATATATAGCCTTTCCCCATAAATTACAGACATGGATGAAAGCTTTCAGGTGAACTTGGGAGATAAGAATAATAAGGTGGCTTTATTTCTAAATTAAGGCATTCCAAAGGGTCAGAGTGAGCTTGCTTAAACCCAGAGAAATCAAGAGTGTTTGAAGTGATAAAGGAAAAGCTTCATTGGGAGTGTATTGCCTCCGTAATGGGAATTCACTCCTGCACTTAAAAGAACAAGCAATTAAAATAAATTCAACACCTCTGACATTTGGGCCTGCATTTTCGTGTTTCTGATAACAGCATGTTTAGATAATCTATGTGCCATTTCGATCCCATACGGTAGGGAGATGCAGACTGATGAGGCCTTTTGGGAGCCTGGAGAACCTTTTATGTTTTCATGATGGGTTGGGTAATGTGATCCATTCCTATTTCCAAAGGAAGGCTAGTAGAGGGTCTGGCTACTGGACTTCTTTTTCTTGAGAAAGAGAAACGTTTCGCTGCTCATCTGCTACTTATCAGGGTGTGCTTTCAACAGTACCCAGACAAATCAAAAAGCCTTCACCACCAAGGCCATAGCTAATGTCCCATTCTTGATAGGTTTCAGCACCGTAGGCCATTGTTCACCTTAAGACTATGGATGCTATTGTCCACCTAACGAGCCTATTCAGGCCATTGTTCATCTTATGAGCCTAATTCAGACCAGGGTGACAAGAGGTCAAAGCGGACTATAAGATGGAGGACTCGCACTAGCTGTATTCAGACCAATGAAGCTGTTTGGATGAAGCAGCGAAACGTTTCTATCTCTCAAGAAAAAGAAGTCCACTTGCCATGACTCAGCTTCTAGATATACTCACCTGGATGACTGAGAATCTTCACAGACAGATAGTAAAGGGTGTCTAAGGATCTGTTGATGTGAAGGCCTCATCTAATCTGCCGTGGGGCTCCGTGTAGTCATCGGTGTGCAAATGGAATTCAGAAGGGAGAGAAAAACAATCTAGAGATCTGAGATGCCTCAAAGCTCACCCAAGTTCAGTTGGTGTGTGCTTTTCTGGAAAATGCTTTAGCAAACGACAAGCTTTCACATCCTGCAAAGAGTCCTGCCCTTTGTTTTGCTATACCAGACGAACATGGCTCTTCCCTCGGGACGGAAGTTAATTTCATTCGCCTCATTATGCTTGATGAACGCAGGCGTTTGGTGCCTCTTGAGACCTCTTGTGGAACTAACTGCACCGTGTCTCCAAAACGTACATGATCGCTTGGCTTTTAACGCATTTCAGAGAAATAACAGGGTACAAAACAAAGTGTACTTAAAAAGAAGGTAGATGACTCAGAATGTACGCAACTGATACATGTACATAAATTTGCTTCAGTCTACAGGGGAAAGCCATTTTAAATGCAGACATTCTGAAGATCCATATGGAAAATGTGTGCAGAACCTTCCATGCAGGTATAAAAAATGAGCCAGTTATAAACAAAGGGAGAGATGAGAATCAAGGTGGAATTCAAAGAAATGCAACACAATTGGGATCAATCTTTTTTTTATCCCTTTAAGAAACAAGATACATATCTACATAAAGAACTTAGAACTCTGAGAAGCCCTGGCAATCAAGCAATGTGGACCAATTGTGTTTTTCCCCTGCGAGAAATGAAATGTGCAGTGGTTAAATGTCGGTACTGCAGGTAAAACTGTGCTCACAACCTGAGGTTCAATCCCAGGTAGAAGGCTCAAGGTTCACTCAGCCTTCCATCCTTCTGAGGTTGGTAAAATGAGTACCCAGCTTGCTGGGTGGGGGTGGGCAATGTGTAGCCTGCATAGTGTAATTAAAACTGTAAACTGTCCAGAGACTACTTGAAGTGGTATGGGGCGGTATATAAGCAGAACACTTTATACATTTGCATCACAGAAATGTAAAATATGCCACATCACCTACCTACCCACCTACCTATATCATGTTTCTGAAAGTGAAGCTTAATAATAATAGCTGGAGTGAAGGCAGGGAATATTAATCAACATTCCAATTGCTCGGGGAGCAAAAAGGGATGCTACACAAACAGCTTTTCCAGTTTGGCAACTTTGCCCCAGAGTGTGGGAAGTCATTTTAAAAATAATAATAATAATTGTATAGTTTGGAAGTAATTCATTGCAGTTACTTGCAATTAATTCCTTTTTTTCTTTCAGGAAGGAACAAAGCCCCCCCCCCCAAAAAAAACCCAACGTGTTGTACTTACCGTATATACCTCCCCCCCCATAGTGCTCAAACCATTCACTGGACAATTTACAATTTAATTATGCAGGCTACACATTGCCAACCCCTGCCCCCAAGCACACTGAGTACTCATTTTGCTGACCTCACAAGGATAGAAGGCTGAGTGAACCACAAGCCAGCTACCTGGAACTAGAGATGGGCACAAAATGAATTTTTTGCTTTGTTTTTTGTTTTTCATTTTGTACAACAATGAAGCAAAAAACAAAATGATGCACAGCAAAAGAGGCCCCCCCCCAACCAGGAAATTACCCCCCTGACACATATTAGAGACACCCAAATTACAGAAAAGCTTCTTCTGACACTCCTTTACAATTCCTCCAAGTTTTGCAAAGACTGACTTTTGGACAACTCAGTTATACGCCCACAATCCCCACCACCGCTACCAGGAATGTGCCCTTTCAGAGTTGGCTTGGGGAAACCCAATCTTCACCAAACTTGGAGGGGTGGTAGAGAAAAGTCAAAGGAAATTTCTTCGCACTCTTGCTGTTTCCTGGTTCTTTGGGGGGGGGGCATTTTATAGCCTGGGAACTTGATGAATCAAACATCACACACACACAAATCATCAATTTGTATTTGTTGGGAGTTATCCATTCATACGAACACCAATTGACATATTAGCCATTTTTGAACAAATGTCACAATTCTTTTTAAATTTCTTTCTAACAAATCTCTACTCTCAGACCATTTGTGAAGCAGCGGGTGAAATCCTACAGCGTAACTATGCCTGAACAGCCAAACATACAGGATTTATCGATTTAAAACATTTTTGCCTCACGTTTCTCCTTTAAAATGGGTCCAAGGTGTCTTAAATCATTAAAAGATACTATTTGAAAGCTAAACATTATGTCTACAAATATTTATAAGAATCAAATGAACAAGACCTTTAAAATGGCAAACAAAATTGACACCAAAACCACATTCAAAGCAAGAAAGCATAACACTCTGTTTAAAGCCCTTCTCAGATGGTCAGTCACTAAGGTGGTTACTTCACGTCTTTCTTTGTTCCGTGACTAGCTTTGTACCATGACAGCATTGGTCGCAAACATGGTTTTGTCCCTGTTTCAGTGTTCCCATGGTCGTGATAACTCGTCTCGTGACGAGTGTTATCTCATGGTCTTGTACCGTGACAAACACTGAATTTGTCTAGCTTCATTTTTCCTTTGGGCCGGGGGTTAAAATTCTTTTTTGATATTTCACTTCTGAGAAGTCAAAATCTTTGCAGGCAGGGAAGGAGTCTGTGACTTGTCTGGCTAGCTTTCACTTTCTTCACATGGCCGCATTGGAATGCTCCCGGTGATAGCCTTCAGGCTTTCTTTCTTCTTTCTTTTTGCTTGCTAATTAATTGTCTGTCTGGTGACCCTCTTGTCTGCCTTTGAAGTTTGGCTTGTTTTATTGGTATTTAACGGAGGAGGGCAAGGGGGTGGTGATCATCTGGGGTGGGTGGGCACTTTGAACGTAACACCCAACCCAGTACCTGGGACACAGTTTTCTGAGGGAAGCAAATGTTTTGCTGTGTGACAGTTGTTACCTCACAGTGTCTTGTTTTGGAACAGAAACTGGGAACAAACCATGACAAGGAAATACTCTACCCCAGCACCAGGTACAGATTTGTCTCACTTAGCACCCATTCTGGGGGCATGGTTGAGACAAGTTTCAGATGTTGCCCAACGGATGTGAAGCAAGTTTTTTTTTTTTTTTTTGGTACTGCTCCAAAGTGCAATACTTAGAGAGACAAAGAGCCTTTGTACACGACCCCTAAACTCCGCAGCAAATGGCTGCAAGCTCCGGAGCTTACAATTGTTTCCCCACCAGCTCCAGAGTTTGCAGGAAATTAAGTGTGACCACGCCCACCTAAGCGCGTCCCAGCGCACTTTTCTTGTACCTGCTGGAGGAGGGTGAAAATCCCCAGGTCTGAATTTAATCTGTTCAGGGACGGGAGGGAAAAAAAGCAAACAGAAGAGAAGGAATCAGCACGATGGAGCTCCAGGCAGCTTCTGAGGTGAGCCTGCATGTTTTCCTCTCTTTATTCCTCCCTCCCCTCATGCAGAGAGGAGCAAGGAAGTGCAGAGTGGTGGGGAGGAAGGAAGAGCAACGAACCCCTAAGATCTCTGGTCCGAATTTAAGTGGCCAGCGGATCTTAGGGGTCGTGTGAAAAGGCCCAAAATGGATATGAAGTAACCGCCGATGAGAAAGCCTGTATGGAATGAAAGGTCTTTGCCTAAGAAAGGACTGAAAAGCTGGGGCCAGCCTGGTTTCCTATGGGAGGGAGTTCCAGAGTCTGGGTGCAGTGACAGAGAAGGCCCTCTCCTGTGTCCCTATCAGATGCCTCCCCTGATGGTTTTAACACCTGAAGCTGTCTTATAAAGAATCCCTTGAGATCTCTTGGACACAGCCCAAACTGTAAATGTTGCCTTGACAAAATAATGATATTGTGAGGTGGTGGTGGTGGACTAAAGTTGGCTCTTTGGAATAAAGATGAAATTTGGAAAAGTTGGGGTTTCTTGGGGCAGATATATTAAGCTCCAAAGGAGGTGTGTGTGTGGGGGGGCTTATGCTTAATGGAAGAAGTGTGTCCAGTGTGCTTATCAATTTAAGGGTTAATTGACAGCTTCAACATAAGAACATAAGAACATAAGAAGAGCCATGCTATATCAGGTCAAAGGCCCATCTAGTCCAGCTTCCTGTATCTCACAGTGGCCCCACCAAATGCCTCTAGGAGCGCACGAGACTAGATCTCTGTCTCCTGATACCACTCCCCTGCATCTGGCCCTTGAAGTACCCTGGTTTTAAGACTGGAGATTACACATCTCCATCATGGTTTATAACATGTGATGGACCTCCCCTCCAGGAATCTGTCCAAGCCCCTTTTGAAGGCATGCTGATCCTCGTCTACTCAGCGTGCTGATCCACTCCCCCCCACTCTCAATAACTTCATTCCCTGTAACCCAAACCTCTCCAAATTGGGGGTGCTTCAAGGCGAGAGCTTGAGGAAGCTCCACTGTAATTTCCACACAGCTAGCTGTCTGGGATCACTATTTTCAAACACATAACATTGCAATTGTAAATGTTTTTCCCAGGGCACACCCTTTAAAGTTGAATAACTCAGTCCCCTGAAACCCAAATTTCTCCAGGTTTGGAGGGCTTAAAGTCCAAGGAAGTTACCCACCAGATTTGGTGCCTCTAGGATCCAGGGGACCCATTATATAGAGTAATTAATCAGTTTCTTACTGGTTCATTTTGTACATTTATTAAAAAAATCATTTCTAATGAAATGAAACAAATCACAGGGGAATGAAATGAAATGAATCTCAATTTTTACGTTCCGTACCCATCCCTAGTGCAAAACTCTTGGGAAATGTTCCAATAACAGACATGTGTAGATGGATTTTGGAACAATCTGACCCATGCAGAAATGCCGAGAGGTCTCGTTTATGGGAACAGCTGGTCCTAATAATGAAAAGCACACTTGGTTTTATTGTTAAGCTAAATATTAACCTTGTCCAATATTTACAAGCCAAAGCTAAGTGACTAGCACATTTAAAGTGTACAAAATGCCTGCTCTAATCCTTGACTTTTAAAACCTGTTATTAATTCTCTTTCATGTCTCAAGCACAGTGTCGTAAGGCAATTAATTGCTACACTTCACATGCAAAGCCGGAAACCATCCATGTCTGATGCCACTGACAACAGCAAAGAAAATGGGGTTAGAAATGTCTCTCATAACATGCTTACATTTGAATCGAGATTTACGGCACTGTTCTCACTGTTCTATATGTCTCTGCTTACTGTGCTTGACGGGTTTTAGTCCGAACTCAGTGAGCATGGGACCACATCTTGAGCTGTGATAAACAAAAAATAACACTGAAAACTACAATACAAGACGTTGACCTCCTTCCAAAAATAGGTATTTAACTAAGGCCCTGGTCTCATGACAATTTTGCTGCTCTTTTTTTGCTGCAAAAGCCTGTGCAGCAAAAGATTATGCCTTCTCTTCGAAGAACAGTACTATTTTGGTACCCCGGCCGACCATGCCCCTGGAAGCGCACTTTACCAGCAGCATTTTGTACTACCGCTAGGGGTTGTGTTAAAATACTTCTGTTATTGATGCTCACTTTTTAATGCCTCAGACGAGGTGCGACCCCTGAAAATTAGCACCAATTAGATTTGTACCCCCCCTTTCTGCCACTTCCTGTAGTTCTGCCTTGGTAATCGCTTTTGCTACTGAGTTGGTGGCGTACCGGCATGCCAGCATAATTTTTGCTGGCTCTCTGCCACCAATTAAAATCGCTTTTAAGAAGAAAGACTGCTACCTGGCTGCAACGCATGTATTCACCACAAGGGGAATCAACTCGAAAAACAGGGAAAAGATGCTCAGTAAGCAAGTCGGGATGGATGCAGAGAAGTAAAATACTCCCCTGTTGTTGGGGAGCTAACTGTTCATCAAAAGTCACATGACCACCCCAAAACACAGTACACATCATATTAAGATGCGCAGATAACGGTAGTGAGACCGGGGCCATAATGGATCAGTTGCTCACTTCCTTCTCTTATTTGTGCTTAAAATGGTGAAGCTATGTTGTTTTGTCCAGGGGTGAGATTTTCAGATTTCTTGGGCACTTGCATCCTGCAGTTCTGTATTCTGGGAGCAAGCTAGTGGGATCTGTCTGGTGGTGACATTTCACTGCATCTGTTTCCTTTTGTACTGGAATTAGTGTGATACTTTGAGTAGAATGAGTTGACTTTGGAGAACAGAACCTTGGCTGTCTCATTAACCTTGGTCTCCAGTTGACTCTGGGCAACTCACCATGTACAATCTAACCTCTCCTGGCTTTCCCCAATTATGTCATGGTAGTCAGTGGATAGAAACCAGCTGGGAAGTATTTGAATGAGATTCCTGGGAAAAGCATTGAGTAACCTATTTGCACATGTTATACCGAGACAGGACAAGTGTATGCTTCCGAGTGAGATAGAGGGGGGAATTTCAGGAGATTGAAGCTTCTTTTGTTGTTGAAAAGGCGGAATTTTTAAAAGCTGCTTCCAAAGAAGATGGTCAAGGTTAATTTTGTGCTGGCTTAGCAGCAATGTCCAATCCCTAACCCTGACCCCCCTGGCACCGCCCATGGTCCACCCCCGGTATGCTGCCCCTGGGGCCCCACCGCTGCAGACGTTGGCCAAGCTGGTTGGGGGTGTGCCCTCTGCACTGCACTGTCCCATGGCCACGGACCCAGCTCCACCCACTGGCCTTTTCTCGTCGCTCTTCCTTCGCCGCTGCTCTTCCGAGGTCCTCCTCCGATGTGCACCAAAAGGAAATGAGGCCGGGAAGATGGCCTGGGTGCCTTAAATAGGCCCCGTCCGGTCTCGCGATAACCCCAGGCCTCACGAGAGCACAAAATCACGTCTCACGCTATTTGGCCCTGGGGCGGCAAAGGAGCCCCGCTGGTGCAGCCACACCGCTGAGCAAACCTTCTTGTGAGAGTACTGCTAAATATGCAGAAGAACATCCTGAAGGTATCTGTGAAGATTCTCAGTCATCCAGGTGAGGTTACCTGGAAGTTGAGTCATGGCAATTGGACTCCACCCCCCTTGTGAGATGAATACATTCCGCTGTTCATCCTAGCAGCTTCGTCAGTATGAGGAAAGGTAGTGGTGAGGCCTCCAATTCATAGTTCACCTTGATTTCACATCACCCTGGTCTAGATTCTGAATCCTGAAGGTATGAGCTTTTAGCCAGTGGAATAGAAAATGGCAGACTCTCATGTGTTGGAGGTTTTCCATTAGAGGTTCGATCACCAGCTGTCAGAGGAGCCCTACCTGTGGATTCCTGCACTGGCATGGGGGTAGACTCAATGACCCTTCCAACTCTACGATTCTGTGCTCCCAAATTAAGAAACGAAGCACACTAAAAGCAGATAATTCAGAGAGTGAAATTATAGCCTACCACCCCTTGTACAAACCAAGAGGCTAAAAATGTCTTCTGACGCAGGTCCTCGCAAGCAGGGCAGAAGCTCAGAAGCATCAAACACCCTTGTGCTATAATAACATTGAGAATGGACTAGAAATAGAAGAGAGAGGCAAAATAATATTTTCCTTTATAGCTTGGGTTTTTCAGCCAGGTTTTCCACCCTCAGTAGATAGAAGATAGACTTTTTCTCCAGGGCTGCCGGTCTGGCACCTTTCACAATAATTATATCCGTTTATTAAAACTTCATTGTCTATCTAATTACTTCAGCTCTAATTCTCTTACCAGTTCATAAATAGTAATACCATGTTGGCCTGGATTTTTTAAAGTGCCTCTTCTCTTTGTTCTAGCTTCTTACCAAGTCTGTGATTATACTCTGAAGGTTTGAAGGTCTTCCTTTTTATAAGAACATATTCTATTTCATTTCCCTTCTCTCTGCTCTCTCTACTCTCTCTGCTTTCTCTCTCTCTCTCTCTCTCTCTCTCTCTTGCTCTCTTTTCTACAGCGATTTCTTTCGAACATCTGTATGTGGCCTTCTAATTGATTTTTGTGTAACTTTGAAGGAGGGGGATAAAAATGGAAGCAGAATCAAAATGTGGCGAACTACTTTCCTCTCCCTAATCTAAATATGCTGATCTGATGAGGGAGATCCTTTTGTGCAACAGCTATTCACAATACTTCTCTGTTGTACATCCAAGTTCTAGATGCTAATCATGACTCCAAGGGAGCTCTGGAAAAACTGCCAAAGAGTGTTTTGTGTGTGTGTGGGGGGGGGGGAACCCATCTGTTGGAGGTTGGGGGGGGGGAGTTTGAGGGACTATTGGCTACAAAATTGTCATGAAACAAAAAGTTTTATCCTTTTTAAAATACAGTTCAGGATAGTGCTTCCATGCTGACATGTTGAACAGATAGATGATCTACATAAGAGAAGCAAGACATAAATGTTAAACTTTACTTGCAATTCTGAGCTCACTGGCATTGCTTGGAATGGTGTCTCTTGCAAATGAGTTTTTATTTATTTATTTATTTATTTATTTATTTATTTTTACAACTTATATAATGCCCATTGCCCAAAGGTCTCTGGGCAGCTTACAATCAAAATAATTAAAACAGATAAAACATAAAATATCAATAAATAATTAAAACAATAATAAAAGCATTACACTAAAATCATTACACTAAAATTGCCATCAGAGGACCCACAACCTATATTGTATCAATTAAAAAACTGTTGTTGTTGTTGTTGTTACTCATTACCTCTCAATAACCAGGTTGTCTCACTGTTGTTGCTCGGACCACCCTGATTTGTTGCTCTTTGTGCTATCAACACATTGTGTTGCCCTTACCACCAGGAAAGCAAAAGAGAGAAAAATGGTTCCTAGTGCTCCCTAGTGGCCAATTCTGATACTACACCTTAGGAAACTTTAATGAAAATACGATTAAATAGACCAAGTGCTCATAGTTGATCTCTCCTGTGGGGGGCTTGAAAATCCTTTGCCAAGGAGCTTAAATCACAAGTAATATGATAAGTTTTCCAACACACTTCCAGGAGGACACAGAGTCATGAAATGAAGGTCTGTTCTTAGTCATTGTTATGATAGCCCTGTATCCCATCAAGATTAAATCTGTGTCTCACAAGAGATACTCGTATCATGAATAAAGAGCCACTGGATTCTGAAAGGGATGGTGATGTTATCTCCTCCTTAAATCTGGAATATACAAATGACATGGAAATATTTCCTTTTTGAGTCAGGATCCATGAGACAATAACAGCTGTTTGCCACCAGGTGCAGTAAAAGGAAATGATTTGTTGAGAATCATAAGAACGTAAGAACATAAGAACATAAGAAGAGCCATGCTGGATCAGGCGAGAGGGCCATCTTGTCCAGCTTCCTGTATCTCACAGTGGCCCCACGAAATGCGTCTGGGAGCACATGAGACTAGTTTTCTGTCTCCTGATACCACTTCCCTGCATCTGGCCCTTGAAGTACCCCGGTTTCAAGCCTGGAGATTACACATCTCCATCATGGTTTGTAACCTGTGATGGACTTTTCCTCCAGGAATGTGTCCTATCCCCTTTTGAAGGCATCCAGGCCAGATGACATCACCACATCCTGTGGCAGGGAGTTCCACAGACTAGAACGCACTGGGTGAAAAAATATTTTCTTTTGTCTGTTCTTATTCTCCCAGCACTCAATTTGAGTGGATGTCTCCTAGTTCTGGTATTCTGTGAGAGGGAGAATAGTGTCCCTCTATCCACTTGACTCATGCCCTGCATTATTTTGTGCGTCTCAATCATATCCCCCCTCAGGCACCTTTTTTCCAGACTAAAGAGCCCCAAATGTTTTAGCCTTTCCTCATAAGGGAGGTCCCTCAGCCTGGTAATCATTTGAGTCGCTCTCTTTTGCACCTTTTCCAGTTCCACTATGTCTTTCTTGAGATGCGGTGACCAGAATTGTACACAATACTCCAGGTGGGGCCTTAATCCAGCACATCCATAGCCATTCTTTTTTTTTACGAGAATGCTAGGGTGACAAACTGGAGCAGAAGGCATGGTGAGCATCTCCCAAGCCTCCTGCATGCCACAATAAAGGCTGAGCCAATTATTTCGAGATGGAAGCTTGAATGCCATCAAAACCCTTTCAGAGTCTTCACCACCATCTCATTTTGGAAGAGCTCACGAGGCGGCACAACGCTGTGCTTTTGAGTTTCCTCAGGTGCATCCGAGTTGCCGCTATTATACCCTGCAATTTCGTACGCTTGCTGCCTGATCCCTCTGTGCACCCAGGTCGAAGTGTCTGCCAGGCAGAAAAGTTATTCTGATTATATGGAAGTAGAAAAATACATCCCCTCTCAAGTGATGACATTTGATACTTGCCCCTGAGGAGCATAACTACTTGGAGTGACGTGCTTTTAAGGTAAAGGTAAAGGTTCCCCCTGCACATGTGTGCTAGCTGTGTCTGACTCTAGGGGTGATGCTCATCTCTGTATTCATGCCAAAGAGCCAGTGTTGTGCAAGTCCATGGCCATGTGGCCAGCATGGCTGCAAGGAAACACTGTTTTACCTTCCCGCTTTTTACGGTGGTACCTATTTATCTACTTGCATTTACATGCTTTTGAACTGCTAGGGTGGCAGGAGCTGGGGTTATCAGCGGGAGCTCGCTCCGCTGCATGCCACCCGGGATTCGAACTACTGAGCTGCTGACTTTGTAGCTGACAGTTTTTGGAGCCTTAGTCCGCCGAGCCACCATGCCTTTAAGAGAGGCTTTCAAAAGGAAGGGAGCCAACGGGATCGTGATTGGGGGCAGTTGCTCTGTTTCAAGTGCCATGTTCTTGGTCAACTGACCCCTAGCACTAGAGATGGGCACAAAACGAACAATTTTTTGTTACCATTTTCATTTTTTCGTTTCGTTACGTAACAAAACAACAAATGAATTTTGTCTCTAAAATGAAATGAAACGAACAGAAACACCGGAAATTTTGTCGTGCGTTTCGTTTCTGCTACTGCAATATGAGTGAATTGCTTAAAATCCTTAAAAAAAGACAAAAAATGAAATAAATGGTAACGAAATGGTAACGAAACGAACGAAAACGAAAATGAGTTTTTTTGCAAAAATTCATGAAAAACGGAAACGAACCAAAACGGACCCCCTAAATGGCAAATGACAAACGAAATGCCATTTTTTTGATTCGTGTCCATCTCTACCTAGCACTCAGAACACAGAGAAGGCAATGGAACAGTGAAAGCCCATACCTTGAGTTGAACACCACTCCCACCCCAAGACCCCTGTTGCCACATGCCATCAAGTAGCATCCAACCCATGGTTGTTCTCTCTCCAAATTGTCCTATCTTCCACTGCCATGCTCAGGTCTTGGGAACTGAAGCCTGTGGCTTCCTTCTGGGAGTCAATCCCTCTTGTATTTGGAGTTTCTCTTTCCTGCTGCCTTCTACCTTCCCCAGCATTGTTATCGTTTATAGAGAACCCTGCCTTCTCATGATGTGCCCAAAGTAGGACTGCCTGAGTGTTGACACTTTGGCCTCCAGAGGTAGTTCAGGCTTATTCGATCTAGGATCCACTTGTTCCTCTTTTGGGCAATCTAGGGAATCCGCAAAGATTTCTCCAGCACCGTATTTCAAACAAATCAATATTTTTCCTACCTGCTTTCTTTATTGTCCATCTTTCGCAACAATACATGATGGTCGGAAATACAGTGGAACCTTGACTTACGTCATTAATCCATTCCAGTGGTCTAGACTTAAGTCAAACATGACATAAGTCAAATGAACATTTCCCATAGAAAGTAATGGGAAAGCTGATTAATCCGTTCCAGATGATGAAAAAGACCCCTGAAAACAGCAATTTAACACAAATTTGACTGGGATAGGAGATTCCTTCTGGGGATGTAAATGAAATGTCTCTTCAAAGAGAGGAGGAGGCAGTGGAATTATAGTCCACAAATTATATGCCTCCACTTTTTAATGTTCATAGCAACAATCTCGGGGCTCCGAGATGTAAGTCAAAGCCCGCGAATCAAGTCAAACAGGCCCCTTCTTGCTGTAAGTCAAATATGATGCAAGTCAAGCAGTATGTAAGTCAAGGTTCCACTGTACAAGCGTATGGATGATCTTGGTCTCCGGTGATCCATCCTTGGCATTCTCTGGAAGTTCAGTCATGGCCACTGGACTTCTTTTTCTTGAGAGATTGAAACATTTCGCTGTTCATCCAAACAGCTTCATCAGTCGCAAAGCTGTTTGGATGAGCAGCGAAACATTTCAATCTCTCAAGAAAAGAAGTCCAGTGGCCAGGATTCAACTTGCAGATAAACTCACCTGGATGACTGAGAATCTTCACAGACATCCTTGACATTCTAATGCCTTCATTGCTGGAGATACTCAAGTTACCAACTTCAGAAGGATGAGTGACCCTTAAGCCAGTTACCTAGGGTTGAACCCAGGTTGTGATCAGAGTTTTGTCTGTGGCCATGCCGTTTAACTACTGGCAGCATGAAGGTGGCACCACATGATCTGAAAGGATTAGAGAATGGATGGCTGATGCAGTGCATGGAAAAAAGTAAAAGGTAAATGTTCACACACACACACCCTGCTGCATATGCGTGCTGTTGTTTCTGACTCTAAGGGCAGTGCTCATCTCTGTATTCAAGCCGATGAGCCAGTGTTGTGCAAGTCCATGGCTACATGGCCGGCATGGCTGCAAGGAAACACTGTTTTACCTTCCCACTTTTTACAGCGGTACCTATGTATCTACTTGCATTTACATGTTTTCGAACTGCTAGGTTGACAGGAGCTGGGGTTAACAGCGAGAGCTCATTCTGCTGTGTGGCACCCGGGATTCGAACCGCTGAGCTGCCGACTTTGCAGCTGACAGTTTACAGAAGCCTTAGTCCACTGAGCCCTCCATGCCCCTCGAGTGCATGGAAAAGCCCATTATAATTGCCATGTTTCAGTCATCTCAGACTTGCCTGAAAGTCTTCTTTTAAACTGGGGAAAGCAGCAGATAAATTGGCTTCACATCTAATGCCAAATGTGTGAAGCTTGATCAGTGAGCGTTTGCTGGTCTTCTACCCAGTGCACACATGAGGCAATTCTGAAAATGGTGTCTAGTTCTCATTGGGCTTGACTCGATCTTCCTCCAACAGCATGCTGCTCCCTTTTAAAGGCAACCATTAGGACTTTTAATTTGCAGCTGCTAAAATTTATATTTGTAATCCTGGCAACAATCAATAGAGGAAACAAAGGGGGTTATTCAAAGGGGGCTTAACGAAGACAAATGGAATGCAGCAGGGCGCACCCCCCCCTCTCTCTCTCTCTCTCTCTCTCTCACACACACACACACACACACACACACACACACACACACACACACACACACACAAACACATTTTCCATTGGCCTCTTTGTCTTTTTTAAAAAAAGCTTATTTTTAAAAGGAGCTTAAAGGAACCAAAGGAGAAAAAGAGAACTGAGATTTCTCAACTCGGACAGGTGAATAACACCATTTCCTCACCCCCAGGCAATCAAATGTTTTTTATTGCCAATGTAGTTCTTTTTCTCCTGGGAAATAACAAGGTAATATAACACTTTATAGAAATCACTGAAAGATTCCTGGCTATTTGTGTATTTCTGTGGCAATCACAGCACAGTGTGAAGAGACCAGGGATGCCCTTGGGGGGGGCACCCCTCAAAGATCCTCTGGATTGAAACAGGTTTGGATGGGTTTGAACAGGTTTGGATGGTAGTTTCTGGGATTGCAAAAATGGAAATAAAAGGGCAACGGCAGAATTAAAAGAGGAAAAGGATAAATAATAATAAATAATCAACACTCTATAGGGAAAGCTCTGAGCTGGTGTCAAGGGAGATGGGCAGCTTCACCTACCAGTGAAAACCCACATCTCTCCTGCACAATCCGACCCCCTGGTTCCCTGGGGTGTATTTCTGAATGACGTCACCAGGACTGCAACCATGTTGTCACATTCCAGTTGACTGCAGTGTGAACCAAGGGACCTCCACAAGGTAGCTGGCCTTCCTTTTTCCTTCCTTGGTGACTCCTTACTCATCCAGGCCTGAGGGTCGATGTGTGTGCAAGCGTGCACAAAGTTGCAGGGTTAGGGTTAGGGTTAGGGTTAGGGTTAGGGTTAGGGTTAGGGTTAGGGATACATGGATGAGTGTCTGCATTCTTGTGTGGGCTTTGGGACAAAAACATCACTTGAGAACTCTAGGACCACCCCAATTCTAGATTATCCATTGTGTTTGTTTGCATGGTGGTGTGATTTCCTCAGCTCATATTAATGTACTGTGGTTTTGTTTTTCTTCCATTCAATCCCAGGTAGCGGGCTTAGGGTTGACTCAGCCTTCCGTCCTTCCGAGGTTGGTAAAATGAGTACCCAGCTTGCTGCGTACTCATGTGTAGCCTGCATTACTGTAATTAAAACTGTAAACCATTTGAAATGGTATGGGGCGGTATATAAGCAGAACACTTTCTCTGGGTTGTAGTGGACAGCCCAGAAGAGAGGAGTGGCTTTCCTGCATTTTATTATTCTGCCAACAATTGAGTTGGCATTGTGCAACTCATTCCTTTTCACTATTGGATTTTCTCATTCATGGAAGGCACTTTTCTGGAGACCTAGGCGGTTACTTCACATCCTACCTTGTTCCGCGATTACGTTTGTACCATGACAGCATTGTTTGCGGTCACGTGGTTTTGTCCCTGTTCAGTCCCTGTTTCCGTTTACTCACAGGTGTGATTACTTGTCTTGTGACAACTGTTGCTTCACGGTCTTGTTCCGTGACAAATTCTGAATTTGTCTTGCTTTCTTAACCCTTTTTAAAACATCGTAAACAAAACTTTTTCAATATTTCGATTTATTGGTCTTCCAGGATTTACACGTCAATGCTACATAATTTCCAGTACTTTTTTAAATAAACATTTTCACTGCGTGGTGTTTCCCATAGGGAAACTAATGTTGAATGCCGCTTCAGCAGCTGACCACTAGGTGGACACTGGTTGTTGTGTGACAGTTGTTACCACACAGTCCCTTGTCTCGGAACAGGAACCAGGAACCAACTGTGACAAGAGAATCCCCCATCCCTGGGGCAGGTATGGCTTGTCACACTCTGCTCCCGGTTCCAGGGGCATGGTCAAGACAACCTTTTGCTTTCACACTATGGACGTGAAGTAAGGTTTTTTTGTACAGGTCCCAAGCAGGACAGCAAAGAGGGATGAAAGGGACGTGAAGTAGCCACCCTAGTAACATGCAAAGAATCACATGGGCATAGCAGCAAATTAGAAATATGGATGTTTTGGGTGTCTAGGAATACCCACCTGTGCGATCATTCTCCCTCATTGACTAAATCTGTTTCTTTCTTTTTTTAACCGACAAAAAAGTTTAGCACTACATCACCTTATCATTATGTCAATATACTCATGTACTGCTAGATCACATCTGCACAGAGGAAGAGAAAAATTAAAAATCATATGGAAAACAACCCGTTGAATGTCAGCAGGCTACTCTTCTACGCTTTGTGTGCTTGAAGGTTGCAGGCAGCTTTGGAAAACTGACCTTTCTCCCTAGAATCATCGAATCTTAGAATCATAGAGTTGGAAGAGACCTCAAGGGCCATCTAGTCCAACACCCTGCCATGTAACATATTAAACAGCTCACCCGCTTTACAATGAACAGTAAAAGGAGAGCTGGGGCCTAGCTGAGGTCAGGATGAAAAGAAGGGAGGGAGTGTAGACTATGGTGTGGATCCAGCCACATCAGAATGAAGGTCCAGTATGGACACTTGCAGAAACCATCTGCAGCCTCTGAAAAGAAAGGTGAAATAGGCTGTGAAACAAAGATTAATTTCTTGGATTAAGAAATTGGGTTTCATAAATACAGTGGTACCTTGTATAAAGGAATTAATTCGTTCCAAATGAAATTATGTTAAACAAATTTTCCTTTATACACATTTCCCATAGGAATGCATTGAAAATGGAGTAATCCCATTTTTATGTTGTACAGATTCATCCCATAGGCAATTATGTTAAGCAAATTTCCCCTATCTCCGGAATTTTTTATGCTGCACAGTTTTTATGTTATACAAACCATTTGTTATACATGGGTCCACTGTAGTATGGATCGCTTCGCATCATGCTGATTCAGTTTGGCCCCAAACTCTACAGTGCGTATGCTTTGATCCAGATCTGGATTACATTTGGTCTCATTAGCCCAGTTTGTTCAGGACTGGGCTACAGGGATTGTACAATCTTACTCACAGTGATTCGGCCATAATAGATATCACCGTGCATAACTGAACAGTACAGTCATCCCCTGTCATTTTGCAGTTCAGATACTGCGGTCCTGATATATGGTGAGACTGCAGTATATGAAAGCAACGGCTCCTGGGGCAAGCTATGTGGGCCTGTCTGGGGCTTCCTGCACTTACCCTAGGCCTGGCACTGCCCCGAGCTGACCTCTGTCACTTCCAAAAATCTGGAAGTGCCATCAGGATCACCTGAAACCACTTCTGGGGCCTCTAATAGACCAGGGAGTTCATTGGAGTCCCGTTCAGGGCAGCTCCAGGCCTGGAGTAATTGCAGGAGGCCCCAGACAGGCTTCCCAGTCCTTACCTGACCCAGCATCCACATATCGTGGGTCAGGTCAGGTCCCCAATCAATGTGATAAATGGGGGATTACTATATTCTAAAATGCCAAGCCTCAAAGCATCTTAACTGAATCTGACGCTGACACAGGGGCCCGTTGTTGTAGTTAGCACACCACTCTGGACTTGAGATGGGCATGGACCACTGCTTTGCTGGTTTGTTCTTCTTTCTTCATCAGCCAAACAGGTGTTTGGGTGGTTCGCCACCCCACCTCCTCTGGTGGGTGCCCACTCAGAGGCAATGCCTGGAGGAGATAGGGCACAGAAGCTGGGCCACTGACTCAGAGCAGAGGAGGCAGGGTTGGGAAGCACCAAACTCCTGTTTGGTTGTGAAATGAACTGCTGAACTGGCAGTGTGTGCCCACCTCTACTCACGATTAGAGGTGGGCACGAAAGAGAAAAACGATGGTTCAGTTCGTTCTGTTTCGTGCCCCACTTCAGTTCAGTTCTGTTCGGTTCATACAAATTTTTAAAACAAAAAAATTGTACAAATCAAACTGAACTGAACTGGTTCAGCTTACCTGGATGGCAGCGGCAGTGGCGATCCCAGTGGTGGTGGCGGTGGCAGCGGTGGTTGCCTGGAAGGCCCTGGCAGCAGCTGCACCGGATGGCAGGAGACTTTGCCGGGCAGCGGTAGGACTCACTGCCGCCTCCGGAGCCCTGGCAGCAGCCGTGCTGGGCAGCAGTGGAATGCACCGCCACAGTCTCAGGAGTCCCAGCATCTCCTCACCACCGCCTTTGTTCCTAACCTGGACGTCAGGTAAGAGATGCTGGTGGGGTGGGGAAAACGAAAAATGAATGGGACAAAACAGAAGTTTCCATTTCGTTTCATTTTGTTTTCCTTAGAGGGGCTGTTTGTTATTTGTTTTGTTACTGAATGAAACAAATAATGAATAACAAAAATATATATCCATTTTGTGCCCATCTCTATACATGATCAGTCTCTAAAAAGAGGAGGTCCTTCTGTGCATCACCCTCCCCCCCCCCCCCCGACCCCCGGGGCTCATAAAATGTTGAGAAGGAGAAGACAACACAGCCCAGCCATCTTTTCCACTGCAGTTTTGATTCAGTTGGCTCATTTTGTGCTTATTTTTCAAGGCGACGCTACTGACTCAGTCCCTTTCTGCTTGGCCTCCCTGGAGGGGGAGGAGAGAGGATGAAAAGGAGCCTCTTTAAAGAACCCGAGCTTTCCAGTCAGCCTTTCAAGACGCTAGATAATAGGCGGTGTGTGTCTCAGGCTCCCCTCGGGGACAGGGGCTACTGCACTTGTCGCTGTCTCGGGGCCCCCCATGGAGCGAGTCAATGTGAGCGCCAACTGGAAAGAAGCTGTACAAGGGGAAGCAGGGCAGAGATAATGAGCCTGAAAAAGTCAGACCGTGCAGGTGGCGTGTGTGTGTAAAAGGAAGAAGAAAGAAAGAAAGAAAGAAAGAAAGAAAGAAAGAAAGAAAGAAAGAAAGAAA
>JAHTLZ010000054.1:8703916-8734827 GCA_023846285.1 Phrynocephalus versicolor
GTGTGTGTGTGTGTGTGTGTGTGTGTGTGTGTGTGTGTGTGTGTGTGTAAGAGAGAGAGAGAGAGAGAGAGAGAGAGAGAGAGAGAGAGACTGAGAGAGAGATTAAAATGATGAAAATAAAAGTATTAAACCCAGACTGAAAGTAGAGTGTAATTCAGTGCCATCAACTACTGCTCAGCTTCCAGGATACAAAGATCGTACTTGTTTCCTTCCTTCCTTCCTTCCTTCCTTCCTTCCTTCCTTCCTTCCTTCCTTCCTTCCTTCCTTCCTTCTTCTAATCAGGAGTGTTGCAATGTATTCCTTGGCCAACTCGTAACCTTCCATGAATCGGTTCTACAATTGCTGGGCATTCCTAGTCATCCGTCAGCCTTGCCGCATCCTCTAAAATGAAAAAGTAAAGGGCTGGATTTTTAACGCTCAAACCACCACAGGAGAACATGGTCCTTCCTTGCGAAGCTTCAGATCCATTTGGAAAAGGATAAAAATACCCTAAATACCCTTTCTCTCTTTCATTTGATGAACGAATCCCAAACCCGATCTGCGTCCCTTGTTCTCTTTACCTTTTAGATAGATTTTGAAAAGGAATGTGGCATTTTGCCACCAAGATATTAAGGATCATGGGTTTTAAATCTGTTTGATCAAGCTTTTCTTTACATGTTTTAATATAATGTGTATTTAATTCTTTTTTAAAATTATTTGAATAATTTATTGTTTTCGTCTATATGGCTGAATGATGTAAGCTGTTTTGGGTCCTTCTGTGGAGAAAGGTAGAGTAAAACATATTTTAAATAAATAAAATTATTTTACTCTCTCTCGCTTCAAGTAGGCCTAGGTCATTAGGTGTCTTTAGGCACATACAAAATGAACATTATTAGGCAAGATTACAGGAAGCTGGGGTGAAACAGTTTAAAATGTATACTGTGACAAATATCAATTGCAGTAATGCTGAAAGTATCTCTTAGGTGAGCTAATGGTGGATTTTGCAAAACGATGCTGACTCCAGTTAGGCTGGCCAAGTTGTTTGCTGATCCTATGATTACAGGATTTCTGCCTCACACAGGCATTAATTAGAGATGTGAGGGAGAAAACTGCTTAGGTTGCATTTTAATAAGATCCAACCTAATCTGTCCATCCTGGATTCACGAGAAAACCAGAATCAAATAATATTTCAAGGCTCACCCTTCTCTAACTTTGGTGATGCAGTTATTTGTGTAAAAAGAAAAATGGCCACCAAATGTATAGGCAAAGGGAAGTGTTTCTGAGGATGTAGACGTGACATTTTCAAAGCTATGGAAAGCCCCCTCCGCATATATGCGATGAGACGCATTTCTTCTAGTGCCCCCATTCCTATTGTGTGAAGTGTTTTGACTTGAGTGGTTTTCTGTGACAGGATTCATTTATATTTCTCCCTCAGGTGTGGAGACAACATTTATTCAATTCAATTGGCTGCTGAGCTCTACTGTTGGTGTGGTTGTAATTTATACTTTTAAGGCATACAAACCACCGGGCTAGTACCCTTTTGTTGAGGCTTGTTGAATTCATCACCAAATGGAGATTAGCAACAGGGAACTTGTGCCTGAACCTAATGCCGATTCCTAGTAAGAAGCCTTACAAGGAAATTCATCAAAGGAGACTGGTTCCGTTAATAGATTTCTTTCATTAGAGCTTCTCAGTTTGGCTTCTTTATGTTATTCTGTTAGAGGATGCAAAGGTGCCCCTGGTTAAAAAAAAAAACTTCAAAATGACAATTAAATTAACTTCAAATTGAGAAGAAACTTTGAACTCTGGTTACTT
This sequence comes from Phrynocephalus versicolor, assembly GCA_023846285.1. Lineage (NCBI taxonomy): Eukaryota > Metazoa > Chordata > Lepidosauria > Squamata > Agamidae > Phrynocephalus > Phrynocephalus versicolor. The sequence goes on from JAHTLZ010000054.1 coordinate 8,705,711, forward strand.
CCCTTTTGGGTGGATTTTGATTTAAACTTCAGACCTGTTGTATTCCAAAGGGGTAGAGTTATCACATAATTATAATGATAGCAGTAATGGTGTAAGGGTAATCTAAAGAAAATATAGGCCAGGAACTAATTAATCTCTTTGGACACACCCAAAGACCTGGGAACTCCCAGGTAGCTTAAAAATAAATAGACAGATCAGTGGTTCCCAACTTTGTGTCTTCTTCTTCTTCCTAACATTTCCCCACAGATATGGGTTCTGCTTTTCAGATCCTGGAACACGACTTTGCCTGATTGGTCGTGTCTTCAGTATACAGGACGACAATTCGCATGTCCTTATTGACAGGGGTTCCCAACTTGTCTCGTAGGTTTTATTAAGTTGTTCTATCTCTTCCATTGTTTGTAGAGGCCTATGTTATTTGTTTTATGCTTTATGTTGTGAACCGCCAAGAGTTCCTTCGGGAAAGTCGGGCGGTCTACAAATACAAATATAAATCTGACTTCTTTCATCTTTTCATTTATCTATCTTTTAGTCTTTTATTCCACAGTTTGATGCCTTTCTTTTTAATCTCCTTTATGCCATTAAAGGTTTCTTGAATGAATGAAAATTAAATAAATAAATAAATAAGCTTTGAGTCCCCATTCAAAGAACTCTAATGAACCCTTAGAAACCACTTTTAAAAAACAACAACAGCAACAGCAGAGGGAAGGCAATAGAGAACCAATCTACTCCATAAGCAGATAACAATGCATGAGAATGAAAAATTAGAGAGAGGAATATTCCTGCCACAAATCCTTGTGAGCTACCACCTGCCAAAATGGAGACTGTTGGGCTAAATGGATCAGTGACTTAACATAGGGCGGTTCCCTATGTTCCTGTGTTGTTATATTCCCTTGTTGAGTAGAGGATCATGCCCATAGCTCAGTGGCAGGCTACATGGTGTCCTTTTATATTTGTTCTTGTCCCTTCCATTTATGAAATTTCAGGGAGATACCATAGGGTTCAAGCAGGCATCCTCTACATCTCACCCTTGTACCAATCCGAGTGTGGACAAAGCTTCTTCATTCCCACAACCAGGACTCGTGGGAAACAAGCAACATGGCCATCATCCATCGTGACTCTTAGAACCACCCTTGATGCAAATTCTCAACTCAGAGCTTCCTGATCCCAAATCAACGTAGAAATTGCCAGCATCTTCACAAATGGGGTTGAAGTTAGATTCTTCTCCTTCTTGCTTCTTCCCAGGGTATATGCCACGGCCACATCCCCTTTGTTCTGTCAAGATACAGTGCTTTCTTTTAGAGGGTCATTAAGAGTTCAGTATATATATTTGTCATTTGAAACAGCCAAACTGTTGTTGGTTGAGGCAAATCTTACTCATCCGTCCCACCCACATGTCTTCCAGAAAAGAAGGAGGCCTGCAATGTCTTGTTCCATCTTGCCTGCTTCTGCAAAGGGGTAATTTATGAGGGCTATCATTCCTTCTTTACCACAAGAGAGGGCGTGGAGAAAAAGTTCCTGAATCTCCAAAACCTACAAGAGTCCCCCCCTTTTTTTGCGGCGGGGGAATCCTTCTGATATTATATCAAGTTAGGGGACAATTCCCCAGCTGTTTGGAAAATGGAAAAGAAGGTGAAAGCCTTGATGTTTACCTAACCACATCGTTTCTCTTTGCCCTGCAAAACTCTTCTCAGATTAGCAGCTTCTTCCATCCCAACCCCCCTTTCATAATCACACATCAGCCACTCCCTAATGCTCAGTCTTATTTTCACCTGCCACACATTCTTCTATTTAAAAAGGGAATCTCCTTCTTTGGAGATTTTTAAGCAGAGGCTGGATGGCCATCTGCCAGAAGCACTGTGATGGGGGTTCCTGCATGGCAGGGGGTTAGACTGGATGGCCCTTGAGGTCTCTTCCAACTCTGTGATTCAATGATTCTATAAGCAATGTGCTGCAGTCAATCACCACCTCCACCATCTTAGAAGGGACCCAATGGATCACGGAGTCCAGCCCCTGTTCCAACGGGGAATCGAACTCCCGACCTCTAGCTCCACAGCCAAATCTACCTAAACCACCTAACTTTCCAGCTGTTCCTGCCAGAATGCTAATAATCTTGAATGCAGAGATGGCGTGTTGGGGCTTGAAGAGCCCTGCCTTGATTTGCGAGTTGCCCATGCTGGGACTGAAAGATTTCTTAACCTGTCTTTTAAAAAAAAAATACGATGCACAGTTGACACACATGGATAATGGCATGAAGTTTAGCTCAGGTACTGTTCAGAACCAGCACCTTGCTTCTGTTCTTCCATAGATGATAGGTATTTTTGTGAGCCATCAGGTCAGAACCAAATTAGAGTTACTGTAACAAGGTTTTCATTTAGGGATGGGCATTTCATTTTGGAACCAGTAGGTTATGAAACGAACCACACGAGCCCAGGTGGTCCTCAGAACCAGCTGATACATGCAGATCCAATTGCTTTACCTTTCTCTGTCTCACGCAGCGTTAAAATCCAACAAAGAAGCACGCCGAGACATCATATTTCCTGCTTTGTGCTGCTGGCCAATCAGAGAGGGAGGTGGGATGAGGCCTGGCCCTGCACAGCTCCTGATTGGCCAGCGTCACAGACCTAGCACAAATGAAATTACAGCATGCTTCCTTGTTGGATTTTAACCCTGAAGGACTTGGCTGTGTGAGACAGTGTGGCAGTCACATCTAAGTTGAAGCACTAGGGCATAAATTGTGGGAAGCATTATTTGCCACTAGGGATGGGCATTCTGTTTCAGAACCAGTAGGTTACGAAATGAACCACACAAGCCCAAGTGGTCCTTGGAACTGGCTGATACACGCAGATCCAATTGCTTTCCCTTTCCCTGTCTTTCCGGGAACTGCAGTCCAAAATATAAAATCAAATCTAATCAAATTCCAGGCTCTTGCCTGACAGCTGATTTCCGGGTTGACAAAGTTGCTGATCCAAGGAAGCTTTTAAAGGGAAATTGAATAACTCTTTACAAAATTGCAAGTTTCTAAGGGGGGAGATGTGTCTCAGGGTGTACAGATCAATCAGTTTCAAATGTACAAATGTTTAGATGTACATTGACTTCCCTCTGTTTGACTTCCCCCACATCTGAAAAACACAGAGCTATAATCTCTCCCCAGTGCTGAAGAGGTAAAGATCCACTCCGGGTTTCACTTTCAACTTTGTAGGAGCTACCCATCACCCCAAACCTGAGCACCCAAATAGTCCCAGTACAGACTGAAAGGCAGTGCAAATTCCTAGATGCACTGGCATTGCAGCCCGTGAGCTTTGGCCCCTTGGTTAACTGCTAAATGCCTTGCAACTAGAGATGGGCATAAACGGCCAGTTTGGTGGTTCGTGCTAGTTCATTTTTTTCGGGTGAAAGCATGTGTTTGCCACTTTCCAGCTCTGCCACCTCCAGTGGGCACCCACTCAACGGCAGTGCCTTGGCGTCCCTGCCCCCCTATCTGGACACTGCCTCTGCATGCGCACCACCTGCAACCATTTTTCTGTTGTACGGATTTGCCCCATAGGCGATTCTGTTAAGCGATTTCCCCCTATCTCAGGAAATTTTTCCTTTAAGCAAATTTTCTGTTAAACAAACCGCTTGTTATACAAGGGTTCACTAAATGAGACGTCTAGACATTACTTAATAAATATTAACCAAGAAACTCTGCCCTGAGCTCTTTAAAACTACTTCTCCACATCTCCATCATCCTCTTTGTTCCGCCTGACAGCTCCCCCCCCCCCCGCCGGCATGTTAGGTTTACACTTGATCCTACACATATTTTTATGAGCACAGAGGCCAACCAATCTTTTCGTGTTGTCCTCGAATCTTCTTGATGACCATGAAAGCTCACCCAACACTCCTGTTCCCACCCCCATTTCCTCTCTCTTAGGTGGATACTTCACGTCCTCCTCGTTCCATGACTAGTTTTGTACCGTGACAGCGTTGGTCACAATCATGTGGTTTTGTCCCTGTTTAGTCTCTGTTTCCATTTACTCACAGTCGTGATAACTTGTCTCGTGACAAGTGTTACTTCACAGCCTTGTTTCGTGACAATATCTACTTTTTTGGGGGAAAAAAACATAAAAATAAAGCACGCACCACACCCCCTGTGCTTCGTCTATTCGAAATGTCGATCCACAGCACTCAAAAGTACAAGAGAAATGGATGGACGCATGAGCAGAATATTGTATTCGTTGCGTGACAGTTGCTACTTCACGGGACCTTGTCACAGAACAGGAACAGAGACAAAAGAATTCCCCAAACCAGGGGCAGGTATGGCTTGTCACGCTCTGTTCCCGCTTCGGGCGGCGTGGCCAAGACAACTTTCAGCTGTCACACTACAGACGTGAAGTAAGATTTTTTTGGTACCAGTCCTAAGCACGACAACGAGGAGGAATGAAAGGGATGTGAAGTAAAGCCTTAGATCTTATGCCAGTACCCAGACCATTGGCCCGAAAGGTTTCAGTTGGTTTTCAGACAAAATGCATCCTGAGTGGTCTATTTATCTCCGTAAAAATTGCCTCCTCTTTCCATGTTGTTTTACTTAAATGGTTTTATTGCAAAGGTTACCTAATGATCTCCAGCATTAATACTTCTCAAATGTAATTTATTAAACATGACAGCGCACCGTAATTTTTTTAGCATCAAGGGTGAATTCATTCTCCATTCCCCTCCCTGGCCCCATCCATATTTTACATCACATTGTTACTAGGAGAGGAGAAAATATATTGTTATTTTAATCATCATGTGCTGAACATATAATTTTTTATTTCCAGAAGGAATTTATTTTAAATTGGAGGCTGGGCCACGAGAGGGCAATTATGTTAGATAATGTGGATAGTAGAATATTATTTAAAGCACCCCTTTAGTTCAATGTCTTTTTCTTGTATAATTTATCAACAGTTTGAGGCTAGCTGTTTTGATAATTGTATTAGCATAATACCTGGGTAGGTAATTGCTTTTAGATTTCCCCTATTCTTATCTCCATGTCAAACTGCTAAGTTGGTGCAAAGTTCATATTTGTGTCTGTTTGAAGGTGGTGGAATGTATATATAACATTTCTATAGAGGAGCAAAAAGTGATTTCACACTTCTGTAAGGCCAGGCATTAAGAAGGGGTGGAGATGCTGGCTTACTCCAGGAGGAGCACATGTGATTACATGAGACACTTCCAAACTAATCAGATTTATTCTTAGACCAGCTGGAATGGGGTTCAACAGAGGGAAATGTAGGGTGGTGTATCTAGGTACAAAGAATGAATGACACAGATATAGGATGGAAGACACCTGGCTGGAAAATAGTACCTGTGAAAGGGATCTGGGAGTCTTGGTGGACCACAAATTGAACATGAGTCAGCAGTGTAATAGGGGCGTGGTGGCTCAGTATATATATCTTTGTCCACATATATATATGACCCTATAGTACAGAGGTTCTCAACCTTGGGTCCTCAGATGGACTTGGACTGCAACTTCCAGAAGTCCCTTCCAGTACACCAAGTAGTGGAGGCATCTGGGAGTTGTTGTCCAGGAACATCTGGGGGCACACAGGTTGAGAACCACTGATGTAGTACAAGGAAGCTTTTTTCAATGGGAATTGTCTCTCTGTTTCTCTGTCTCTCTGCTTCTCTCTCTCTTGTCTCTCTTTCTCTCTTTCTCTCCCGTGTGTGTGTGTGTGTGTGTGTGTGTGTGTGTGTGTGTGTGTGTGTGTGTGTGTGTGTGCGTGCGTGCGTGCGTGTGTGTGTGTGTGTGTGTGTGTGTGTGTGTGTGTACGCGCGAGCACACGTGTGTGCATGTGTGCATGTGTCTGTCCCATTTATCTGGGTGCACACACAGGTCTGCAGTGGCACCTTAAAAATAATCTCAGGCTTTAATCCTGGTGAGTGCAGATCCACCTGTGTACATGATCAACACCCTCTTCATGTGAGCATCCATTCGTCCAACGCTTACCATAATTTCATTTCCTTGCCATGGCATGTTCTTAATCTCTTAATCTGGGGTGCACCACTTTCTAATGCTCAGACTGTTTATCGATCTCTCCGAATCCTTCCCTGCCTCCGGTTCACAACTCCGGCTTTGTTCCAACCTCTGGTTGCGTTGAGATGGTTTCCTACTGGTGGAAGAGCACACGAGATCGTCCGTTAGTATAAATCTGCAGATCTGCAATGAAATCAATAGAGCTGCACCAAGTTTACATCCTAGTTGATTACTTTGGCCATTAACTGGCGTCTGGACTATTCGCTGGCAAGCCTCTTCTCCCGGTTGTCCTGTTAACCCTAGCAAATTTCTGCCTGAAAACCTGGCTTAGGGCCCTCGTATTTAACGATCTGACATTCACAAGGAACATTGTAGCCGTGTATCTATTACTATGCAATTAGCAACCGAATGGCTGCTCCATGCAAATATCAGTCATGAGTTTTTTCTTCCCTTCCCTTGTTTAATGCTCCAGCATAGAAGGGAAATTTATTTATTTATTTAACTATCTGAGAAAGTAGCATTGTGTCTACTCTTGAGCTTTCTGGGGCAGGGAGACAAAGGAGCCCACCAGGTAAATTCAATGTCTCTTCCTTGCCTTTGTTTTCTGAATTACCTCCCCCAGCTCCCTCTAAATGGAATGTATTAGGACAGATGAGTGTGCATTACAAGATATGTCTGCAGCTCCTTTTGAAGGCTGGGATCCCACAGGAAATGAGTGAACAGCTCTTTCTTCCACTGCCTCTGTACGTTTTTTGGCGAGGTACAATGGCCAGGCAGCAAATGTAAGTAAAATCGGAGGTGATCCATTCATCGCAAGCTGCCTAGGTGGCTTGGAAGAGCATTTTAATGACTGCAGTCTCTTCACAGATTCCAGTCCTGTAGCTCGCTAAAAGACCAGCAACTCAGGACTGATGTTGATAGAGGGTTTGAACAAGCTGACTTCAGTAGCTGTCAGCATAGATAGTTGTTATGGGCAGTTGAAGAACATGGGTGAATTCATGACTTTCAATTCTTCTGTGGAAAACTGAATGATTCATGGTTTGTGTTAAGGTGGGTTCGTGGAAACACGCATGCCCAGAACAAGACGAAACTCCAAACTCTTATCAGCATTGCCAACTTGTACATGGATATCCCAAATCCAATATTCACCAAACTTAAATGACTCATGGAATGACTGTTAAAGAATACTTTCCCAGGAGACCTACTTTGGGGAGCTATAACTCAGACGTCCCAAACACCAAACTTCACCAAACTTAGAAGGGGTACAGAGGAGGATCAGCTGAGCAAGATTGGTGCCTCATGCAGGGGCCATTCCTAGAGCTCATGGAAGTCCCAAATCACAAGAACTACAAAATGGTTTGTTTTGTCGGGAATTTCCTGAAATTTTGTAATTTGTAGTTCATGAATAGTGCTGAACCACGAACCATCACGAACCATTGTTTTCATGGTTCGTGCCCATCTCAATCAAGGAGTGGCTACATCACTTCCACTCTCCCAGTGAATTTCCATGGCCAAGTGAGGATTCAACCCCTGTTCCCCAGAGCCCTCGCCTATTATCACTCTAGCCACCCTGGGGATCAACGTCCTTCACCAATGATTTTGCACCAACGTCCTTCAAAATGCAATGATTAGATTACGTCCAGTCTTCTAGATCTATGCAGGAGAACCAATTTTTGCAAATAACTCTTTCAAATTCCCCCCTCCTCTGCTAAGAAAAAAGCAAAGACAATTTCTTTGCACATCCACTGTTCCGGCCACAGTGAGCAAAATAGCTGCTTGTCACATTTTGGTTCTTGACGCATCCAGTCTAGATAGCGGCTAGCTTAGTAAGCCAGTCTTTATGAAATTTAGAAAGATGGCAGAGAGGTTTTAGAAAACACATATCCTTTTTATAAGCTTTTATCTAGTCAACTTCACAACGAGCTTTGAAGTTGATGTGCACACATCTCAAACCCTACTACTGGCTCCTAGTTGCAAAGCATGAAGTCAAATGGGTCAGCTTCAAAGAATATTCAAAACCTGCTTAGATTAAAGCTCAGAAGAGTGTGCATATCTCAGAAAAAGTCCAAATTTTTTCCCTTCCTCCCAGGTTTTACAAAAGATTTTCCTTGCTGCCGTTCTGTGGACCCTTGTTTGGAACTGACTCCCACTGATTGGTATACTTCTGAGTAACTGTTTGTATGAATGAGAGAAAAGCAGGAAACAACTCAACCTGGGTCTTTTGCAAATATCCCTTAATTATGATATTTTATTTGTAACAGATAAACAGAGTGGGTTGAGTCTGAACATAGTCATTATTACTGTAAACCTCCTGAAACCAATGGTTCTCCACTCAGGTGTGATTAGTTTCAGGAGATGCACTCTAAGCATGAGTTTGGATCTAACATTACATGCATACTTAAGAATCTGTGTTTTTCCACAAATCCATGTGTGCACGCTTAGATGGGCTCACATGAATATTTAAAAGAAATAGCTATTTTGGCATGTCTTATTTGACACAACTGATATTTCCACTCGATGTTGTGATATTTTAAGGGATTTCTCCCCTTGCCCATCTTTATTTATTCATATTTCCATATCAGACTCTGTAGCTTTCTCAAAGCATGACACACCAGAGAAGAACGTTTCATATCAGCAAGGAATCAGTCCTAGTTATAATATCTTTTTGTAGAATACACAGCACACAGCAAGGCAACCTTCAACAAACAGCAGCAACAAGTGTACAATAAATTGAACAAATAGCAAGAGACTTGTTCATTTGTTCTGTATTTACTACCTTTCAAGATGAATTTTGAAAGTTCTGTTCAAGGAAAAATACAGAAGAAAGCAAAAGGAACTTCTATTGAAATGCAGACAACATCTTTAAAGAAGATATTTTCCTCCACCCTTGTGGTTGCATTAACAAACAAGAAACTCTGTCCTCTTTTTCAGCTGGCCAGCCTTCATTTATTTTTTAATAATATTTTTATCCCTCCTTAAAAGGACCCAAGGTGGCCCGAACCTACACTAGAACAGATCACTTCATCACCTCTAAACTTGATTAGCCTATCTGCTAGAAGCTATGTGCCCAAATATCGTAGTAATGTATTCTCAAAGGCTTTCACAGTCATAATCTGATAGCTGTTATGAGTTTTGCTGGCCATATAATCTGTTGTATTTTTGTTGTGTCTCTAAATACTGTTTGTAGGCTGTGTTTTTTCAACACTTTTTCCATGTGATCTGTGACTCTTTTTTTTTATCACGGAAATACCTTGTTTGTTGGGGGCTGTTTTTCTTAGTTTGGTGTTGTTTCTTCAATTTGATGGCTCATTTGATTTCATTCTTGGACTAGCTATTTGCTCATAGGGTCCAATTCAAGTGGCTGAGTTCAGTGTTGAGGAATTCAAATTCACAGTTTTGGTTTGCGCAGTCTATAAGTGTTTTGATTATGTGTGGTTTTTTGCCGTGGGTGGTGGTTGGATTTTTTATGTAGATACCGGTCTGTGTGAGTGGGTTTTCTGTAGACCTTGTATCCTAATTGGAGGTCAAGTTTGCACATGACCATGACATCTAAGAATGGGAGCTTCCCCTCTATTTTCCCCCCATGGTGAATTGTATATTGGGTTGTAGATTTAGAGGTGGACAACCTCCCAGAACCAAGAAAATGGTTCTAGACATATAAGGGCTGGTGGTATACTTAGAAGGGTCTGCTTTCAGAGGTAGACCCCAGCTTTTGAATAAGGGCCTCCAAGAGAGTGGTTAGACCTCCTGGATGTCCTTGATGACCTGGTGGAATACTGGGACTGGTTTTTCTGCCTCCTTCTTAGGCAAGAAGGAATGGTGGATCAATATGACTTTCTTTAGTTTGAAGCCCCTTTGCATTCTTCATAACTGGACACCTTTCCTGGTTTCCCTTGTCTGGATACCATTTATATCCTAGCAGCACAGACATGATGTTTTAATTTTTTCTCTCTCAAAGTCCATTTTGCCAGGAAAAGGAGAGTGGTGATATGGACTCCCACTAACTTCCCCATTTGGTTCTAGGGCTGTGCAAAGGGCAGCTTGATTTAAAAAGGAAGTTGACAATCTTGATTGGATCCAGAGGAGGGCAACCAGGATGGTTGAATGACTGGAACATACGTCTTATGAGGAGCGGCTTAAGGAGCTGGGGATGTTTAGCCTTTCAAAAAGAAGGCTGAGAGGGGATATGACAGCTATGTTTAAATATTTGAAAGGATGTCATATTGAAGAGGGGACCGGTTTGTTTTCCATGGCTTCAGAGACTAGGACTTAGGACAATGATTTCAAGCTACAGGAAGAGAGATTCAATGTAAACATTAGGAAGAACTTCATGACTGTTAGAGCTGTTCGGCAGGGGAATACGCTGCCACAGAGGGTGGTGGAGTCTCCCTTGGAGGTTGTTAAGCAGAGGCTGAATGGCCATCTGTCGGGGGGGGGGTACTTTGATGGGGGGTTCCTGCATGTCAGGGGTTGGACTGGATGGCCCTTGAGGTCTCTTCCTACTCTATGATTCTACGATTCCAAGGTAGAATTTTAAGGGAAGGCAGATTGAGCACTGGTTCTGCCAGTCCCTAAACCCATATGTTGGCTATTCTCTTCCCACCCTCCTGTGGTGAGATGACAAGCTTTCCTATTTTTGCTGGGGGGAGTTGCACACTAATCTCTTTAAGATAGTATTTTGTGCATATATTAATGAAAGATCAGACTACAGAGATGTTCATTTTTGATTACTTGCCCGTTTACGGCACACTTAGTTAAAAACTCTGTTTGGTATTTTATCATCACCAGCCAAAATAACTATGACAGGATATTCTAGCCTCTGGATTATGGAGATAACATTGCAAAAATGTCATTTACATTTCTATTCCTTTCACAGTGCAACAAACCCATGCATGCAAGGAAATTAAAATTCAAAACTTAATTGGATTTTCATACTCCTTTTAAACAGGTAATATTGTTTTTTTCCCCCTTCGTCATCTTCTTTTTATTATCGCATCCAAATGTAAGGATTTAATTCAAGAAGGACCTAATTCAAGGGGCAGCGTCCACTGGAGGAAAATGCTTCATTTAACTCCATTTTAAAAATAAATCTTCCCCCAGTGTTTCTGACTAGATACGCCACTGAATTTTCATATTTCAGTTTTGCTCCAGAAGGCTAAGGCAAATGTTAGCTGAAGCAATATATCTATCATATTGAACTGATCTCTTTCATGCACATGCTGCTACTCTACTAATGTCATTTCCATGAGCTTATTTCTTCACCTACAAACTGGCTAGCGGAAGTGAAGATGGGCAATGCAAGAAATTGAAAACGTTTATTCCTATTTTTACAAAAAATAATTTTCCGGAGCCTGGAAACTTGATTTTTGGCTTACAAACAGAACATAGGAACATAAGAACATATGAAGAGCCATGCTGGATCAGGCCAAAGGCCCATCTAGTCCAGCTTCCTGTATCTCACAGTGGCCCCAACAGATGCCTATGGCAGGGCATGAGATTAGATATCTGTCTCCTGCTACCACTCCCCTGCATCTGGACCTTGAAGTACCCCGGTTTTAAGCCTGGAGATTACACATCTCCATCAAGGTTTGTAACCTGGGATGGACTTCTCTTCCAGGAATCTGTCCAATCCCCTTTTGAAGGCAACCAGGCCAGATGCCATCACCACATCCTGCGGCAGGGAGCTCCACAGGCTAACAACACGTCGGGTAAAAAAATATTTTCTTTTGTCTGTTTTCACTCTCCCAACCCACAGTTTGAATGGATGTCCCCTAGTTTTGGTATTTTGTGACAGAGAGAAGAGTGTTGATGGATCAGGGAATTGTCATCTAGATAAAGGGTATCTTTCTTAGCTTTGCAACCAGATATGCAATTGATTAAAGTTCCCTAGATGCCCTAAGCACATCCGATCTCACCTGATTTCAGAAGCTAAGCAGGGTTGGCCCTGGTTAGTACTTGGATGGGAGACCACCAGGGAATACCAAGTGCTGTATGCGCCTGGAGTAGGAACTGGCAAACCACTCCAGTATTCCTGCCAAGAAAACTCCATGGACATATGGTCACGAAGGGTCAGTCACGACTGTAACGATGCGACACACACACACACACATGCAATTAATTAGGAACATCTTTCTATGACCCCTCTGGCTGGATTCTGCTTGTTCTCCCCTCTGGTTGGACTCAGGATTTAGGGGTCTGCTCTCTAAGCCAGAGACTTGGGATATGAAATCATAAGGAATGGGTCATACCAGCTTGGCAGGTCTTTATACCCCCCAAGGACCTGCCAGTTAAAACCTGACTGATCCGTGCTTGTAAGGGCTTTGAGAAGGGTCAGCCTGGCTGAGATGCTGGAGGAGAGAGGGTGGAAGGTTGGTTGGCCTCATCGTCGTAATTCTACCAAATAGCTTTTCCAAATACTGTTTTTCTCACTGAGAAGATGTCTGGCGGCCTTTCTGTTTAGAGCACAGCTAAACCATCGGCCTGGATGACAGGTAGCTGATCTATAATTCAGAGGATAAAAAAAGCCACTGTGTAGCAATACCTTTCATTTCTACCTTGAGCCATCACCATCTGTCGCTGCGTTATGCTCCTTTTTGTGTGCGTGAGAAGTAGAGCGAGCTCGGTTGCCAGACTATCTGGGTCACAGTGAACTCCTCTTCTTGCAGGGCTGACCCTACTGCTTGTTGGCCAAAGTGAGTCTACTCCCCAAGGCAAACTGTAATGAGAAAAACCGTCTCATTGCTTTTAATGAGGTTCTCCTTTAATAGTTCCCCTTTTCTGCTTGTTTTAAAAACATCTTAAGCCTTTTCTGTTTCTCCCCCTTTCTTGCTAGCACATGCACTAGACTCCTCCAGTTCTTCATTTTTTTAGGGGTAGGGAATCTTTTTTGGTGCTTTTGCTTTTCTTTGGAGGATGTGGTGATGGCATCTGGCCTGGATGCCTTCAAAAGGGGATTGGACAGATTCTGGGAGGAAAAGTCCATCACAGGTGACAAACCATGATGGAGATGTGTAATCTCCAGGCTTTAAACCAGGGTACTTCAAGGTCCAGATGCAGGGGAGTGGTATCAGGAGACAGATATCTAGTCTCATGCGCTCCCAAACGCATCTGGTGGAGCCGCTGTGAGATACAGGAAGCTGGACTAGATGGGCCTTTGGCCTGATCCAGCATGGCTCTTCTTATGTTCTTATGTTCTTATGTTCTTATATAATTTAGCTTTGAGTGGTAATAGCTCAGAGAGTTTTTCCAAGAAAGCTGCCTTGTACAGAGGTGGAATTTATGTCCATCTTGATAACTTTGAGTGGCCACCATAAGAACATAAGGACAGCCTAGCTGGAATAGACCACAGCCCATCCAGTCCAGCATTCTGTCTCACACAGTGGCTCGTCACTTGATTTGGGGTATTTCCAAGCAGATGTCTTCACCTGCTTATGATTCCTTGCAAATGGCATTGAGAGATCTCCTGCCTATCTCCGTAGCCCGGAGATTGTCCTTAGACATCCATAAACCCTTGTTTTCCATGAACTTGTCCAATCCTTTCTTAAGGCTGTCAAGGCTGACAGCTGACACCACTTCTTCTGGCGGGAAGTTCCACAGACCAGTGATTCTCTGGGTGAAAAAGTACTTTCTCTTACTTGTTTGAGATCTAGAACCCAAAATTTTCATGGAGTGCCCCCTTGTTCTAGTGTTGTGTGATAGGGAAAACAGTTTTTCCATATCTACTTTGTCTACACCACGTATGATTTTATAAACTTCAATCAGGTCACTTCTTAGGCAGCATCTTTCAAGTGTGAAGAGGCCCAGATATTGCAGCTTCAGATGGTAAGGAGGTGTTCCAGTCCCCTAGTCATTCTGGTTGCCCTCCTCTGCACTTTTTCCATTTCCGTAATATCTTTCTGGAGGTATGGTGACCTGAACTGTACACATTACTCCAGATGGGGTCTCATCATAGATTTATAAAGAGGCAAAATGACACTTGCTAACTTATTTTCTAGACCCTTCCTAATGATCCCTAGAATTGAGTTTGCTTTTTTCACTGCTGCGGCACACTGGGTTGACAACTTCATTGAGCTGTCCACCAGGACACCAAGGCCCTGTTCCTGGTTTGTTGCAGAGATTTCAGACCCCATCAGTTTATAAATGTAATTGGCGTTGTTTTGCCCCAACGTGCATCACTCTGCACTTACTAATGTTGAAGCTCATTTACCACTGGTTTGCCCACTCCCCCAGTGACAAGAGATTCTTCTGGACCTCCTCACAGTCTCTCTCAGTTTTACTACCGTGTATGGAGCCCTATCTCCCCAAGGTCTGGGGGCAGATTCTTTTTCAGAATTCACCAGTGGGGTCCCATACAACCAGACCAAGCTCTGCTTTGCTTCCCAAATCAGACGTGACCCAGTGTATCTGGGATGGCATGGTGGCATCTGAAACAGATGCCAGGCATTGGACCTCAGAAAATGCCATGACTGGATTTGGAAAGTTCACACCTTTTGAGGGTGCTTGTCCAATGTGTGAACACCATTGCCCCCCCCACACGGTGGTGGGGTAGTAGTTCTACTTTGGGATGTGTGTGTGTGTGTGTGTGTGTGTGCGTGTGCGTGTGCGTGTGCGTGTGCGTGTGCGTGTGCGTGTTGTGTCGTTACAGTCGTGACCGACTTTTCATGACTCCATGTCCATGGAGTTTTCTTGGCAGTAGAGATGGGCACGACTTAGCGGAATTTTTGTTTCCATTTTCATTTTTCGTTTCTGTTACGTAACGAAATGAAAAACGGCTCAAAACTGGAACGAAAACAGAAACGAAATGACTAATTTCGAGCCAATTTTTGTTTTTCGTTACTGGAAAAGCACTTAATGGAGCTAAATGGGAAGAAACGAAAAAAATTTTGTTTTCGTTTTCATTTGTCGTTTTCGTTACGCAACGAAACGAAAACAAAAAAATTTGAAAATTAGCTCACGAAAACGGAAACGAGCCAAAACGGACACCTAGACGAAAATGAAAACGAAAATGAACAATTTTTCTGAGTCGTGCCCATCTCTACTTGGCAGGAATACTGGAGTGGTTTGTCCCCAGACCTTGGGGAGATATGGTTACATATAGGAACCACATCCTGGTCATCGCCTCTTCGAGTTGCTGCCATCAGGACGGAGATATAGAGTACTGAGGGCAAGAACAAACCATCTCAAAAATAGCTTCTTTTTTAGAGCAGTATTGGCCTTAAACGGAAATTCTGGACTTTGAAGTCAGCTTATTTTATATGTCATATTTTATTCATTTTATATGTCATATTATTATGTGTCATACCTGTTTTTAAATCTATGTGTAATGTTTTAAATGAGTTGAATATAGCAACCACAAAATTTCGTTGTTCCTGCAAGGGGGCAATGACAATAAAGATTCCTATCCTATTCCTATTCCAGTTCCTACTCCAGGCACCTACAGCACCTGGTATTCCCTGGTGGTCTCCCGTCCAAGTACTAACAAGGGCCAACCCTGCTTAGCTTCCGAAATCGGGCGAGATCGGATGTGCTTAGGGTATCTAGGCAGCTCTACTTTGGGATAGGCTCAAGTATATTTTAGGTATAGAGCTGGAACCTCCAGAAGTCTGCAGGAATCTCCCCAGCCAGAACTCTGGGTACTTTAGCCAAAACAGAACAAATCCCTTTCAGCTAAGAAGCAATGGCCTCTCTCATATCTAGCAAAAGTGGAGGAAGTGGCTAGGCAGAACTCAACTCTCTGGGAGCTCCAAGGCAATGCAGGTTGGGTAGTTTCCTGAGAAGCACCCTTTATGGAGCAAACTAGGAAGGGAGACCACCAGAGCCATGATGCTTTGCACCTCCCATTGCCACTTTATCATTCTTCATCATGTCCAAGAAAATCTGGCTAAAAGTGACTACAGACTGTTAACCCGAAGTCTGGGTGGGGAGATTCCTACAGACTTTCAGGGGCTATAGTCCATGGGTTCTGAAAATCCAATCCCTATGTTACCATGACACACAAATTTCCCTGTGCACCCAAACCACTGTGATCTTTGTTTTCTTTTTATATATATTTGTCAACTGCCTCGAGAAATCGCCAGTTGGATGTCATGTACATATTTTAAATAAACATATTAAATTCATAAAGTGATGGAGTGGGAATGGATACTGCCACGGTCACCCAGTCCTGAAACATCTAGGGCCTGAGGCAGCTTCTACACTCTGCCTAATGGGCAGGTCAGTCCTGACAAGGTATATATATGATTTGTCCCTCAATCTCAGCAAATCTGTCCAATTTGTCAGTAATAGCAAACTGTCTCTGTGTCACCAAGGAATGGCTCTATCTATCTATCTATCTATCTATCTATCTATCTATCTATCTATCTATCTATCTATCTATCTATCTATCTATCTATCTATCTATCTATCTATCTATCCACACACACACACACACACACACACACACACACACACACACACACACACACATTTAAGCAACAGCCTGTGACGAAAGCTGAAAATGTCACTTCTCCATTGGAAACGGATGGCCTCATGTTCGGAGAATAAAAGTTCTGACATCGTTCCATGCTATTAAGGTTCATTTCCCCTCCCTGCGTACTTCCTTTGCAGTTGCACTTCTCTTGGCCCGTTTGTTTTCTGGAGGCATTTATACCTTGGCCTGTATTTCAAATTCAAGTTGTTTTGACAGTTTTCTCAGCAAGAGAGAGAGAGAGAGAGAGAGAGAGAGAGAGAGAGAGAGAGAGAGAGAGTTGGAGATGACAAATCCTGCACAGAGTTCTGGTCATGCTAACCGGGCTTCTGAGAAACCAACAAAAGATGTCGACACTCTTCTGTGTGCATTTGTTTTTGTTAATCTGAATTTCCACAGCAGGCCACAGTTAAAAAACACAAAGTCATCCTTGACAAGACGATGACCTAGTTTTGCACGGGCAAGACGACCAGCTGAACGGTACAACCAAGTTAAGGTGACAAGTCTTGGAGTTTTAATGACGACTTTTAATGGATCTCCAAGAGTGTTGTGTTGTGTTTTCTTGCAAAGGTGCTTAACCAGGGGTATCATATTTGTTCCCAAAAGCAGGCCCATGAAAAGACGCTGAGGTTGTAACAAGCATCAAGGGAGTGCTTCCAGTTTCAAATTCTTTGTCATGTTGAGTCCTTTACCCAACATTCCGTCTACAGAAGGAGGAGGAGGAGGAGGAGGAGGAGGAGGAGGAGGAGGAGGAGGAGGAGAAACTCCTTAAAATCAACCCTAAGAACAGCCACAACTACAACCACCACAAGCTAATTTTTATATATTTTTATGGAATTTGATGCCTCACTTTCCCCCAGTTTCTACTCCAAAATCATCCTTTCAGAATTGGAACCACCTCCTGAACCCCGGTGATGTGGTGATGTGGCACTCCAGATACTGTACTTTGGCGTTCCAATTGTCATCAACCCAACCACCATGGCCAATGGTCACGGATGATGGGAACTGTAATCCATCACCCTCTGGAGGGGCACAAGACTGCCAGGCCTCCGACATCACAAAAAACATACAATGTGGTGGTTTTGGACTTGACCTCCACTGCAACTCAGTCCGCGGGGGCCAGCAGACATGAATGTCGAAAGCGTAATCCAATATCACCTGGAGGCCCCACAGTTTCTAAGATGTATATGATTGCAGAGGTAGACAACCAGATGACCTTCCAGTGTTTTGGACCATAATAGTCGCAAATCCAACTCTGTCTGACTATTGGGCATGGATACAGGTTTTTCTTATGGCTGCTCCCAATTTGGGGAACCCTCTACTGAGGGGAATTTAGACAGATTGGCCCCTATCTCCTCTCTGCTGTTAGGCAAAAACATTTATTTTAGGCAGGGCTTTGTCCGTTTCTCCTGGCTAATGCATTATGATGCTCCCCTCCTCCCAATCCCTCAAAAAAAAAAAAAAAAACACCCATTTTGATGCATTTTTGTTTCCTTTTCAAGTTGCCTAAGATTCTAGTTAAAAGTTTATGTGTTTAATCATTCTTGTTTTATTTCCTTTTATTACTGGCCTCCTTGGGTCCTATATCCGAGGGAAGAAAGACAGGGTATAAATCTAATAAATGAATAATGAATCTGGCAGTTGATGTCCCATATTTACAGAGAACAGCAGGTTGCCTGTCTTCTGTGTTATAACTAAGCCACGGTATATGCGGCGGAAATAAATCACATGTTCTTCCAATGCTTCTTTTCCTGCCTCTATTTTTCTTCCTTGCTTCCATTTCTTGCTTCTTCCTCGTGTGTTGTCCTTGTGCCTGATTCCCCCCCCCCATTACAAACTGCATGAGGAAGGTATCCACAAAAGCTAAAGCAAAACCAAAAGTGGTCTGCTTATATACCGCCCCATACCACCTCAAGTAGTCTCTGGGCAGGTATGCAGGCTACACATTGCCTTCCCCCACCCCCAACAAGCTGGGTACTCATTTTACCGACCTCAGAAGAATGGAAGGTTGAATCAACCTTGAGCCGGCTACCTGGGATTGAACCCCCAGGTCATGAGCATAGTTTTAGCTGCAGTGCAGGCCTTTTAACCACTGCGCCACGAGGCTCCAGCGATGGTCTTGTAAACAGATAACACTGTTTTTAAAAAATCAGAGATGCCTGCTGCCTATAGCCTGAAACCCAAATGCCAACTGAATCCGAGCGTTGTTGAAATCAAAGGGACCTGCAAGGTCTAAAACAGGCATATCCAAACTTCAGCCCTCCTGATGTTTTGGACCACAACTCCCAGAATTCTAAGCTTAGATTGCCAATGGCAAAGGACTGTGGGAGCTGCTGTCCAAAACATCTGGAGGGCTGAAGTTTGGACATGCCAGGTCTAAAAGAAATAATGCAGAAATACAAAAATATGTGCTACATTTATAGGCTATATTTTTTAAAATCATCTCATACTATGCAACTGTACTATCAACTTGTGTGTGGTTTTAATGCCAATGTCTCTTGACTTGACTTGACTTGACTATGCAAGCATTCACTGAGCTTGCACTACATCCATTTTGGGCCAGCTTTTGGACTTGAAAGATGTCTCGAACCTGACAAAGTGGATTTTTCATCCATGAAAGTTGGCATATCGAATGATGATTTTTAAGCTTCCTATAAAGGTATTTTTGCATTTGGATCAGAGCATTTATGGACCTCTCCAGCAACCCCAGGGCAGAGCAAAGAGCCCAGGGTTGCACATGTGATGCAGTGCACACATGCCCCACCCTGCACTAGACATCCCTCCCATCAAATCCAGCTTTTGCGGATTGGAAAAAAATGTGTTTAAAATAATAATAAATGATACAAGCTGATGAAGAGTGAAGAGGAAGAAATTGGAAGTATCGATTCTCTAGAACAGTGGTTCTCAACCTGTGGGTCCCCAGATGTTCTTGAACTGCAACTCCCAGAAGCCTCCATCACTCGCTCTACTGGAAGGGGTTTCTGGGAGTTGCAGTCCAGGAACATCTGGGGACCCACAGGATGAGAACCACTGCTCTAGAAGGCTCATGCTGAGCCAGCACCAAAGGAGAAGGAGATGCATGGCTTTTCCCTCAGGAAAGTCCCCGCAACCTGCCCTGCAAGTGCCAGTTGATGAAGGTCTCTGGGTAAGGTTGCCGGGCTGTAGCCAGTGTTCTCCACTTGTATATCCGTAGCAAACTGCCTGGCCTTTGCTTTCTTGATTTCGCCACTCTCTTTTTAAAATAAATTACTTACTAGTTCCATTACTCAGACTGATTCTACTGGTGTTTCTATAGAGGAATGCCTGTATTCTGCAACTCAGGTCAGAAGAGATGGCGTGTGTGTGAAGGTTCGGTTAGCACCATCAGCAATTCCAGTGAAGAGTAACAAACTCTGGGTTCTTATCGAAATGCATTAAGCTTTTATCAACACCATTTGTAGTTACAACTTCTTTTTTCATCTATTACAACCGGTTGAACTTGAGTCAACAATAAACTTTCTGAAAGGTTATGTACGAAACCTTGATCCATAGGCATCTCAGATATAAACAGATTAAGACCATTTACTGATGGGGTGGAGGCATCTTTGCAAGCATGGGGCCAGCACAACCAATGCCGCAACAATGATGCCTCAACATATCTTCCGGATCCTCCCATCCCCATCCAGGGATCCATCCTGGTGGTCTTCTATTGCCTCTATTTATGTTAACAACCTTGGTAAAAGAAAGGTGACTAGGATTGATGGGTAAAGGCAATGGCAAACGTATATCTTCTGACTGTCAAGGTCTCTTCCTCTGTTTGCATTGCCCTTTCAGTTAACATCACCATCTTTCTCTCTGTCTTTGTCACCTTATCTTTCCCAACCGACTCTACCTGTATCCCTACCTCTCTCCCCCTCTTTATATCCTTTCCTACCACCTCCCATCTAATACTCCACGCCTCCCATTCATTCTCTGTCACATCAATCAAAAGGAATCCTTCCACTATTGGCTCTCCTCTCCCTTCCATTCTGATCTCTCTACCCTCTCTTTCCCAACCCTCTTTCCAAGCACTTCAACAGCTGCAGAATGCGGCAGCCAGACTGGTGGTGGGTGCTCATAGATACGATCACATCACCCCAGTCCTGGCATGCCTGCATTGCTGCCCATGGTTCTCCAGATAAGGTTCAAGGTCCTGGTTTTGGTTTACAAAAGCCTTCATGGCTTGGGTCCTGAATATCTGTTGGAGCGTATCTCCCAGAGGTCAACTGAGGCCAGGCCCACTCGAATGTCACAGGCACGCTAGCTCAGAGTGGCCACACCCAAGGAGGCGTGGAAGTCACTCACGCACAACTGTGCCTTCTCTGTGGTGGGCCCCACGCTGCGGAACCATCTTCTGAGTGAGCTGCGCCTTGCACAGTCCCTACCCACCTCCAAAAAAAGTGCTTAAAACCATGCTTTTTAGGGAGGCATTTGGCGATCTTTTAATTTAATCTTAATTTTTTTCCACCTTCTTGCCGTCTCTTGCCAACCGTTCCCTCCCCGCTTTTTCTCTTCTTCTGTATTGTATTGTAGATTTTAACCTTGCTTAACTCTGTTGTAAACGACCCAGAGTTCCTGCTGGAAGATGGGCAGTACAGAAATAAATAAAATAAAATAAAATAAAATAAAATAAAATAAAATAAAATAAAACAAATAATAAATCTTTCTCTTGTTCATGTTCTCTTCCTTCTCCTTTCCCATTGTTTTTCCCATTCACCTTCTTCACTTCAGCTGTTATTCCTCCGCTGTTCTTTCCTTCCTGATTTTCTTTCTTTCCCAAGGACAGCTCACCAGCATCCGTGTCACAGGGGGTCCCTTTTGGGTTCCGACAAGGGAGAGAGCATTCTTCCTTAACAAAACACCATCAACATAAAGTTAGCCACAATAGAGATGTGCTGCTGAACTCACCATCCCGACTCAGGTTTCCTCTCCTGAAATTGAATGCTTTATTCAGTCCTCTCCATTTTCAAATCCAGTGCTGAAAGTGAGTGTTGGACAGACATCAGAGGCAATTGAATCCTACCTACGTTTTGATGTGCATGGGAGGATATATAAATGATGCCCCTGCAACAACACCTAGTGATGAGAATGAGGAGAGAGAGAGAGAGAGAGAGAGAGAGAGATCATTCCCTCCCTAAGATTCGAGCTATAAAAGATGCCAGCTTTGCAATTAGAAGGGGATAAATCATTATACCCCTCCAGGGCTGCCTTCCTTCAGACCTGTCATGTCTGTGCAGTCAACTCGCAGACAAATCCGATAATTGCCTCCTCCTAGCCAGCCAACAAACCAAACCACTTTGCAGTGCTGCGGAAAAGTCGTGCTTCAATTAACAAACCCCTTAATGATGCCCTGCTTCCAACAACAACGTCTTACAGCCTTCTATGTATTTCTGAAAAATTGGTGCATAGTTTGTTCTGTTCTGTTCCTCCTGAGTCCTCATTTGCTGTCTTTTCTTTTCTTCCCCTCTTTGAAATGCCTTAGTCAGGTTGAAGCTTCAGAAATTTCTCTTCCAAGCTCCTTTCTTTAAAATATCTCTGGGTTGGCCGATTACTCTGTCTGTTGTACTCAGAGAATCCGAGTCAGCCCATCACCTTCTATTACGCACACTGTGGAAACAAGTTACTCTGCATGGTGGAATAGACCTTTCATTGCAGGCAGAGACGATCAAAGCACTCTCCAGAGCTGCATGTCTGGGCTACAAAGTTTCTTTCAGTGATTAAAGGTTTTTAAAAAATTATCTTATTTTATTGAGGAGGGGAAGGGACACATAAGAATGAGTCGTGTGGGAGATCCATGATAGAGATGGGCACGACTCAAAAAATGGTGTTTCGTTTGTCGTTTGGTTGTTTAGGGGGTCCGTTTCGGTTCGTTTTCGTTTTCGTGAGGTATTTTGCAAAAAAAAAATCGTTTTCGTTTCGTTACGTAATGAAACAAAAAAACAAAAACAAAAACAAAAAATTGCTGTTTCGTTACCATTTAGCACAATTCAATGTATTTGCCGTAATGAAAACGAAGCGGTCGACAAAATTTTTCGTGTTTCGGGTCGTTTCGTTTCATTTTGGAGTCAAGATTCGTTTTTCATTTCGTGCCCATCTCTAATCCATGAGGATGACTGAAAGGTGTAGAACACCAACTCTGTCCATCTTTGTTCTTAATGCAAGCCCCTGTTATTATTCCAAGTAAATAATAATTGTCTGCTGTCAGTTCTGACTTTTGGTGACCCTTTCAATCATCTTTAAAGTACTGTACTCATCTGTGGCTTACCATTCCCTTCTTCTGGGGGGGGGACATCCTGGGTCTCTGCAGCTAGTCCAAGGCCACCCAGGAAGGACCTTCTCCCCAACCAACCTTTCAAGTAAAACCCAAACTAAAAAGACTGAACTGAAGCTAGGGGTCTTTTGGATGCATCATAATAAGATAAGTCTCTCTGGAAAAATATATACACACACATGTTGCTAGGAAAAGCGGAAAACAGGAGGAAGGAAGAAGACTGAAAAATGAGATGAATTGACTCCATAAAATGCTGACCTCCTTATCTTGTATCCCAGTGCCATTACTAATCTTGAATTTTCAAGGCCTTATGTAGGGCAAAGTAGGGCAGTTAGTGTAGTCTTCTAGTACGTATACTTAGACAGGAAGGAACACAAGATATCACAGTAGAGGGTGGAATAAACATGGATTTTTTTAAAAAGGAAAACTTCAGATTTGACTCACCAGGTTCAGGATAAGTGCTTTAGTCTTCAGCTGGCTTTAAACCCTTTTATAATTAACCATGTCAGTGCAACAGAACTAGGACTGCCACTTCTTTTTTCTAAAGGGGGGGCACATTCTTTTCCATGCCAGGAGATGCTTTACGTATAGAACTGCATGAATTTGGAATGGGAAAGGGAGTGAGGAATTTGTTTTGATTTGTTTGTGAAGAATTTACCAACATGCACATATTTGTTTGTATCTGGGATGGAAAAAGCTTGTGGTGCCTGAGGAGAGTCTTAGATTCCCAGGGGAAACACGAGCAGAAGCATGTTCAGAAATGCTTGAAGCAAAATGGCTACAAAATTTCTGCAATTCTTCAATACAGAGTTTATTGTGCACAAAAAAAATGGTGGATATTTTGCAAAAAACATCTCAAGGCAGGAATAACTCTCGGGCTCATGACTTTTCAGGAGAACATTGTTGGAGGTAATTAACGACCAGTCAGTTTGACATGTTTGCCAGGTAAAGTGATAGAAACCATCCTAAAATATAAAATTTATAGGCACATAGAAGAGAAGGTGCTGCTGGGCCTCTTTGCTCTTGAACGATGGCACCTAAGAGGTGACCTGATTGAAGTTTATAAAATCATACACGGTGTGGACAAAGTAGTTAAGGAAAAGCTGTTTTCCCTGTCACACAACACTAGAACTAGGGGGGAACTCTATGAAACTTTTGGGTGCTAGATCTCAAACAAGTAAGAGAAAGTACTTTTTCACCCAGAGGATCACTGGTCTGTAGAACTCCCTGCCAGAAGAAGTGGTGACAGCTGTCAGCCTTGAAAGCTTTAAGAAAGAATTGGACAAGTTCATGGAGAACAAGGGTATCAATGGCTATCCTTATGGATGCCTAAGGACAACCTCCGGGTTGGAGAGATAGGCAGGAGAACTCTCAATGCCATTTGCAAGGAATCAAAAGCAGGTGACAACATCTGCTTGGGAATACCCTGAAGCAAATGGTGAGCCACTGTGTGAGACAGAATGCTGGACTGGATGGGCTGTGGTCTATTCCAGCAAGGCTGTTCTTATGTTCTTACTCATTATGACTGGCAGAGAATGAAATAAGTGATGATCTGTACCCCTGCTTATCCACCAAACTTTTGTGGGAAGCTAAGATTTTACTTGGGATAACACCAAGTGGGGCAATGGGGCAGTTTTAGACTGCATCTCAAGACCTTCCTTTGCTTAAGGCCAATGGAACAACAAGGCCCCACTCATCTATTCTGTGCATGGATGCCAACATGGCTGCCATTTGCATCTCACCTCAATCATGGCAGTGGGGCGGGGGCCTCTGTCACCAGTGACAATTGGAGGCCAGTTTAAGAGGTTCAAGATGGGCTCTGCAGAAGACACACCTTTGCTGTCCAAAATAAAGGAATAACTAGGGGCTCCAGGGATAGACACTAACCCTAATGGATGATGTCCCCAGCACCAACACTCTCATGCAGCTCACTTATCTTGCCCAATGGCGAGGCCAGCATTGGGATACAAGGTAAGGAACAAACTCCTTTTTCAAGGCAAATCAAGACTTGTCATTGCTTCACTTGCTGCCATTCTCCTCGTGTATGTTCCCATCTAAATGTCACTTTCTCGGACTTTACGGATCTTGACCGTGTTGTAAAATCTTTCTTTCCTTAAATGAGCAAAACTCATGGATTCCTACCCAGAAGAAAAGGGGTCTTTTGTCCTCGAGAATTCTGAGAGAACACATTGCATGCTGCTGGGTCTTACAAAAATGATGATATTCGTTTAGCAAGATTGAAATTCTAATCAGCCCTCAAGAGAGAGTTAACCGAATCTGTGTTAGCATTTACTCTAGACTTTCTAAATAGGCAAATAGGCACAAATTAACTTAAGAAGATGTATAAAGTACAAGTTATTTTTTAAAATATTTGGCTTTGGTTACACACACAGAGACACAAACACACAGAGAGAGAGAGAGAGAGAGAGGGAGAGTTAAATATGAGATGAGTCAAGCTTATGGTGTGCTGTTTCAGGTAGCTCATTCGTGTCACTACATTACAAAGATGGTAGGGCTGCCGTTTCCATAACAACCAGGAGGCTCCATGTAGGAGGGAGGGTCTGTCCAATTTTTCTCTATCATGGGGGCTTGACTGACAGAAGGGGAGAGAAATATGCAAGGAGGAGGATAAGCTAGGCATTTATGCTTTGGCAGTTTTTTTTTTTAAAAAAAACACTATATATCCTCAGCACTGGGGAAACTGGAGACATAACCATCTCTCTCAGCAATCTAGTCACCGTGTCTCTTGGGAGAAAAGCCATACTGTGTGGACTTGGTCAACCGGTACAGTCCCAGAGTGCCCACAGAAGAAGGGAATGGTCAACCATCTCTGAGTAGTATTCGCTACCTTAAAAACCACGGAAAGGGTCACCTGAACTCAGAATTGACTTGGTGACATGTGATTATTCTCAGTTAAGATCAATGAATAAAGAGAGGAACTTCGCAATCCTTCTACAAGTAAAATTTTTAAAAAGGAAGTTCACCACCGAGATATAGAGTAAAAAGTAGTTTTACATACTTCATCTATATCAGTAGGATCCCATGGCTTGCTGGAATAACAATAGCTCAGCTTCAATCCCAGGTAGCTGGCTCAGGGTTGACTCAGTCTTCCATCCTTCCGAGCAGGGCTGGCGCTTCCATTAAGGTGAACTAGGCAGTTGCCTAGCCCTAGGGCACCAACATGGAGAGAGGGCGCTGGCCAGCCTGCCGCCCCTTGCTGCCCCCCCGCCGCTGGCCACCACCATCCGTCCCCCCACCGCCTGCCAGCCGCCTGTCACCGTCCGCCCATCAATGCCCGTCGCCGTCTGCCCACTGCCCCCGTGCCCATCGCTGTCCACCCCCTGTGCCCGTCGCTGTCCCCCGCCATCTGCCCCCTGCCACCCTGCCCCGCACCACCCCACCCCGCCCGCCCCATTCCCCCGCCCCTTGCCTAGGGCACAAAAAAAAAACACCAACCTAGCACCAGCCCTGCTTCCGAGGCCGGTAAAATGTGTACCCAGCTTGCTGGGGGGCAATGTGTAGCCTGCATTACTGTAATTATGGGGCGGTATATAGGCAGAACACTTTGCTTTTTGCTTTGCTTTTTTCCTTTTGTCTCTTTCACCTCCATCTTCACCTATGGCTGATATCTTCACAACTTTAACACCCCTTGGATAGCTTTACTTGTGTAAGAAAGAGACCTTTCTCCTTAAAAAGGACCCAAGGTGGCTTCCATCGCTGCTATCAAAAAGCTAAGCACGGCAAGTATACAAGCTGGTCATACCTATGCTGGTAAATAAGCAAAGCTATCTGATCCACACCTCATTAAGAGTTAAAAAAAACTGACTCATTTTAAAAAAGCAAGTTCTTTCAAAACCCTGCTCCCTGTGTATCTTCCCTTGCCATCCCCCACGTGCAAAGATATGGTCTTTAAAGGCAGAAACCCTGCAATATTGATTGAGGGATGCTGCTTTTCATTTTGGAGTATAATGGACTCTGAGTGGTACAACCTGATGTGGTCCACATTGCTCCAATTCCCCTTCCATTATGTGGGATGCAAAGAGGTTTTCTGAGATAGAGTATGCACTTCTCCTAGTGTGTTTGTAATGCCTGTTACCTTCAATAAAGCCTCTCTTAGCTGTTGGGCTCCAAGCAATGAGCATACAAAAGGAAACTGGCTAGAAGGGAGAATAAGAGGAGAAGAGAGAAGGAGAAGAGGGTTCCAGAAACTAGCAGGGAAGGTCTCTCAAAACAGGCCTAATTGATCTTTGCAAACAAAGACAGTGTTGGCCCCTGAGGCCAATACGACAGAATCTGCCCCTCTTTCCCAACCTAGCTAGTTTCTCTTCCAGATCTGCTCATTTGGCAGGATACAGATATGCATATCTATTTGCATAAGCCTCTTTTCGGTTTATGAACCTCATGTGGGACATTCACAGTCCTTTCACTTGGGTTGTGAATTGCCAGCATCCACCAAGAGAGTGTGTCGGTCCTACACACATGCAAGAGTTTGATCATAGGGACGGTATTTTTCTACCTAATGGACTTCCACCTTGATAAATCAGTGATAATCCCAACCAAGGTGAATTGTTCTAGCGCAGGACCAGAACCAGCAGAAGATAGATTAACCCCTCCTCCTTTATTCTGGGAGTGGCACATACCTGGTAAGCACCTGTCAACCTTCTGGCACCTGCCAACCAGCTGGCCTTTTTCTGCTTCCACACAACACTGGGCAGCAGTCATTGAGGTTCTTTCTTCAGCAGCCTGACATCTCCTCTGAAGACATTAGCACCTCATTAACACCTCATTTTCTTAGCAGGGCCTGGGTTGTCTCAGCTTGCAAAAATAGCAGAGGAGGCGAGGAGCTGTGTGAATATTCCAGGGCTTGGCCAGAATTAAAAAAAGTGATAGAAAAACAGTAGACAACATTGCAAAGCCTTCTCCTAAAGTGGTTGGGGTTAGCTGAAGGGAATCCAGCAGCGGGCAACCATCCGGGAGTAGAGTAGTAGGAATGATTTTGGATTGTATCAAATAACTTTTGATCTGAAAATATATTATTGAAACAGTCTACTCAGACTTTTTTTAAAAAAGAACGAATGAAAGAAAAGGTACTAGACTTTAAAGCAAATCAGGAGGCTTCATTATAATTGCCTCATTACCATCAGAACAGAATCACTTGCTTCTTACACAGAGGCGTGCGAGGTGGGGGGCTTGTGTAGACCAGGTCCATTGCTTTCCCCAGCCTCCCACAGATCTACTGAGATCCCAGCGCACTCCCTTTTAATTGCCTTTCAAAATTGCATTATTGTTGCACACAAAGTTGTCGCTGGTTCTTTCTCAGGGCAGGAGCATACCTAATCGTATTACTGCCTGCACGTGAAGAGGAGACAATCGTATTAATACTCACCCTTCAGGGATAGTTTAGCCAAGGTTCACTTTGATGATTGGGAGATGAGCTAAGGCGTGTATAAATAGCACCAACTCTTCAGCGTGACTTCCTTTGTCTTTATCTAGGGAGGGTTAAAAGGGGACTCTTATCCACAGAGGCTTTCAATAAATGTATTGCATCCTCATAACCTTAGAGTTTCTTACGGCCTTTTCACACGACCCCTAAGATCCTCTGGCCACTTAAATTTGGACCAGAGATCTTGGGGGTTCGTTGCTCTTCCTGCGTCCCCACCCCTCCGCACTTCCTTGCTCCTGTCTGTGTGAGGGGAGGGAGAAAAAAGAGAGGAAAAAAATGCAGGCTCACCTCCGTCTGCCGGTCGAAGCCGACCCGAGCCCCGTCGTCGTCTTCGTCCTGATTCCTGTCTCTTAAAGGGACGGGGGGCAAAAACAACAACAAACAGAAGCGAGGAGAGCCTGGCACTCACTCCTTTAAATCTGCACCAGGGATTTTCACCCCCAGAGAGCAGGTACCTGAAAAGTGCGCTGGGACGCTCTTAGGTGGGCGTGGTCGCACTTAATTTTCTGTAAACTCCGGAGCTGGTGGGGAAACAATTTTAAGCTCCGGAGCTGGGAGCCATTTCCGGCAGAGTTTAGGGGTCGTGTACAAATACCCTTAGTAAATATTTGGTAGGTCAGAGGAGAAATATTCTGATTTTTGAAAATATATCTCTTCCTCCATCCCTCCCCCCTCCTCTCTAAGGTGTGGCTGTACCTTTACCACCACTACTTTCAGATCTTCTTGGTAAGAGGTGGGACTTCTGGATTTCTCACAAAAGCCACACTTTTCTTTTTCTGGCAAGAATCAAAGAAACAAAACAAAAGTCCAAAACATGTGGTACCTTAAAGACTAACTATTGTATTTTTATAACAAAAATATGTGGCATCTTAAAGACTAAGTTATTTATTTATTTATTTATTTATTTATTTATTTATTTATTTATTTA
>JAHTLZ010000054.1:8741295-8770615 GCA_023846285.1 Phrynocephalus versicolor
CGTGGCAGCATATTCCATTGCCAGTCAGCTCTAACCAGCATGAAGTTCTTCCTAATGATCAAAGGGAATCTTATTTCCT
This sequence comes from Phrynocephalus versicolor, assembly GCA_023846285.1. Lineage (NCBI taxonomy): Eukaryota > Metazoa > Chordata > Lepidosauria > Squamata > Agamidae > Phrynocephalus > Phrynocephalus versicolor. Next base: position 8,741,375 of record JAHTLZ010000054.1, read on the forward strand.
GTAGTTTGAAACCATTGCCCTGAGCCCGAGTCTCTGAAGCCATGGAAAACAAACCTGTTCCCTCTTCAATATGACATCCTTTCAGATATTTAAACATAGCTATCATATTCCCCCCACCCCCAGTCTTCTTTTTGAAGGGCTAAACATTCCCAGATCCCTAAGCCATTTCTCATAAGACATTTCCTCCAGACCTTCAACCATCCTGGTCGCCCTCCTCTACACCCGCTCAAGGTTGTCCACATCCTTTTTAAACTGAGGTGCACAGAACTGGACACAGGACTCCAGGTGGGGTCTGACCAGAGCAGAGATGTAGGATGGATAGAGCAACTGTCAGGTGGATACACAGTTGGCTACAGAATAGTTCTCAGAGGGTGATGATTAATGGCTCATCCTCCAACTGGAAGGAGGTAACATGTGGGGTCCCCCCAGGCTCTGTCCTGGCCCCCGTGCTCTTCAACTTTTTTAAATTAATGTCCGTGATCAAGGGGTACAAGGAGTGCTAATCAGATTAGCTGATTGCACAAAATTAGGTGGAATAACTAATACCTTGGAAGGCAAAAACACAATTCAAAATGATCTAGACAGGCATGAAATCAATGGAATGAAATTCAACAGAAATAAATTCAAAATATTGCACTTAGAGAAATGAAACAAAATATACAGTTATATGATGGAGGATACCCGGATCAGCAATACTAGGAGCAAGAAGGATTATTGTTATTATTTATTTATTTGATCTTGTAATCCATGTAGATCACAAGCTGAATAGGAGTCAGCAGTGCGATGTGGCTACAGAAAAGACAAATGCTCCTATTTTAGGTCTTAATAGTAGTCTCCAAATCCCATGAGAGGGGAGTTCCCTTCTGTTCTGCCCTCATCGTGAGTGATGGACTGTTCAGTTCATGAAGGATGCTGACAAATTGGAACAAGTTCAGAAGGGGTCAAACAAGGATGGTTAGGGGACTGGGAACCAAACCTGATGAGGGAAGACTGAAAAAAGGGGGCATGTTTAGCCTTAAGAAAAGGAGAGTGGGGGGAATTATGATTGCACTTTTCAAATACTTGAAAGGCCGTGACACACAGAGAGAAGTTTTTTTTTTACGTGTTTTATGGGTTGTTTTTTTTTACTGTTTTTCAGGCGTGTTGGGAGAATGGTGCAGGGTTTTTTTAAAAAAAATTTAGCCCCCAAAGCAAGCGGTGGCTGTGGCCATTGCTGCTTGCTTTGGGGGCTAAAAACAGGTTTTCAAACCCCATGCCCCAATGTGCTCAGTTGGGGGAAACAACAACGAAATGAAGTGAAACAAAAATTTTCATTTGATTTGATTTCAATTTTAGAAAATCAGTTTGTTTTTCATTATGTTTAGAGATGGGCACGAACCAAAAAAATGGTGATTTGTTTTGTTTCATTTTGTTTAGGACTTCGGTTCATTTCATTTTGCTTTTAATGAATTTTTTTTTTGGAAAAAAATCATTTTATTGGTTCATTAATTCGTTATTCGTTTTTACCCGCTTTGCACGATTTAAAGCATTTGACCATACACGAGTGTCCCAACGCCCCAGACCAGACGGAAAACATTTTTTAAAAAATTAAAAAAATAAAAAAGTTGATAACTGCACAAACTTTAACCCTTAACAAAACAATCTGAAAAAACACATAAATAGACGTTTTAAGCATTCCTCACCACCCCCCCCCCCCCGCGAGGGAGTATCAGGAAGAAAAAATAATTTTTTCTGGGTTTTAAAGTATATTCAGGATGCATTAATACTTTAAAAATGCCATTCTGCACAGATTCGCTGCCATTAACAAAAGTATGCGGCAGCCATTTTGTCTCCTTTAAAAAAATGATCTCTTTAAAAACACATTTTTAGATGTTTTAAATCACTGGCATCAACCTAATATAATCAGGCATAAAAAATTACAATATTTTTGAAGTGTTTCTCATCCATTTAAAGCATTTAAAAACAGCTCATTTCTTCGTGAGCCGCTATTAACAAAATGAAATGTAACAAACCAATTTTTCCCGGTTCGTTTCATTTTTTTTGGATTTTATTCCTAGGTTTGTTATTTGTTTCATTACGCAATGAAACGAATAACAAATAATGAAATGAATAAAAATTTGTTTCATGCCCATCTCTAATTATGTTACAAAACAAAATGAAAAATGAAAAATAAAAAAAAATAATCATTTTGTGCCCATCACTATTCCTAATGGTTAGAGCAGTATGGCAACAGAACCAGTTACCTTGAGATGTGATGCTGCAGTGCTGGAGGCATTCAAGAGAATTTGGGCAATCACCTTGAGCTGGGATTGGACTCAGTGGTCTGCTAGGCCCCTCCAACATCATTATTCTCTGATTCTCTGGTCCTGTATATTCAGAGGAGAGGTTTCAACACCATGGTTCCACTTCTATTTGTGCTAAAACCTAAGCAATGGGTGTTGACATCACAAAGTCAGACATCGCCTTGTGACATAATCAGAAATGGCCAGTGTTGTACTGGTGCTAATAAAATCAGGTGAAATCAGAGCAAACGAGGGAGTAGTTAGTGAAGTTGGGTTGAGTCCATGTATTTTGTCTCTTAAATGGCTGACAAGTAGAAGCATGAGCACACTCGGTATGTTGTTGTCATTGTCATCTGCAGCTGGTAGAGAGATGAACAAGTCGGAAAGAATGAATGTAGGTTTTGGGGGAAATGTGACTGCAGTTAAAATATCCAACCACCTGTCCAGGTGTGCCCATCTTCACCTCTCCTGTGGAAGGAGAAAACTTTGTGATACTTGATCGGCAGATTTTTGGCGCAGTCCTCCCAGTAAGTGCCTGCTAGGTGTGCATAGATAACTACTCCCAATTTTGAGTGATCTTGAGTGAACCCAAAGCCAAGAAAGAGGCAAATTTGTGTCTCGGTGTTTTCTCAGCAACAAGTGCTCTTCAGGTGACTTTTCCACTCCAGGGGCAAAATCCATTTCGCTCAGGAATTGGATTCGGAAGAGTTGGCGCTTAAAATTAGCAAACAGCAGATTGGAGTTGCTGGCCTGTAGCACATGGAATATTTTTTTGCAAGGGTTGTTTGGCTTAGAGATGGCAGAACGCCATAGAAAAAGACTCTCTGAATGTTGTCGTGGCTGCGCAATTACGGGAAAACCTCCAAGTCCAACTTGTATCGTTAAAAGGACTTGACGACAACGTTTCACCTACACAAGGCGAAATGGTCCCCTGGACGCCTAACAATTATGAGAACATCTTTCTGTTATTAAGTTCTCACCTGCAGCACGGAGAGTGCTATTGATCCAGCTGCAAGTTTAATTTACAAACTGGATTTATATGATCATTCATACTGAGAGTGGGAAAAAGAAATTGTCCTGGGCAGTTCTGCACAGATCCTGGAGCATTTTCCTCTGGGAAAGAAAAAGAGAGAGAGAAGGTTATGGCTCTGTAAGAGTCATGGTCTACTCTCCATCAGTGGATAAGGTGGAAGGTAGCAACAATCACTTCCCACATGAGTGTTATTATGCACCATCAAGAAGATGCCTCTAACTCAGGCATGTCCAAACTTTGGCCCTCCTGATGTTTTGGACTACGACTCCCAGAATTCTTAGCTTAGACTGCCAATGGCAAAGGATGGTGGGAGTTGTGGTCCAAAACATCTGGAGGGCCAACGTTGGGACATGCCTGCTCTAACTAATGGTGACCCTCAATGAGCTATTTCCAAGGTATCCTGTCCAGAATTCCTCCTGTAATCTCAAACCTGTGGCTTCCTTGAGGGATTTGTTCTCTTGTATTTGGTCTTCTTCTATTCCTGTTGCCTATTTTTTACTTGGGAGGGACCTTGATGGGCTGGGGTGAATGTCAATCAATCCAGTAGCCACCAATCATTCCCTTTCTGCTTCAGATTTTGAAGAGAGTCCCCCTTCTCCCCTCATGAATTCTCCCCCGACCCCACTTTTCTTTCAGTCAGAGTCAGGCTATGCATTTGGTCAGCAGTTTTCAAATAAGTCAGTAATGAAGCTGGTTAGTCGTTAGCCGTTCGTCGTTAGTCGTGTCATTATTATTTTTTTCTACAGTATGCTGTTTGCCTTTATCTGTTGAACCATGAGTCAATGGACACTTTCTGATTCTTTCTTTTACCAGTATCTCTGAGTGAATTATTAAGACAGGAAGTGCCAGTTGAGGAGAACTAAGCAATAAAGGATGGTCCACTGAGGGGAAAGTTGGAGTGGATTCTGCTCTGTAGGCCCCTGAATTTTCATCCATTGCATAATTAGAAGTTTTAAGACAATAAACTTCCACACTGTGTCAATACTCTCGTAACTGATCACCGCTTCCAGTGAAGTCAAGCCAAGGCCCTTTCCAGATGAGGTTTGATTAAAATAGAATAGTTTTCGTAGCCATACCATTATCTCTTTCTGTCTGGTCAATATACTTCTGTTGAAGCAGCCTTCTACTATACAGTATTATCCATTTTGGCCAACTCATCACCCTGGCCAGTTATAATGCACATCAAGCTTGTAGACTGTCTGTTGTCTGTTTGAGTCTCCATGCTGAGCGGTAATTTACGTCTGAATAACTGGTGTCAAAGAGCAAAGAAAGCTCTTTGTCTTTATGCTTTGCTTGTAAATATTTCAGACGCATCTAATGATTGGCCATTCTTTGGCTTAAATTGCTGGTCTAGCTAGACCTTTGACGGCAACTGGCAGGATTGTTCTTGTGAGCAACCTCATTCCGGTGCAGGAGAGTTCTTCAAGGAAATATTGTGGATAGCGCTGGAACTGGGAAGATCAGCTAATACATCAAGGTCAGTGAGAAACAGGTCCTAAAGACTAGCAGAGACAGAATCCTTGGAAAACCAGGTAAGTTCTATCAGTTAAAGGTATTTTCTGACTCAACTTCCAGATAAACTCACCTGGATGACTGAGAATCTTCACAGACAGATGCTCTGGAGAAGACAATACTGCTGGGAAAGAGAAAAGGCAGCCAGAAAAGAGGAAGACCAAATATGAGATGACTCCCTATAACAGTGGTGTCCAAACTTTGGCCCTCCAGATGTTTTGGACTACAACTCCCACAGTCCTTTGTCCTTGGCAATCTAGTCTAGTCCGCTGTCCTTGGCAATCTAGCCTTGGAGTTCTGGGGGTTGTGGTCCAAAACATCTGGAGGGCCAAAGTTTGGACACCACTGCCCTATAAAAATCTCAGGCTTGTGTTTAAGACAGCTGAACAGGGCAGTCGAGATCAAGGCTTTTGGGAAATTGCTTATTCATAGGATCACCATGAGTTGGAGGCAACTTAACATTACGGTTGTGCACAAAACAAAAAACAAAATTCTGTTTTGTGTTGTCACGTAACGAAATGAAACCAAACCAAACGACAGGAGGAATCAGCATTTCGTTACAGATGAAATGAATTTTTTTATTGAAACGAACCATTTTGTTCCATCCCAGCGCCCATCAACTGGCAGGCGGGGCTTGGGTTGAGGGGGGGAAGTGTTTTTAAAAAGCCCTGGGCCATTTTGTTAGTGGTTCATTTTGTACGATTGTTTTTGAAAAAAAGTTGTATGAAATAAACAAAAAAAAGTGGGATTGAGGAAAGGAAATGAAACAAAACATAATTTTTCTTCATTTTGTGCCCATCCCTACTTAAAAAGCATATACAGCAGCAACAACAAATCTCACCTATCTAATCATTTAGGTACAACAAGTCATTACAGAGGAGACCAGGTGGGAGTCTGGTCTCCTTGGCTATCCTCTCTGCTGCTGAGCTCTCCTAGGATTTGAATCTCTAGCCGTGAAAATTTCAGACTGACAATGTCACCAGGCAGGGCAGATTACCAAGTATTGAATATCAGGAAAGAAAGTGCTGCGGATCTTAAAAGGAAACCAGAAAAAAAAGGATAGAAAAGTGTCCTCCCAAATGCGGTTAAGAAATGCTGTTAGCAAATCTGTTCCATAAATATCTGTGGCCGAACGTCAAGGATGATATTTTCTCTCCAAGACTGGGTAACAGTGTTTGTATCAAGTTCACAGATCTGATTTGCTCACACAGCCCCATGGTACTCTTCGACTTTCAATCCAACTCTGGTTACTGGAGGAATAAAATACAGGCTGTTCGCCATTCTTGTTCAGATGCTATAAATCAGTGCTACCCAACCTTTTTATCGCCGTGGACCGGTAAATGTTTGATAATTTTTCCCTGGCCCGCTTGTTTCTTTTTTTTCTTTTTTTTTTCTTTTTTGCATAAAAGCTTATGTTACATATTAACCAACATATATCAAGCGAAGACACAGCATATATACAGAGTAGTGGGAAACTGCTATCTCACCAAAAGCAACTGAGAAAGCTTGCAATTATTTTTTTTAAAAAAATTAATTAGTGCCCCCTAAAAGTATCGCCTATAGCCGGGTCTTGCATTTCTATTTTGCGATGGCCACACGGCTCCCCCTTTTTATAAGAAAGGTCTGTGGAAAGAAGGCGGGGGGGGACCAAAATAACCACGCCTGAGGGAACGTGTGAGGTGAAAAACCAAATAATAATGGAAAAGGGGAGGGGGTGGCCTTCATACTACTAAGGAGAGAGGGGCGGAACCCCAACCCCCTAATGATAATCCCTCAGAGAAATGGACCTACACACAAGCCAGGAGGGTGATTGAGGGGTGTGTGTGTGTGTGTGGGAGTAAAGTCAGGGAGGGGGGGAAAGGGGGGATGGCAATGCGAGGAAAGAAAGAAGCCTCCTCCAACACAGACCTGCCCTCGTCCGCCTTCTGGGGCTGCCCAGAAATCTCCTCAAAGCCACACGCGGCGAAAAAGGGGCCACGAGAGAAACGAGAGGTGAGGCCTTATTATTATTACCCCCTCCCCACCAAGTCTATCCTGTCATGTCCGCCCCTCCTCCTCCTCCTCCTCGCGACAAATGTGGATATAAACACACAAACACAAACACACCTTTCTTTTGGACCGAGAGAGGTGTGGTGCGGTGCGCACGTCAGTTTTCTTCACCTGGACTCTCGCAAGGAACGAGACGGAGAGAGGGAGAAGGTCAAAACGAGAGGGTGGGCGCGCTCGCGAGCGAGCAACGCGACGGCTCCCCGGCTCGAAGGCAAAAGAACCTGCGCCGTTGGGTTATGATTTATGCGCGTGTGCTGATGTGCGCACGGCGCTCGCGATCAACCCAACCCAACCCCGCTAACCCCTCCCACTCCACACAAACAAACGAGCGCTTCGGAGGCCGCCATGATGGAGATGGGCAACGGAAGGCATTTCCCCAAGGCCGGGCGCGCCGAGACAAAAGGCGCCAGCACCGGGCGCCATGACATCACCCCCCTCCCACAGCGCCTCGGGCGGCCCGGTGCCGATTTATCCACGGACCGGCACCGGGCTGCGGACCGGGGGTTGGGGAACACTGCTATAAATGATGCCAAGGAGAGGGAGAAACCTAAATATCCTATCTGAAAACCCCGCGGTGAGAATCCCAAGCTAGAGCCAGGCAACCTTGGTGAATGAAGGTCCTTTGATGACAACAAAGGACATGCCTTTTACAGAGCTAAGCCTTTGATAACCCAGGGTGCACCTAGCTGGTCCATAAGAAATCACTACTGCCTCCATTATTACAAACAGCAGTAGTTAAGGATGTGCCCTTCAGATTTTTGGAACTATAGCTCAAAGATTATCAATTCTGGAAGTTCCACCAGAACCCCCCCCCAGTGGTTCTTTTACTTGTTTCTCTGTGTGTGCTTTGTTTCCCAAAGGGAAAGTTTTTAGATGGCTTTACAACATTGGTTGTTCCCAGCAACTGTGCAAACTTTAATAATCATAGAATCAAAGAATCACAGAATATTGAAGTTGGAAGGGAGCTGTAGGGCCATCAAGTCCACCACTACCGCTCACTCCACACAAGAATACAAATCAAAGGATAATAATGGGCTCGGAAGTCAGAAGTGGTTTACTCTTCCCTTCTTTTTGAGACATCCTGGGTTTGTGCAGCTTGCCCAAAGCCACCCAGGTTAGCTCTTCTCCCAGGAGAAAGAGTGGGGAATTGAACTCTCAAACATTGGCTGTGCAGCCAGGTACCTAAACCAGTGAGATATCCAGAAAGTAGGGAAGAAATAGTACTTCAGTGGGCTTGTTAATTCCTTGTCAAGCTGTGCCAGGACAACCTAAATTCATGATCACAAGGAATTAAATACAAATGTTTCACATTCCCTTATGCCCACTAGCTATGCCTCAAAGCCTTCCAGGTGATTCACATTTATATATGATGTCTGTCTGTCAGGTAGAACTCCCCAAATGGAGAATTATGGGACTTGTAGCCCAAGAAATCTGAACACACCATCCCTGGTACATGCATTGGGGTTGGGGTAAGGTGATGCTCCAGCAGCAAATAGCATCATGCGGGTTCTCATATGTCCAGCAGCAAAATCTGCCCTTGATCATTTTTGTATTCGGGGTCAAAGCCCTAGTTTCCCCACCCTAGTTAATGGTGTTGGGTGTCTGCATCAAAACTGTATTTATTTATCCTCTCCAGAAGTAATGAGCAGTGCGAGAAGTTTCTTTCAGAAAACTCTGCCCCAGGTGCTGCCACAAGTTCTGTTGCTGTGCTCCATTGTGGCTCTCCAGACACTCCATTGATCTGCATGAAGGATGAATGGGACTGTGCAATGGATGAAGGTCAGAAAATCTTGCAAGCACCAACGGATCCATCAGCGGTAGACAACTCCTTTTATCGAGAAATATTGCTACTGCTCCTTTGATTGAGGGGCCTGCCAAGTGAAAATGGAGCTTCTTCCAGGAGTCTTCCTTCTTCCTTGAAGACAAAATGAAGCATAACGTAGCTTGCCGGTGCTGTGTTGGCAGCAGCGGCTGCTATGGTGTTAATTCAATTCATTTGCACAGAATCAAGTCATTCGCAGCTGGTGCTGCAAGTCGTCTCGAAATGCGAAGGATCAAAGAGGAAATTCCGATCTCATCTCATCCCCGGAGCTGGCAGGGAGTCTTAGATAATGCACTGAATCACAACAGTAACGCAAACATTTGCAATCCAAGTCAACAACATCTGGCAGAACCAAAAGCCAGGAAGGATGATACTTCACGTCCCTCTCACTGCAGTTCGCGGCCCCGCTGGAGACCGGTTCGAAGGGACGTAACCTCACGTCCTTGTGGGGTCAATCCGAGTTCAAAGGAACATAACCTCACGTCCTTGTGGGGTCAATCCGAGTTTGAAGGAATGGAATCTCACGTCCTTGTGGGGTCAATCCGAGTTCACCCCGACCACGCCCCCTGAACTGCACTCCAAGCGGGGTGAGAGATTCCCGTCCTGGAGCTCAGGAATCTTTTCAATCCACTTCTTGATCCATGTTGAAAACTGATTTCAGCACGGAGGCAAGTTCACCTCGGCTCGAGGAAGGACGTGAAGTAACCACTGAAGAGTCAAAAGAGAGCACCAGGCTGCCATCCTATGCATGTGTATCCAGACACTCATCTAGTTCCTTTGGAACAGACATGGATAGGGCTGCCTTTTCAAGTCTCAGACCTAGTGCCGAGGTGATGTTTCTTGGAATATAACTCTGTGAGGTGGAAACTAAGAATTCCATTCTTCAGGCTCCACCGAAAGCATTGGAGAGACTCAACATTTTATTTTTGAGGCCTTTCGGTACTTGAGAATGTCCAATGGGAGCGAGCTCCTGTCACCACTCAACATGCATAAAACTGAAGAGAAGTCCCATTGCAATGATGAGTCAAAAGCTATCATGTTAGCAGCTAAAAGCCTACCTGGAAAAACCATGCACACAACAGTGAATGCACTATAAGTTTACTCTTCCAGCTTGGTGCCTGTAGTGCAACCAAGCACACAGTTGGATATACACTCAAACTGAGGGCTGGGAGTGTACAGACAAAAGAAAATATTTTTTTCACTCAGCGTGTTGTTAGTCTGTGGAACTCCAGGCTTAAAACTGGGGCACTTCAAGGACCAGATGCAGGGGAGTGGTAGGGGAGTGGCAGGAAGTTCCACAGACTAACAATGCTCTGGGTGAAAGAAATATTTTCTTTTGTCTGTTCTTACTCTCCCAGCCCTCAATTTGAGTGGATGTCCCCTAGTTCTGGTATTTTGTGAGAGAGACAAGAGCTTCACAGCACATTACTCTTGTTATGTTAAGAAGGCATTGGAAACGCAGAATTTCAGAAGTAGCCTTCAACCATTTCCCTCTAAAGTAGAAGGTTGATGGGGGTGGGTGGGGGCAGGTTCAGTAATTTTGCAAATTTTTTCCATGCCCTGTTTCCAAATCAATATGGCAGCTGCAGAACAGCCACAGTTCAGAAAAATCAAAGTTGCCATTGACTGATGGGAAATGGAAGGGGGGGGGGACACACACACTAAGCATCCAGACTTGGCAGTCTTGGGGGGCCCTTTTCACAATGGTAAGTTCATACTGACTCCTTCAGAATGTACTGTTTGACATACACCTAATCTTTTTTAAAGGAAATAAAAAAGGAACAGAAAGCAAATGGGTATTTCTCACCTCACTGCCTTTTTCCTTTCAAACAGCTCACTTTTAGCCGTAATTTCTTTGAAGTACTCTTTTTGGGGGGGAAATATGATTGGACTCAATTTGGTGTCCACTCCAAGGGTGGGAGACCTTGACATCACTTGAATGCAGAACATAAAATTCAACGTGCAATTATCTGTGGATGGGTGCTTGTAGGTGAGAAGGGGCATAGATTGAATCTTCACAGGCGATGTTTAAAAAAACTTACTTTCTTATTACCTGGGTGAATAATGATGATTGTGATTATTTCATAATGTTTATAGTTAGATGCTTTTTATAGCAACATTTCCCAAGAAAGGGCACAGGAATTCTTAGGATCACAAAACAACATGTGAGAATATTGCTTAAAATCATGCTAGTACAGTGTTTTATGATAACAAAATAAAAACTAGCAGTTGAAACCACCTATTACCATATTAGAATCCTAATGTGATTAAAGTGGAGAAAGTGACACTTCAGGCTTCAAGGGTGATGATGAGGAAGCCTTACTGAACCTCAGGTAGGACAGCGAGTCAAACTTATCATGAATAGAAATGGGAACACATAAGGAATTAAAATGGCAATTGATTTGTGATTTGTCAAGGTGAATGAATCACGAAAGACAAATTTCTGATCTTTTTCTGATGAATTGACAAATTGATTTGTAAATTCATGTTTTACTTTAAAACTTTATAAAATGGCTTTCAAGGCACCCAGAGATACCATAGTTTAAGGGATGCTTCCCATGAGTCTCCTATACAAGCAGGTTTGGAGCAGACTGAGTTTCAGAGATCTAAGTTTTATACCCACAAAGTACCTCCATCAGGAAGTTCCTCTTTAGCAACTGGTTTGGGGAAACTCCCCCTAACTTTGAAGGATTGTAGAGAAGAGTCAGGAAGCTACCCTGAAAGTTTGGTGTGTCTAGGTGCCCTAGGAGGCTATTTTATAGCCCAAATGAATCAATGAATCAAAAATCACTAAATGTTCATAAATTGGTGGTATCAATTTGTATGAATAGGAATCAATAAATTAGTGTTTTCTGAATAAATTTTGCCATTTTTTTTAATTTATTCCAATCTTTCATAAGTAAGTTCCTACAGTCAGCATGTAGAGGTCCATGTCGATTCCTAATGCTTATTCAGAAGAAGGGTTGAGATTTGGAAGGGCAGCAATGAAGTCACTAGAAAATATCATCCAACATACAGATGCGTCACTAGAAACCAAGACCAAAGACAGCCACACTCTGGTTTTCCTGATCACCATATGTGAATGCTAGACAGTAAAGAAGGAGAACATGGAAATTCTGATTTGATTCCTATGTGCCGCTGGAGGAAAGCTTTGTGGATACTGCGATCTGCCAGAAAGATGAAGAAGTAGGTCCTGGATGAAACCAAACCTAAAATATCTCTGTACACAAAAAAGATGTAACTGAGCTTGTCCTACTTGGGGCACATCATTTTAAAAAAATAACAGTGACTGTGGTCATACCTGCATTTTCTGCGTAGTTTCCCGTCAGCGAACTACACAGTAAGAGATCGGGTGCTAACCAGGAAGAGAAGCAAATTCTGCTCCTGGCCGACCACGTCCCTCGAACAGCAGTTTCAGCGAAGTTTCCTAAACTACCACCAGGGGCTGGATTTAGAAACTTCGCTTGAAAATGCTTACTTATTTGCTTCTGTCGCCAGGGCCAGGACACAGAAAATACACAGTAAAAACAGTTTTTGCCATGGAAGCTTGTAAACGGGAGCCGGAAAGTAGGACAAAATGTGTAGGATACAGGTTAGGACTGAATCAGAATAGGAAAGTATGACACAGAGGAGAGGACACCAACTGCTCATTAAAAACCACGTGACCGCCCAGAAAAAAAATATGCAGGAAATTTAAATACACAGAAAACCCAGGTATGACTGCGGCCAATGCTGGGAAAGGTGGAGGGAGGGGAAGGCCACATAGGCAATGGATGGACCCCTTAAAAGAACCACAGATTTGAGTTTGCAAGAGCTCAGCACAGCAGCTGAAGACATGTTTGAGACCACTCATTCATGGGTTGCCATCAGTTAGAAGTGACACTATGACACATGGCAACCATTCCTAATGCTTCGACTTTAGTTCTGAAGTAGGACCAGTTCATTGAGAACTCCCAGATGTTGGGTTGTAACTCAGATGAAGAACATCCTAGAAGCACTCATTCTCTCCCCACCAGCCACCACCCCCTGCCACTCACTTTTGCTGCTTAGGTAGCTTTTCAGCCTGTGCTCACCAATTATTCATAAAAAGGCATGTATGGTTTGCAAAATGCTAGACAAGAATAAAGAAGCAGATGGGTGGATACTGCTTTGGGAAAATGCTTCCGAGATCCAAATTACTGGCACCCATTCTCCCTCTTTGATCAGCATGCGGGGAAATCTATGATAAATGCCCCCCCCCATCCAGGAAAACATGCATCCAATTCATGTAGAAAGAGAGAAGTGCCAGGAGTATCAAACGTTTCAGTAAGAATGTGTCACCGGGTTGTCTCGGGAAAACACAAGGAGGCAGCGAATGCCATGCGGTGTGCTTCCGCGAATGATCTGCAGCTGGTCACGTTGCCTTCCATCTTGCCCATTGCTTCTGATAGGCAAGGGGGGAGGAGGAGAAGGGGGTTGGCAGGAGTGACACCGCATCGTTTTCAAAAACATGCACAACTGAAGCAATCCGTTCCTGAGCTGAAATCTGTCATGTCCTATTTGTCACCTCAAGCCTTCGGAAATGTCTCCAGCTTTGATCAATGCAAAATGAGCCACAGAGCGTTTGACATCCGGGTGTGTTTCGCTGAATGTTTGGAAATCCTGAAATCAGGGTTGCGTTGTGTTGTTGTGTCATTTATTTATGTACATATTGTGCGGGTTGTGTTGGCACCATCTTTCATGCCTGAAAAGCAGAGTCTTTCCCCCCTACGCCAGGCATGTCCAAACTTTGGCCCTCCAGATGTTTGGGACCACAACTCCCACAGTCCTTTGTCACTGGCAATCTAAGCTTAGAATTCTGGGAGTTGTGGTCCAAAAGATCTGGAGGGACGAAGTTTGGACATGCCTACCCTACTCTGTCTGGAAGTTGAGTCAGGACAACTGGACTACTGTTCTTGAAATATGAATATATGAACGTTAGTCTTTAAGGTGCCACATGCTTTATGTCTTTTGTTTTGTTTTGCTTTTCTTTGATTTTTGCCTGAAATTCTTGAAAAGACTAACACGGCTACCCTCTCTGAAACATCAACTTTTCTTGTGAGATCAAAACGTTTTGCTACTCATCCAAGGAGCTTCGTCAGGGATAACCTCACCTGGATGACTGAGAAACTTCACAGTCGCCTTTCCCTACTCTGGTTTAAATCCAAGCATTTGTGCGTGCATCTGTACAAACGGACAATGTTATTGTTGCTTAGCATCAAAGGCCACTATAAATAATAATAATCATATGCCAGCACATCAGTTTAGACTTATGGTAACACTCATCAGTGTTTTCTTAGGTGGAGAAGTGGTTTATCCAACCCCTCTTCTGGGGGTTATCCCGGGAATCTATCACATGCCCAATGCTACACAGGTTGACCCTTTCCCCTTGGAGGCAATACAGAGTTGAACATCCAGGTTCTGTAGCTAGGTACCTAATCACTTAAGATGGTCCTGAACACACAGTGGTGATGGAGCACCCTGTTCCATAGTCATCATTGGTTTGAGATGTAAATGGGAGCCAGGTGGACTTCCATAGATAAAATTGAGTGGACCCTAACCCTTACAAAAAGAAGGCTGAGAGTGGATATGATAGCTATGTTTAAGTATTTGAAAGGATGTCATGTTGAAGAAAGGACTAGTTTATTTTCCATGGCTTCAGAGTCTAGGATGCAAGGCAATGGTCTCAAACTACAGGAAAAGAGATTCCACTTGAACATTAGGAAGAACTTCATGACCATTAGAGCTGTTCAGCAATCGAATATGCTGCCATGGAAGGTGGTGGAGTCTCCTTCTTTGGAGGTTTTTAAGCACAGTCTAGATGGCCATCTGTCGGGGGTACTGTGATGGGGGTTCCTACATGGCAGGGGGGTGGACTAGATGGCTCTTGAGGTCTCTTCCAGCTCTATGATTCTATGATTCTTTGAGGCATCATAATATCTTGAGACAAACTCTAAGGCTGCTTCTTTCTCCCACTTTGTATAAACTGAAGGTTAGCCTTCAACAAAGGTTTTCTGGATAAGCAGGGGTACACATCATCAAGTATTTCATTCTTGATGATGAGAAGGGGGAAAAAACCCTCTTCTCCCTGCATGCCTAGTGGGGAATTGAACTCCCAATCTCTGGCTCTGAAGGTAGATCCTAGATCACTATGCAGCCAGCGGCAAAGGTCACTGGAAGGACATAAATGTTCTGAATCGAGATGGGCACGAAACAAGCAATTTTTCGTTTTCGTTTTCATTTTTTCATTTCGTTACACAACGAAAATGAAACCAATTTTTTTCAAAACAAAACGAAAACGAAACGACCAATTTTGCCATGTTTTTCGTTTTCGTTGCAGCAAATGCATTGAACTGAAAAGAATGCTAACGAAAGAGCAATTTTTCGTTTTTGTTTTCATTTTCCGTTTTCGTTACCTAACGAAACGAAAATGAAATTTTTTGCAAAAAACCTCACGAAAATGAAAACGAACTGAAACGGACCCCCTAAACGACCAAACGACAAACAAAACACAATTTTTTTGAGTCGTGCCCATCTCTAGTTCTGATTAACAGTATAAAACTGCAGCAAAGATGAAAGAAAACCTCACAAGACTTTTAAAAGCCAAACAAATGGAACCTTCTCTTTCCTCACTTTGGGCACATCACGATAGCTGAGCTTTACCTAAAGTGAAATGTGTACTAGTTGTGGCAAATTTGTTTCTCGATTGGAAGAGCTGAGAAACATCGTGTGACACCAGGGATAGCAATATTTATTTATTTATCTGTTTTACCTCACCTATCCACTAAGAAAGGACCCAAGAGGCAGCTTGCATCTTCAAAAACAAAAACAAAAAAAGCAATATTAAAAAAATGAAATAAAAAATAAACTGTTCAAATCTTAAAGAAGAATTCATAACATTATCTTTAAAATGATAGGTAAAAGCATTACGAAAAAAGAGATTGAGGAGCAACGAAATATAAACCATCCTGTTTATTGTTAAGTAGGCAGCTGTCACTAAGGAAAAGCCATCTGAAAAGGAAGGTATTTGCCTGGTTGTGGAAAGACAGCAAAGAGGAGCCAGTCTGGCCTCCAGTGGGAGGGAGTTCCAGAGTCTGAGAGCAGCAGTTAAGAAAGTGCTGTCTCTTGCCTCCATCAAACACACAATTTTCACCTATTTTCTGTGGTCCCTCATGGGTGGTTCTTTTAAGCCCTTACCAATGCTCCTTTGACCAAACTCCAGGAGGCAGTGGAAGATAGGAAGGCCTGGCGAACTCTGGTCCATGGGGTCACGAAGAGTCGGACACGACTGAACGACTGAACAATGTTCCTTAGAAGGATTTCTCTTCCATTTGAGACTGAACAGTCTAACCACGGGCAGTCATGCCAAGCTCATTTCTTCTCTTTCTTTTATTTAAGAGTGCTATAGATGGATTCACTGGGAAAACTTGATGGATTGCCTTAAAAATTTTATGAAACGAAAAGACACGCAGCACATTGAAAAGCTTAAATAATTGAGAGTCGGCTTGCTGCTTGTCAAGGCATTGTCTCTTGTACCTTAAACAAGCGCAAGTGATATGCTGTAGGTTCAGTTGCCCCAATAGCACCCAAAATATCCATTTACCATAAGACAGGGTGCCTGTTAGGACATTTAAGTACATACACAGAGTTAGGTTTAACAAGTGTTTTATGGAAGGTTATAGAAGTCAAAACTGAAATAGACAAACTAGCGTAATTATAAATGTGAGTTTTTGGAAAAAAAATCACTGGTAGATATCTTATGAGTGGCCACAAAGACAAGTAGGCAGGAGATCGTCATCATCATTATCGTTGTCGTCGTCATCATCGTCGCCATCATCACCGTAATTGTCATTGTTGTTGTTGTTGTCGTTGTTGTTGTTGTTGTTGTTGTTGTTGTCGTCATCATCATCATCATCAATCATCATCATCATGTGTCATCAAATCAGTTCTGATTGAAAACGAAAACCTTTTCTGGATTTTTCCATGAAGAAAATACTCAGAAGTAGAGATGGGCACATTTTGTTTGGTTTTGTTTCTTTCCATTCCATTTCATTTCATTTGAAATGATTTTTTTTAGAATAAAATCATTTCATTTTTCATTTTGTGTATTTATTTCTTTTTTTCTTTTTTGATACTTGTTGGAGCCCTGCCAGCTGATCAGTGTTCCCCCCACCACGTGCCGACCAGCTGGCGTGCGGGTTCCTGTTGGTGATCAGCACTTTTTTTAACAACCGCCAATCAGCTGGCACGTGACCCCCGCATGCCAGCTGATCAGTGCTTATTTTTATTATTTATTTTGACAAGCGCCAAGAATAATAAAATCAAATAATATATCTTTTTTTAAAAAACAAAGAATGAAACAGAACTGAATGAAAATTTCCATTTTGTTTTGTTTCTCTTTTAAAAGGCACCTTGTTTTTCATTTCGTTAGGAAATAAAATGAAAAATGAAACTTTCTTGTTCCGTTTTGTTTTTTTGTTTGTTTTCGCAATGCATTCCTATGGGAAACCAATTGGGCACGGGAAATGGCAGGCTTTTTACACTATTTTCCCGCCCAAAGCCCTGTGTGCTAGTTGATCGGCGCTCAGGTGGGGAAAAAAGTTTTAAAAGCTCGTGGTTTTTCCCACCTGGCTTTTAAAACTTTTCTCCCTTCCCCAAGCCTTGCATGTCAGCTGATCAGTGCTGGGGTGGGGGAAAAACACCTCCCCCCTGCCCAAGCACCAATCAGCTGGAGTGCAGGGCTTGGGGGAGGGGGGGAGTTGCACCAGCTCTACACACACACACACAGAGAGAGAGAGAGAGAGAGAGAGAGAGAGAGTACACATACATACACATGTTTAAAAAACAAACAATGAAACAAAACAAAAAACAAAACAATTTTTAAACAAAATTAATTTAAACCAAAATGAAACAAAAATGAAACAAAACACTATTTTAGCATTTCGTGCCCATCTCTAATGGGGACCCAAGGTTGGGAACCATTGGTCTAGGTCAGTGATGGTGAACCTTTGGCACTCCAGATATTTTGGACCACAGCTCCCACAGTCCTTTGCCATTGGCAATACAGGCTTGGAATTCTGGAAGTTGTGGTCCAAAACATCTGGAGTGTCAAAGGTTTGCCACCACTGGTCTAGGTTGATGGTCAGCACAAGTCAGAGCTGGCACAAGGCAGTTTAGGAACTTGAGGAAGGAAGTGTCTTCTGTTTCTGCTTGCTTATCCTCATGCACATATATGCAAATTCTTCAATGAAAGCTGAGTTGCTCCCAGTCTTTCCCAACACAAGAGGACGTAGCATGCCTCTGTCCATACCTACACTGTATAATAGAGGAGGTTTTCTTGTGCTCTTGGAGTGGGTGTCTGTGAAGATTCTCAGTCATCCAGGTGCGTTTAACTGGGAGTTGAGTCATGGCTACTGGACTTCTTTTTTGAGAGATAGAAACGTTTCGCTGCTGACTTCAACCAGAAGTAGCAAGCAACTCTGAAGCCTGAGTGAATCTACTTCTCTTCAAGGGACTTCTATATTCTCACAGCTGTCATGGCTCCGCTCATTTAAACAGCAACCGCCAGCTTTTAATTTATTTCTTTTTTTAAAAAGTACCCTGGATTGCAGCACAAAAGGATCTCAGAGCTGCAGTCTGGGGGAGGGGGAGAGAAGTTAAGCATTCAGAAGGGAGGTTTATCTGATCTGTGCAATCCAGACAAGATAAAAGCTTTAAATAATTATGCCTGCTTTTTGTTGCTTTGAAGAACTGGGTTATGTTTGCTGAAAGCTGGGTTCTGTTTATGTTTGTTAGATGTATAATTTAATTTGCTTTGGGTTCATTCTCTCCCTGTCACTCATTTTCACTCCCTATGTTGTTTAAAATTATCTGGACATTTCTCCTCCTCTTTCACACCCCCCCCCCCCGTTAAAAAAGTCCCCGTTCTTGTCCCAAAAATCAGCTTCCCATTACTCTCCTTGTTTTTAAGCAGGGCTGAATGTTTCAGAAATTTTTTAGCTATGACTTGCAAATAGCCCATTCAGACGTCCCTTCTCCAATAACAAAACTAGAATTCCATCATCCTTACCACCTAGCAGTAACTTGGCTACTTATAATATGAAACCACAACACAACCTGGTGTGTCTCAGCACTTTCCTTCTCTCAAAAGGGAATAAATTCAAAATGTGAGCTTCTGGGAACATGAAAAGAACGACACAACTCAGCTGAGGTGGACGCCTCCCCTGAGATATGAGATCGCTTCTCAAGTATTTATAGAGCTGTGATACAGAGAAGGGGGAGGATCTGTTCTCCATTATCCCAGAGTGCGGGACCCCCCCCCCAACAATGGGTTCAAGTTACAGGAAGCCAGCATTTAGCTGAATATTAGGAAAAACTTCATAATTGTTAGAGCAGTATGGCAATGGAAGTAATTACCTTGGGAAGCGGTGAGTGTGCTAGTGCTGGAAGCATTCAAGAGAAATGTGGACAACTACCTGGCAGATATCCTATGCAGTGGATCTCAACCTGTGAGTCCCCAGGTGTTCCTGGACTGTCTGCAACTCCCAGAAGTTTTCACCACTAGCTGAGCTGGCCAGGATTTCTGGGAGTTACAGTCCAGGAACATCTGGAGACCCATAGGCTGAGAACCACTATCCTATGGTTTGTATTCCTTCATCGAGCTGGTGGGGGTTTTGGGCTTGGTGGCCTTGTAGGCCCCTTCCAACTTCACGATTCCCTGATTTTGTGAAAGAGATTAATTAGAAGCAAAGGAAGGTTAATGGCAGCATGTCCACCTCCTGCTATCTTTCTTAGGGTTTTCTGAGGGAAATAATAACAATCATGTGATGCCAAGCAAATTTGGACTTATGGTAACCTTTTACAGGGTTTTCTAGGTGGAGAATGCCCAGGAGTGGTTTATCCTTCCCTTCTTGTGGAGACGTCCTAAGTCTGTGCAGCTCCCCACAAGGTCGACAGGCTAGCTCTTTTCCAGAAGGGACTGGCTTGTTTTCCAGGGCTTCAGAGACTAGGACTGAGGGCAATGGTTTGAAACTACAAGAAAAGAGATTCTATTCAAACATTAGGAAGAATTTCATGACAGAGCTGTTCGGCAGTGGAAGATTCTGCCACGGAGGGCAGTGGAGTCTCCTTCTTTGGAGGATTTAAACAAAGGCTGGATGGCCATCTGTCGGGAGTCCTGTGATGGGGGTTCCTGCAATTCTTTTCACCCAGGGTGTTAGTCTGTAGAACTCCCTGCCACAGGAGGTGGTGATGGCATCTAGTCTGGATGCCTTCAAAAGGGGATTGGACAGATACCTGGAGGAAAAGTCCATCACAGGTTATAAACCATGATGGAGATATGTAATCTCCAGGCTTAAAACTGGGGTACTTCAAGGGCCAAATGCAGGGGAGTGGTATCAGGAGGCAAAGCTCTAGTCTTGTGCACTCTCAGATGCTTTTGGTGGGGCCACTGTGAGATACAGGAAGTTGGACTAGATGGGCCTTTGGCCTGATCCAGCAGGGCTCTTCTTATGTTCTTATGTTCTTATGTACTTCCCTTTCAACATTCTTGGGGCACTGCTGCTGAATGTGAGGAGAGAGCATGATCTGGATTGGGATGCTGCTGCTGTTGCTGCTCCAGAGGGTGGGGAACGGAACAGGAAGCTGCACTTCCTGTGCGATTTTCCCCAAAGAAAACCCCCTTCCCTGAAGAGTTTTGTGGTGAATGCTAGGTTGCCTCAACAACCAGACAGACGTTCGCTTCGTGTTCCTTTCCTTTTTTTAGACAACTGACATCTTCTAATTATAAACAGCGAGACTTCCTGAGGGCTTTGTTTGCTCGGTTTCAGGTAATTATATACCCCTCTGTGCTTTTGTTAAGAACATTTCAACTTTGGCGTCTGGTCTGCAGCTGGCTGTAGGATGTTTTTATCATTAAAAAAAAACCTCCTACTCAGCAATACCTTTTTGGAAGTGAAATCCTCTTTACTTATTATCTGGCCTGGTTGAGAAGTTGCGGCTTGTGACTAGAAGCCCCCAGACCACTCAACCAAAGGGATTATGGGAGTCCTAGTCCAAAAACCAGAACTTTCTTCTGTTCCTGATTTAAAGATGTGTTGTATATTGAGTGGCTAGATCGGATTTTTAGTAGTTTGGTTTTGTTGACTCTCAATGGGACTTTGCTATGTGCTGCCATGACAAATCCCATCCATTTGAAGGGGTCTGCTCTGGCAGGGACTTAGAAATAGATTCTTCCCAAGTTCATAGAATCATAGAATACAGTAATACCTCAGATTACGAATGCCCCTGATAACAATTGATAACATTTTTTTCTGATAACGAACCAGAATTTTCAAGTATAGTGCTGCCTCGGATAACAAATTTTCTCTATGGGCTGCCTCGGATAACGAATCACAATTTCTAGGTATAGGGCTGCCTCGGATAACAAATATTCTCTTTGGGCTCCCTCGCATAATGAATTTTCCCTATGGGCTGTCTTGGATAACGAATTTCCAGCATGCATGGTAAAAAAGAGTTATCCTGGGCTGCATCGCATCTGTACCTTTAAAGTGCACTTTATAAAGAGTTTTGAGCAAAAAACTGTCTGTATCATTTTCCTAGCTTCTGGAATGGATTAATTGGTTTCCAACTCATTCCTATGGGAAACAGTGATTCGGATAACAATTTTTTTTCGGATATCAAATTGCCTCGGAGAACGAATTACATTTGTTATCTGAGGTACCACTGTAATGAGGTTGGAAGTGGCTTATAAAGGCCATCATGTTCAACTCCCTGCTCCATACAAGAATCCAACTCAAAAGCAGATCGGACAAGATGGTTGTACAGAAAATTGTTCATTTGTGGACCTACTGAGCAAAATCCTATGGGGCTTTTGGCTGGTGAAATGCAGTGGCCATCCATCTCAGAAGGGAATGGTCACAAATAAAGAAGTCAGAGCAGGCATCCAGCACCACCACCACCACCTGAGGAAATAAGGAAGTGAGACACAGGAGATGGGATGAAAAGGCCATTATTAAATATATATCCTAAGAGGTTTTACCATTCTGGTCCAGTTTACGCTTCCGCTGCGTTGCCAAGAACATCCCTCTTTGCAGAGTGTAGAATTTTGCACAGCGAATGAGTTGCAAACGAGTAGTTGTGTTCTTCATAAATCAAGCTAGGATTTATTTGAAGTTAGTTCCAAAATAAACGGAGAGCTCTCTTACAAAAGAAATGCCGATACCACCCAGCAGAGGAAAAAAGGAAAGAAGGAAGGGAAGAAGGAGACTAGGCTTAAACATTCCTTTTAAATACAAAACATAACACATGTGACTTCGCTACTGTGAGATAATTCTTTTCAGTGGCAGCTTGTTAGCATCTCAGACTTCAGAAAACGTAACATATCTGAAAGCCAGACTGTCAGGTGGATCCTTGACCGGGAGCAAGGTGGAATCCCCAGGCACGAAGGCCTTCTGTAACTTAGAGCTGAACCACAGCCAGCCTTTATTTGCGGAGACCTCCCCGGACCTCTTTCTGACCCCAACTTTGCGGCTTTAAGCTGGCGATGGCCCCAGTTGCCCTCAAAGATGGTTTCCCAGCCAGGCAATTGAATTTCATAATGGCGTATCCTGGAGTGATGGCCTGCCAATCAGCAAAATATGACCCATTGGAGTTTGCTGCTCCCTGCCCACCATTTGGTACTGCCTTTGCCTTGTTCTGATAAATTCCTTTTATTAGGAAACTCCTTCTCCAGATCTGCTCACACGGCTCAAGGGCCGTTCTCATGGGGCAGACAAAAATATCAGTCGGGTCTTTTCACTCTACAGTGGTACCTTGTATAAAGGAATTAATTCATTCCAACTGAAATTACGTTAAGCAAATTTTCCTTTATACAAATTTCCCATAGGAATGCATTGAAAACAGAGTCATCCCTAATTGTGACCATTTTTATGTTGTACAGATTCACCCCATAGACTATTCTATTAAGCAGATTTCCCCTATCTCCAGAATTTTTTATGTTGTACAGATTTTATAGTATACAAACCATTTGTCCTATGAGGGTCCACTGTATATGAGACTCCAAGAACCCCTTAAATTTTGATCCAAACCACACACAACCAGGTACAGTGGTACCCCGACTTAAGAGCAGCTCGACTTAAGAGCGGAAAACTGTTGGCATTTTAACTGCCACCTTACAAATTTTAGATATGGTCTGCTCGACTTACAAATATTTTTTTCATTGTTTTGATATTTAACTTTTTTTTTCAATTTTTTAAATAGGTACCCTGACGTAAGAGTAGTTTGACTTAAGAGCATGCATTCGGAATAGATTAAATTTGTAAGTGGAGCTACCACTGTACTTCACTCAGAACCTACAGGACATGGATACACCCTTCTATTTCCCAGTTATAATGAGGAATGAGGTCACCATGCAGCCTCCCCACTCCACATCTTCTTTCTTCCTTGGGTATGACAAAACACCTTCAGTCCAATTGCCTCAGCAATTCAGCATTGCTGCAGGGACTCAGACTGCAGTAGCAAGTGGCTACATGGACTTCTTAAGGGGCAGCCACTTATTCCTGAGATTTGGGCCCATGGAGTTATGTTGGTGGAAGTAACGAATCGGATTCTGGACAGTGTCTCTCTGAATGTCATTTTCATGTGCCGTCAAGCTGGAACCAAGCTATAGTGACCCTGACAGGGCTGAGATATTGAAGGGGTGGTTTTAGCCGTTCCACACCTGCCGCAAATTTCCATGGCTTAGTAGGGATTTGAACCCATGCTTCCTGAGTCCTGGTCCATATTGGGCCACACATTGTCTTTCAAAATACTCATTTTTAAATGCATCAGTCATCTCTCTTCTCCCCCACCCCATGACGGTCAAATGGAGAATTGTGCTAATGAGCCCAAAATGTGCAGACGGTGTTAACTAACACGTTATACTGCCAACGTTGGTTTAGGAGAATGCATATTGAGATTTGCCAAAAATACTTTACTGCTGAGAACAAATTATCCCAGCATCTTTACCACACCCTCCTTGGCTCTGGGCATAGACAGCCTGTATGCATATATTTATATTCAAATTCACTCCATGCAATTCTGCTGTAGCATTCCCAGCTGCACCAAAAGGGCTATCTTGTACACTGAGATTTGGATCTTACATGCAGCTGCCTTATCGATGTCCCCACCAGGAGTAGGATGACTGGCAGAATCCTACTCTGTGTTTGTTCCACAGCTCATGGGCAGGCTAGCGGTGAAAGGGCTCTCTCTGCAGTCATAAGATTTCTAGTGTCTATAATGGCTGGCCCAGAATGATGTTTCCTGTGGACTGATGTTAGTAGGATCTCTGTGAGGAGACCAAAGAGGATAGATAAGCAATGTTCAAATGTATTCAATGGTTGCTGGATTGATAACATGTTTAAAACCAACATTAATTCAGAGGATGTGGTTCAACAGGTTGGGAAATGACAGGACAAGAAGAAGAAGAAGAAGAAGAAGAAGAAGAAGAAGAAGAAGAAGAAGTTGATGATGATATTGTGGCACCTTGAAGACTAACTGCATATTTTATATGTGAGCTTTTGTGGGCAAGTTCACTTCCTCAGACCAAGCATATGGAATTGTCCACTAGATGCCCTAAGCACATGCAATCTCACCTGATTTCAGAAGCTAAGCATGGTTGGACCTGGCTAGTACTTGGACGGGCGACCACCAGGTAATACCAGGTGGTATTATTAGGAAACTCCTTCCCCAGATCCGCTCACACGGCTCAAGGGCCGTTCGCATGGGGAAGACAAAAATGAATTGATAAAAAGAAGTAGAATGCAGAGATGGGAACGAAATGAACTTTTGGTTCATTTCATTATTCATTATTCATTTCATTACCTAACAAAATGAATAATGAACTGCCCCCTCTAAGAAAAATGAAATGAAACAAAACAGAAATGTCTGTTTTGTTTTGGTTCGTCTTTCATACCGCCAGTGTCTCCGACCTGAACTGGTGGTGGTCTGGTCCGGTCCTCCTGCTGGGCTCCAGAAATAAAATAAAATAAAATAAAAAAGCTGATGGACTGCAGTACAGCTGGTAGGTGGGCCACATGGTCAGCAGTACAAAAATAAAAATAAAATAAAAATATATTTTAAAAAACCAATCCAGCGCACGGGCCCCGGTACCAGCCCGCGAACACCGGACCTGACCCGCAAGTCGCCAAACTGGCCTGCGGGCTGCTGGGGACTTTTAACCCCACCCAAAATCAAATCAAATAATAAAAAAGGAGTGCCAACCCAGCCCCAGGGGTGGCTGGGTCGGTGCTCTAAAATAAAGAAAAAATAATAATAAAAGAAGTGCTGACCCAGACCCAGGGGCTGTGTGGTCGGCACTTGAAGGAAAAAAAAATTAGGTCCTGGCTCCAAGCCAGTGTCTCAAAAAGCCCCTGCCTCTGGGGCCAAGATCAGCTGCCGCTGCCTGGTAAAGACCTGGACCGGTTTGGATCAGTTCGGGTTCGTACAATTTTTTAAAAAATTCATAAAAACCCAAACCCAAACTGAACCAAGGGTGGGCCCAAAACAGACGAACCCGTACCTTGGGTTTTCTGTTTCATGCCCACCTCTAGTAGAATGTAATAGTAGTGAATACAGTGTCAGGTTAACACTGTACCTCTCTCTCTCTCTCTCTCTCTCTCTCTCTCTCTTTCTTTCTTTCTTTCTTTCTTTCTTTCTTTCTTTCTTTCTTTCTTTTTTCCCTTGCTTTTTATTTGTATCATTGGAACTAAATAAAATTCATTTTAAAAAGTGTTTCACACGTGCAACGGGCTGGTAAATCTTTGGAATTGTGTTACACCCCAAGGGCTCAAGGGATGAATGAAGAAAATGCTCCCTTATCCTGAGACATCTCTCTTTAGATTGGCACAAATGGGATCAGTTGGGATGCAGAGAAATGGCAACGAATTGTCTGCCTGCTCCTACTCTTGCGAGGCTAGGTTCCTCTCTTCTGCTGAAGCACTCTCAAGGAGTTAGGACAAAGACGAAGAGGACATGTGAGAGATGAAAAATCGAAATATCATTCTGAAAAATGGGGATAGATGTTCCTTAGGGGAAGGAAGCAGGACCCCCCATTAAATAAATAAATAAATAAATAAATAAATAAATAAATAAATAAATAAAGTTGGTCAATCCTCTTACCACTGCAGCAGAGCCGCTAATTAGGCAGTTAGTACTGTTAAAGGTTGACAAAGCACCAGGGCTTGGATGAATCGTGTCCTCAAACATTGGAGGGGGTTGAGTAAAAGAGCTCATGAAAGCCTGTGGCAAAGGAGTCTTGATCTTTTGGTCAGAGCACGGAGAGTTCCACAAAACCAACCAATCAATCATAAACTAAAAAAATACACATTGGGAGCCCATCGTCTTGTGCTTTCAAAGCCTCGCCGAAGCGATCGAAGCAGCTTCGGCTGAAAATAAGAGCTGTTAACGAGCTCTTATTTCTCTCATCTCAAGAGAGGAATTGCAATTGAAACACTGGTAATGCATAAATTAGAAGACTATCAAGAGAGAGAGAAAAAGCATACATTTAGAAAAGACAATGTACAACAGCAACAACAACTAAGGCAGGAATTCCCATGCCTCTCCCGTTCTGGTAGATAAATGAGATGGAAAGAATGTGGGTCAGAAGTGGAGAGACCGAAGGCTGTCCGTAGGTGTTGTCCACCACTTTACTGGCTTGAGGAAATAAAATAAAAAGTTCTGCCAACGGAAATGAATCCCACAAGACTCATTCACAACAAAGGAAAGAATGCCATTTTTATCAACAGGCAAACTTGTTTCCGAAAAGCAGGTCCAATACACCCAAATTCGAACAATCCAGACAGGGCAGAGATGGTCTGGTGGGGACAGAATCATAATTGCTGACCAAAGATAATGACAGCACACGGAGGTGTTCATTTTAATTGAGAGAGAGAGAGAGAGAGAGAGAGAGAGAGAGAGATCTGATGGAAAGGGATTGAATTTGGGGTTAAAATATCATTCAGCAGTATTTGATTATGCGATGCCCCAACACTGATGGCCTCCTGGGTGGAGCTGATGAAAGGCTGTTTACACCCCCTGGAATGAGCATATTGGGAAATCAAGCTCTTTTTTCTTAAAAACAAAAACACAAACAGAAAAGCACAACACCCCCCCCCCAAAAAAAAACAAACAAGATACATTATTTTTGATAAGTTAAATTAAAAAGGACTTGTAAGAATAATTCAATATTTTGATGCTTGGATGATGCACCCACCCGCACTCTTCCTAATCCTGACCAAGGGGGAAAACGTTAAGTTAAGAATCCTCCTGATACCACTTTTCTATTGAGCAGGCCACCTGATGACTGACAACTTTAATTTCGCCGTGAAATTGGCTGACAAAAGCCTGGAACCTCCATCCCCTCTTTTTGACAAGGGTGGTAAGAGGCTGCTTCTAGCGATATTTGCCACTGCAAATGTCCTAAGTCAGTAACCTGACTGGCAACCTGTCAAAGAGAGGGGAGAGCCCACTAGTCCTCCACCATTCACACTTTTCACATATGCACATATATAAAATGTTTTTTTTCCTGAATCACTGCCACAATCATGAGCTGATCCTCAATCTAAGGAAGACTTGGGGTATAGCCAGATGACTCAGCTGTCCCAGCAAAGGATTGCTGTAGGCCAGTGGTGGCAAACCATTGGCACTCCAGATGTTTTGGACCACAACTCCCAGAATTCTGCACCTAGATTGTCATTGACAAAGGACTGTGGGAGCTGTGGTCCAAAACATCTGGAGTACCAAAGGTTTGCCAGCACTGATCTAGGCAGATGTTTCTCAACTATGGGTCTGCAGTGTTCTTGGAGCACACTTTGAGGTCTTGTATTTCATTTGGGGTGAACCTTGCATCTGTGCTTCAAATGACCAGAGTCATGATCTAAAATAATCATCTTTCTTTTCAAAGGAAAAGGTAAACATCCCACCCCCTTTCTCCTCTGTGCTTTGTTGAAGTCACTTAATGGCCTTCAGAAATGGGAAGCTCCTTCTACTCATCCCATCCCATTTTGTTTTAATTTTTGCTAACTGACAAAGTGCATCAGCAATGCATTAGGAACAATTTAAAAAGATAAGCAAAACTTCTCTCTTCCTGTCTGCAGGCAAGCAGTCAGGAAGCTTTCCATTACTCAAGATTTTTAAATTTCAGGAAAAGGGCAACCTGCCACTTGGGTTCAGTTCCAGAGATCACATACACTGGAACTGAACCAAAATGGAGAGGAGGGAAAATCTATTCACTCATAGCTACACACACAAAACCATAGCTCCTGACGGGGCCCCAGAATGATGCAGGTAGACATCTATCGGGGCAGGCTAGTGCAAATGACATGTATGTAAGAAATGAATTAGCCCATCCTCAACCCAAACCAATCTGTGGGACAAATTCCTGTCTGATCACAGCCTGGGTGTTTTGGTTGCCCCATTTCAGAACCACTTGGTGGTTCCTTGCATAAGTTTCTAATCCTCAACCTCACATCCCAGGAGGCCTTTCCTGGAGCTTCCATTGTTCCTCGGCTACATGAAAGCATGGCATCTGCCGCCACGGAGGGTGGTGGAGTCTCCTTCTTTGGAGGTTTTGAAGCAGAGGCTGGATGACCATTGGTCGGGCGTCATGTGATGGGGGTTCCTGCATGGCAGGAGGCTGGACTGGATGGCCTTTGAGGTCTCTTCCAACTCTAGGATTCTATGATTCTATGAAAACCAGAACTTATTAAAACTGCATGTCTTGACCTGCTGCTTAGGACAGTCCCACCTTTCTTGTTCCTTACTGGGACAAGAGGTTTTTCTCAAAAAGAAATATAATACTTTTAGCCATTGCCCCTGCTGTTCTCTGTCCAAGGTCCTGACTTGTTTCTTTTTTCCCACTACCCAATTTTTATATAAAAAATTTTTTGATCTGGTATGAAGCTACTTGTGAGTGTACTTGCCATAGACCTCTTTCCTGGGTGCCTTCTGAAGCCCCGTGAGGCAGGCAACTTCACCAAGCACAGCAAACCTTCTAGGTCTTGTGAGTTTCTAAATGAGTAGCTTCCTGGAATCCCCCATGTATAGGTCCATAGTAAATGTAACAGAAAATTTAGTCACTGGGACCTAAATCCAATTATTAGATTGATTGAGAGTATGCTATGTGCCCTCAAGGTGGAATCAGTTCATAGTGACCCTAGCAAGGCTTTCAAGGTAATCAAACTATTGGAGTGGTTTTACCAGTTTTACTACCCCAGTGAGGTTCCCTGGCCAATTTGGGATTCAAACCCAGGTCTTCTGAGTCTTAGTCCATCACTCAGTCCTTTGCACCAGTGATATCCAAACTTGGGCCAGCTCCACTCTTGTAATGCCAACTGAAAAATAATTTTGCTCACAGTAGCATTTCAGCTGCACGGTTCAGGTTGCTTCCTCACATCTGTTGCTGGCTTTTATTTTATTCCCCATCCCCTTCAATGCCAGCTCTTTTCTCCTTCTTCTTCTTCTTCTTCTTCTTCTTCTTCTTCTTCTTC
>JAHTLZ010000054.1:8774130-8799310 GCA_023846285.1 Phrynocephalus versicolor
CTATCTATCTATCTATCTATCTATCTATCTATCTATCTATCTATCTATCTATCTATCTATCTATCCATCCATTTTCACTTGCAAGAAATAAGTTAGTGAAGATTGTACATCTCTAAGAACGGCTCCTGGAGAAAGAGCAGTTGCTGGGTTTTCCATGTTCTCACATGAGGAATCAGTTGCTTAGACTGCTATCAAGGCACTGCATGTAGGGCTGCCCTTGAAGAGTGTTCAGAATGTGTTTCAGCTGGCGAAGAAATGTTTGGGCCCTGAAAGCAATAATCTGTCATCCCTTTGATTCACTTAAGTGCCTTGTTATTTGGTAGTGTAGGGAACCATTAGTGTTTGCTGATCGAACATCATCAGCTCCGATGTGACAATCTTAGAAAACCGTTCAAATCAGTGAAGCATGTTAGAGTTTCTTTTTACCTCTACAGAAGCAAATGATGCCAACAACAGAGCATGCGAATCACAATAATCCATAAATCTATACAGAAGCACGTGAGCAAGTAGGTTCCAAAAATGGTGTACCTGTCTTTGGGTACCAGGTTCATATTGAGCTGAGCTGAGGTTGGCTTCTGCTACTCAGACATACTATAAAACATTTCTCAAAGTGAAGAGAGGAAATGCCTTATGAGGAGCGGCTTAGGGAGCTGGGAATGTTTAGCCTTACAAAAAGAAGACTGAGAGGGGATATGATAGCTATGTTTAAATATCTGAAAGGATGTCACATGGAAGAAGGGACTGGTTTGTTTTCCATGGCTTCAGAGACCAGGACGTGGGCAATGGTTTGAAACTACAGGAAAAGAGATTCCATTTGAGCATTGGGAAGAGCTTCATGACAGTTAGATCTGTTCGGCAGTAGAATATGCTGCCACAAAGGAGGGTGGTGGAGTCTCCTTCTTTGGAGGTTTTTAAGCAGAGGCTGGATGGCCATCTGTCGGGAGCCCAGTGATGGGGGGTTCCTGAATGGCAGGGTGTTGGACTAGATGGCCTTTAAGGTCTCTTCCAACTCTATGATTCTATGATTCTAAGAGTACCAGTTACAGGCTAATGCAGATGATGAAGTTTTTTATATTGGAGGATATAGAAATAAACAGTAGTCAAATTTGGAGAAAAATGAGTCTTAAAATAAATGAAGAAAAAACTAAAAATATGGGAACAGGGGAGAGGAGAATATTGTTGGAAAGGTCTAATTTTGCAGAAGAGAAGACCATAACATATTTAGGTATCAAAATAACTAAAAAAGCAAGCACAGTATAGCAAGATAACTATTTGGAAATTATGGCGGATGTACAATTGGATTTAGAAAAATGGAACAGGATGCATTTCTCATTAATGAGGAGAATTCCAGTCATTAAAATGAATATACTACCCAAAGTGTTGTTCCTATTCCAGATGATACCGGTGATAGTGAAAAGATCATTATATTTTGGTAATGGAAAAATTAGCTTTGAAGTTTATTTGGCAAGGAAAGAAAGCAAGGATTGGGAAGAAGGCATTACAAGAAGATGTAAACAGAGCAGGATTGGGAGTTCCAGATTGGGAATTGTGCTATAAATCTTATGTACTGGGATGGATTATTTTGGAAAAATCCAAGGGTTTGGAAATCAGAAGGCCATGATTTGAATTTGGGTTGCATGCTTTTGCATGGTACAAGAAGGTGATAGTAGCATATAGACTATACCTGAGACCTCCACCTATGTTGAGGGAGGGGGTTTCAATACTCACATGAATGGCTTGCATGACTCCTTCTATTCAGCACTGGTGGGGTGTACAGCTCCTTAGAATCATAGAATAATAGAGCTGGAAGGTGTCTACAAAGCCATTGAGTTCCACCTCCAGCACAGGACAGTAATCCAAACCAAATTATCAGACAGATTATTGTCTAATTTTCCCTTGAATGTCTCCAGTGTTGGAGCACTCACCACCTCCTGAGGCAATTGGTTCCATCATCATACTACTCTAACAGGTAGGAGCCTTATCCTGATATTCAACTCAAATGCAGCTTTCTGTCACTTGAGACTATTATTATCTGTTCTGTAATATGGGATGATCAGTCCCTTCACTCATCCGCACTAGCCATTGGGTTTCCAGTCTCTGATGTACCTGTGGCTGTTGAAGGTAAAGATCTCAACAGGAAAACAAGTAGAGGAAACAACAATAATTCAGCATTGCACATGGAATGGAATACCTAAAGCTTCAAATATCAATACTTCACGTCCCTCTCTCTGCAGTTCGCAGCCCCGCTGGAGACCGGTTCGAAGGAACGTAACCTCACGTCCTTGTGGAGTCAATCCAAGTTCGAAGGAACGGAACCTCACATCCTTGTGGAGTCAATCTGAGTTCGAAGGAACGGAACCTCACATCCTTGTGGAGTCAATCTGAGTTCGAAGGAACGGAACCTCACATCCTTGTGAGGTCAATCCGAGTTCACCCTGACCACGCCCCCTGAACTGCGCTCCAAGCGGGGTGAGAGATTCCCGTCCTGGAGCTCGGGAATCTTTTCAATCCACTTCTCGATCCGTGTTGAAAATGGATTTCAACACGGAGGCAAGTTCACCTCGGCTCAAGGAAGGATGTGAAGTAAAAGGCTCCTAAGAGATAGAGTTGCTCCCCTAGACATATTTTTGTATCTCAAGGTCTGCACATCAGAGAACAAGAAGGAAATCTTGGGTCAATTTCTTTTTTCTGTGTCTTCTTGGCATGGACTGAAGCAAGGAAGAAGAACAGGAGCCCATTTCTTAGAAGATATGTGGAATTCCTTTCTTTTCTCTCTCCGCCACCTGGGTTTTTCCAAATAGTCAGAGTCGATAGTCAGTTTTACAGGGTTGCAGTTTTCTAAGGCCGGTAGAGCCAGAGGAGTTTTCAACTTATAGTTCAAGGATTGCAAATCCTTACACTTAAATTGTGAGTCCAAGAAGGCGCCGCTGTGTAAACCACATGGAAGGGGGATATTGATGCAAAGAAGTTAAAATAAAAAGCAGGTGGTGAGGCGATTTCTCTCTCTCTCTCTCTCTCTCTCTCTCTCTCTCTCTTGCCTGAAATGTGAGTGACTTTTTTCTAAGGCCGCAGAAAGCTTCCAAAGCAATCTTGTAAGTGATTGGCATTTAGGGTTTTGTGGAGGGGAGACATTAGCAAAATGGATCAGGAAGCATCCAATTTTCTTCTCCCCCCCCCCCATGTTCTGCTAAGCTCTTCAGACTAAACATGGAGAAAAACAGAATAAAATGAAAATGAAGATGATTTTTGTTGTTGTTGTTTCTGTCATCGCCACCATGACTGAGTTCTGGGGTCAGCATGGCTGAGCCACAGATAAGGGCCACACTCTTGTACGGCTTCTCTATAGAGCCTCTTGGGTCTATGCCTGGCTGCTTGTCTGTCATCTCTACCCTTCCCATGCACACAGCTTGAAGGCTGATGGAGGTAAAGGTTAGAAGGACATAACATAAGAACATAAGAAGAGTCATGCTGGATCAGGCCAAAGGCCCATCTAGTCCAGCTTCCTGTATCTCACAGTGGCCCCACCAAATGCCTATGGGAGTGCATGAGACTAGATCTCTGTCTCCTGCAACCACTCCCCTGCATCTGGCCCTTGAAGTACCCCAGTTTTAAGCCTGGAGATGACGCATCTCCATCATGGTTTGTAACCTGTGATAGACTTTTCCTCCAGGAATCTGTCCAATCCTCTTTTGAAGGCATCCAGGCTAGATGCCATCACCACCTCTTGTGGCAGGGAGTTCCACAGACTAACAACACGCTGGGTAAAAAAATATTTTCTTTTGTCTCTTCTCATTCTTTCAACCCACAGTTTGAGTGGATGTCCCCTAGTTTTGTGAGAAGGAGAAGAGTGTCCCTCTATCCACTTGACTCATGCCCTGCATTATTTTGTACGTTAGTGGTTAGAATGCTAACTTGCTACTCAAGGAGGGAGGCCGGATGATGCCTGTCCCTGCACAGCTCCTGATTGGCCAGCGTCACAGATCTAGCACAGATGATGTCGCAGCATGCTTCCTCATTGGATTTCTCATAAAACTCACTAGCATCACTAATAAGGGTGGGATTTTAAATTCTCAACCAATCAATGCCATAACTGTCATTGCAGGGAGTTTCCCCTACCTGAAAGCCACCTTGCAACCCCCCCAATGTGATGCACCTGAGAGCAAGGTCTAGATTTGAATATTGTGAGGCTTTACTTCCATGCTCCACTTGTCCTACTCAGAAAACAAGTTCTTATCAGGCGCTGGGAGAGCAACAGGCAGTTTGGGTAGCGCTGGGTCTAGCTAATCGTCCAAATCCTTCTAATTTGGGCCTCCCCCCCCCCCAAAGTGACCCACATTTAAGTCTTTGCATGGTGCCTGTGAGATTGGTAGAACTCTTAGAATGGAGAATTGTGGGGAAAATCCCACCCAGGTCTCTACCTGTGGATTCCTTGTGTGTGTTGAGTTTGTGGAACCGAGTCTCACATCTGTCTCGTGGACTGCCTTCCAATGATACCGTCATGATAGACAAGATAAGGCTTTCTCTCCAGAAGTCATTGTCAGCAGCAGATAATGAGCACAGAAGGGTCTCCCAATCAGTGTCCGGAGATGAGCTGATGATAGCTTTGCTCTAGAAAATAAATGGCAGTTAAATATAACATAAAATACAACGGATTGCCCACACAATGTTGGACTCTACAGGAGTTGGTATCCTTTTAGAAAGAAGAGCAATCTGTTGGAGAAATCGTAGACTCAATTGAAGCCCAAGGCTTTAGGACCAAAAATACAGTTGGTCATGAAGAGGGAACAGGTTTGTTTTCCATGGCTCAGAGACTAGGACTCGGGGCAATGGTTTCAAACGACAGGAAAAGAGATTTCATAGGAATATTAGGAAGAACTTCATGACAGTTAGAGCTGTTCAGCAGTGGAATATGCTGCCACAAAGGGTGGTGGAGTCTCCTTCTTTGGAGGTTTTTAAGCAGAGGTTGGATGGCCATCTGTCGGAAATACTGTGATGGGGGTTCCTGCATGGCAGGGGGTTGGACTAGATGGCCCTTGAGGTCTCTTCCAACTCTATGATTCTATGATTCTATGACTGTAACAACACTACACACAAAAGCTAGACAGAAGCTAAAAGAAGGGGGAGATGACTTTCATGCACTACAAAATGTAGTGTCTGAAAAGCGCCTTACCAGAGCCACAGACAACCAGAAAAAAACAAATTGCAACATTCTACACTAGAAATTCAAATTTCACATCTCACGAAGAAGTCAAAATGCCTGCAGTAAATTGAAGCTATTGTGTTCTAGACATATCAGGATGAGTCAAGGTTCACTGGCGAAGACAATAATTTTTAGGAAAACTACCATCCAGTACAAGATGGGTTGAGGAGGTAGAGGAGGATGAAACCAGCACAGGATTGTACAACCTAAACAGAGATGTTACAGAGTGAATGTTTTTCTGGCATTTAATTTATGAGGCTGCCACATCAGAAGCAACTTTATTTCACATTACAACAACGGAAGATTTGGGATGACTTAATGTCTCCTGTGTCAGGGTTTTGATGGAAGTAAGGAGCAAAAAACATCCTAAACATTAGTGGAGGGAGCTGAATTTGAGGAAGGAAGATGAACATTTTAAGATTACCCACATTAAAAGAAATGCTTCTGAAGTGGGGGGGGGGCGCTTCCTTTGCTTTATTTTCCCCCTGTCTTCCTCCTCTGTTTTAAAACTGAAAGTAGTGCTCCCATGAGGTATTCTGGCCCATTTGCATGTGAAATGCAGCCTGGCAGTCATGCTCTGGCTTTTAATTTTAAGTGCAAGTTTTTTAAAAAAGTGTGTGTGAGAGAGGTAAGAATCCCATATGGTAAACAAAGGAGAAGGGTATTTTGGGAACCAAGCCAATATATTTGCTGTTTTCTCTCTGCACAGTTGGGTAGACCGAATTTCGCTCAAGAGGGCAAGTGAAGGAACGGGAAGCAAGAGCAGAGGTAACGAAGGGCAGCCAGGCAGATCTTCACCCAGTGGAGGCATGTTGGACCATGGAACTTGAAATCCTAACAGTGGCATGAAAGTTTAGGCTACAGATGGATAAATTAGTTACTCTCTGCACTACACAACTAAATATTCAGGGAGGTGGGGTGCATCAAAGGACTCTAAATCCAACCCTTCCATTCTTTCCCATTCATTCAGTCATATGTGTGTTCCCTGTCATGCCCAATTTGGACTGCAAGTTAGTTAAAAGCAACACTCAAGAATTCTCATTTCCCCCCTCAGCTTTCTATGATGCACACATGCGTACGGATGCTTTCCCTGCACACTGACTTTATGGTACTCAATTTTTTTTCTTTGCAGCTGATACTCAGTTGCCAAATGTTGACAAAGGTGTGACCAAAAGAATATATATGGGCTGTGTGAGGGTTCTGGGTTTGACCAGTCTACCTGCCCTGCAGAAGACAAATAAGACGCTTCTCTTTTAGAACGAACCGAAGATTTATTTACTTCATCCAGGTCCCTGGAGGCACTCCCTTTAACAACAGTTCCAATGTTATCAACAGCAACTGCAAACAGGTTATTTTTGGAGTCTCTGGATGGTATAAAGTCTGCAAAGCTCAATCTCCCTTCTGCTCCGGAGGGAGGGGGTTCCACCACATGCTCTCAGAGGTTCCGAGTCCTGGGTTGGCATCGCCGCCTGTACCCCAGCTTCTGAGGTAATTCTGCGCCCAGTTCTCCTCGCTTGCCAGTTCTTCCCTGGGAAGTCGTCCCATAAGGCTAACCCCCTCCCTGTGGTGTGTTTCCTGGTACGCCAATCCTCCTCCTTGATCTTCTCACCCATCTCTCGAACTCCAAGTCCTTTCTAATTTGTTTTAACTTGCGGTTGTATTCCTGAGCCTCTCGCTCACCCCAGTATGAGCACCCCTTCTTGTGAGCCCTCCAACGATAGCTCTCCACCTCAGCATGGGGCATCATCATCTGCTCCCCTAGTTTGGTGTAGGGATCCTCCATCCACACCCATTCCCAACCTGGGGGTAGGACTCTCGGTTTTCCCCTTTTAACTTCTCCAAACCCCACCTCCACGGCCATGGGTTGGCTGGATCCTCCCGCCTTTTCCTTCTCCTCCAGTCCAAGGGCTTGCTTGGGTTTACCTGCCTCTGCCTCCTTTCCCGCCTCCTGTTTCTCCTGGGCCCATCAGGCTGTCTCTTTTTCTATTATTTTTATGGACTCCCTGAACCTCTGCCACAGCATCACCTTTTCCTCTTGCTCTCTTATTTTATCGAACCTGTCTCCCTCCCTCCGGGAGCCACTCTTCCCTTTCTTTTGCAGCAGGTGTGGGCGGCACTCTCCTCCGTGGAGATTCCCCACCTCTCCTGCCCCACAGGCTGGATCCAGACCACCTGATTAACCCAAGTGTTCTTGGACTACAGTTCCATGAAATCCTAGCCAGCACAGCTGGTGGTGAAGGCTTCTGGGAGCTGCAGTCCAAGAACACCTGGGTTAGTTCAAGTTGTGAACCATGGATGTAGACTTGTGATACAGAGAGTAGACTAGCTCTCTGATTTAAGTCAGAGATGTCCCACAAATTTCAGTGGATTTTTTCTAAAGAAATACAGCTAAATCTGGATCCAATGTTCTGTTCTAAACCACACATTAAAATTGGAACTAAGTTGGGCCAATTCACTTGGATATATAAACCCAACAAAAGCTTCTGGTAGAGTAAGAGAGACATCTACATTGCTGGAAGCAGCCTTATAAAACACCTTGAATGAAGTCATACTCCACTGTTTTTCTCCCACATTCATCCTTGTTCTCATTAGAGGGAAGAAACTCATTTCCTTTTCTGTGTGCAAATGCCACACTCTTTGGAGGATAGGGGATGCAAACCCAAACAAGGATCCAAAAATTAAAATCAGCAAAGGAAGGAAGGAACGAACGAATGAACGAATGAAGGAAGGAACAAGCAAAGGAAGGAAGGAAGGAAGGAACAAATGAATGAATGAATGAACAAACAAACGAACGAATGAACGAACGAACGAACGAAACTCCGGGGCAAATGGCTCCCAGCTCCAGAGCTTAAAAATGTTTCCCCACCAGCTCCGGAGTTTACAGGAAATTAAGTGCGGCCACGCCCACTTTAGCGCACCCCAGCGCACCTTTCAAGTACCTGCTCTCTGGAGGTGAAAATTCCTTGATGCGGTGTAACGATAGTGAGTGCGGGGCTCTTCTCCTTTCTGTTTGTTGTTGTTTTGGCTCCCGCCCCTTTAAGAGCTACTTAAAAGACTGGAATGTTGCCGCACAAGAGCGAGAGGCAGAACGGAGGTGAGCCTGCATTTTTTTCCTCTCTTTTTTTCTCCCTCCCCTCATGCAGACAGGAGCAAGGAAGTGTGGAGGGGTGGGGACACAGGAAGAGTGGCAAGCTCCTAAGATCTCTAGTCCGAATTTAAGTGGCCAGCGGATCTTAGGGGTCGTGTGAAAAGGCTCAAAGAAAGAAAGAAAGAAAGAAAGAAAGAAAGAAAGAAAGAAAGAAAGAAAGAAAGAAAGAAAGAAAGAAAGAAAGAAAGAAAGAAAGAAAGGGAAATGCTATTTTAGAATACATTAAGAGAAGTATAGTCTCCAGTTCATGCGGGAGGGAGTTCCAGAGTCTGTCAGCAGTGACAGAGAAGGTCCTCTCCCATATCCTCAACAAATGCTCCTGTCAGGGTGGTGGGACTGTGAGAAGGACACCCCGCCCCCCGAGGATCTTAACATCCAGGCAGGCTGTTAGTTTGGACCCAAGCTGTTTATAGGAAGACTAAGGACTGGTGTACGGTCATGTGAAAACATTTCATGCTCCGTGAAGAAGGCAAAATGAGGGGGGGAATGGAGCCTTGCTCTACAAATGGCCCACCCTGGGAAAAATAAATAAATACATAAATAAATAAAATGAAGCATAAAAATTTCCCCAGTGCCATAAAAATAAACAATATTATCATGGCATAAGATTATATATTTGAGTGTGAATAACATGGAAAGCTCCAGAAGATGAATGTACAGGTACCAGGGAATCTGGCGTCCACATTCTGGTTGTTCTCCTGGGGCAGGAAGCCACCCTGGAAAAACCAACAGCCGGGCATCTATACCTGGGTTCAAAACTGCTTGTCTGCAGGAACAGATCACTGGTGGATGGATGGGTGGAAGGAAGGAAGGAAGGAAGGAAGGAAGGAAGGAAGGAAGGAAGGATTTGCAATTAAGGATTTGAGAGTGGTGATCGTAGCAGGAGAGGAGGAGGAGCAGAGAGTGGCAGGAACAGGTAGACAGAGGCGATGGGGCAGTGACAATGGGGCAGGCAGTCATCCATTTTGCTGAAGTAAAATAAACCAAAAGCTGGGAGCTTCATGTCGCTTCAACGAAACCAGATCTCCCCCAATCCTGAATTGGATCGCAAACGACACCACGAACCAGCCTTATGCTTCGGTTTTTGTGGTTCCTGGTTTGGTTCATGCCCATCTCTTTTATTTAAATATCCCCAAAGAATGAAAGGGTTAGGGCTAGGGTTAGAAAAGTATTTAACCTGGGGATGGGGCAGATACAAACATGGAATCTGATAAAAATGGAACAAGCAACAGCATAAAGCCAGAACACAATAGCCATCACATATATCATTAGCCTACTGTACACAGATGTTCCTAAGTGCCTCCTTATCTTACTCAGAATCTGTTGTTTCTTTGTAAGGTATCTGGGAAGTTATCTTAGGTTTTATTTTTCCCTTACTGCAATGTTGATAAAGCTGATGTCTTCGCCCTCTCAAGGACAGGAATCAATTACATAAAAGCCTTTAGTATCTTTCTAATCAGAACATTTAAGAATTAAGCAAGGTCCTGCAAGGGCTTCAGTCAATTCCCAAATCTCCTGCTGAATAGGCCTGATTCAAACTGATTTGTATGAGATCAGACTGACCAGATTTGGCTGCCAAGCAAAATTAATTTACAAATCAGTTCTGGTCCAAGGCACAAATGAAATCATATGGGTATCAGTTAGTTTTTTGTGGGTTTTTAAAAGCACAGTTTGAGGGGCCTATGATGCAACCCCTTGAAGGTAGATATCTGAAATTTGGGACATTCATGCCTGTCATTAGGGTCTACCCTCTTTTCAAATTTCATGGTTACCAATGCAATGCTAAAAACTCTAGAGCCATTTTAGTTTTCCAACGCAATCTAATGCATCCCCCTTTTAGAAATGTGCAGATAATGTTCTGCTTTAGGGCATAGGAGCAATCTGATGAGGCTTTAAATTCCTCTGGACCAAATCAGGATGCTTTCCTGTGTCATGAATTAGCCTTCAAAATAATTTGGGGTTCAGCATGTCTTTAAATCTCATCCTTCCCTTCAATGATACCTCATAACACAAAGAGGACCTGTTATGGAAAGGGGTCAAAATATATGAAGCCCCAAAGAAAGTGGGGAGAATTTCCTGATCAGGAACCAGTTGAGGACTTCAGTTTGATTTTACTTCCTTCATACCCACTTAGGCGTAACCCTGTACCACAAGTGCATATTCCACATACCGTGTTTTCCCGAAAATAAGACAGTGTCTCATATTAATATTTGCTCCCAAAGATGCGCTAGGTCTTATTTTCAGGGGATGTCTTATTTTTCCATGAAGAAGAATATGGTACACATTTATTGTTATCTTATTATCGGGGAGGCCTTATTTTCAGGGGGATGCCTTATATTTCAGCGAGAGGCAAAACTGTAAGTAGGTTTTATTTTTGGGGAAACAGGGTACCTGTGGAGAAATCTGTTTGGATATCAACTGGCCTGCTTGTCTGCAAGCCAACAGATAGATGAGTAACTCAACTGTGACTATTGATACACACAACGGAGCATCTGAGCAGTGTTGCTGCCTGAAGAACAAAATCACACCCCATCCCATTTGCTGCTTGCATTTTGGAATCAAAGCTGCCAAAAAAAAATCTCACAGGTAGGGGTGGGGGTTCCTACTGCATTGCTGCTGCTGCTGCTGCTGCTGCTGTTGTTGTTGTTGCTCACACAACTTTTGCTGTGTTTGAACTGTTGGTACTTGCTTTGAAGAAGTGGGTAACTGTCCACTAAAGCTTGCAGTGATTTCTTCTATTATTATTTTTTATTAGAAGCCTCTCTAAAGATATCAGCTATAGCCTAGAGCTGTCAGATATTAGTTAGTGAAACTATGTATTAGACAGGTGTATAAATAAATGGTCTGTATGTATTTAATTGATTTTTTAAGATGGAGTCTGCCAATGTGCAAAGTCACAGTGTTTCAGTCTAAAGGTGTTTTTCCCCCAATTAGACTGCAGGGGAATGAATGGGCTTAAATGGGTTTGGTTGATGCAAGGTGCTACAATAGCCATAATTACATATGAACTGCCCAGAGTGTGTTTTATATCTAGAGATGGGACATTTTATTCATTTTCCTTTCTCTTTCCTCAAGAACTTAAAATCACTGGCTCTTTCCAACCTGGGCATTATAATTTGGGTAAATTCTTCCAAAATTATGTGAAACAAAATTCTTCCCTATCCGGACTGCCCAAATTCAATAGGTACTGCTCTCCTCAGCATAGAGTACCATGCTGTTTTGCCTCCCTTTAAGATCTTAAAGATAATAAGGTTTTGAGAGATTCAGGTCAATAGTATTTCCTACTATTGTGGCATTTTCCCTCCAGGGACCTGATCAGTTCAAAGCATAATCAGATTCGTAAATGAAGTTTGTGTTTATTTCCTGGTGACCAACAACAAAACAAAGGCAAGTCAGTTTGTCAAATATACCTCCAGCCATGTTTGCAATAAGATAATCTGACAGCTTTTCTGACTTCAGATTGCTACGTTGCTAATAACAGGCTAACTGTTTGGGCCTCACAAAGTGCACAATTTTAAATCACCAAGAACATGAATCAATAGCCAGAGATCTAAATGAAGACAGTTAACATTTGAAATCTTGGGCCAAGACTAAAGAATCTGTGGTCTTGGGTTACCATTACAGATGTATTTTTTAAAATCTTGAACTCTATCCATCTGGAATAAGTGGAGGTAGCTTCAGGGATCAACTGGCTGGTTCAATTGTTATTTTTATTTTATTTTATTTTATTTTATTTTATTTTATTTTATTTTATTATTTTATTTTATTTTATTTTATCGATGAAGCTGAAAGGACTGGAACATATTTTAAACTTTAGTGTGAAATGTCAGCAGTGGCCTGGACTTAATTATTGTCAACTGTTTTCAGTTTATTTTTTATATGTTTTCACATGCAGCAATGTATATTGAAAATCAGGCTTAATACCCCGTAT
The DNA here is from genome assembly GCA_023846285.1 of Phrynocephalus versicolor. Classification (NCBI taxonomy): domain Eukaryota; kingdom Metazoa; phylum Chordata; class Lepidosauria; order Squamata; family Agamidae; genus Phrynocephalus; species Phrynocephalus versicolor. The sequence goes on from JAHTLZ010000054.1 coordinate 8,786,410, forward strand.
TAAAATGCTTCCCATACAATGGATTTAAGCCTAATAAAATGTGCAGAGATTATTTGCATTGGGGAGATATTAGTTCTCCTCCTGTTACTTAGGATAACACTAATTTTTAAATTGACATTTAAGGGACTTGAGGTTTTCCTACTGAGAAAAAAAATAATAAAATCTACTGAAATACATTCTACACCAGTATAAGAGGTATGTTGCATGTTTATAACATTCATGAATTAACAATATGAAGGTGGGAAGGACAAAAGGAATGTGTTAGCATTATTAACTAATAGTTCCTTTCCTGGAAGGGGAAGAGAGAATATGTCAGTGTGTATATGAGAGAGAACACTTGCAAAGTAATTTTCTCAATTTCCAGTGGACTTATTTCTTTCTTCTCTCTCTCTCTCTCCCTTTCTCAACAGCCGTTTTCATTCTTTTGATAAATTGTAAGGATTTTAATTTCCTTTTCCATTACTGTTTGAATTATAAATACAAGCCTAAGCCTGACTTCAGAGGATTGTGCCTCTGACAGAGTAGAGCTTGAATCATATATTTTATTAATCACTCCAACTTGCCGGATGATAAGGAGAGTATTGGGAGAGTGGCCAGTGCCCTGAATGAATGACGACAGAAACCATGGCTGCTAAGTTGTCCCCCCGGTTAACTGCCACACTTGAAGTCCACAGGTACGTTATTTAGAATGTTGTGAGTCTAGTAAGTATTCAGTGTCCACCTGCCAGAGGTAGAGAGTAGAGATGGGGACGAAATGAACTTTTTTGTTTCTGCTATTCGTGATTCATTTCGTTATGTAACGAAACGAATAATGAACATTGTGATGAAATTGGAACAAACAGAACAGAACCACGAAAATTAGGTTTGTTACGTTTCATTTTTTGCAATGAAATGAGCTGTTTTAAATGTTAAAAAATGACCTGGATATCCATAAAAATGCAGCAATAATTATTTATACTGTCTGATAATAACTACCAGGGAGGTTGGGGTCCTTAAAACGTTTGTTTTTGTCTTCTCCCATCACGATGTAGTTTTCTTTTCCCTTTAAGGGTGACAAAATGGATGATGCCAGCCACAAAATGGAGGCAAGCCATGTAATGGGATCGTGTAAATTCTTGGACAACTTCAACCAATAGCATGCCCAGGTTGCAGACTGGGCAAGTCTGGCAGCCACAGAGGGCATAAAAAGCTCTGGCAGCCCCCGTCCTCCTTGCAGTCTCCGGTGGGAGTTAGGGTGGGATTGCTGTCTCTGCGACTTGTTATTTTCACTTTAGGCCAGCCAGGCAGGTGTGTGTCTCTGTGTTCCCGCTGGCTGCAGCCTGGTTCTTAGGGGAGAGAAAGAAGAGATTTCTCTCTAGCTTCAGTCCTGCAGCCTCCCTGTGTGTGTGTGTGTGTACCTCTTGGTGAGTACCCTCCCCTGCCCCACAGTGCAGTCACTCTGTGGCTGCCTTGCACCCTGGGCATCGCCCGCTACTGCCTTTGCAGCCTCCCTGCATACCTAATCTATACTGTGTCCCTGCCAGCATCATTTTTTTTAGTGTTTTCCCTCTGGTCTGGGGCGTTGGGGGATGCCCGTGCACAGAAATGCTTTAAAAATCGTGCAAAAAGCGGGTAAAAATGAAAAACGAATAAACAAAAATGAATGTTTTCAAAAATGACCCAAAACGGACCCCTCAACAAAAAATAAAAAACCGAAATGCCATTTTTTCAATTCGTGCCCATCTCTAGTAAAGAATTGTGTTTTTAGACCTAGAGCCCAAAAAAACAGAAGGAGAGGGGGGGAGGATGCCTTGGAGGGTTGCACTCTATCATGCACTGGAGGGTTCCCAGCAGCTGCTTTCAATACCCACAATGCCTCTAGCGTCAGCATAGCCTTATTCTATGGCAGCAGGAAGAAAAGGATACCCATGTTCCATCATGAAGAGTGCTCTCAGAGGCTTCTAGATCCTCCACAGTTCTTCCCGTGTTCCCTGTGGCCAAAATGGAGGAAGGAAAATTGATTTTTTTCTTATTTTTGGAGATTCCCAATGTAGCAATTTGTGTCATACTCTTTATGGAGGTCTCCAATAAAACACGAGTACACTGTGTAGTCATCTCTCTCTCTCTCTCTCTCTCTCTCTCTCTCTCTCTCTCTCACACACACACACACACACACACACACACACAGAGAGAGAGAGAGAGAGAGAGAGAGAGAGAGAGAGAGAGAGAGAGAGAGATGCCTTTTCCCACAAGCTTAATAGACAGGAGATCATTTAGCATGAAATAATGGGTCCTGTTTGGATCAAGCAGGGTGAAGTAATGCAAATCAGTCCTGGGAAATCTGGAAGGCGAATTGTTCCAAAAGAAGCACATCTCTGGTTATATAGTTTGTGGCAGGGATCCAACGTCTGTCTGAGCGTGACCAGCTTTGGCAGTTCTCTCGCCAAGCCTTGGAATGGTATGCACCACTTTTCATCACACAATCTGTCATTATTATGGCTAGAAGAAAGTCGTCCTCGTATGGAGAAATAAAAAAATGCTATTTTGCTTTCTGGTTCACACACATGTCATCAGACGCAAGAATTTGTTGTAGTGCTGTAGCGGAAGTGTTTCCTTGTTTTCCTCATCATTGTCCTCTCCACCTTCTTCTAATCTCCAGTGTAAAGATGCTCCCAGAATGATCTTTGTGTGGATTTTAACCTAAGTTCCTAAAATCTGAAGAATGGAATTGCAATTTTCAAGTACAGCTGACCATGCACACTCATTCTGTCTCTTGTTTCTAGACTGCCTAGGAATGAGGAAACAAGTGTAGAGTGGGTGTAGTGTGGTGGATGGGGTGCTGGTCATGAACTCAAGAGTGTGTGTGTGTTGTGTCATTACAGTCGTGACCGACTCTTCATGACTCCATGTCCATTGAGTTGTTTTGGCAGGAATACTGGAGTGGTTTGCCAGTTCCTACTCCAGGCGCCTACAGCACCTGGTATTCCCTGGTGGTCTCCCATCCATGTACTAACCCGGGCTGACCTTGCTTAGCTTCCGAAATCAGGCGAGATCAGATGTGCTTAGGGCATCTAACAAGTGTAGTGTGGGTGTAGTGTGGTGGATGGGGTGCTGGACATGGACTCAAGAGACGGGTTCAAATCCCCGCAGGGGAGTGGCACTGGTGAAACCTCTTCTTGAATATCTTACCAGCTTGAAAAACCCTGTTAGGGAACACCATAAGTAGGAAGCAGCTGGAGCGCAAACAATGGCAGAGATGAATGCATCAGTCTAATGGCAGTCTAATGTGTCTCTGCCCTGCCCGTCATTCAAGAGAAAGGTGACCTCTAAGTGAGAGAAATAAATAATGTGTATCAGTTTGATGTGCATTCATTAATACATTCTTTCCACCTGATGACCACAGTAATCAGCTCCAAGAAGGACTGGATGTTTGACTCAGCATGGGGATTATCTAGTGCAGTGGTTCTCAACCTGTGGGTCCCCAGATGTTCCTCTTCCATAGACACAGGGGGAAATAAAAAAGCAAACTAAAAAGCATAAACTTCCCCCCCTCCCCAAAACTATGGAAGAACAAGGAATCAAATAAAAGGGGGGGATCGAATCAACCCTCTCTCTAAAACCAAAACTAGATGTTTTCTCTTCTTTGAGTGCAGATGAGCTGGCAACAGCAGGCAGGCCACTGAAGCCTGGCCCAGGTTGCAAATAGAATCAAAGAAATGAAGGGCCAAAATAAAACCAAGAAAACACCAAAAAAGGAGGGAATCAAAGAAATGATCCCAAGGACTGAACCCATCCCTCAGTGGGTTCCAAGTCTCTCTAAAGATTCCTGCTCCCCTAGATGTTCTGATTGAACACTGACAACCTTCATTGGCCAAACCACCATATTTTACAATAGCCATTCTGACAGTTTTGGATGAAAATTTATTAGGTGATTTGACACGCAAAGGAAGAAAGTAAGGTTACACAAACGGGGGGGGGGAGCACATTAAGTGTTTGCATATATCACTTTGGTTGGTACAAATCATTCTGTGTTTAGAGGCTCTCTTTCAAAAATTAACAAAAGACCCTTAAAAAGATCTTCCTTTTTTCCTTTCATGCTTACTCCAAAGCCATCTCTAAACATATACATTGGTTAAAATCACATATTGGGTGGGGGGATCATTTTATTTCATTTTCTCACTTTCAATTTAGAAAACAGATTATCTTGACATAAAACAATATTCCTGACTATAGTTTGTTCCGGCCCCAGGAGGAACTGGAGTCAGGATAGATGCAGATGAGCTTTTGATTTCTGGTGCTTCACTTCCTCCTCCTCCATCTCCTCAGCTCCATCAAGCAAACCTCCAGAAGGACCGAAAATTCTTGCAAACAATTTTTTTGGGTGTGTCAGGACTAGATATGGGCCCTGAAACAAAACATTTAGTTTTGTTTCATTTCAGTCTTCATTTCATTTTGTTTCATTAATAACAGATTTTTTAAAAATGAAATGAAACACTTTGTAAGGCTATAAATAATAGGGATCTTTCCTTTTTTGTATTAACAGGGAGCCCACTGCCCTAAATCAAAGACCCTCAAACCTTCCAATCAATTTGCTTTCAAGCAAAGAACCCTCTGTAAACAACCTAGAAATGTAATAGCTAGCTGCTGCACAGAGAGATCAGGAACATAAACGCAACAGCTGATTGGCGCAGTGAGGGAAGGAAAGAAAATATTTATGAATATGACCTCCACAGTCCTTCTTAAAAAGGAAAGGAAAACAATCAGTTTAAGTCAACTTGCAGACACAGCCAGCATCTCCTGGGTTGGCTAATTTTAGGCAGATCAAGATCAGAGCTAAGCTATGTCAACAGCTGAGACACAGGAAGAAAGGAAAACAAAACAATCAGTTTTTTTTTTAAAAAAAACTCCTGTTCTCAAGATGGCTGGATCAAAAAGCCAGGGCAAATTGTTTCATTTCTGAAACAAAAAAAAAAAATGGTGCTTCGTTTCATTTCTTGACAATACAGTGGTACCTTGTATAAAGGAATTAATTCATTCCAAATGAAATTATGTTAAGCAAATTTTCCTTTATACAAATTCCCCTAGGAATGCATTGAAAATGGAGTGATCCCATTTTATGTTGTACGGATTCTCCCCATAGGCAATTATGTTAAGCAAATTTCCCCTATCTCCGGAATTTTTTATGTTGTACAAATTTTATGCTATACAAACCATGTGTTATACAGGGGTCCACTGTACACTCTTTGTTTTGTTTTGTAAGTTTTTGTACAAAACAATGAAACAGTGTGTCATTTTTTGTACCCATCCCTAATCAGGAGTGGAAGAACTTCCTATCTGAGTAGACCTTTGCTTGCAGTCGTTAGGATCCAAGCTATGATGTTTCCTTCAGAAATTCTTGAAGCTGTCAATCATTTTATAATTTATCCTCTCCTTCCAGGCTTATCTTCAAGACACATGTATTCCTCAACATCCAGCATAAGAAAGATTTAATACTCTCGTGACAATATACCTTCTGAAAGTATAGATGTGAAAGTAATATACTCTTGTTATTGCCTTAGGGGGTTGAAGAACACAGATCTTAATACCATTTGCCCCATCTCCAGCTACTTTCATGCCATGCTTTTCTTTTGATTATTTCTTCCAGGAGTCATTAACCCATGGATAACCCTTAACTTTCGGGACCATGTATCATGTGGAATGTGGGCCATGCTATGTAATTAATCACTGTTAGTTAAGTTATGCTTTCAAACAGAAAAGGTTAAAGAAAGTGCTTGGGCAACAGAAAGCAAAGGACAAAAAATGTCCAAAGAGAAGTACTGCTGAATAATGTTTCCAAAAACAGGAAGGTGGAAGGACAAGCTTCATCTGCTTCCTTCTCCATTCTACCCTTCCTCTGTCCCATGGTGGTTCCCAGCCTTGAATCCTCAGTAGTTCTTGGACTACAACCCCCAGAAACCTTGGCTAGCACAGCTGCTGGTGGAGGCTTCCAGGAGTTTTAGTCCAAGAACTTCTCGAGAGACAAATGGGCATCAAAAGTGAAGCAGGAGACTACCTGGATCAGGGCATCCTAACACTTCACTTTTTCAAAACCTACAAGAAGCTTTGAATCTTATCAAATTTAATATTACTACATTGCCACTTTTTTCATGGAACTTTATCTCCCACCTGGACTCTATGGTAAAAACTCTCACTCTCTCACCTCTCTCTTCCACACACACCCCACCACATTCTATCTGGTTCTGGTTCCTGACTCTTGAGGAATTTACCTTAAAACCACACTTAAGATTTCTACAGACCCTGGCCACAGAGCCATTAGCAATACTTAACATATCTATGACCCCTGGCCTATTCCTTCCACCACTTCGACAACTAATCATCTCTCCCTCCTCTTCCCCCTCCCCTATCCACGAATGAACATCTAGTATGAAATGTATATCTCACCACATATTATATTATACACCTCATTCTGCTGCTATATGTTTGAAGAAGTGGACGTGTCCATGAAACGTTACATTAAAATACAAAAGTTAGTCTTTAAGGTGCCACATGTTTAGTGTCTTTTGTTTTGCTTTGTTTTTCTTTGATTTTTGCCTGCAATTCTTGGAAAGACTAAGACGGCTACCCTCTCTGAACCTTCCCCAGTCACCCGAACAAGCAAACAAGGGAGCAGAGGATCCAAATTTCGTTTCTCAAAACTACAGCGCCTTCCTGACCCCCGTTGAAAGTCTCTTGAAAGTTTTCTGGTGCTGCAATCTTTGAAAGAGATGGCAAGGCTCGTGGCCGGTTCCAGTGGGCGCTGGAGAAGAACATGTAGTTTAATTCCTTCCCCAGTAAATTATTTATAGCCCGAGAAGCCAGCCGAATCTGGCTTGGGAAATAGTGTTTTGTTTTTCCGATCTCTTTCTCCCTCTCTCCCCCCTTCCTGATCTCTGAAGTGGAGGAATAAGTGAGTTGATTTCCCCTTCTCCAATCTTGCCCCCCTTTTGTCAGGATGACCTTTTCTAAATATAAACTGGAGCCTTGTTGGTGTGAAACAATGCCTCCAGGAAGGTTCGACAAACAGTCGCACCCTGCCGTTGTGTGTGGCTCACCTGGGCCTATCAATTTATGAATGTCTCATTAGCAAAAACAAACGGGTAACGAGCCCAGGAGAAGCTTGTCCTCCTAAGTCCCGGCTGAGTTTTCCTTGGACCATTTTCCCCAAGGCATTATTAAGAAAACAGCACAGCATGGAAGGACCTTTCCACAACATATGTGATGAAGCATTTTCTGCCAGGCTGAAATTCTCCAAGGAGAACGAGGAGAATGTGTTTGAAGAATAAAAATGGAATGTTGTAGTCTTCTGATTGTCCACTGCTATCTTGCGGGAAATTGCCATATTATTTGAAAATGCCTGCTGTCATGCTCTTGATTTCATACATGGGCATTTTGTGTCTTGCCTAGCAAAATAGCTGTTCTTACAATGGAGGGGAGGGAGTAGTCGTGGGAAAATCTGACGTGAGTAGCGATGGTCATGGTGACAGCAATGGCAGTTGATATCCCATCCATTTCCCCCCCCCCTTTCTGCTTCAGACAAGAGTTGCACCAAGACATTGCTTGCTTGTGAAAGAGTCTAGTACAGTGGCTCCCAAACTTGGGTCCCCAGGTGGTCTCAGACTCAAACTCCCAAAATCCTTTGCCATTAACTGTGCTAACTAGGATTTCTGGGACTGGTGGTCCAAGAACATCTGGGGACCCAAGGTTGGGAAGCATTGTTCTAGTGGTCCCAGAAGAACTGCATGTGCACACGCCCTGCACAAAGCCACTTTGATTTGATAGTTGCTGTGAGTTTTTCAGGCTGTTTGGCTGTGTTCTGGAAGATTTTCTTCCTGACGTTTCACCAGACTCTGTGGCCGGCATCTTCAGAGGGCAAGGAGCTCAGGGAACTAGGAGTTCTCTCTGTGCTCTGGGTTATAAAGGGAGTGAGACTTGATAACCCAGAGCACAGAGAGAACTACTATGGGGAGGGGGCTTCCCTTCAAGGAAACCACCTACTCCTGCCTTTTCCAGGGAGTCTCCTCCAGCAGGGATGAGATGAAAGGTGCCTTGGACTGAGCAAGCATGGATGGGGTCAAAGGCAGTGAAACAAAAGAGCATTTCCCCAAAGAAGCCAAAACCATTGCCAAACACTCACATAATTTTGGCAACCCCAAAGATACTCACATAAGCACACCAAACTAGGAACAGTTAGGAGTCAGCTATGTGTGAAATCTTCTGTAGCAAAAAGAAAGGAGCCAAAACACCAGATGCTTATGAAAAATGTGTTGATTGCTGGCCTTAATCCCAACTCAACCCAACTAGAGAAGAACCAATGGCTGAAATACATCCAGCAAGAGGAATAGGGTCATTGAATCAGTTGAGGTTTGGTGGCTCAACGCCTATTTATATTTAACTGAATCCATGGGCTTCCTCTATTTGTGACTGGCTGCTGCGTTTCATTGGTGGCGCCTATGAGACCATGACTGGTTAATGTTGATGCACACGTTCCGTTTATCTATGCTATTCTCATTTAGACTAACAATCAGATCTAGACCTTGATGCCTTGTCCCAAATCCAGAATTAAAGGTTTGGATTCAAACACAGCTGGAATTAGAAAGATCAGACTCTGCTTTCCAGGCACGAAGCCAAGGAGAGATTTGCGAAGAAAGAGATATTTTTTTTCCTAACAAGGCAACAGAGTAAAATGAAGCAGCAAAACCAGAAGCTAGAAATAAAAAGAGAGTTAGAAGGATTGAGGATAAACAAGGAAGCAAAATGAAGGAGTGAGGCAGGAACCAGTACGAAGAAGAACAAGGGTGAGCAGTGAGGCCAAGTCCAAGGGAGCGTCAGATCTTTAGTGGAGTGTGTAGAAGCTGAGGAAGGTTTGCAAAGCTCAGAGTGGGAGCCCAGCTCTGTGTGGGAACCCCCTGTTACAGAAGCTCTTCTGGCTTCCATTCTGTTTCTGGGGTCAATTGAAAGAGCTGACTTTGACCTATAAAGTCCTAAAGAGCCTGGGTCCAAGCTATGTCAAATACAGTGTCTCCCATTGGGAGCCTACTTGAGTGTTAAGGTAATCAGGAGGGGCCTTTCTCTCAGTCCCACCACCCTGACAAGTGTGTTTTGGTGTGAAAGATGGGAGATGGCCTTCTCACTTCCGTCCCCAGTCTTTAGAACTCCCTCCCACAAGAGGTCAAGTGAACTCCCTCTTTATTGTACCTCCTCAAGCAGGCAAAGAGTGATAAACCAGCTCTGCTGGAACCTCTCACATAAGCTTTCTTATCCTTAAGGACCCAATGGTGAGCCTGTGCAGACAAGCTCAGGTCTAGTAATTGAGAAGCTCCTACTTGCAGTTTTGTGGCTTCCAGATCTCACATCGGCAGCATCTGTCCACAGATCCCAACAGCTGTTCAGAGGGTTCTTCCCACCTTATCTTGGGGGGGGGGGTTCATGGCAGGATATATAATGTGTGATATTAGGCTAAGAAGTAATTGACTGACAATTGCAAGTGAACATATTAGCAATGAAAGCATTGCCTTCTTACAGAACCTTTATGGACACGACACAATCTTCCAAGTCCCGCTAAGTGCTAGCTAGTTCTTGTTCGGCATAAGAGAACCAATTAACAAAGAGTCAAAACTAATCCTAAACAGATACATAATGGTGGACCAGGGGAGGCCTAATCTCTAAAACAGTTGCCAGTTTTCCACTGGCTGGCACAGATTTCTTTCCAAGTTGTTGCTCATGCAAAGTCCTGGTTCCTCCAGAGAACAGGGATAACAAAATCAACAACTTGATTTCAGCTAGAGGACACGAAAAGGAAAATTGAACCCCTCTCACTGCATGTTGTTCTCCAGTTCTGCATATGGGGAGAAACATAGGGTGTGCGAGTTGCCTTTTAGCCCTGTGAAAATGTTTTGTTCGTCACCTAATTATGCTGGTCATGCACACATAAGAAGGATGCAATACTTGCTAAATGACATGCTACATTAATTCTCTTTGATTTAAGCTGTTGCGAATCATAAATGGGGATAGTGAGAAACTGTATAGTTCTACAAGGTCCCTTGCTTTGAAGTCTGAATGAGATAAAGAGAACCAGGCAAAAGTGAGATGAGGAACCACTTTTGGGGTGGAAACAAGGCCTTCAGAATTTGTGCAAAACGTGTCTGCAAATTCTGTGCAAAATTTAGTCCTTCTTACAAAGCATGGACATGCATGTGGGGGGGGGAGAGAGAGGGAGGTAGAGAAAGAGAGAGAGAGAAAGCACAGAAAATTGACCACAGGTTAAGAAAGATACAAGTGAGATCCCATGCACTACTCCTCCTCAAAGACTCACACATCAAATTGGTGCCATTTCACATTAGTAGCACCAACACAATATTTGGACGATTTGTACAGTTTTGTTTAATTGTTGCCAGCATTCATTCTTCCTCTTTTTTTTGAGAGTGCCAACTACCTCCCACCCCCTTGTGGAGCAAGAAAATAATGTTATGGTCCCTCATCCTTATCTCTGCAGACAAAGCAAGGCAGAAGGTGCATCCTACTAAATCAAGGTACATTGTACACTTAATGGGTCATCAAGTCGGTACTGACTAATTGGGCTGCTTGCTCTCAAGGCAAGTGAGATTTTGAAGAAATGCCTTTGCTAGTTCGACTTCTCCAGGAGTTTGAGTGGCCAGGTGGAGAGTCGAATCCGAGCTCACCGAATTGTAGCCCTAGCTAGCCCATCACTATTCCCAACTGGGAACCACACCCTGTATATTAGGAACATGCAAAGAGATCCAAAATTCCATTGGGGTTGCCATTTTTGTAGCATGAATCGATACTGGACTTCAATGTGTTTTCCTTTTCTTCACAGAAAGCTGCATGTATTGTTGGGCAAATTTCCCAGGGGGGAGACTCTCAAAGGGATATATTTTTGTATGACATCTAGGGATGGGCACCCAATGAAAAACAAAATGCTGATTTGTCGGTTTGTTACACAGTAAAACAAAATGAAATGAAACAAACGAAGAAGCAGTGTTTCATTACAAACTAAATGAAATGGCGTTTGCTTTCATTTAAAACAATCTGTTTTGTTCCGCTGGTAAGAGGTCCACTGCCAAAGAGGATCCAGTGCAGCTGCCTTCCAGCTGGGAGGCGGTGGGGTATCCCATGGCAATGGACTCAGAGGGGAGCACTGATTGTGAGGGAAACTTCTAAGGTGGGAAGAGAGGGACCCCTGCACGTCCAGCTGAGAGGATGGAGAAGCCAGGGGAGAAAGGGGAACCGGAGAAACAACTGACAGTGACACCTGTGGAAAGGTTTATGATACTGAAGGGATACTATGATGCCCTCAAAATAATTGAGCAACATAAGGAAAGAGAGAAGGAAGAGGACCCAGGGCAGACCGGAAGTAAAAAAGAAGGACTTGGCAGGAAGCCATGGGCTCCAGCTGATTGGCGCTGGGGTGGGGAAACAAAAGGATTTTCTCCCTCACCCCACTGCCAATGAGCTGGAGCCCGGGGCATGGGGAGACGTTTTAAAAGCCCAGGGGGATTTTCAATGATCATGGGTTGTGTGGGTCCATAACCCCCACAATAGATGGGGGGTTACTCTAGCAGTAGTGCGTGAGTTTTGGTTATGTCCTTATGATCAGTCATCCCATCTTCGCACACTCGCTCTACGTATGCTTAGTTTTACATAGATCAAAAGGTCTCATTTTCAAAAAAAATCCCGTCCCATATAGAAGCAAGAGGGGATGGTGAGATTTCATCCAGAAGCCCAATTTATCCTTCATCTATGTTTTGTTCCTGGCATAAGATCGTTCAGGAACTGGCTTTTCTTTTTTTTAAAAAAAGGTAAGGAAACAATATAATAATTTTGTTCCCATGGAAATGGATCACCAAGCTAAGGCAGTCATCTATCAAGATTAACCATTTGACCAGATGTTGCCTGAGGCTCACTCTGTCTACCGAAATCTGATAAGGATCTCATAACAATATACTAACCTAAAATATTGCCCTTGGGTTGACTTCGAAGCAGAGAGAGAGGGTCTTTGGTTCTTCTGCCACACAAATCAAACCATGCTGGAGGTGAACACAGGTGACAAGATTGGGTACCATCCTGTCACTTAGCATAGTAAACCACACTAGGGGATTACTGGGGATTCAATGAGTTCATTCCTCTGTATGTCCTGTTGATTCAAACAGGAAGGACCATATGCTACACTAGGACCATATGCATCAGAGGAACATCTAGAGAAGTTGCTTCTCCAAACCCCCAGGGCTTCAAGGGGCCTAATCTAGTGCAATTTGCTACACTAAGCAACATAATATGGGTGGCTACTTCCCTTCATTCAGAGGTGGAAAGGAAAGTGAACACATTGGCAGGTCTTCACAGGGAGCTATCCAAGTCATAATAACCTTAGAACTGCAGTGCTGGAAGGGATGATCAAGTCCAACCTCTCTCAAGGAGGCTCAATGGGTGAATTTATTTATTTATTTATTTATTTGTTGCATTTATACCCCGCTTATCTACATTGTGTACTCTAAGCGGCTTACAAAACTACAATAACCATACAAATTACAATAAAAACACAAACAAGACAAATAGTGATAACAGAAAACAAAAATTAAAACCTTATGATACCTCAATCATTAAACAGTAGAGGATAAAAACAGGTTGCGATGGCGAAAAACAAAACAAAACAAAACAAAAAAAACCCTCAGTTAAGAATCGCCAAAGGCCTCCCGGAAAAGATAGGTCTTTAAAGCCTTCCGGAAGGCCAGCAGGGAATCTGCAGAGCGCACTTCACTGGGGATGGAATTCCAGAGGCTGGGGGCCACCACTGAGAACGCCCGGGTCTGAGTACTCATCCTCCGGGCTTCACGAGGAGTGGCGACCCGAAGCAAGTGCGCTCGCGCCT
>JAHTLZ010000054.1:8809084-8832090 GCA_023846285.1 Phrynocephalus versicolor
TTGGTTCTTTCAAAATCAATTTCATGACCTGTTGTTTTTATGTGCTGTATTTTTGGATGATGCATCGGTTAATCCACCAGCCAGCACAACTACTGATTCGGGTTGCTGGCATTGCTATCAAGTAGAGCCCAGACCAGTCATTTGCAAGTGTGAAGTACTCCAAATAATTTTATGGAGTTTAAGTAAACATTGATGCTGGCTGGTGTTGCTTTAGGTTTTTAGTCCAAACTAATGATTTTCTTAAATAGTGATTGCTGCATAGAGGGAACCTGGGGGGGGGGAAGGCATTGGGTGGGCAACTCTTGACCTCTTACATTTTGGTGATAGTAAAAAAATTGTAATAATCCATATTATCACAGCAGCTAGAATGTTGTATGCACAACTATGGAAGACAAACAAGATTCCGGACAAAAACCAGTTAATTATGAAGGTGTTAAACTGCGCAGAAATTGACAAGATCTCAGCATTAATGAAGCCAGATGGATATTATGAAGACTTCGAAGAAAGTTGGCATGATTTCTACAATTTTTTTAGATCAACATTATAAGTCAAATTGAGTTGCCTATTTAATTAATGAGTAATTGAAATAGTTAAAAATCATGTGTTTGTTTTCCATGGCTTCAGAGACTAGGACTCGGGGAAATGGTTTCAAACTACAGGAAAAGAGATTCCATTTGAACATTAGGAAGAACTTCATGACAGTAAGAGCTGTTCGGCAGTGGAATATGCTGCCACAGAGGGTGGTGGAGTCTCCTTCTTTGGAGGTTTTTAAGCAAAGGCTGGATGAACATCTGTCGGAAATACTGTGATGGGGGTTCCTGCATGGCAGGGGGTTGGACTAGATGGCCCATGAGGTCTCTTCCAACTCTATGATTCTATGATTCTATGATTTTATGATTCTATGATATATTGTTATGATGAGATGCAAATATTGTTTTTTCTTTTTTTATTTACATTTTTTTTGTCTGAAAACTATAAATAAACTGCAAAAAAACCCAACAAGACATTTGTCCAAGCAGGGATAGCCCACCATACAAGAAGAGAAAAGGGCATTTCCCACCGGCTATGCGACAAATTCCCCTTTCCTGCCTTCTCCCTCCTGTCGCCAAGCGGAGAGAAGAAAAAGTCGAGGGAGTCTGGAAAGGTCAGGCGTTGTTATTGACTGACTGATAATGGTACTAAAAGCCTTTTCATAGCAAACACACTCCATCGCTGAGAAATATTGATCCAGCCCCCAGAAAATATTGTTAGGGAAAGGCATCCAATCCCTTGCATAGATCTCGAGAAGTTAAAGGAGGCCGAGGACCATTCATAAATGTTACTTACGGCCAGCTGTAAAATTGAAAAAGGGCTCCATTTTTGGGTTGTTCTTGTTGTTTTTCCCCCTGCCTTGTTTTGAAACATCACAGCAACAATAGAAACTTTACGCCTACAGTTCCAATGTGAGTTTATGCTAATGCTTAGAAATGAATTAAATGCTCAGGCATCCCCTCTTCTCATTATTCTCTTTCTCGTGATGCTGCGCAATGTTTACTGTTGAGCTTCTGGATTTTGTGAAGCCAGAGTCCAAACTCTTTTGAGGGGCAAGCTTGTTCCTGCAAAAAGAAAAAAAATGAGATGAAAATAAAAATAAAAATGTTATCAATGGACTTCCAGGTTTGAACAATCAGACAGATGCAGGCCAGAAAATAGGAGGCAGAAAAAACAGCACACACGTTCACGCACGCGCGCGCACACACACACAAAAGCCCAGACTTTGGAAAAAATAGTTGAGAACTCTTGAAATGACTCACATAAGGGGAGAGGTATAGAAGAAATTCCCATTAGGATCAGTGCTCAATGGGGAAATTGAAGAGGTACAAACTAGGGATGGGCACAAAATGAAAAACAAAATACCGTTGTGTCATTCTGTTAGCTAACAAAACGAAACAAAGCAAAATGAAACAGGGAAGCAGCATTTTGTTACAAACAAAATGAAATGCTGGGGGGGGGGGTTGTTACTTACAAAACGATTTGTAAGTATAAAAATTGGCTCCCTTGGCACCAAATCTGGTGCCTCTAGAACCAAGGGGAGTCAGATTTGGTGGCAGGGGAGCCCCGTGGCGCAGTGGTTAAATGCCTGTCCTGTGGGTAAAATTGTGTCCATGACCTGGGGTTCAATCCCAGGTAGCGGGCTCATAGCTGACTCCGCCTTCCATCCTTCCGAGGTCGGTAAAATGGGTACCCAGCCTGCTGGAGAGGGGGTGGGGCAATGTGTAGCCTGCATACTGTAATTAAAAACTGTAAACTGCCCAGAGACTACTTGAAGTGGCATGGGGTGGTATATAAGCAGAACACTTTGCTTTTGCTTTGCTTTTATACTTACGAACTTTTTCATAAGTGTTTCATTTCATTATGGATTTTTTTAAAGAAAATTGTAAGAAACAAAATGGGACAAAAACAAAATAAAACACTATTTTTTCCATTTCGTGCCCATCCCTAGTACAAACATGCACTAGAAAATCCCAAAGCAGTCCTTCTAAGAAGCATATAAGCAAGGGAAGGTTGTGTCGTAGTTGCTTAGCAACATGAACCACACCATATGTTTCCCTTCAGTCCTATCTAACTCCATTCCATTGCCACTCTAGCCCTACTGAGGCGATAGAAAACTGTACTAGCTCCACCCCTTCCATTGTTTTCTCGGTGCTTGCAAAACTCATAGGTTTGAAGAGAAGACCCTTTCTGTCTGTGAAGGATTCCCCTGCAGGCTAGAATACTGAAAGACTGGGATGCTGACATCTCACAGAGAGCCTCACATCACAAATATGCACCTGGAGTCAATAGACCCAAGGGCACACCCTGAATGGTGGTATCTTGCTCCCCTCACCCAATCAACTGATTTCCTTTCACTGGGGTTAGATGTAGTCCTGATCCCTAGTCCATCTGTCACTCTTCACTGAAGCTCAGCACCATTTGCTTGCACCTGCTCCACAACTCCTTTCAGGGAAGGCCAGAAGTCCCAAATGGAGGACTGTTTCCAAATGGGGACATTATCTCTAGTGCTTGAGTGAGTTGTGAGAGGCACAATCACTGGCAGTGGTGGTGACAGTGTCTTTGTTGGGTGGGCATGGGTTCCAGTGGACAAGGACCCTTGGGTCATTGCAATCAATGGTTCAACCCTTCCAAGGAATTGAGGAAAGGCACCACCTCCACATCCCCTGGCTTCTTTGGCTCCTGTACCCATCAGTCCAAGGGTGGTATGCAGGACATTTGGGACCACCAGCAGGCAGAACACCAGTGGCAGCTGTAGCATTAACGTGCTTGCCCCCGGCTATCTCACTGGCTATTGACAAGCACCACTTCTGGTTTTCCTATATCGCTACCACCAACTAGCTTAGCTAGCAAATTAAAGCCTTCGGACTGTTTTTAAGTTGAATAAAAATAAAAGAAGTTTATTGATTACAAAGAAGAATCAAAATCATTAATGGTAACGTGTTGAAGTACAAACAAAAAGATGAATCCTGTTCTAACCCACTTAAGCTTGATTACTGATAAAGATGAATAAATGTACATATTATAGTCATAATAAAGCTCCTAGAGCAGAGAGTAGTTAGTAACCATTGGAGAGTTACAAGCACGTGACATCTGGAAGCTTTGAGGAAGAAGATGGAGAGAAGAGACAGAAGCCATGATTTTGTCTCGGATCGCTTTGAGCAATCATGCTTGGATTGAAGAAAGGACTGGTTTGTTTTCCATGGCTTCAGAGACTAGGTCGTGGGGCAATGGTATCAAACTACAGGAAAAGAGATTCAATTTAAACATTAGGAAGAATGTCATGACAGTTAGAGCTGTTCAGCAGTGGAATATGCTGCCACGGAGGGTGGTTGAGTCTCCTTCTTTGGAGGTTTTTAAGCAGAGGCTGGATGGCCATCTGTCGGAAATACTGTGATGGGGGTTCCTGCATGACAGGGGGTTGGACTAGATGGCCCTTGAGGTCTCTTCCAACTCTGTGATTCTATGATTCTATGATTCTATTATTAGGGCTAATTAGATTAGTCAGGATGGCACCATGTAACCAGAAAGAGAGAGGGTAATTTAGTGTTCATTATTTTCAGGGAAATAAGTTTATATCTGGGGCTCTGTCAGGTTTTTTAAAATATTTTTACATAGTTTTCTTTTGTAACTTAAAATGCTAATAAATCTCTTTCTTAAGATATCTCGGCCTCACGAACATTGGGTATGAAAAGAACCCAAATTAGATCAAGAATCAAGCGAACACTTTTAATTTGCTGGAATTGCATATCCTTTACACTTCCCCATGGGATAAGACCTCTGAAGAGGCCCAGGTCTCCTTTCCTCATCTGCCCTACATTATGAAGAATGGGTTCAACAGTGAGATGTTGAACAGCTGCTGCTTGGCAAGGTGGGCCCAGTGTGGACATAAGGGCATTTTCTTGGTCCAGATAGTATCTGTGGAAGGCATTCTACTTAACCCTCAAGAGCTTGGGGAAATCACAGCTTAGGCCATGCTGGGAGGGGGATTCTAGGTGTTGTAGTCCAAACAAAGCATCATTAAGTGGTGTGGTGTGGGACGTACCCTCCAGATACGTTTACTCAGTCTGTGCAAACCAGCTTCATCATCTTGTCCTTGACTCTGTCCAAGGTCCTGATTGGTTCCTGCTTTTGACAGCCTCGGCTGTGGTTTATTCTTCAACATGTCTTTTCTTTCATTCTCTTGGGAGAGGGAGGGAGAGGGGAGAGGGGAGAGAGAATGAGGAATCTGAGCTGTAGCGACCAGATGTCTTGAACTATCTGAAACACATCAGGGCAAGCGCCGGGTCAATCAAAGGGAAGCGCAGTATCTTTTCCGCTAGCTTGGCTGGATGCGATTGTCCGTTTGATTGCCCCCAAGCATCCATGTGTGAAAGAGGACATGCAAAGTCACAGCTATGAAAGGACCTAGATGGACGTGTTTGCCCATTCACATTAGAGCGGCAGCTGGAGTACAAAGACACCCACTGGGAACATTTTGACATTGGATGACCCCTGCAAAATTGAAGATGTTGCCCAGTTGCGTTGTCTTTTGCCTCTGTGAGGTCAGCTTTGCATAACGTGGTGTCTCCCACCATGTGTAATTGACTTCACCTATCATCCTTTATCAGTAGTGATGAGCTTTCATCTAACATTTCTGGAGAGCAGAAGGTCAGGGCATCTGCTGTCCAGTCACCTCTGACTGATGGGGATCCTAGGAAGGACCTATTCATAACTGCCTCGTGGCACAGTGGTTAAATGCCTGTACTGCAGGTAAAACTGTGCTCATGACCTGGGGTTCAATCCCAGGTAGCCGGCTCAAGGTTCACTCAGCCTTCCATCCTTCCGAAGTCGGTAAATTGAGTACCCAGCTTGCTGGGGGGGGCAATGTGTAGCCTGCATAATTAAACTGTAAATCACCCAGAGACTACTTGAAGGGTTATGGGGTGGTATATAAGCAGAACGCTTTGCTATTTGTCAAGAAAGAAAGAAAGAAAGAAAGAAAAAATAAAAAATAAAAAATGAAACAAAATAAAAAATGAAATGAATTTTTTTAAAAATATATTATTTCAAACAAAATGAAACAAAAAACCAAATGAAATGCCATGTTCGCATTTTGTGCCCATCTCTACACGACTCATGAAAGACACTTATGGCTCAGGGTCCGCTACTAGTACCGGATGTATTGCAAGGTGTACTTGAATGTGGTTTGTTATCTTTTAATCACCATGACAAAGCACTGCGTTGACAGTTCTCTAAACCTTGGTTCAAAAAAGAAACAAGGAAAAAAGTTCAGCTCCAGGCCAGTGTCGCCTTGCAGAGCTGCTCTACCTGGGCTTGGAGTACTTGGTGGAGGTTGGTGGGTGACCAGATCAGGGCACGCAAGTGAGGAAATCAAAGAGAACATGGCAAGTTGGGCCACTCATAATTGTTAAGAGGCTTGGTTGTAAGCAGCAGAGTAGAAAACACAATCTTCCAATGCAAAAATAGCTATCAGGGCAACACTCCTTATTGTTACCTGCAGAACTGAGCCGGAGAACTAATTTAAAAGCGACATAGATTCTGTATTTCAAAGACTGTCCAGGGAATAACGAGCAAGAAGCTAATCAAAAGATCACAACTTGCAATAAAAGAAAAGGAAAGGCGGGGGAGGCAGCTGTGCCGTGCAACGGCTGGAGAGCTTAGTACTTTAGAGACAAAGTTGGGAAATCTTTGTGCGTGTTTGTTGAAAAGCCCTACTAATGTCCCTTGGGCTTACACCTGGGCAAATGTGCACTGGAATCACAGAGCAACTTTTATCCATCTAGGTAAGAAGGTCTATACATTGTCTGCATTAATCAGAATGCAAAATGCAACTCTGGTCAGACTCCACCTGGAGTCCTGTGTCCAGTTCTGTGTACCTCAATTTAAAAAGGATGTTGACAACCTCGAGTGGGTGCAGAGGAGGGCAACCAGGGTGGTTGAGGGTCTGGAGGAAATGTCTTATGAGGAACGGCTTAGGGAACTGGGAATGTTTAGCCTCTCTAAAAGAAGGCTAAGGGGGAATATGATAGCTATGTTTAAATATTTGAAAGGATGTCACATTGAAGAGGGAACAGGTTTGTTTTCCATGGCTTCAGAGACTAGGACTCGGGGCAATGGTTTCGAACTCCAGGGAAAGAGATTCCATTTGAACATTAGGAAGAACTTCCTGACAGAGCTGTTCAGCAGTGGAATATGCTGACACAAAGGGTGGTGAAGTCTCCTTCTTTGGAGGTTTTTAAGCAGAGGCTGGAATGGCCATCTGTCGGGAGTCCTGTGATGGGGGTTCCTGCATGGCAGGGGTTTGGACTGGATGGCCCTTCATGTCTCTTCCAACTCTATGATTCTCTGATTCTATGATCAAATCTCCAAGGCAGTTTACGTCAAGACTGCTGGAGTGACGGTAAGAAAGGATTATAGTAGTTTTGGAATGAAATGAAATGATTCGTTAATGGCTCCCCTGGGCTCTAGAGGGGCATAGCATAGCTTCTTTGGGCTCTTCCCTGTAAGCCCCCCAAATCTGGAGAGGTTTGGGGTTTAGGGAGCTGAGTCATTAAACTGCAAAAGGGGTCCCCTAGGAAAAGAAATCATTTCTAATTGGACAAATTGTTTCACGCCTAGAGGGAAAATGGTGTTTTGTTTCGTATTGTAATGAAATGCATCCTACTGTTGACAGGGGCTGGACTCAGTGGCCCATAAGGTCCTTGCCAGCTCTGCAGTTCTAAGGGGATGCATATTGGGAAATGGTACAGAACATCAAACCGTCTAATATATGGGGGCGGGGGGTCATCAGGCTAATAATGTAGTGCACAACACAGATATTAACAGAATCACTTTTTAAAAATCCTTAATTAATCCTCCATTTCTATGGCTTTAAAAAGCATTTTCCTTTTAACTGTATACATAGTGCCACTATTTGTAAGATGTATGTCCCACTGAAGAGCTCCGTGTTAATTCAAACTCATTTGAATCTTGTCTCATGTGGTTATTAACGCCAGGGGAGCTGGTGTTGTTGCAAACCTCAATGGCATGAAATTGTTAAAGTTCAAACTTCAATTGAATTCTATTTAATTAAATGTCTGGGGAACAATCAGCTACACCCATTGGCCAGCCCTCTGACTGGTGTTGATGTCAAAGTTTATGCAAAGATTTGTGATTCTTACTCCTGTTATTGCTATTATTGTACTTCTTATTATGGAAATTAATTCTTCTTCTTTTTCTTGGTGTCTGTCCCACTTGGTGGTGGAGTCTGCTGTTCTGGTTTTTGCCTTCCACTTAGCACTGTCATGGGCCAGGGCTAGGTGAGCCCAGGACAACTTCATGCCATTGTCAAGGGCGTTCATCCACCGCTGTATTGGTTGTCCCCTTGGAATTATTAAGTATCCATTAGGGAAATTAATACTTGTATCAATTTATTGTCCTCCGATTCTCTGTTACAGGAATTACTGCTAGTTTTGTTTACATTTGCTCTCATATCTTGAAGTTGTGTCATGGCAACTGGCTTGACGAAGCTGTTTGGATGAGCAGCAAAACATTTCAGTCTCTCAAGAAAAGAAGTCCAGTTGCCATGACTCAACATCCCTAAACGGTTTAGGAGCTCGCTACTTGTCAGAGCACCTTCTCCCATTGAAAACCGCCCATAATACCTGATCCTCCCAGGCTAAGTGTTTGAGGGAACTAGTATGAGTGCCAAACACTGTGCTTGGATTTGTGGTTCCATTTGAACATTCGGAAGAACTTCATGACAGTTAGAGCTGTTCGGCAGTGGAATATGCTGCCACGGAGGGTGGTAGAGTCTCCTTCTTTGACAGTATTTAAGCAGAGGCTGGATGGCCATCTGTCGGGAGTACTGTGGTGGGGGTTCCTGCATGGCAGGGGGTTGGACTCGATGGCCCATGAGGTCTCTTCCAACTCTATAATTCTATGATTCTATGATTCTATGATTCTATTTTGATTGTTCGCCTGGAAATGCCCTCGCTTCCCCTGCCCCTTGCTTCATCCATTCTGATTCCTGTGTAGCACAGTGGCTCCTACGAGTTGGATGACCGGCTGCCATCCCCTTTGAATCTAATCTGGGAAGAAGGAAACAGCAGCAACCAAGAAAGAGAAGGACTTGCAACAGGATGAGAAGAAAACACTCAAGGTAGGGTGACAGTCATCCTCATTGTTTAACTGATGGGAAGGGGGACTGTCTTCCACCCATGCAACTTTCTGCATCTGCTTCAAAGAATCAAACGGACCAACAGCAGTGTGTTGTTAGTATGTGGAGCTCCCTACCACAGGAGGTGGTGATGGCATCTGCCCTGGATGCCTTCAAAAGGGGATTGGACAGATTCCTGGAGGAGAAGTCCATCACAGGTTACAAACCATGATGGAGATGTGTCATCTCCAGGCTTAAAACCAGGGGACTTCACGGGCCAGAGGCAGGGGAGTGGTATCAGGAGACAGAGATTTAGTCTCATGAGCTCCCAGATGCATTTGGTGGGGCCACTCAGAGATACAGGAAGCTGGACTAGATGGGCCTTTGGCATGATCCAGCTTGGCTCTTATGTTCTTATGTTTTTATGTTAATTAGCACTTCTATTCTCTGGCCTCTCCCTGTGTTGGAATGCAGCATCTCAGTAGATGGAGAACAGCTAGTTGAATTTGCATATTAAGACTACAGGCCTCAGTGAGAAATCGATGCTGTTGCCCTTCTGATCTCTCCAGAGCTAAGCTGGTTGTACCCATCAACAGAGCTTTACTGTCAATCACATCTCCCTGCCAAAACAAACAAACAAACAATACCAGTCATTTTTAGAAAAATAATGTTTGAATGATTGGGCCTGGTATTTTTGAAAAATAATAGCAACATGCGGGAGAAACTAAATCTAACCAATTTGTCCGTATACCATTTAAGATTCTGGTTTTGAATCCTCGTGTACTCAGTCAGGTTCCTTCTAAATTAAAGTTGCCACTTCACTTCCCCTCTAGAGATCATCCTCCACTCTACCACCCTTAGGGCAAAAGCAAGAATACAAATTGTTCCCACTAAGCTAGGAAACGCTATACTACTGATTTTGAGTGAAACAGAGAGGGTGTATTATTTCCCAGTTTCTTTCCAAAGAATTTACCAAAATGCATATTATATACAGTACAGATCTTGTGTGTGTTGGGACGTGGGGTACAATCAATTCATGGAACGTGGACCATCAGTCAGTGATAGGCAGGGGTGCCCATTACATGGGTCTTTGTGGACCCACCTCCTTTTGTTACTGTTGTTATATGCTGCACTTTACAGGACTCATTCAAGTCGCAGAAGTGATTTGAATTCACCACCATGAGTCGTCTACAGCCAGACTAAACTCCTGAGTGTATCATTCAAGGCTCAGAAGTGATTTGGATTCAGCACCGTGGATAGCTCCTCAGAGCACAGAATAAAATCCGGAGCGGATTCACCACACCCTTGAAATGGATGCTGCTGCCAGCAGTGGCACCAATCAAGATGCCAATTGAGCATCACAGCCGTTCTTTTTTCAGTCCAATCCACTCTTGAGGATGAGGTGGAGATAGGAGCCATGTGTGATACTTTGATCTCAAGGGAAGAGAGGTGTGATTTGTAATGTCAAGAAACAAACAAATGAATAAAGATCAGAAGGACCAACTGGCACTCAACTGTAAGCTAGGGGAGAAACCCAAAACGGTACACTCCAGGACTCTCCAGTCTGATATGGAGGCAAGTTCAGGGCTTTGCAATGTATCAGGAATGTAGTACTACTTAAGTTACACCCCATCTGATTCAACACGTGCCCTGGATCTGAGCCTATAAAATTCCCATTGATCTTCATTGGAAAACCAAAATGGCGTTAACCGTTTGGATTTTGTACTGACACACAAAACATCTGCTGATGTAAGAGACCCTAAAGAAGGACAGAAGACTGCCAATGTTCAGAAGTTTGCATAGCAAGCACCTTGGGATTCCATTTTAAAAAGAAAGCCCTAGAGCAAGTTCATCCGAGCTGTAATCAAAATATAATAATGCGACCATTGGCCATGTGCTGCTCTGGAACAGCATTTTGCAAATCTCTTGTACCATCTGCCCACTGATAGGGCCCTTCTTTAACTCGTTTCAGTCAATGATGGGGAACATGATTTGTCAAAGAGAGTGTTTTCCCCAGAAACATGACGCTTGGGTTGCAAATGCGAACCCTGGAAGAAGAAAAATTAAACACTTATTGAAATACCTCGTGCAAAATGCACTTGCTGGCCTTAGTGAGGAAGCAGATCAATACGCCACATTTGTCCTGAATAGCAAATGGTCCCTACAGGGTTGTCCTGGCGGAGCGCTCTATAGCATGAGCGCTGGTAGCTTTGTCCCCATTTATGAGGTTGATTGTGTATTTATTCCTCCATGCTGGGCTTGCCTCATTGTGCTCTGCTTTGAAACAGACGGGCAGCTGGTGGAGATGAATTATGGTCTCCGTTGGCCACCAAAAGCAGATTCCCAAAGCCAGATCACAGCCAGATTTTTCTTGAAATGGGGGGAAGAGGGGAGGGGAGAGAGGAGAAGCCATCATTGTTTTCCCCCCATCGCAGACTGGAAGGCTCTTGCCTTGCCCTGTAAATAAAAATTGATATTATTTCATCTAGCTTCTATTTTCTCCTGATCAAAATGTGATTATGTCTAATGCTGGCCTGTCCGGCGTGCCGAAGTTATACGAGATGTGAAAGCTTATTGATATATTCAATTACTAGATGCAGTTCCATTGTCTGGCAAGCACAGAGGCTCAGTTATCTGTTCTTTAGGGCTGTTCATTTCTGGCTAACAAAGTCATAACTCCCACAATTATCTGCCTGATGGATGGGAAACAGAAATATCTCGGGAGGCCAACGTGGTTATCAGGCCCTCTCCGTCATGCAAAATGGCCTTATATTTAATGAGATTAGGAGAGTGAGGGTAAGGGGGAGGACAGAAGGGGGAGGAAGTAGCACCCTAATATAATATTTAAATCACGGGTGTTCTGCCTTCTAAGCACTGTACACACAGCTCTGCTTTTTGATCTTACTAAATGATCTCCTGAGACAAAAAAAACTCCATGGAAAAAGACAGGGATCAGCTGGGAATTTAATCCAGATCAACTGGAAGTTGTAGTCCAAATAAAATACTGGCCTGCTTTAGATGGCCAAACACAGAGACATTGGTAAAACAATGAGTAACTCACTGACCAACCAAACATAGTTGGACTATATACCTGTATATGTACAACAATGGGTGCCTTCATCCTGTTTTATTTATTTATTTAATAATTTATTTGACTTTTATAGTTTACATCATAGAATAACAAAATAACAAAGTAACACATTTATAGAATTATAGGGTTGGAAGAGACCTCAAGGGCCATCCAGTCCAACCCCTTGCCATGCAGGAACCCCCATCACAGTATTTCCGACAGATGGCCAACCAGCCTCTGCTTAAAGACCTCCACAGAAGGAGACTCCACCACCCTCCATGGCAGCATCTGGAGCACGGCCTTCATTAGAGGATGTATGGCATTCTTTGGCTTTTGCTTTCTGTGTCAATGATTTTAAAAAGAGGAAACTTACTGGGAATCATAGGCTTGCTCTATAGTAGACTCTATGGAGGGTGCCTCTATAAATATGGTGTCTTCCAGGAATTCATAGAATCACAGAATCATAGAGTTGGAAGATACCTCAAGGGCCATCTAGTCCAACACCCTACCATGCAAGAACCCCCATCACAGTATCCCCGACAGATGGCCGTCCAGCCTTTGCTTAAAAACCTCCCAAGAAGGAGACTCCACCACCCTCCTTTGTGGCAGCATCTTCCATTGCCGAACAGCTCTAACCATCAGGAAGTTCTTCCTAATGTTTAAATTGAATCTCTTTTCCTATAGTTTGAGACCATTGTTCCGAGTCCTGGTCTGTAAAGCCATGGAAAACAAACCTGTTCCCTCTTCAATGTGACATCTTTTCAAATGTTTAAACATAGCTATCATATCCCCTCTCAGCCTTCCTCTTGTAAGGCTAAAACAAAAACAAAATACAAAAACAAAATGCAAACAACATAATATAAACAAAATATACATAAATCAACAATAAACTTAAATAAAACTAAAATGAATGTAAAAATAGTTCGGTGATTGCTAAATAAAAAAACATGAAAAAAGAAGATAAGTAGTGAAAAGAATAGGGTCTTACTAGATGTTTTGGAAATCAGAACTACAGCTTCTGGACTACAGCTCCCATCAGCTCCAGAGAGCACAGCCATTGTTGGGAGCTATGGTTCAAAATATCTGCCATGTCCAACACCACTTGCCCAAGTATATATGGTTGTCTCAGTCGGGTTTCCACCAATATGCAGAAGGGTGGAAGCACAGGTAAAACACTCTACAAAGAGACTCCTATTCTAATCTCATCATCATCACCATAATCATCATTTTAAAGCTGCATAACTGACAGGGACGCTATGGACCATCAACTCTGGCCCCATCAAGGAGGCACAGTGAGGACTAGAACACCCAGCTTCTGGCTCTGCACCCAGAGACCCAAAGCACTCAATGTTGTCCTTGTCATGCTCTGATTGCTCTTTTTTTTTTTTTTGAGTCATGTTAATAAAATCTGGGCACTGGGAATCTCAGGGAGGACAAACCATACAGTCGGGCAGAATTAACGAGAAGCGGTGATGAAACTGAGCTGAAACTGGATTTGCTGAAGTCCCATCCCATCCAATTTTCTCAGATAAACCTTAATTCCAGAGAGAGAATAAGAATGGAGTTCAAACAAAAATGTCTGTGAAGATTCTCAGTCACCCTGGTGAGGTTATCCCGAGGTTGAGTCATGAGATCGAAACGTTTCGCTACTCATCCAAGTAGCTTTGTCACGGGAGAAGCTACTTGGATGAGTAGCTGAACACTTCAGTGGCACAAGACAAGAAGCCAAGTTGGCATGACTCCACATCTGGAGTTCAAATGTAGGAGCAACGGAACAAAGAAAATGCCACTCATACATCCGTACCGGAATTGAGATGGTTGGACGGTGTCATCGATGCAACCAATATGGATTTGACCAAACTCCGGGAGGCAGTGGAAGATAGGAAGGCCTGGCGAGCTCCATGGGGTCACGAAGAGTCGGACACGACAGAACGACTGAACAACAACAACAACAAATTTTTAGACCATTTTGGAAATGAACGAATATAAGGGGCCCGATGTGTTTTGCTGTCTGACCTTTGTGGTGTAATGAGTATTTAAATATCTACAGGGAAAGCACTGAGCTGCCCCGATAAGCGACAGCCTGCCTTTGTGTTTCTTGTGAAGCTTTGGGGAAACAGAGCTAAGTGTCACACATCCCGTTCAGAACCAGCCAAAGATCTCACTATGTCCCCTCTGGTTCCATTTCATCACCTTCGTGTTAATCATAGGAGATATTGGATCTCTTCCACAAGACACCAGAGGTCGTCTGGGAGCAATTAAGATCATTTAACGACATTCCCTCCCCCCATCACCCTTCTAACTCTTCATAGCAAATCGCCTGCAATACTGGTGACATTTAACTCCATTTTCCTCGCACTCCCGGAAGGCAGGAATGGCAGAAGTCTACGCTCATAACTGGTGGCCATCACCTTTTCATGCCTCAGCTTCAGCTCTGTGCTGTTTTTCCTTGTGTACAGCAGGATTTATTTCATATTTGGACTGTAGAATAATGGCATCAGAAGACGACTATGAGGACATCAAGTCCAATCCCCTGCTCAAGACAAGAATCTAAAGCAGGGGTGTCCAAACTTCACCCCTCCGGATGTTTTGGGCCACAACTCCCACAATTCCAAGCCTGCATTGCCAATGACAAATGACTGTGGGAGTTGTGGTCCAAAACATCTGGAGGGGTGAGGTTTGGACACCAGGGATCTAAAGCAAAGCAGATCTGACGAGAGGGTTGTTCTATTTTCTCTTGAATGCCTCCAGTGTTCTAAGGTTCCATTGTTGTACTGCTCTAACAGTTAAGATGTTTTTCCTGACATTCAGTTGAAATATAACTTGCTGTAGCTTGGTTCCATTGTTGTGTGTCCTGCATTCTGGGTTGACGGATAAAAGATCCTGCTCCTTCTCTGCATGACTGCCTTTCAAGTATTTGAAAAGTGCTATCTTGTCTCCCCTCAGTCTCTTTTTCTTAAGGCTCAAAACACCCATTTCATTCAGTCTTTGCTCCTAGCACTTGGTTTCCAGTCCCCTGGTCATCTTTGTTGGACTCCTCCAAACACAGTACTCTCGATGTGGCCTAACCAGTGCTGAATAGAAGGGTGCTTTGCCACCCAGGGTTACCATGCATTCATCCAGCCCCGTGTGATTACTGTAGCAGGTTTTGCACATGTAAATATCAAACAACATCTAGAGCAGTGGTTCTCAACCTGTGGGTCCCCAGATGTTCCTCAACCTACAACTCCCAGAAGCCTCCACCACTCACTGTGCTGGAAGGGATTTCCGGGAACTGCACTCCAGGAACATCTGGGGTCCACTAATCTAGAAGGACAAGCATTTCACAGGTTCTGGAGATAATACTTCTGTTAATGGAGCCTAAAACAGCATTGGCATTCTTGCAGCCATTTCATGCTGTTGGCTCCTCTTCAGCTTGGGGACTACAAAAATTCCCAGGATCCTTCCTGCTGGGTTTTTCAGTAGCTGGGTTACAGGTTGGGGGAGACTGTATTTTTGAAGGATAGATTAATTACTTCCTGGTCTGCATAGAAGCCAAAAGAAATCCAGAGCACAGCAGAAGCATGGGGTGACCAATTCTGAACAAGGTTGACTTCAGTTCAATATATGGGCTTCCTGGAGCAGTGCCAATCATCTTGACAACTTACTGTTCGTCATAGGAAACTATCTTTCAATGAAGGTTGGCCAACTGGATTTGGCAGGGGCGGCGAATCAACGTTGAGTTTGAACACAGGTTTTAAAGGCACTATCCTAGTGGCTGAGCCGATCTTGGGGATAGAGTTCAGCACCTTGGAGAGTTCTTGTAAAGTTGTAAAGTTGAAAGTAAAATCTAGAGCAGAGATATAGCCCTACAGGCTCGAAAGCCAGCCCCTGCTCTTGTCACCCCTGTTGCTCTCCACCATCTTGTCCACTGCTCTGAATGTCCTGTGTCTGACTTCAGAAGTTAAGCAAACTCAGCCCTAGTTAGTCCTTGGATGGGAGAAAAAAAAAGGTAAGAGCATGAATCTTCACAGCTTTGGTTGAAGCCCAGGAGAGCTGATCTAGTCAGATTTGGTGGCACTGTCTATATTGTCCAAGGATTTGAATGAGTATAAGGTAACATCTCCTTCCACCTGCAACGACTGATAATCTTTCCATGCTGCCTAATGGGAGAGCCGTTCCTAGTCACGGCTGTCTCTTAACCTTACTGATTTCCAATCTTGCCCGTAACCATTTTCTTCCGTTTGTGCATATATTTTGCCTTTCCCCACTGGCAAAGCTAAACCACAAAACAAGCCCTTTCAGATTAGCATAATTAAAGTATCAGAGATAAATCCCTGGACGGCGTTTTGGAAATCTAGACATCTACATCTCTTTCCATGTTCTTGATTTTTTTTACATATAGGAAAAAAAAGTTCTCCCACTAATAACTATTAATCTCTCTTGACTTACACTAAATTTAACATCTCAATAGCTGTTTTCCTTTTGCTCCGGATGCTGTCATATTCCTCCAAGGGAATTGGGTCTTGAGATTTTCCCTCCATATTTACTTGCTAAGTGCAAGTTATTATGTGAAGTGGAATTACTTGTGACATTTTCCAAAGCTATGAATAATTACGTGCCACTGGAACGTGACTAAATTATTACACTGCCATGACATTTCAATCTGTGCAACAAATAAAATCAACCCTCTCCCCACACACACCCTGGCAACAATAACAACAATGAAAATACTCCACAAAATGTAGTTCCTTAGCACACCCATTGGGAGGGAGGAAGAGACTTCTATTAACCAGAAGTTTGTGAAACGCGTTTCTGATGGCTTGTAGTGGAAAGGACAGGAATTTGGTTGAGGAGATCTGGGTATGAATGCCTGACCCTCTGTGAAATTTTGAGGGTGACACAAAGCCTCCCAACTATCACACTGATTCTGTGTAACCTGCATTGGTTACCAGTTGCTGCCCGAACCCAGTTCAAAGCGCTTGTTCGACATTTCGCGGTTCTTTTACTGCAGTCCTAGTATATCGTGGGACCGCAGTATACGAAATGCAAGGCTCCTTGGGGCAAGTTGCTTGGGCCTGTTTGAGGCCTCCTGCACTTGCCCCAGGCCATTGTGCTGCCCCAAACAGGCCTCCGACAGGCTTCCCGGTCTGTCGAAGACCCCAGAAGTGGTTTCTGGTGAACCAGAAGTGACTTCTGGATCACTGGAAACCACTTATGGGGTGTCTGACGGCCTGAGAAGCCCACTGGAGGTCTGTTCAAAGCAGCACCAGGCCTCAGGTAAATGTAGAAGCCTCCAGAGTGGGGGGGCCCAGTTCCAACTCAGCCCAGCATCTGCATATCATGGATTTTCAATTATTGCGGGTTGGGTCGGGTCCCTAATCCCCTTAATAGGTGGGAGATTATTGTATAAAGCTCCAAACGGCATAGGACCTGGACACCTGAAGGATTGCCTCTTTCCATATGAACCTACCTGGAAATTAAGATCTAGCCAGGAGGCCATCCTGAAAAAGCCATCCCTCAAGGAGGCGAAAGTGATGGCTTGTAGGTATAGGGACTTTTCAGCAGGCTACAAAAGGCCTTCTCAAGTGAGATGCACCTGGCACCAACATTTTGGCACCAAGTAAAAACCTTTCTGTTCCCGAAGTTTTTTAACTGACATAACATAGATTGTGGGTCCTGATGGCAATTTTAGTGGTTTGTATTTAAATGTTTTTATTGTTTTTAATTGTCCATTGACATTTTTGTTTTCATTGTTTTAAGTGTTCATTTTAATTGTAAGCTGCCCTAAGACCTTTGGGTAGTGGGCAGCATAAATAAATAAATCCCCTAGGTATGAGGATTTACCTCAACAGAGGACCTCTGGTCAGTTAGGCACAGACTAACATGGCAGGATTTTTAAATGGATGGCTCTGCCTTACTGCTTTGAGTCTGTGAAGATTCTGTCATCCAGGTGACTTTATCTGGAAGTTGAGTCATGGAAACTGGACTTCTTTTCTTGAGAGACTGAAACATCTCGCTGCTCATCCAAACAGCTCTGTCAGTCTGAGGAAACATTTTGATTTCACAAGAAAAGAAGTCCAGTTGCCAAGACTCAACCTCCAGATAACCTCACTTGGATGACTGAGAATCTTCACGGACATACCCAAAGCTATTCTAAAGAGATAAGCTGTGTGCACTATGAACCATTGGCTTAAATTCCTAAAGCCAGAGCATGTTCTATGCCCTGGGCCATGACTCCCATCTATTTTTTTCCTTGCAGGATAACTTGCAGCAGATGGTATTTGTTATTGTTCATTATGTGATTGAAATATTGTAATTTTCTCTTCTTTATGGTCTGAGAATTTCTAGCTGTGTATTCATAAGCTGTAACACGGCCATGTTAGTGACTCTGGCTGTCCAAGGTATATTCAGAATTTGTCTGTATTACATTACTTTGCTTTTTAGAAAATATTCTTGTAAATGGCAGGAAGCCAACTTCTTATTGGAAGTAGTCTCTCTCTCTCTCTCTCTCTCTCTCTCTCTCTCTCTCTCTGTATCTCTGTGTGTGTGTTTGAAATTGCACAGAGAACTATTAAAATTGTGTTAAATAATACAGGGGGCTTAGAGAGCCACCGAAGACCAAGAGCTTTGAAAGCATTATTCCTCAGGGCATGTTTCCTCTATTCCAAACAACAACAACAAGAAGAACAAGAAGAACAAGAGGAAGAACAAGAGGAAGAACGAGAACGAGAATGAGAACGAGAACGAGAATGAGAAGAAGAAGAAGAAGAAGAAGAAGAAGAAGAAGAAGAACAATAATAATAATAATGTAACATTCTTCCACCCTGTTATCACTAAAAAGTAAATAAATATTTGAAGGCCTCCAAGTAACCTTGACCTGGGCCATTTTTAAAGTTGGAAATTCAGCCCAGGTATGTCCTGGCATTCCCCACAGCAATGTCACAATACCCATTGAGAAGCACAAAAGGATCAACATGATCCCTGTGGTTCACTTGAAGGAGAACATCAGGTGGTAGATGTCCATGTGGGCCGGGGGGGGCAAGAGTCACCAGCCATGGCCACAAAATTAACATTTGAAACGCGTCTTTCTACCCTGCTGAAGCTTCCAGCATTCCTCTGCATTGAGCTGCAATTCCATCTTCACTTAAAAACCAGAGCCACCAAAGGCCTCAGCAAAAAAAACCACATTTTCTCACATCCCAGCAAACCTGTATTTATAAGGGAGTTCTGAATCTATCAACTCGGGTTACAGAATCCATTTGGAAAGAGATTTTTAAAAAGAGAGTGAGTGTCAAAACATCCCCGCTATATCGAGTGAAGATGTGCGGCACTGCAGAGGTCACCCTTCGCTTCAGCCATGAGATCACAGCAAATGGGAAATGGAAGTGGACTAATTTGTTTTCCCTGCCTCGGCTAAACTTTTTGATGCTCCAGACTAGAGATGGGCACGACTCAAAAAATGGTGTGTCGTTTAGAGGGTCCGTTTTGGTTCATTTTCGTTTTTCATGAATTTTTGCAAAAAAAATCGTTTTCGTTTCATTATGTAATGAAACAAAAAAATGAAAATGAAAATGAAAAATTGCTGTTTCGTTAGCATTCATTACAGTTCAATGTATTTGCCGCAACGAAAATGAAACACACGACAAAATTTCTGGTGTTTCGGTTCATTTCGTTTTATTTTGGAGACAAAATTCGTTTTTTGTTTTGTTATGTAACGAAACAAAAAAATGAAAACAAAAATGAAAAATTCCTCTTTTCGTGCCCATCTCTACTCCAGACTTAAAAGTGTGCAGACCACTCATCGAGCGTTAAAGGTCAGAGGCGATAGACACGGACCTCACCAGCATATCGACAAAGATGACATTAAGATGCTCTATGGTGCAGAATAAACTAGGATCTTGGCTAACATCATCATCATCATCATCATCATCATGACCAACCACCACCACCACCACCACCACCAAGAACAGAGACTCCCTGACATTTTGTGATAGACAAGACTTCATGTTATCCATCTTTCTGGTTTCCCAGGATTGATCGGTTCCTTCCTTAGACACTTCCCACAACACCACCTTCTCTTTCTCCATCATCTGTACCAGCTGCCCTGCTCTGCCATTTGCCTCTGTCAGTTTTCCCAGGAAGCGCTCAGTCAGAACAGACCATTATAGTTGCTGGAGATTTAATCCTTGCCTGTCTCATTATCAGGCATGAGAAACGGGGCTTGGTATTTTTTTTTCCTTCACACCTACAAAAGAACAATATAGTGTTCTGTCTACCTAATGGGAGTGCTTGCATAAGCGAGAATTCTTTTCTTTGCTTAAATACAGTGAAAAGAATTAATAAGACCAATTATGCAAGACATCCGTATACCTTGGAGGTTAAAAATGGAAGCTTACTGCAAACCATCAGGCACATTTCTTTTCAAAAGGAAGTTAGGCCGATCCAAGTTCTGGAGCCTGTCAGCTGGCCCTTCTCTGTAGCATCATTTAGGTTTTGATAATGTTTGAACCAGGCAGGTGGGACTTCCACAATGCAGAAATGTGGCATTGTAGTAAAAATCTAAAATGCAACTTCCTAAGGAATTCATCTTCTCCTTCCTCTGAAGATGTCGTTTTCAGTATGAACTTCACATCTGTGGAAGCTAGTGGCCCTCGGTCCTGTGAAGAAAAACAAAAGGAATGGATAATAGTTTTTGATGAAATAAAAGAAATTACAGGGATTGATATAGAAAGATGTCCAAAGATAGCATTGGTAAACATAGTTAAAAATTGTGAAATAGAAAAAGAGGTAAAGGATTTGATTATAATTACTAGAGATGGGCATGAAACAAAAAAATGGTGATTCGGTTTTTCGTTTGTCGTTGAGAGGTCTGTTTCGGTTCATTTCTGTTTGTCATGAAATTTTGGAAAATTTTCGTTACCGTTTTTCGTTTTTTCGTTTGTTGTTTCTACCCGCTTTTTGCACGATTTTTAAAGCATTTCCGTGCGCAGGCATCCCCCAACACCCCAGACCAGAGGGAAAACACTTAAAAAAATGGCTGCTGGCAGAGACACAGTATAGACTAGGTATGCATGGAGGCTGCAAAGGCAGCGGTGGGCGTTGCCCAGGGTGCAAGGCAGCCGCAGAGTGACTGCACTGCGGGGCAAGGGAGGGTACTCACCGAGAGGTACGCAGCATGCATGCACACAGGGAGGCTGTAGGACTGAAGCTAGACTCGCAGAGACAGCAATCCCACCCTAACTCCCACCAGAGACTGCAAGGAGAACGAGGGCTGCCAGACCTTTTTATGCCCTGCCGTCTGTGGCTGCCAGACCTGCCCGCCCAGTCTGCAACCTGGGCATGCTATTGGTTGAACATGATCCCATCACATGGCTTGCCTCCATTTTGTGGCTGGTGCGACATCCATTTTAAAGGGAAAAGAAAAATACATTGCGATGGGAGGAGACAAAAACAAACATTTTAAGGACCCCAACCCCCCTGGTAGGTATTATCAGACAATATAAATAATTATCGCTGCATTTTTATTTATGTTTTTTAACATTTAAAACAGCTCATTTCATTGCGCGTCGCCATTAACGGAAACGAAACGCAATGACCACAATTTTCGTGGTTCTGTTCGTTTCGTTGCATTTTCATCACAATTTTTGTTTGTCGTTTCATTACGTAAAGGAAATGACAAACGGTAGCGGAAACGAAAAAATGTTCGTTCTGTGCCCATCTCTAATAATTACGGTAACATTTGCAAGATTAATAATAGCAAAAAAATTGGAAAGATAATAAGAAATTGAGTCTAGAGAAATGGTATGATGAAATTGGGAGTTTAGCCATTAATGATAAACTGACCTGCAAATTGAAATTTTAAAAAGGGATGGTAAAAGAGAATGCTTTTAATCAAATTTGGTATACATTTCTGGATCATGTATTTCTAAAACATAAAGGTCATTTTCCATCTGAAGAATCAATCCGGTTTTGGAAGGAGACAGGTTGTTAGATAAAATATGAATTGTAGTGAATAAAATGTTATATAATGCTATATATTGTTATATAATCCTGAGGGTGGAGGATAATTGAGCACAATGTGTTGTGGGGGATTTATGTGTTGTTTAAATGTTTAATTAATATTTTTTTTTTAAAAAAAGGAAGCTAGTGGCCCCGATTTTAGCCAAAACAGTGAACCCCGTCCAGTTTTTAGCCCAAACTCTAAAAACAGCTCGGCAAGTTGTGAAACCTTGACTCCAATATAGGTTCAGAATGCCTTGAAAGTTCAGAGCAAAACTGGGGGTGGACTCGCTGCCATCATCGAAGGGGGCTTTATCAGCCTCCACCCTGTTCAAAATGTTTAGCCAAGAACATACATCATTCAAACAAAAGGGAACCCGAGGTGGCACCAGGGGAGCTTTAGCTCAAGCTGAGAGCTCTCCTTGAAACTTCTGCAGTGTCCGGATGAACACAACGCACCCTGAAACTCTTCCCAGTTGGCCTGATGCTTGAACAGACACTTTTGCCATACATTATTGATCAAGCCCCTTTCCTGAAGTCACATCATTTTGGTGGCACTCAATGTCCTTTGGATCGAGGTGACAGCTACTCCAGAAGCCCTCACGGCATGTCACGCAATGGACAAAGTCAAAGAACGTGAGATGGCATGCGAGGGACTTTAAAGGTGACAAAAACAGTGCCTGGGACCTCAGAGATGGACCCTTTGAGGCACAGAAGCAAAACTGGTATATAATGAGAGTCCTATTTTAAAATAGCCCACATTTCAGGAAAGTAGGTGCATCCCAACGTCTCCTTGTTGACATTTCTCAAAAGGCATCGGGAAATTCACAGCTACATCTCTTGTCGACCTCACCCGCGAAGCTGATAACTTGTTAACATTCCCTGCCCGACAATCCCTTTTCTCGTCCCATAAAGGTCATGTCGTTTTCAGTATGAACTTAAGCACAGAGAAATTGGGCAGCCCACAGGGAACCTTCTCTGAAAGATTTTAACCTGGCTCATTGTCAACACAGTCATATGGATTGATGCTTGCCAGTCCCCTTGTTCAGTTAACCCTCCGCCTATAGCCACAGATGTGAGGAAAGGGTTAGTGAAGACTAGAATGAGCTGGTAGAATCACACCATAATGGAGTTGAAAGGGGTTTGCTCAGGACAGGAATAAAAATATATCTGAAAGATATCTGGAAGTTGAGTCATGGCTCAAAAAGAAGTCCAGTAGCCATGACTCAACTTCCAGATAAACTCACCTGGATGACTGAGAATCTTCACAGACATATTGCTTCT
>JAHTLZ010000054.1:8832100-8853619 GCA_023846285.1 Phrynocephalus versicolor
CTAAGATGTTTTATTCCAATATCCAGCCTACATCTGCACTCTGGAATGGCTAAGAACTGATGATACACTTCCTGAGTATGACTACTTGTCAAGTCTTTGAAAAGTGCTATCATATCTCTATTCAGTATTCTTTTGTAAAGGCTAAACATGAATTCCCCCACCCCAGTCTTTCCTTGTAAAACTTCTGTTTTAGATGCCACCCTGAGAGTAAACAGGCCTCTTTTCCCAATACCATGCATGAAATATGTTACATAACATTCTCTATCTGCTGATTTGATTTGTTGACCAACAAGCTGGAGAATAATTTTTAGGACAAGGAATGCTTGATTCTCTTGCATCAAAATGTTACACGCTGAACACATTTGCATTTTTGACATGGTCTCTCCTGTGGCTACTTTAGAGTCAATTCCCATGAAGAAATCAATTCCATCTGAATTGATATAGGACTTCAGGAGGGATCCTCCCTCAATCCAGAGCAATATGTGCTCCATCTGATTGGATTCATGCCCTGATTCAAAACTGATTCATAAACCTCCCTTTGACATGTCTTAGAAATCTAAAATCTCATTAACTTATGTGTTTCTTTGCACAAGGATGTCCAGGAAATCTGGAGCCACAAGACATTCCAAAGAGACATTGCAAAATTTTGAATGCCTCAGTTCAGAGGTTCACATTAGAGATGGGCACAAATAAAAAAAAAGTGGCATTTCGTTTGTTGTTTGTCGTTTGGAGGGTCCATTTCGGTTCATTTCCGTTTTTTGTGAATTTTTGCAAAAAAATCGTTTTCGTTTTCGTTCGTTTCGTTACCATTTCATTACCATTTATTTCATTTTTTGTGATTTTTTTTTTTTAGGATTTTAAGCAATTCACTCATATTGCAGGAACGGAAATGAAACGCAGGACAAAATTTCCGGTGTTTCTGTTCGTTTCATTTCATTTTAGAGACAAAATTCGTTTGTCGTTTCATTACGTAATGAAACAAAAAAACAAAAACGGAAACGAAAAATTGTTCGTTTCGTGCCTATCTCTAGTTCACATCATGCAGAACCCTTTAAACAAACAACACACACACACACACACACACACACATCTGAAACCATATTAATCCATCCAATTCCATAAAAATTGTGTTTCACTTCAGTCCCAAACTCATACAAAATGACCCAAATATATTTGCTTCCAATACCAACTTGCACACAGCACTCATAATTCCATACTTCAGGTGGCAGAATTTTAGCACGTAGCTTTGGGTGCCAGAGGGATATCAAAATCCAGGCTTCAAGGCAAGATCTCGCCCTCCTGAGGTTCCTCTCTATCTTTCTGGCCTTCTTTAAATGGTCAGCATGACTCCTTAGAGCACCTTCGGCATGCCAGATGGTTTGGACCACAACTCCCACATCCCTTGGCAATACAGGCTTGGGGTTCTGGGAGTTGTGGTCGAAAACATCTGGAGTGCCGAAGGTTCACCACCTGTGCCCTACAGGAAAACACAGGCTTAAGTTTGCAAGAACGGAGCATGGCTATAGCGGACTTTGTGGAGGCCGGTCATTCATAGGGTGTCCATCAGTTGAGAGTCTCTTGGCAGCCAGGGCTGGTGCTAGGGTTTTTTTTTTTGGGGGGGGGGCTAGGTGAGGGGCGGGTGGGCGGGCGGGCGGCAGGTGGGCAGGGCAGGGGCCAACGGGGGGTGAGGTGCGGTGGCGGCGGGGGGTGGCAATGGGCGTGGGGCAGCGGTGGGCGGGGGATGGTGACTGGTGCAGGGGCAGATGGTGACAGGCACGGGGGGGGCAGCGAAGGGCCGGGGTTGGCGGGCGGCGGATGAGGCAGATGGTGACGGGTGCGAGGGGGCGGCAATGGGAGCGGGGGGGCGGGGCAGGGGTTGGCGGGTCGGCAGGGCAGCGGCGGATGGCAGCAAACAGCGACGGGCGCGGGGGAGGACGGCGACGGGCATGGGGGGGTAGTTAGCGATGGGCGTGGGGGGCGGTAGGCGGGCGGCAACGGGCAGCTGGCAGGTGGTGGGGGGACAGACGGTGGTGGCCAGCAGCGGGGGGGCAACAGGCTGGCCAGCACCCTCTCTCCATTTTGACACCCTAGGCAACTGCCTAGTTCGCCTTAATGGACGTGCCAGCCCTGTTGGCAGCATGTTCATTTCAATGGAAAAACAACAGTTTTGTTTCATCTGTCTCAAAATGCTGCTTCATCGTTTCATTTTGTTTTGTTTCGCTGTGTTACATAATGAAACGATGAAACAGCATTTCATTTTTCATTTCATGCCCATCCCTATTGATTAGGAATTCTGGGACACCGAGTCCAAAACATTAGAAGACCCAGGGTTACAAAGCCGGCCTTGAAGGAGGAGGCAAGGAGTTCTCCCAGCAACTTGGGTGGCTGCTTCATAAGTGCCTCACAAGGAGGGGAAATTTGCAAACAAAACAATCTCCAGGCGAGCGAGCAACACAATTGGCATTAAAAATTTGTCTCCTTGGTGCAATAAAGCCCAACATCACCCAACCACACCGGTTTATATTTCTCTTTGTCTCTCTCCCACCTCCCTCCCAGTTTCCTCCAGATATTTCACTTTGGATTGCCTATAATTTAAATCTCTCCCTAAACCGGAACGGCTGTAATAGGAGGCGTTAAAAATGCTGCACACATTTTGGTTAGCACTACAGGATTAAATGGCTCTCCCTGGTATACAAGCGGCAGGAAGATTTAATTCTTCCCATCAGAGCTGTTGAGTCACTCCCTCAAGTCCCGAATGCCCTGCCTTTCATTTCATTTCTCCTTCCTCCAGAAACCTGGTCGGCGTATTTGGCTTCCGCCTCAAACCGATTTTTTGAAGGCTGCGATTTGTCTCGCACAATTAAGAGCACCTGTAGCGGCATCCATGCTTGGCCTGGAAACCCATCTTGATTTCTTCAGAGGTTCTCAGGCCAATTTCAATTAGCCTCAGATGTACCGTGAGGGGAGGGGAGAGTTGTGTTGAGTTTTGAGTCTCCAGAAACAACTCAGAATGGATCGTCTGATACCGCAGGAAATTTTCCATGATGTTACTGCGGTTCTAGGCTGTCTGGTTGTCCCTGACTTATGGCAGCCCTATGAATAAACAAGCTTCAAGGCATCCCATTCTCAGTGCCCGTGGCTTCTTTCAAGGAGTCAATACATCTCACATTTTGTCTTCCTCCTTTCCCGCTGCCTTTTACATTTCTACTGATTAACTAAAGATGTGCATTTAGATTAAATCTATTTTGTGCCCCTCCTCCCTCATCTAGGGGATGAGAGGCCAAGCCCTATGAGGAAAGATTGAAAGGACTGGGTATGCTTAGCCCTAAGGAGGGGGGGAAAGAATTAAGTGCAATAAGAGAGCACTTTTCAGATACATACAGGAACATAAGGATTTGTTCTCAATCATCCCAGAGTGCAGATTTTAATTAACTATCAGAGGGGGAAACTCTTCAGTGTTTGAGCAGTATGAAAATGGAACCAAATATCTTAGGAAGTGGTGAACTCTCCTACGCTGGAGGCATTTAAGAGAAAATTGGAGAACTATATGTCAGATATGCTTTGATTTGGATTCCTTCACTGAACAGGGGGCTGGGGTTGATGGCCTTGAAAGCCCCTTCCAATTCAGTTATTCACTTTATTCATTTATTTAATTTTATATTTGTATACCGCAGCCGATTTTTTTTCAAAGGGAACTCTGGGTGGTTTACCATAAAGCAACATAAGAGAAAACCAGAAAAATATAATAAAATTAACAAACAACAGTGCAAACAAACAGACACCCGGCAAGTGGCACAGACTCCTAAACAAAACAAGCAGCAACCATGGTTCCATGAGCCTAGCCCGTGCTAGAATAAGGGCACACAACCAACACACCTTTGTGCTTTTTTGAAGACACTCCAGCCTCATCCTCATTCACAGTCCTGCTACCCTCGGCGCGGTCCTCCATTCTTGCTGAGAGCAAGTGGCTGCGGCTGGGATCCTACAGGAACATTCCAGAGTGGGTAGCTTTGCGCCTCTCCTGTAAAGTTCGGACTAAAACCCAGAGTGGATACTCCCTCCCAGCCTCCACGAGGCAACAAAACACATCAAGCTAGCCTTCAAAAAAGGTATCGAGAAAAGACAAGGAAAAAAATGTTATAGAATATTACGTTCAAATCGCACTGTAGTCTGCTCGTCATTTTTCAAACGAAAGGGAACCCATTGCAAGGAACTAGTTATTTGAAAATGTGCTGCTTCCAACCTCGGGCAAACACCCTTGGAGCAAGGGGACAGAGTCCTCGCCTGCTGACCTCCTTGCGTGCCTTTGTTGATAACTTTGCTAATAGCACCGGCGCTCCGATAGCCTCTTGCAATGTCATGGGCATTTTGCTTGTGTTCAACCATGCTGCCTGCTAATAGGAAATTCAGATTGAATTTATGTTGCCAGGGGATCTCACCGCAAATTGGCAGCAGTGTGCTGGAAGGAAGCTGAGGATACCAGGCGAGGGTCAGCTACGGGGAGCAGCGCCAGGGTCCTGGAGCTTCAGCCGCATGACCTGATGGTGCTGAAACCCTTGGACAGCACTGCCCCAGGAGGTCTTTCCAGAAGCTGAGCTCTCAAGAGCAGGAAACCCTGCAAGTGAGGCCAAGATTTATTTTTGCAGAGCAGCTCTCGTAATGAGCATCGAAGCAAGAACTGCAGCAGGGACTAGGATGGAGGGAGCTTCCCATTTCAGGAGGAGGAGGTTATCAGCTAGGAATTAAGTCTGTCTTACATCTGCCCTCCCTTGGTCCTCTTCCCCTTGTTTTCATCCCTTGCTTTCTCTCTTGTTCTTTTTTTTTTTTGTCTACCACCCTTTTTCCCGAAAAGGCTTGGCTTCCGTTTGGTTCAGCCTCTTCTGAGACCTTTGCTGCCTTTCTTGGCTGCCTTCAAACTAAATTCAGCGTGGGCTTTGGTGATTTAAATTAGATCTTCCCCGCCACAGGGTTCTGATTAGAGATGCAAATCCCTACTTGTTTTGTTCTCACTGGCAACAAGGGCAAAGCTTCATTCTCATTGCCCCACGGTTGGGAGTTTTTTGCAGCCTTCGAGAATACAGTTTTTGCAGTCTCGCATGCAGTCCTTGCAACACTGTGAGGGACCTTTCTGGGCTGGGATGACTGTCAATCTGCCTGGCACTAGGCAATCATTCCTTCCCTGTCTCGAATTCAACAAGAACCTTGTTTCTCTGCTAAGAGCTTTATCCCTCTCTAGTGTCTGCTGAAGTTGGTTGCTGTAAGTAGTCATGTTTGTCAATCTGCTGTTGATCTGTAAGGAAATAAAACTTTTCTTTCTTCAACATATGTGTCAGAGTAAATTATTGAGACTGTAAGTGCCAGTTAATGAGAAAAGGAGGGGTCTACTGGGGGAGGGACTTGATGCCATTCTCCTCTCTGAATCCCTGCTCTTCTGCTGTGCAGCTAGACAAATCTTTAAGAAGAGAAACAAGAAAGGTTTTCTTTCTGTTTGTGTTCTGGCAAGTGAAACAGCACAAAGCAGAGCTTTAAAACCACTAGGCTTCAAGGCAGATAATGAGCCTTGTGCAATAAGCTGGGCCTTGAACCGAGCTGTAACTGGCCGTTATGGCCCCTGGGGCAAGTAGCCCGTTCTCCCACTGGCTCCACCCTAAGTTGCAGCTCCAAGCTCACTCTTCACCCACCATGAAAAAGGAGGAGGGGAACAATGTGGTCTCCTTCCTGATGAACAGAGAGAAAGTTTGCGCTTTTCCAAACATTGGAAAGTGAATAAGACTGTTCTTTTCGATGCTTCGTGTTTTCCAAACACTCACCAGGAAATTTCAGTGCCTTCCCTCTGGATTTAGGGTATTTTTACACAACCCCTAAACTCCACCGCAAATGGCTCCCAGCTCCAAAGCTTAAAATTGTTTCCCCACCAGCTCTGGAGTTTACAGAAAATTAAGTGCGGCCACACCCACCTAAGCACGTCCCAGCGCACTTTTCAGGTACCTGCTCTTGGAGGGTGAAAAATCCCAGATCCGGATGTAAAGGAGTGAGTGCCCGGCTCTCCTCGCTTCTGGTTTTTTTTTTTTTTTGCCTCCCGCCCCTTTAAGAGAAGGAATCAGGATGACGGGGCTTGGGGAGGCTTGGACCGGCAAACGGAGGTGAGCCTGCATTCTTTTGTCCCCTTTTTTCTCCCTCCCCTCATGCAGACAGGATCAAGGAAGTGCGGAGGGGTGGGGACGCAGGAAGAGCAACGAACCCCCAAGATCTCTGGTCCGAATTTAAGTGGCCAGAGGATCTTAGGGGTCGTGTGAAAAGGCCCTTAATTGCCCTGGAGGAAAACCCTAGTTGCCCCATCAGAATTATAGTTCTGGATCCAAGGGATGAGAAGGTCAGAAAGTGCCACTTGTGTCTATTTTAATACTCAGGCAATGTTCGGGCTTGCTCTCCTTATGTGAGGTCAGGTGTTCAAAGCAATTTGGGGCAGGCGGTTGGAACAAACAATGGGCACTTTATTGGTTTAAAGGGGGAAAGAATATATAGCATTTTTAATCTCACTCTTACCTGAGAAACTTTGCAAGGCTAAGATGTCAAGAAAATCTAACTAGCAGAGAATGAGACATTCCATGAGGTTTTTTTTTTTTTAAATATTATTTCCCTAGTTCTGGTTGTCCATTGGACATGGGCCATGTTGAGAAACAGAGAAGACTCTTTGTGTGCAGAAAGTGTTGGGTTTGAATCTTGCCTTTGCTGGATCATCATAAAAGAGGGTCTGTGTGATGGAAGGCAAACTACCCAAACAGAGTTAGGTTGGGACTAGGGATGGGCACGAAACAGAAAATCAGAGTTTTGTTTTGTTTCGTTTCGTCTTGTCACCCCGCATTTCATTTTGTTTTGTTTCGTACGAATTATTACAAAAAAAGTCATATGAAATGAAACAATAACAAAATGATTTGTTACCTTGACTTCAGCAGCAGAGGAGGGCCAGGGTGTCCTGCCAGGCCTCCTTGCCCTCTCCGGATGGCTGGCTGGGCTACAGCGGCATCGGTGGCATTGGTGGTGGTGGAGGAGGGGAGGATCAGGCCATAGGATGTGTGGGTATTGCCTGTTGTGTGACTCATGTGACTCAATGTGAAACAGGACATGCTTACACTGGCTTCTTCACTACCCACCCACTGATGAGATATACGGTGAATGAAGCACCCCAACCCATGCATGATAGGATTCCGGACTCTCAATTTTATGTGTAAATTTTGATGGACATATGCATGTCTGCAGCTGGCTGGATAGTTCAGGGGTATAGGCATTTGGCTGCAGAGCCAGAGGTCAGGAGTTCAATCCCCCGCTGACTTCCTGGGAGAAGATCCAGCCTGGGTGGCCTTGGGAAAACTTCACAGTCCCAGGACACCCCTGGAAGAAGGGAAGGGGAAAGAACTTCTACCTGAAACGAATAACAAAGCCCAGAATGATTTTAGAACGAACCGAACCAAAAAAAAAAAAATTGGAGGCAGAAGTTAACGACAATGACTATGACAACAACCAAACAAAATGAAATGAAATGAAATGGGCCACAAAATGAAATGAAACAAAATGCCATATTTGTGTTTCGTGCCCATCTCTACACACAATTATTATTATTGGGGTTGGTTAGACTGTTCTAATAAAGGAGACTTTTTTGGATTGATTGACTATGGAACAAAATTTGGGGAGAAAATATGTGAAGGTGAAAGTGCAACCACTTCTCCAGCCACAGATTAGTTCCTGAAGGGGAAATTAAATAAGTGAACTGTCAACAGGGAAGCGAATGGATTTTTGTTCCCAAATCCAAGGGGAAGACAGCCCTGTCTTACCCTATTTAAATTGGCTTGCCTGTTTATTCCTTTGAAAGTCATTCACCAATTAATGTTCCTCAAATGAAGGACAAAGTAAGAAGCAAATGTTTTTGAAAACAATGGGGGGTGAGGAAATAAAATTAAACTCTTTTGACTTGTCTCTGGCAGTCCTTACAGGCTCCTTTTCAAAGACTCTTTGCCAGAGTAGGAGTGAGTGAGTCAAGTTCATTTGTTCAGTGTCAAAACACAGGAGTCTTCATCTGAAGTTCTGGGCGTTTCACGGAGGAAGGAAAACCATGCCACATCCCTTGTGTGATGGGAGGATCGCAGGGCTGGAGACGGGAACATCTGCGCCTTCAAAGTGGGGGAGACAAGGGGC
This sequence comes from Phrynocephalus versicolor, assembly GCA_023846285.1. NCBI lineage: Eukaryota > Metazoa > Chordata > Lepidosauria > Squamata > Agamidae > Phrynocephalus > Phrynocephalus versicolor. Next base: position 8,840,294 of record JAHTLZ010000054.1, read on the forward strand.
GTGATGACCCCCCAAGACTCTCAAGAATGCGGGTGGAAGCCTTTTGATCTCATCAAAAGAAAGACAAGGTCTGCGATCCTCCTTCCCTTTCCAATTAGGTCTCTGGAGGAAGTGAGAAAGAAAAAGGAGGCAGAGCTTTGACCAGAGAAGAGAGAGGCATGGGAGAGTATACAACTTTCTCATAAGAGGCAAATCAGGAGCCCTTGAGTGTTCTGGGGTTTCTTTCTACACAGATGAGTTTATTTTCTTGAGTTCTTCAGCAGGCTGGATAGCTCAGTGGTTTAGCTATTTGGTTGTAGAGCCAGAGGGTTGGGACTTCGATTCCCCATCCCCACTGGGCCTCCTGGGGTAAGAGCCAGCCTGGGTGGCCTTGGGGAAGCTGCAGAGTCCCAGGGCACCCCCAGAAGAAGGTAATGGGAAACCACGTCTGAATATTCCTTTCTGGAAAACCATGAAAAGGGTCACTATAAGTATACCTGAGTGGTTTAGGTCTTTAGCTGCAGTTGGGACTTCAATGTTGCTGTTGTTGTGTTGTTGCTGTTGTGCTTTCTGGGAGAGGAACAATGTGTTGTTGTTGTTGTTGTTGTTGTTGTTGTTGTTGTTGTTGTTGTTGTGCCTCCTGGGAGAAGAGCCAGCCTGGGTGGTCTTGGGCAAGCTGCACAGAACCAGGTTACCCCCCAGAAGAGGAACAGTAAGACACATTGTATTCTCTACCTGGAAATTCCTGAGTCATGGGCTGGATGGTAGTCTATAACAGATACCAGTTTTAACCAAAACTCTAAGCATCTGTTGAATATTGGCACAGTATGTATGCTGTTCCTAATATTGCCCCCCCTTTTGTAGCTATGATGCTGTTTTTCCTGAAATCTGTAACTCCATGTGATATTGTGTGAAATTTCTTGACATTGTTCCGAAAGTGTTTCATCCACAAGCATGATGTTTCAGTTGCCAGGTCTCTGTATTTTGTTAGGTTTCCAGTTCTTGAGCTTCAACTCTGGCATCCTTTGGAACTGCAATACTCTACCCAAAACTGGGAGCCATTTGCGGCGGAGTTTAGGGGTCGTGTACAAATACCCAAAGATAGGTGGGGGAATTTTTTGCATGCTCCCACAATTAAGTCACTTCCACATTCCTCTAACAGCGATTCGTCTGTCTAAATCCACTCCACATGCAATCTCCTTTTCTTTCTTATTTTTATTTGTTGCAAGCAAAACTATATACCCTAAGGCCCAGGCTCAGAGGGAGGAAGATGGAGGGAATGTGAAAGTGTCTGTCACGGATTCCAGCCAGAAATGGCGTTCTGTTGGCAACGGAGAAGAATCCCGGGCAGAAACGTGTCTTTCATAACTCGGCTGGTTCCACATGGCTGCGCCTTCAACACCTGTAATTCATCACAGCACACCCTGGCCTGTTTGCTCGTTGTCATGGATTGGATTTAATTTTAAAGCGGTATTTAAATGCCTGCTGCCAGCATTTAAGATGAATCAGGAGGAGGGGGGAAGGGAAGGGAGGGAGAGGATGAGACGGACAAGAATGCTGGCAATGGAAATGCAATTAATAGCCCATATGTCCACTTTATTTCGCCGGCCTTGGCGTCCTGTACACACCTGAGCTTCATTCAGCCTCCATTTGTATCGACGAGGCTGCAGCATTGTTGGAGCTGGGCTCAGGAGGAATTGGGCACAAATGTGGTTGAGCCGGGGAGGGGGGAGTCGAGCAGTGACTTTTGAGGTATGAGTGAGCAGGGGAAACGGGAGTCCATTCCATTGCTTCAAGGGGGGAAATCATTGTCTTCTTTCCCAATGGTGCCGGGTACCACACTCATCATGGCAACCACCCCACGGAGAGAGGGAGTGATAACCAAAAGAAGGGAGCCAGCTAGCAAGAAAGACAATTAGAATGGAATGATGGAACTGTCCCCCTGGCTCTGATTCTCCCTCCCCAGAGGGACGAGGTGGATTCCCCCTCTCTGATCGCCTTCCTCCCACGGGCAAGTGGCTTCATTTTTTAAAGCTGGTGCTCAGCAACCAAGGGGCTGCCAAGAAAGATCATTAATGGGTGCGGCCACACTCTTGCAAAAGGGAAATAAAAGGTAGCCCTGCGGTCCAGACAAAATAAAATACAAGGGCTAATTGTATTACGTGAGCTTCTGTGGATTAAAAAAAAGAAGACCCAATTCAGCCATTTGGACTAGGGACAAGCTCGAAACAAACAAGAAAATTTTTTCGCTTCATTTCATTTCCTCCCCCAGCAATTTTTGTTTTGTTTTGTTTCATACATTTTTTTTTCAAAAAAATCATATGAAATGAACTACTAACGGAATGGTGGTGGGGGGGGCTGGAAAGAGGCAGAGGGACAAAAAGGTTTTTTTTTTAAGTCCTGGGCTTTTTTTAAAAAAAAACCTTTTCCCCTCCCCCAAGCCCCACCTGCCAGCTGATGGACATTGGGATGGGGGGGGGAGATTCCCCCCCCAATTATCAATCAGCTGGTGTGACTTGGGGGAAGGAAAAAATTTTTTTTTAAAAAGTTTGGGGTTTTAAACCCCCCCCCCCCCAGTGGCTTACAGACAGAAGAAAAAGGTTCATTTCAACCCCAAAAAAAATCATTTTGTCTGTAACAAAATGCTGCTTCTTCATTTTGTTTTATTTTGTTCCGTTTCGTTACGTTATGTAACGACACGACAAAACAGCATTTTGTTTTTTGTATTGTGCCCATCCCTAGTTTGGGCCACTGTAAAGAGTTTTCAAGTCCAAATGGTCACAGCAAGGTAGATTTTGCCAGAGTTCAAAAGTTATTGACAAGATGGAGAACTGGAAGTTACGCTCCACCCAAAACTGAATAACCGTCCGTCAGATCCACTTTGCTTTGGATGCCTGCCTTGAGCAGGGAGTTAGGGCCCTTCCAGCTCCCTTATTCTTTGGTACAGTAATCCCCTACCTATTGGAGGTTAGGGACCTGACCCGACTCGCAATGATGAAAAGTCTGTGATATGTGGATGCTGGGTTGGATCAGGACTTGGGGGCCTCTCTGGGCCTCCTAATCTTACCTGAGGCCTGGCACTGCCCCAAACGGGTCTCCAGTGGGCTTTCCGGGTCTGTTAGAGGCCCTAGAAGTAGTTTCTGGAGATCCGGAAGTTACTTCCAGTCTACTGGGAACCATTTCTGGGGCCTCTGACAGACTCGGGAAGCCTGTTGGAGGCCCCAGAAGTGATTTGGGGTGATCCAGAAGGCACTTCTGGTTTTTCGGAAGCCACTTCCGGTTCATTGGAAACCATTTCCGGGGCCTCCGACAGGCTCAGGAAGCCTGTTGGAGGCCCACTCAGGGCAGCGTTAGGCCTGGGTTAAGTGTTGTTGTTGTTGTTCAGTCGTTCAGTCATGTCCGACTCTTCATGACCCCATGGGCCAGAGCTCGCCAGGCCTTCCTATCCTCTTCATGACCCCATGGACCAGAGCTCGCCAGGCCTTCCTATCCTCCCGGAGTTTTGTCAAATCCATATTGGTTGCATCGATGACACCGTCCAACCATCTCATTCTCTGTTGTCCTCTTTTCCTTTTTTCTTCGATTTTTCCCAGCATCAGGGACTTTTCCAAGGAGTCCTCTCTTCTCATGAGGTGGCCAAAGTACTGGAGCCTCAGCTTAAGTGTAGGAGGCCTCAAACAGACCTTGCAGCTTGCCTCAGGAGCCCTTAGTTTCATATATTATAGTTCTACGATATACCGGGGTCGCACTATATGAAATGTGAACTAGCTGGGGGCCACTGTACTGTGATCCTACAAATGGATTTAAATGAGTTTTTATTGATTGGTTGTGTCATAGAGTATGTTTCATTGGTTTCTTTAACGGCACAATTTACTGTATTTAGTGGTATCTGTTTTCTTCTGCTTTGTATTGGAGGACTCTTTGGGGGGGGAGTCAATGTGGTCTAGTGAATAGAATGTGCATCTAGAACTCTGAAGACGTGAATCAAATCCTCTTTCCCCTTGGAGATTCATCACCCCTCTTTGATTGGAACCCTGAAAATGCTTCCCACTAGAGATGGGCACGACTCAGAAAAATTTTTTTGTTTCCGTTTCCGTTTCCGTTTTCGGCTAGGGTCCGTTTCGTTTCGTTTCCGTTTCCGTGAGCTAATTTCAAAATTTTTCGTTTTTGTTTCGTTACGTAATGAAAACGAAAAAACGAAAACAAAAATGAAAAATTTTTCGTTTCTCCCCATTTAGCTCCATTATGTGTTTTTCCAGTAACGAAAAACGAAACTTGGCTCAAAATTAGTCGTTTCGTTTCCGTTTTCGGTCCATTTTTGAACCGTTTTCCGTTTTCGTTTCGTTACGTAACGAAAATGAAAAAACGAAAACGAAAACAAAAATACCACTAAGTCGTGCCCATCTCTACTTCCCACCTCTCTGATATACAGAACGCATTTCAACCCTCTGTCTGCTCCACATGCTCCCAGCCCTAGTAATCCAGTTTAACAGAAGTCTCCTCTCATTACAACTCTGCTCACCTCAGCACTTTCCATTACATTAACACATCAGGGAAAGGTCAGATATGAAACACAATTTAAGCTGAAGAGAGTCCACAAGGTTTTTTTTTTTCTTCAAGCCATTTTAGGGCGGATTAGAGGTCAACATAAGATACTGCCCCAGAAGGAAAATCTAGGCATTTATGTATTCTTTGTACCATTTTAAGTCTTTCTGTAGAACACACACAAACACACACACACACACACACACACACACACACACACACACACACACACACACACACACACAAAGAGTTGGTTTTGATATGATGAGTAATGCACACCTGTTTCAAAAGTGTAACCAGTAACTAGAGATGGGCACGACTCAGAAAAATTGTTCGTTTTTGTTTTCGTTTTCGGCTAGGGGTCCGTTTCGGCTCGTTTCCATTTTCGTGAGCTAATTTCAAAATTTTTCGTTTTCATTTCGTTACGTAACGAAAATGAAAAAACGAAAACGAAAACGAAATTTTTTTCGTTTCTTCCCATTTAGCTCCATTATGTGTTTTTCCAGTAACGAAAAACAAAAATTGGCTCGAAATTAGTCATTTCGTTTCCGTTTTCGTTCCAGTTCTGAGCCGTTTTTCGTTTTTCGTTTCGTTACGTAACGGAAACAAAAAACGAAAACGAAAACGAAAATACCGCTAAGTTGTGCCCATCTCTACCAGTAACATCTCATTACTTTCAAAAGTTACTTTTAAAGGCTATTTTAAATTATTATAGAGGTTCTGCATTTTGATATGAATGTTCAACTCTAAGCTCATTGGCCACCTAGTATCCCTCAGGTCAACTTCTGGAACTGTAAGAATTGAAGGAAAAAGACAAAAAGAGATAGGTCATCCTACTACCATGATCAGCTTTACTATCCATACTCGGCATAGCTAGGGTTTGGAGCGCCTGGGGACAAAGTTAGTTTTTGTGCCCCCTCCTGCCCCCCAACTGCATCTCAGCCACTGAGCAAGGGGTGCCCAATCCTGGGGGAATAGTGGGAGAGGGGGAGAAGGGTCCCTCTTTATCATGCCCTCTTCGGCAGGGGGGGGGTGTCTCCCAGACAAGGCTGTCCTGTGCAAACTGCACAGCATGCGGATAGCACCAAGCAGGCAATGCTTTTTTTTCCCAAGCATCACCTCCGTAGCACGCTTCCCCCTCCTCCTTTCCCCTGGCTAAGGATTGGTGCTGGTTAGCTCAGGAAAGAAGGAGAGGGAAGTAGGCAATGGGATTTTTTATCCAAGCAGCACCTCCATCGCATGCTTCCCTCTCCTCCTTTCCCCCAACTAAGGCTCTCCAAGCCTTAGTGGGGCAAAAGGAGGAGTGCTGTTGGGATGGCGCATGGCTGTGCACACTGGATCAAATGCACTCTTCCATCCCTCCCTAGTTATGCCAGTGCATGCATTGGCTGGGAAGCCAGAAGGAATGCCCACCCACCCCCATTGCCTTGCTTTGTGGAAGTCACCTCACTCATCTGTGATAAAATTACTCCCATTAGCCATCAGATTCTATAAACCATCTCAATGACTTACCCCCTTTTGCCTTCTGGTTTCTCCTGCCCCAATCCCAGAAGTCTTCTCCAGGGGAATTTTGGGTGACCTCTGGGCCCAGGCATTCTAGAATTACAAAAATCCAAACACATGGATCCAGGCTATAACATCCAGGTTGGGGCTACACTTCTTTGGTTATGCACACCATATGCTACCTGATTCCTACTCCAGCAGGAGGCAACCTCTAGTCCAACATAAAATTGGATCCTTGGGTGTGCCACTTGACTCTAGTCTAATGCTGACAACAGCAAACCTGCGGAGCACTTACCCGGAGACATTACGACGTTGAGAAACAAGCATGGTTCTCCTTAGCAAACAGAATGTGCTCTCCTTTGGCAAGTGGTGTCTTTCTATCATATTGGGGCCCCTGCAGGTTATTTAATGATGCTATGATCACACTAGGCATGTAGAACATTCATGCTTTCCAGATTTAACATCCTACCCTCAGACTTACTCTGATGTAGAATTCTTTGCCAAGAAGGATACTGTACATGCAGGGATGGGGTGCCCAAACTCTCATATAAATGGTTAAATTCTTCATGGCCACCATTCGTAGAAGGGCAACATTGCTGGTTGATGCATTTGTTCCTTGTTCTTTCTTTCTGAGTTCCCTGTCTTTATGAACTCAGACACATCCTATGACCACCATAAAAGATAAATATACCTATACATAAATCCCATCCCTACTGGAAAGTTGACTTATAATCTCTCTAGATTCTGAGAAATGTCAGTAAGATTATCAACACCTTCAGTCTCTCCTCGAAATGTCAACGCTTTCGCCACCTCCCAAGTTCACCTCGAATTTCCTGTCAGGTTCGATTGGGCAACCATGTCAAGATAAGCCCAACCCCCACAAGACTGCTTATGATACTTTTGGAGGTGTTTTCAGGGTGCTTCAGATCACAACCTGCTCCCCCAATATATCCTCAGCTTCACTGAAAGGTGGATCAAGTGAATACTTTTCCTTCTTTCCTTTAGCTCTCCAAAGACTTCATCGGCGGCTGATGAATTCCATTAAAGCAGCAAGATTTCAAGGTGCCTCCTCATGTACAGTGCAGGCATATTTTTCAAATGGAATCTGATGTTTCCAAATATATAACGATGGGAGTTAATAAGATCAAATTATAGCTGATCATACTACATTAGGACATGTCACGTCAAATTAGTCATTTGGGGAGCCGGAGCCAGGCATGGAGAGCAACTCCAACTAACTTTCCCAAAGCAAATCAACAGTGATACAACTGGAAACTTTGGATTTGTACGCTCAAGTCTCTCCGGACCTCCCATGGGCGAGCCATTTCTCTTAGCACGCCAGCATCATACATCTTGAAACTATATATGAGAAATCTAACACTGATGCTTTCTGGGAAACATAACATTTCCAGCTCCATTCACGATGCTAGACTGGTTTTCTTCCTGATTCTTGAAGGACAGGGAGATGGTGTTGCATTGTGATGCTATAGCACTCCAGGTTCTCTTACCCTATGGCATGAGAGTGCAATAGTGCTGGAAATGGGAAGAAGGAAGCACTGGAAGCAGGGCATACCAGTGTAAGTTTGGCCCATGCTGGCATCATTTGGACCAATGTGTCCAATTCATGGCTCCATGCTGTAACCTGGATGCTGGAGTACTTTCAGAGGAGAACAACAAAAATGGGGAGATGTGTGGCACACAAGTATCCACTGTTAGGCAGAAGAGAGTAGGTGCCTGAAATGGCCACACCCACATCCACAGCATCCTATGCTTTGAGATGCCAAGGTCAAAATGATGTGGCAGGCCTTTGAGAGGCTGGATAGCCCAGTGGCTTAGATATCTGGCTGTGGAGCTAGATGTTCCACTGGTCCTCCTTGACAGATGATCCATAGGGTCCATTCCAGCTCCTCAGTCTTTAGGAAGCTTATTCCAGAGGGAAGGAACCACGACCAAGAAAGTTGCAGAAATTAACTCCTGTGACCTCATTCAGCATCACCATTTTTGGCACCAAGGATGGTGAGTTTCAGGTGGGATGGGTAACTATTTTATGGAGGAGACAGCCTAAGAAGCATTGAGGTTCTCAAAAATCTTCTAGGCCAGTGGTAGCGAACCTTCGGCACTCCAAATGTTTTGGACTACTACTCCCAGAATGCCAAGCCTGTATTGCCAATGACTAAGGACTCTGGGAGTTGTGGTCCAAAACATCTGGAGTGCTGAAGGCCATGACCAACATGGCTCAATTATTGAGTTCCTCAACAGGGATAAAGGCGGGGTGCAAATTCAGTAATTAATCAATAATCAGCCATGATTATGCCATAGAGTTAGGATCAGGAAAGGTTGGGGGGCAGGACAGTTTCTGGGCCAACTCGTTGTAGAAAGGAGCACAATGGGAATCTAGGTACAGGAATCCAGAATCTGGGTAAAAACCAAACTAAACATGGAGAAGGGAAACCCAGAACCCTGGGAAGAAGCCCGTTTTGAGATGGTAGCGAAGCGTGTGAAAAAATATAGTCTGCTGACAACTGGAAATGGGTGGAAATGGGTGTTCTGGATTTAAAGCCACCTCACATGTTAAAATACAACTTCCTTCTTTTCTAGCACAATGCATCAAATTTTGACTCCCCACTAAAAGACTGAGAGGATAGTGGAAGTTTCCTGAGATGGCAATTTGTATGCATGCACAATATGTATGTATGTATATTTGCTTGACTTCTATTCTGCCCCATCTGTCCAGAAACTCTCTTGGTGATTCACAATCCATCAAAACATAATTACAGTCATGCAGCAAACAGGAAAACAGTATAAATACAGCAAAACCTAGTCTCTAGCTAAACTGCTGAAACCTGCGTTTAAACAAATTAAAGAAATTTAAAACACATTTGAACATCCCCGGTCAATTAGCAAAATACCAGTAAAAGGCAGCTTTAAACACGTTGGTTTTAATTAACTTCTTGAAGAATGAGAGGAAATGTAGCTGATGAACGTCTTTAGGAAGCTAATTCCAGAGGGAAGGAACCACGATCGAGAAAGTTGCAGAAATTAACCTCCTGTGACCTCATTAAGCATCACCATTTTTGGCATCAAGGACTGTGAGTTTTAGGTGGGATGGGTAACTATTTTATGGAGGAGACATCCTAATAAGTATTGAGGTCCTCAAAAATATTCTAGGCCATGACCAGCATGGCTCAATTATTGAGTACCTCAACTAAGAGAACGGTGGAGTACACACTCAGTAATTAATCAATAATCGGCCATGACAAACAAATTCTGGAATTGAAAGGAGACTTTCGCTTTCCCTGCTTGATTGATTTTTATAGTACTATTGGATTAGTTTACTATGCATTTATTTTGCTAAAGGTCCATCTTTTGAGGGTGGGCTGCAACTGTTTTGGGTTCTTCTGTCTGGGCCAGAGCAATCTGGGACTGTGTCTATGTGACACCGGGTGAATGGATGCCTAAATTGTCTGATCATGATTTTTCTTACTCGTGTGCGGTAGCATGTAGATTTAGTCTCGGTTACCTTGCCCTTTCTTTTCAAGAGTAGTTTTAAGGGTTCTTTGGGGCTTTGGGATTACTGGGACTAGATGAAATCAACAGGGAAATCTGGAACAAAATGAACAAAAGAGGCAGTGCTTTTAGTCTGAAACAAAAGAAGTGAGGAAAGAAGTGAGGTCTGTGAAGATTCTCAGTCACCCAGGTGAGGTTATCTGGGAGTCGAGTCATGGCAACTGAACATATCTTCTTGTGGGATTGTAATTTTAGCTACTAGGGATGGACACCTTATGAAAACAGCACACTGTTTTGTTGTTTCAAAAGCTTGCAAAATGTTACAAAATGAAAAGAACCAGCAAACAGTATGTCATCAAGAAATGAAACGAAACACTATTTTTTCTTTCAGACATGAAATAATTCATTGTAGTAGTGAAAAGCCTCTTGAGCTAGCTGTGTTGAGAACAGGAGGTTTATTTTTAAACTGATTTTTTTCCTTCCTCCCCTCCCGTACCCCAGCTGTTACTTATCTCCGATCTTGTTCTGCCTGCCTGCAGCTAGCCAGGAGCCAAGCTCTTCCCTTCCCTTCCCTGCACTTGCTGTCCCTGTATCTGAAAGTTGATTCAAAGTTTAAACTGATTGTTTTCCTTTCCTGATTAAGTAGGGCTATGGAGTTTATTTTTTAAAAAATAATATATTTTTGTTCCTCCCCATGCTGATCAGCTGTTGAGATTATCTCTCCAATCTCTCCATGCTGCAGGTAGCTCTTAGCTTTCCTGCTTGTTTACAGAGGATTCTTTGTTTGAAATTGAAAGCAAATTGATTGGAAGGTTTAAGGAGGGTTTTTGAATTAGGGTAGTGGACTCCCTGTTAAATAAAAAAAAGTTTCATTATGTGACAAAAATTCTTTTAAAAAATCCATTTTTAATGAAATGAAATGGAATGAAGACTGAAACAAAATGAAACAAAATGAAACACTATATTTCCGTTTCGTGCCCAGCTCTATTAGCGACTCATCCAAGTAGCTTCTTCATTAGAGATGGGCACGACTCAGAAAAAAAAATTTCGTTTTCGTTTTCGTTTTCGGCTAGGGCCCGTTTCGTTTCGTTTCCGTTTTCGTGAGCTAATTTCAAAATTTTTCGTTTTCGTTTCTTTACGTAACGAAAACAAAAAAATGAAAACAAAAACGATTTTTTTCGTTTCTCCCCATTTAGCTCCATTGTGTGTTTTTTCCAGTAACAAAAAACGAAAATTGGCTCAAAATTAGTCGTTTCGTTTCCGTTTTCGGTCCATTTTTGAACCGTTTTTCGTTTTCGTTTCGTTACGTAACGAAAACGAAAAAACGAAAACGAAAACGAAAATACCGCTAAGTCGTGCCCATCTCTATTCTTCATCCAAGTGCTTCTTCAAAAGAGAAGTGATGTACGAAAAACATGAATGATGTACCCCCGGAAAGGATCCAAAACAAATATGAAAATTTTAATGCATCCCCAGTTTAAGAGGAACAGCACTCCTGTATTTTCAGTGGCTGGTTCAGAAGAGGAGTTGAAACCAGGGCACAACTTGCCATTTGGCCAAGAAGCTTCATGATGCCCATCTCAGCTTCAAAACTGAATGTGAAAAACCTTTTCTCCCACCTCCTCTCCAAAACCCCAGCATCGCCGACCATGTCTCCCTCTCTGCCCTCCACCCCCATTTTTCCCCATCTTACATCCCCCTGTGCCTTAGCAGCTACCCAGCGTGTTAAAACATGCAAGCGGCTTAAGCTTTTCCAGTCATATTGGCACCATGCCTGCTTCGCATACAGCTTAATTCCTGGATGGTAAACGTCTCCCGTTGCCATTTTCCTCCTCGAAATGAGGAGAGTATGTCTCTAATGACTGTCTGCGGGGTCTGAAAGAGCCTGTTCATTTCTGCTTGGTACGTCTCAAGCTGGCATAAGCTGCCAAGGACATTATTTTTCACTCCCCACCATGCTGCTGTATCTGTTTTTGTTGACTGTCTGTGCTGTTATTCCACGGGGTGTTAACTTGATCATGGGGGTTCATGCCAGATAATCTTTTCGAGGACCTCTCTGTACTTTCATTTGGAAAACAAACAAACAGAAACCCACAACCCACAGTTTCTAGCCTGACTAGGATGGTAAATTCATATAGTGGCAGAAATTCCTTCAGTTTATTCATTTTTCAGGTCTTGGAGGTGTGGCAATGACGTGGGCCATCTCTACATAACTGGACAAAACAACAACAAACACCAGCCAGTTTTTCCAGGCCAGTGGCTCTCCACTACATATTCCCAGTGGGGCACAGCCGTAATCTTGGTTAGACGCAGGATTTTCACGTAACTACTTGCAATTACAATGCTATGGGATTATTCTTTGTTTTTGTTTCTTCTCAGTAAGAGCGCTGAGCGTTAAAGTGAACTGCAAATTTCAATATAATAACGCCCTGCCTGAAAACATTGAAATGTAAGGTGTTTTGTTTCCTGTATCATTTTGGAGGGAACAAAGTGATCAGTGGGCTGTATGATATGGTGGGAACATTGGAGAACAAGTGTATTTTTCCATCTATAAAAAAGCAAAGTGTTCAGCTTATATACCGCCCCATGCCACTTCAAGTAGTCTCTGGGTGGTTTATAGTTTTTAATTACTGTATGCAGGCTACACATTGCCCCCACCCCCACCCCAGCAAGCTGGGTACTCATTTTACCGACCTCGGAAGGTTGGAAGGCTGAGTCAACCATGAGCCGGCTACCTGGGATTGAACCCCAGGTCGTGAGCACACTTTTTACCTGCAGGACAGGGATTGATTTAATCATTATATAAGACAACCACCCTCCCCCACTTTTCCAACCCAAAATGACAGTGTCCCAATGGTGCGGTTCTCTCCTTGGCTTACTCCCATATATAAGACGGCCCTCAATTTTTTAGTCTAACGATTTTAGACAAAAATGTAGTCTTGTACACAGAAAAATACTGCACCTCCGTAGGCAGTCGAGTGGAATGCCATTGTCTTTGCTAGCTGGAAATGTAACTTGGCATAGCAAATGCTTTTGCTTGTAATGCGTTCTTTCTGGGGTCTCTGTTCTTGCCACAAGGCTTGTGTGCTCTTTGCCCTGTGGACCTTCCTTAAGAAGGAAGAGCTGAGACACAGCATTAAGCCCACCGACCTTCAAATTAACTCTTCAGAAATAAGTGACTTGTTGTTGTCATACTTCAGCACGGCAATGTGTGTTTCCATTTTCACGGTTTTCCAACTCTAAGCAAAACAAATCAGCAAACTTTCCCCCCTCGGTGATGCATTTTGCTTTGGCAAAATGGGATGGCCCGCCCACCCTCTTCCCACGGCCTCCGTGGCTGCAGTCTTCCTGATCTGGCCACCTCCACCTACTCTGCCACAGCTGTGGGCCACGGGGTGCCCTCTTCAGAGGCAGTGGCCTGCTTTGAGCTGGGAAGGCAGGCCTGCTGCCTCTGGGCTGGGAGGCAGGCAAATGTGCAGAGGCAGCATCAGGCACCATTTCCCAAAGGCATCCATGATGTTTTGTGGTTTGTGGGTTACCCCGAACTACAGACCACCAAGAACCACCCCCTTTCTGGATCGCACCCATCTCTATTCTCTCCATATATTGGACCAGAAAGATGAAAAGGCATAGGGAACTCCAATTATCTGTGAAGACACTACGTGGGCAGATCATCTCCATAGAGGGTTATTGCTTGCATTCTGTTTAATATCCTATTTATTCTTTTTTATTATAGATAGATAGATAGATAGATAGATAGATAGATAGATAGATAGATAGATAGATAGATAG